>OW026451.1:50225064-50850064 GCA_932274525.1 Podabrus alpinus | reverse complement strand
AAAAATTAAAGAACAGGAAAGCTCCAGGGAACGATCACATTTCAAACCGTCATATCAAGTACCTCCCGAAGAAGGGAATCTGCCAACTTTACTACATATTTCGTTCATGTCTTTCAAATTGCTATTTCCCGCAACAATGGAAGATTGCCAAAGTCATCGCTCTTCCAAAGCCCAATAAGCCCAGGAACGAAGCTTCAAGTTACCGACCAATTAGCTTATTATCAGCTTTAAGCAAGGTTCTGGAAAAAATCATCCTGGAAGAATTGAAAGACCATTTGGAGAAGAACCACACGATAATTGACGAACAGTTCGGATTCAGACCGGGACACAACACCACACATCAGGTTGCTCGTATAAAGGAAAAAATTGTATGGGAACGACACAGAAAACACGGCACGGGTATGGTTTTACTCGATTTAGAAAAAGCGTTCGACGTCGTTAACCATAACGCACTTATATACAAGCTGGTCGAACAAGTTAGGGCACCGAAAATTCTTGTTCAAATCATTGCAAACTATCTTCAAGATAGGAACTTTTACGTGAATTTAAATGGAAGGAAGTCTCAAACCCTCAGCGTTCCTGCCGGAGTACCACAAGGATCTCTACTAGGGCCAATTCTTTTCTCCATATTTATTAACGATATTCCACGGGATCCCGCCACAAGCCTAGCAATTTACGCCGATGACACTGCAATCATTGCACACGCAACCCAAGATAAACACATAGTCAAGTTCCTTCAAAGACATCTACAAGCAATAACTCAGTACTTTAACGATTGGAAGCTAAAATTAAATGTACACAAAACTGAGGCAATTTTGTTTTCCCGAAAATTACGGAAAACTCAGGGTGTAATGGTCAGTGGTCAACTCAACAAATGGAAAAATGAAGTCAAATATCTTGGTACCATCTTAGACAACAAACTCACTTTTCGAAATGAAATTTCCAACCGTATCGCTAAAACAATGTTCTGCATTCAATTCCTGTATCCACTTATTGGCCCAAATTCCAAACTGGATAAACGGGATAAAATTATACTGTATAAAACTTGTGCACGCAGTGTACTCATGTATAATGCAGCAGTATGGGGTGTCGCTGCTCAAACTCATCTGAAAGCTGTGCAAGTAACGCAAAACAAATTTCTACGAATTATAGGACAATATCCTCGTTACACCACCATTACCCACATGCACGACGATTGCAATATCGAATTAATATGGGACCACATTAAGTTTAAGACGAAAAAACTAATTTCGTCGATGACTAACCATGCGAATCCGCTCATCGCCGCAACGATTGACTACAATATTAAAGATTTGCCATTTAAGAAAATTGAGAAATTCCTTAAGCAAATACTAACTTAACGTATCTAGTTCATATTACGCGAACTTCACCCTATATTATATTATTTTATTTTTGTTATTTTTATTATTTTATTTTTGTTATTTTTATTTTATTTTGCTTTTTTTATTTTTATCCACATCAGGTTTTTGAAAATTTTTACCTGTGACTGCACATTTCACTAACAAGACGAACTCATCATACTGACCAACCTTACGAACATAGTAGAGGAAGTGCACACTTCAAAAACTATAACTAACTTATATTACTTGTGTAAATTGTTTTACTTTTCTAATAAATATATTTTGATTTTGATTTGATTTTGAAAATAAATTGAATTTATTTTTTTGGGAATACCGAAAGATGGCGCCACATTTAGCAAATTTGGTCAACTTTTCGTGTGAAGTAATGATAAGGACCATCATTGCCAATTTTCGCCCCGCCTTTTTAGGCGGGATCTACTCTCCAAAACAGCAACTCGGGCTAAAATAGCATGATGTTCGTACAGTTTTATTTTGCGCGATAGCCCTCGCGCAAACGCTCGTGCTGTCAAGGCAAAAAAAACTGTACTCGCATCATGCTAACAATTTTTAGCCCTAGTGCTGTTACATACGACAGTAAGTTTTGTTTACTAGTTGCTAAGGATAAGACGACGGTAAGTATTTTTATTTGTTTCTCATTTGTAAACGTCAGTTTCCAAAAACACAATATTAATCAAGAAAGTTTATTTTATCAAGTCACTAACTTGTAAAACTGACAGTTAACTTGCAAAATTTTTACAAGTTAGTAGTATTATTTACATTAGGAAATTTTGTTTTATCGTCATATATGTTGAAAATCATGGTACAATTGTTATTTCCAGTAAAATAAACCTCTTCTTTACTTAATACCTTGGCCTTTTTTGGCGCATAACGCTCATTTTTTCGTTTCAGAAACGCTATTACCTTTTGAAATCTGCAAATGACAACTAAACGTCATATAAACAGACATGTTCATGGCAACGCTTCCATAGCTTACGACATTTGCGACAAATTATTGAGATTTTTTTGGAATTTATCTAACCTTTTTACAAATGAGAAACAAATAAAATATAAAACAATGCACGCAAGGTAACGGGTTTTACTGGCTCAAGGAGGTAACTGACTCGCCTGCGGCTCGTCAGTTATATCCTCCATTCGCCAGTAAAAACCCTCTTACCTTGCTAGTAATGTTATATACTATTTTTGTGCGACTATGTTCTATTTGGTTGCTTACCGCGTCTGTTTCCACGACATTAAGGCAACTTGATATAAAGAGAATAACATATTTTTATTTATTAAATACACATTTAAATGTTTTTTAATAAATTTAGTCGCGCAAAAAAGTCATAAGCATCTCGAACATTAAGGACTACCTATCTCAGACAATAATTGGAGTCGTCGCTTCGCTCCTCCTCCAAACAATTGTCTTCGATCGGTAAAATGTCCTTACTGTTCTTGATACTTAATATACTATTACGATGTAATGTCTGGAATTATGAATTGACGTTTTCTATTTGATGAACTTTTGCACAGTACATTACGATGTGCCCAAATGCTCAACATTTGAAGCATTTTGAGCCTATGTCTAAGAATATTCGATTTTTATAATTTCTTAAGAAGTCAATCAAGTAATCATTAGAGCTTCTTGGGAATACATTTGATATACCTAATTAATTTTTTAGAAGGCGTTGTTAATTTGCGAGTCAATACTTCTACATTATTAATTTTAACTAATTTGTGGTCTAATATAAATTCTTCTAAATAAAAAAAAATATTTTGCTTTTCAGGTATAAGCAAATGCGATCGTTGGTTATTCGTGAAGCAGCAATAAAATGTTCCTTGGTTGTACGATTTTACCGAATATCCTAATATAGTCCTTTATTTTAAATCCTTCGATAGAGTTTAATATTATTACTTGAGCCTTTTTTGAATGTAAGAATTGAATATGTAGTTTTATGCATTTGAATATGATTGGCAGGTAAAGAAGTTATTAGATAATGATTTTTCTAGATGCTACCCCTTTGCCTGGGAGTAGTGTAGCTGGATGTTAAGTTCATTTTCCCTTACCCGAAAAGGTTTTGGGTTGTTATTTTATAATTATTTAAAATAAAATATTTCTTACTTTGTACACTTAACCAAACGCAATTTCTCGAAACTCCCAGATTTAATTTACTGTTGTTTACTTTTGTACCCTTAAGTACAGGTAATTATTAAGTAATTCCTGTATACATTTACATTTGGATGTCAACTTGACACTCATTAAATTTTTAAATTTTGATTTAAATGTGATTGTTTGGTGGCGCCATCTGCGTAACGACCTCGCCCAACTCGCAAAGTTTCTTACGTTCTTTCAGTCTAGTGAGTATTTCGTAAGTGAAGCCATGCGACATGGCAGTGCTAGTTACAAATTCGAGTGGACACTTACAAAATCAATTAACAAGATCACTTGAAAGAATATTAGAAGAAGCAAATCAAAGTGGTGAATTAAAATTAAGTAACAGAAAATTGAAAGATTTCCCTTCGGCGAGCTCAAAGTATAACTTGACTGATACGGTCATTGCAGGTAGGATTTCTCATTACACAAATATTTACCGGTTCCGGTCGCACATTGTTTATATTGTTATTTAAAACTTATTTCGGAAAATCAAAGAGATTCTAATTAATTTTAATTCTCTTTTAACGGATGCGCTTATCGTATTATTGATAAGAACATTTGCTTTAGAAGTTCAGATATATCATGGTTTTATGAAGGTTTTTTTTTGTTTATTATTGTTTCCTATTTTATCGTCAAATGTTTTTAGCCACAACGTCAAGTTGGCGGAAACGTTATGTAAAATACGAAACTTGATGTAATTAAGAATAATAAAATTTATTATAAAAACGTTACGCATTCACTTAGGGGGGTATTTAACCCCACAGAGACAAAACGTTATTCTCGGACAGACAGGTACACCCCTCTTTATTATTTTTAAAACTGGTATATAAGGTATTTAAATTTGTACAACTTTCGTTGAATTCTTTAGCATCAAGTCAGCATTCATTACACCGAAAAATATGAATCAACTACGTAGTTGGTAATACCATAGTAATACCTTTGTAATAAATAATTTATTAAAATGCCATTTTCCCGTGTGGAATCACGAATTTTCCCCTCGAGTTCCAATTTTGTTAATTATAGTAGCCTCAAAATTAGAACTGTCGGTTTATGACTGTATAAATTAAACTATGCACAGAACCGTGATTTAGGTACTATGCTGAAACATAATTGTAAATGCCAATGGGAATTATGGAATGTAAGAAATTGGAACTTGGAATTGGAAATAATTTTTTTTGTCAAAATAAATACTATTAATACTACTCGTAGATATTTCAATTGGCTCATTTATAGAGCCAAAAGTTACTTTCAGGGATTCAGAAGAACATTAAGTAAAACCTGCTTTGTTCATGTACCAATAATTATGGACTCTCAGTTGCAGTCATAATACCGCCGGTATTCAGGGATGGATTTCAGAATTTCAAATAGGAAATTAAGTTATAAGGGTTGAATGATTTTCGTCTTGCGAGCTTTCATTTTCTTTTAAACTCGGCTTCAATAAGAAGTTTAACTGTAGGTGTCAGTCAACACCCTACTTCTTGCCATTTTCTTCCCCTATTACTCGGTATTCCGGTGTAGCCTTTTGATTCGACCTCGAATCTTCAAGCGAAATAACCTTCCGTTTAAAATGGAAAATGTACAGTACGCGAGCGTTCGAGCCAATTGAAAATTAAAGACTGATATTTCCTTTCTAAGATAAAATTGAAGTAACGGCCTCTTAGCTATAACATACTAATAAATAATAAGAGATAGTGTAATGTGATTGAAACGCCGGGTTGTCCCAATCTTCCTAAACTCTTTATTTGTTAGTAAATCATAAATTTTGTTGTTTGGGGGGGGGGGGGGGAGAGAACAGAGGTACGTGACTTCGCGAATTGTTTTACAAAATTTCATTAAAATCGTTTCAACCACATTGCAAAAACTTTTGCGCGGGGGGAACTTGTCACTAACTTTTTTTTCAATAAAATTAGTGTCAATCGTTTGAGCTAATGGGCTTATATTCCCATCGCTCGAGTTTCAAAGGCTTTTAATAAAAATTTAATTTTGGGATGGGCTGTAGAAATGCGTTTTTTAAGAAGCGATTGTTTTAATAAAATCAATAACAATCGTGTGAGTTTTTTTGTATTCGCGATTTACTTAACCGTTGGTGGCGCCACTAATGTATATCTCAAAATTGTCACTTAATACGTTACTTACTCATTTGCAATTCTCCCACCTGGTGGCGTTTGTTTCGTGTAAATTGCGAATTCCCATTGTATGAATCCCAAGCGTAAAAATGTTGGAGCGATTAAAAGATTGCGAAATTGTTAAGTTTACTAACATCGCTCTGAGCAAAAGTAGCGCGCAGGATTTTGGTGTTGCTGATATTATTAATTAAAATAGTTTTTATTATTTTTTAATATAAAAAAATTATTTGCTAGTCCATATGTTTGAGTTAGTACCGAATTAAAATTTTTTTAACGAGATTGGTTTCAATCGACCGATAACACAGCCCAACAAAATGAAAAAAAAAATTTGGTGTCGGAGGAGTAAGAACTGATTTTAAATATTATGTTTGATGCCCTGATTTCAAAAATGTCTTTCTTTTTTTCGTAGCAGCTCTAGTTTTTTGGATACGCGGTAATCGATTGAATCAATCGGTATTGATTGGTAATAATCGATTGAACAATCGCGAGATTGTTCTGGAGACCCACATGCTAGAAAGTCGTATAAAAGAAAATTCTTTGGTGATAAGTATAAGTAATAAAAGATAAGTAATAAGTTATATTATGTTTTCTCGTTTTTTTAATGTGTATATTACATATGGCCGATATTAGCTCCAAAGATATCTTAAAAACTAGAGCTCCTACGAAAAAAAGAAAGACTTTTTTGAAATCAGGGCATCAAACATATTATTATTTATATTCAGTTCTTACTTCTCCGGCACCAAAATGGCTGTTGGGCAGTGAATCGTTTCAGCCTTCTATTCCCATCATTTAAATCCTAAAGGTAAAAAAATGACCGAGTTTCTAAGATTCTGAAATTGTAGATTTTACCAACATCGCTCCGAGCAAGTAGCGCGCAGAATGTTATTGTTATTATTATTGCCATATGCAAGAAACTACATAAAATATATAATTATATTAAATGATTTAGCTAATAGACCGCCTTTGCTTAAAATTCGAAGTTACTGAATATGAAGTTCTAATTTTTTTGAAAAACCTAAAGTATCTTCACCGAATTTAACGAAAATATTCAAATGCAATTCATCTAACAAACTAAATCTGTTCTAACATTTGTTTGCTGGACCATGAAATGTGTTTCAGTAATTGTCAGTTTCTGGAAAAATGGTCCAACAGTTGGTACTTATTATATTTAGTTATTTGCATATGACAAGAACTCGAAAATTTTAAGCGTTACTTGCTCGGAGCGCCGTTGTTAAATTTTACAACTACAGTTTTTAAAACGCTCGAACTTTTTTTTTACTATGAGGAGATTTTACGATGGGAATGGAAGTTTATTAAATCTCGAACGATTAATATTAATTTTCTCTTAGACTAAAAATCTCCCCCCAAAATTTTTCTAAACAATTGAATTTTTATTAAGAATCTTTGAGCTCAAACGATTGACACCAATTTTATTTTAAAAAATTCCCGATCGAGGGGCGTCGTTTATACGTTACCCCCCTCCAAGTTTTCGCGAATAACTTCGCGATGCGTTTGGTTCAAACGATTTGAATTGAAGCTCAAACTATTCGCAATTTACATTAAGCAAACGCCACCATGCGGGAGAATTTCAAATTAGTGAATGACGTACTAAATGAAAATAAAAATTCGTTCTTCAGGCTCAAAACATAACAAAATCAACTAATTAACAAAATATATTATAATAAATTTAAGACTATACTCAAATGTTTGCAAATTTTCACCAGACCATGACTTTGAATTTCGAAATATACGTCTAAACATAGCCATGTTGTTGTCGCTGGTGGCGCCACCAACGGTAATGTAAATCGCCAATTGACACTACCTTTTTTAAAAAAGAAAGGGGGGGGAGCGAAATGTACCTAGGAAACGCCTCTTATGCACATCTACTAGCTACTGAACTGAACTTCATTGGTCAATTGCTGTTGAATCAATTAATGACGCCGCCACGAACAACTCGGCGACGCGACGGTCAACTCGACAACGCCACCGGATTGTAAATTTATAGGGAGGTATCGGTCATTATATTCTACTAAGTGCAAGACATGTTTCAATAAAACAATATCACATCGAATATCAACAGTCAGGGCGGTATTTAGAGTGAACGAGCAAAGAATATTTGCTATTTTTTCTTTGATCGCTGATCTGAATATTACCTAACCGTTGATGTTTGTTGTGATATTGACAATAATTGTCACTTATAATGTTCAATGAAATTACGAACAGACAGTTGCTATGGAACATGCAAGAGGGGTGCGTTAGCGCCTAATAAATCCGACAGAACAAACAACTTGGCAGAAGCTTGCCGTCACAAACTACAGTTGGATTTTGGTAGCGGTGTTGCTCATTCTCCTTTGTGGATTTTTATAGACAAGTTAAAAACAAATCTGAAAATTTATGATGTCAAATATGACAGAATTACTGCTGGCCACAAAGGTCCAGCGTAAAGAAGACGTTATGAAGAAGCCTATAACAATTCTAAATATAAATAAGGTTTAACCATGATCGAGAAAATGTTGTCGAATTTCTTTTTGGATTATCCTTTAACTATAGGTTTGTTTCATCGCGTACAAATTGAACAGTTCAGAACAGTTCTATAACTACCGATTCAAGTTCTAATACGCATGCGTTCGCAATAACTACTTTAGAACTAGTAGTAAGAAAAAAGTTTGATGAAACAGTTTTAGTTCTAATTTTTCGGGAAAACTCGGACGTCGGATTGACTCGAGTTTTACCTTGAACTTGATTAAAACCCAACCTAAATTGTTATTGCAAATCATGCTGAAACGTACATTTATTTACATTCAATTATAAACATTTAAATTACAATTAGTCTTTTTCTCCAAATTCTTTATTAAATGACGAGACGCGTTTCGAGAATCTAATGTATTGTCATCATCGGTCATTATTAAAGGAAAAAACGTAAGAGGTGTCAAATTTTATACATAAAATTAAATTATTAAGAGTCGGTCATTAGTACTACTCGTATATCAAATAAAAATAAACGAAACGCGCCTCGTCATTTAATAAAGAATTTGGAGAACAAGACTAATTTTAATTTATTACAAAACTCCAAAAATATTGGGAAAAATAAAATGATTTTTGATATAAACATTTAAGTTGAAAAAATGAGTAATTCAGGTTTCAGTGATTTCAATGATGATATTGACAATGTCTCTAGTGATGAGGAAATTATGCTTGCACAATTTAGCACAAAAGTGCGTAATGAGTTAAAATAATTTTTAATTATTAAAATAAATAAAATAATTTGTTTATGCATTATTGACGGTTAAAACAAGTATTCGTACTAGTACGTCTTCAGTCGGGATATTATGGGCGGTCTAGAACTACTAGTTATTGCTGGTTCTTGCTTCTGAACAAGTACTGATTTGAACCGTTCTGAACCGTTCTATAACTCACAATTAGGCTGATGAAACAGCGGACTAGTAGTTCGTAGAACTAGCAGTTCATATTTTAACGTTTGATGAAACAGATTTTAGTTAAAGAGCATGCGCATAGCTCTAGAACTAACGAGAACTCGTCGATGAAACAAACCTTATAATATGGATTAAAGAACTGGAGTACGGTCCCCTATCTTTGGCAACTCCAAATAAATTGAAAATTTCCTATTGCAAAGAGGAAGGTTTATATAGTATACTGATATAATTTAAACCTGCGAATGTATTAGCAAAATTTTGAGTAAATCGAATTTGAAGTTAGCAAATTTAACGAGATTCCCGCGCGTCGCTCATTCTGTGGTCGGTCTGTGCGTAATGAATGACCCTAACACTTAGAATATTTCGCACCGGCAGATGCAGCTCGACTCTCGTACATGTAACATCGATTATTTTTTGTTTTTACGCGATTTTTTGGGGGTGAAACGTAATAGTTTACTGCCCCATACCGCAACTATACTTTTTAATGCTATTTCGAGGTTCTCTCACATCCCGGTTTCATTTATCCCGGTTTTCTTGATGGGTGGCGCTTCTAGTATGTTTAGCCTAGTAACCAGAGTCAAAACCGCCCTGGAGGGGTGCAGAGCGGAGCGGCGCCCCGTAAGGGTAGGTTTTGACGATGGATTACCCTCCTTATCGAATGCACACCCCAAAATTCGAAGGAAAAAAATTTTTAATTTTTTCACTTTTTCGGCAATACACGGGTTATTTTCCATTTTTTTGATTATATTTATTACTAATATCCACTAATCACACCCCCATCTATCCGAATTTCAAAGAAAAATTCAAATCGGAGCGAAAAAATTTTACGCATTTTCAAGGGATCACGGGCGAACGATGCACATCGACCGGGGTCTGCCGCATACTCGATGCTAATTTCCCGTACTTTTCAAATTGATTTTTCTCGAAATTTTGATAATACATTCGCAAGTGAAATTTTTACAGTATACTTTATAAACCTTCCTCTTTGCTATAGGAAATTTTCAATTTATTTGGAGTTGCCAAAGTTAGGGGACCGTCCCCAAGAACTGGCTAGTAAAATAGTTATTTGTAAATTTTTATCATAATAACCATAAATGAAAACATTGAAATTTACTGGTGGCGTCGCTGAGTTGTCGCGTACCGTCACCACCCCACCTCGTACTTGAGTAAACATCAAAACAGGGGAATTGCACAGAATGTGTTTGGAGGTTTTTTTTTAAATCCACACCATCTTCACACGCCACTATTTTTAAGCTCATGCATGGTGCCCTGTGAGAGCCCACGACTTGTAGAATCTGCTTTTTTTCGGTTGGTTCTAGTCGGCAACTAATAAGTAAGAAAAATATTGGTTAGTGTTTTTACTTTTTTTAAAAATGAGCCTGCTTGTACTCTTCTGGTTTGTACTAACTGGTTCAGTTAAAAAATGGAAGCTGGCTCCTTCTCTAGCCAACTTCTCTTGCTCATTGCCTATTTAATCAAAGTGTCTGGCCCCCATATTAGAATAATCTGATTTCCTACTGTTAGTGAGTTCCTTTAGTCATGAACTCTAAATGCACCGAGCGAACTTACAAAGACAAAGTATATGACGGTATATGATTAGAAATGTTAGTTAGTAGTACGTTAGTAGTTCCACTAATGTAAGATGCCAATAATAGTTGAGTGTCCAAAATTGTCACACGGAAGAAGAAAATATAGAACAAACTCCATTCGTTATTTGTATTAAAAAGTGTTTTACCCTTACATTCATCTTCATAAGCCTTGAAAATGGGCCAAATGTAAATGGCCCGAAACGTAGGACAATTAAATGGTTTTAACAGGCCTATACCCAACTATTATAAGTTTTACTATTATTATCTAAAAGGTCAACTACATTTACAAATATACTTTTAAATAGAAACGTTACCTATTTTTATTTGTTTATTCACCTCAATATAATAAATTTTTTGAAATAACTTTAAGGAAGACTTGTTGTTCCTTAAATTAGTAAATAATAATTTATTATCATTTAAGAATGCAACCGCTGCGATGCCTCCCGGCAAATTCATTTTTGTGGATTAAAATTTTTTGAATAAGATAAAATTCAAATAAACGATGCTGGAATTACCCGATTTCTGCTATTCATGTTGGGTCTTCCGAAAATTTTAAACGCATGTGCGCGGTGCCATCTATTCAATAGAAGTCACAAATTGCGTTACTTGTGGGTTTTGGATGTAAATTTACCTAAATATTGTTAAATTCTTGTATTGTGTTTTGTGTTTAGAAACGTATAGAATGAGTTAATTTAATTTAATTACATGGTTGTATTTTCTAAAGTATTCGACGTTGATAGCTCAGAAAACCGCATTCTAAACATTAATTATCTCTTATTTATATGTTATGATTGCTATCATTTATGTGTATTCTCTTAATAATATCCATAAACTTAAAGATCACCCAACATTCAACCAATATTTTTAGATTGAAATTTCTTTATTGATTTTTTTTGATCGTGACCAATGGAATTCATTCTACTGCTTCGTAATTTTATAAATTTTGGATAGCGGGTATACGAACTTCCAATTCGAAACTATTGCATTATTAGAAATCTAGAATATGAAAATACAACTACAATGGTTTATTGTAGGTACTAATATCCGACTATGAATTTATATCCGAAAATGAACTAAAAACAATAAAAAAAAAGTAATAACAGCTGAATAGTTTTTCGTATTGTTTGATGCAAAGCTCCTTGATTAAAATATTGAGCTTATTCTTTATTAGTATGGCAAAACATTCGTATACCATTCCTCCCAACTTTCGCCTCATAATATCATTATTTATGATTATTATTTAATAATTTTTTAAATTTGATTGATTATTATAATCTAAAGCATTAAATAAGACCCGGAAGTTTGTGCAAATTGACATCGCCAAAAGTTACGTACATGATATGCAATTAAAATAATAGTAACCTAACGAAAGCGAAAGAATGTATTAGGATTTCCGAAATAAAATATAATATTTTCGTATTTAAAATACAAGACAAAACTTTTTACTAATTCACGTTTAATTAACTATTTTATTTTAAAAGGTTAATTTTATTATATTTTTGTTAGGTGTTGATAATTTTCACTATGTGCATTTTTGAGATTGATATTTAAGTAGCTTCCTAGTTTTAATTTATAAGGTTTCAGACAATTAATTATAAATAATATGGCTTTCCAGTTTACATTACAGTTTTCATACAATATTATAAAACATTTTACTTGAAACCTAAACAACTTCATTGAACATCCACAGCCCTTCGTAGTTCAAATCTAGGAATTCTGAATCTTAACCTTTTATGCACTAACTTTGAAACTTTAGATTTGAGCTTTTTCTGTTTGAAAAAAATCGTTGAAGCAATTAGTATTGTGTTAGGCCAAATAATATTTTATGTTGAAACCATTTTTGTTGGAGCGAAAAAAACATTTTTCTGTGTGTATCGTTTCAGTTTTGAGCGACAACATTGTTGGATTTATTATATGAGACATAATTTTTGGCTGTGGTTAATTTTTTGGGTGACGATCAATTTATTGAATGGCCGGGAATTCAGAAATGTTCAAATGTAGTCATCGAAAGTCGGGGAAAATTCTTTAAAAATGAAAAAAAAATTAATAAAATCAAATTAAATAATTTGTTCTCCATGTTTGTAATATTGATAGATATATTACATTTAGTCAATCCACATTTATTTTTAAGTTTTAAAATAGGCCAGGAAAAATTTTCAATTTTGCACAAGGAAAAAAGTCAAAGAATTAATTTTGGAAAATTCGATGGGAATGCTATAAGAACTATTTATCTGATTGGTTTTGGCGAAAACCTATGATTTGCTTTATTTTGACTGTTGGACCTATTCAATGCGTAATGTTTAGCTAATTTTAGCTCTTACAGAGTTTTTAAATAATAATTGTTCATTTTCTCATTAATTTTTTGTATAAAATAGTGTTAAATTAAAAAAAAAAACTTGATAAAATCGTATTGTTAAATTGATCGCATCAAAATTGTTCATTAGCAGACATGAAGTCACGAATATTTTGTAATTTCTGTTTCCGTTTCTAATTGACATCAGAAAATTATAGAAGATCTTGTGATATTTATGTTATCAAATTTTGTCATTCAAGACCTCCCACTTGAGTTTCAAAAAGTTAGGAACGCAAACAGTTATATAAACTTTTTGTAAACACAAACAAATTAAATATCTTTCTATTTATTTACGATATACAGGACGTTGATGTATAGAGCTTAACAAAATTTATTGTTAGAGGAATTTCGAAAAGAGGTGACTTTTCATACATTTAAGACAATAAAAGAGATGGTCACAGCTTTGGCAGTTAAGTGCGTCTACTGCTAATGCGAAACGCTCGGATCGAATCCGGGCAGGGTAAGAACTTTATTCTGGCCGTCTCTCCTCGGAAAGCAATGGCAAACCACCGAGGTAATTTGCCAAGAGCGCCCATCTCAAACTGAAGTGTATTACACTTCCCGTGGTTCGGAGCCCACGTTAAACAAGTAGGTCCTCTATGTATGTGAAAACACTTGGAACGCACATCACATACATAGAAAGAGATGGGTCACGACGTTCGGAAACGAACAATACGACTAAGAAGAAGAAGACAATAAAATACCTCTCGCTAGGGGTCTCTCAAACCTCGACCCTGCATGCGCCACTGGACATAAAATTAAGTAACCCCGAGTCTTTTAATTTTCCTTTAGTTTTCTTCTACGGGTGGAGGGATCTCATTAGTTCGGTGTTTTTTTATGTAATCTATTTCTTATCCAGGATGACGTTGAACTGGAACGTTTTGATGTAATTAAATTTACTATGATTGAGGACCCGATTTGATTGTAAGGCTAAAATTATAACTTCATTCACACCATCACCAACTACTGATGAGAGGAGAAATCTGCCTTGTAAACCTTCAAAAATTCAAGTATATATATACTTCTGGTGATTCGGAGCCAACGTTAAACAGTAGGGCCCCTTACGTTAAACACAGAAAGGACAGAAGGTTGTCAACTTTTTTAGAGATACTTGAAAGACGAAAGTATGATCTGAGAGTTTCCCTTGTTCCCTGAATATATGTACAATACAAAAATGGATCTAATTATGTTAATTATAACAGTGTGTTGTAATTATAATACTGCAACTGTTACATTTAATTATTTTTAAGAGTTAATTAAAACATTACGAACTGCTAAAAAAAATTACGATATGGAAATCAATAAAAAGAATGGGTATTTTGATTTAATTGCGCGATTTGTGCGAGGATCGACATTGTATAGCCAAATGGAAATATTATGTACATCCAATGCATTTAGAAAATTACGGTAGTTTCGTGGAGTGTTGCAAACTAAAATAGTTAACTGCATTCTAATTATAGTAATGCATATACTGGGATGTCTGTATTACTTTTTCCCGAATGAAAAGCAAATGGGATTAATATTTTATCATCTGTTAATTTTTACCAGTGCCTTTCTTATATCTGGAGATGTAATTTATTAATCTTTTAATTCATTCAATTTAAATTTCTTTAAGAGCCACTAAAAATAAACTTGAAATACTTTACAACGAAATCTTGGATTTTTGATATAATGGAAGTTGGCTCTGAAAAAAGTCACCTCATAGAGAAGCCTGGGGTTCAACATGAAGTACCATGTCCTTCACAAATACATCTCAAGATTAAGATCGTAATTTTTAATGTTTATTAAACTTGAATTTTGTTCACATAAAATTTAATTCACGATTCGCTGATGGCCAAGTCCATGATATAACACTCGAAATTTGTTAACATGTGACTTCTATGGAATATGAAATAAAGTGTCCCATAAATTTTGAATAATAAAATAGGTCAATTGATTAAATTTAAGAACCTTGAATTTTAAAGTCTTATTAACATTTTGAACTTTTGATGAAATGCTGAATTTGTTCTTCACGTCGTAGTCACCATGTAATAATATATGTGCAATAATTTTAAGGATTGGCATAATTACTTATTATGAATTCCCAGCAAATTATAACAATTTTATTGGTATAATTTTATGTAGTGCACTTTGTCAATTTTGTGTATATTTTTAAATTGCTATTCTTTTTCCGGATTAATTTAAAATGATTTTTCTTGCAAAATTATACACACCTCAGTAATTTTTTGATTTTATTACGTGTTTATGTTAAGTGAAGTATATTTTAATTTTTTAAATCGTGCTATTTATATTAGCTTTAATTAATGTAACGGAAACACCGTTGTATAAAATTAGAATTTTTTATTAAATTTTGGCGATTACGGGAGGATAAATTTTAATTAAATCTTAAATGTGATTTCATCTTTGAATTATTTATTTATTGTGATATCTTAAGATTACATAACAAAATGGTTTTGGGGACCAGATTGTTGTAAATTACGTAATCATTGCTTAATAAATTCATAATTTTTGTACTTTTTCTCGGGTACCACTATTTAGAGTTTGATAAATTAACTTGAGGATCCATTTTATTGAGTGAGTAATTTTTTTTAGAGCTACCAGACATTTCGCTTCACATAATTTCTTTATCTAAATCTAAACGCTGTATTTCTCTTCAATTCTGAAGAGGAGCTTACCGCAATCTGAATTTTCTAAAAATAATCGAGTGAGTTGTAAACTGGTTGTAATTTATTCCAACTTGCATTCATAAAATTAAAATCTTCGGCACAAGTTTTTAATACACAATATTTTAAATGCATTACTTGCATTTATATAGTAAGAAAATAAATTATTTCAAAAGTTCATAATGCTAGACTCCTTTTGTTTCCTGCGTGTAAATAATTAAAAGGGCTGCTTATTCTCAGACTCGGTCCATTGTTTGTTTGAATAATTAAGGAAGTCCTACGTACGATCACTTTCTTCAGATTCTTCAACCATGAAGACAAAATTAAATTCACGCAGGAAGTTAGCTAGTTAGTAAAGGATCGATTTAATTAGAAAGGCTATTTTCAAATTGTAATGATTCATTTATATGTACATACTTTGCCCATAAATTAATCCAGTTTCCGATTTAAATAAATATTTTTTTAATTTTTAATGGTGGTGAATTTTATTTACCCGATAACAAACTATCAAGGAGGTTTCTTCGTATTAGCTATTATTAATATATTCAAACTTGTGTCGTGGTGCCATTTTTTCAGACCTATTAAGCACCGGATGGATGACAAATTTGCGTGACGTCCTGCCGCAGAAGCTTTATTTCTACTGCTATCGAAAGGTTGTAGTTTTTGCAAACAAAAATCTACTGGCTCGCAATTTTACTGAAGTACAAAAAATAAGAGAATTGAAGTACCGAATGGTACACTCTGTCTCTGGGTTAGGGGAAAATTTTAGGGGTTAGGTTAGGTTACGTTTATAGACGTATTGATTTGTGTTTCCCCTAAAATTCGAAGGTCCAAGTAAAATTAAGAATTAACAATTGATGAAGTGTTAGTTGGAAGTTCATTGATTTTTCAAGCTATTCTAGTTCTTGAAGATTTCATCGTAACATTTTCGTTATGGATCAAGATACGAGTAGTATTGAACATAATTGTAACTATTTTTAGAGTTTATTTAAAAGCAATAAATTAATATTTTATCATTACCATTATCTTAATAGTATCAATGAAACGACTTTAGAAATTGTAAATTTTTTATCCTGTTAATAAATTTTGTTAGTCATGATGATGGCTTCTATTTTTGTCTTTCAGCGTGGTTTTAAAATAGCGGAGGGTTCTTGTAATTTTTTAACTCTTCAAATGTAGGTCTTTCCATTGTATAGCTATAATCTCATGTTGACTTCTGCATTGTATAAAAAAGGTCAAAGAGTATGGAATGACATCGAATACAGGACTTTTAAATGTTTTTTTTTATAATTTTTCCACAATAGTTGAAATTTCCTGTTTCTAAAATATAAGCGATAATGTAGCTCTCAACTTTAACCTTTTGATAAAAGGTAACGTCAATTAACCTATAAACTGTAAAGTGAAGCTTTCAGATTGATTTTGTATTTAGGGTATTTTTAAATAACAAATTGTCTGTCTATACGTATGCAATAAAATTCGACAGTATTGCCATATTAAAGATTGTGTTTAAAATTAGTTTTAACCATTCGTGAAATAATCCGGCTCCGGAAATACCTATTTTCTTACCACTATTTTTCTCCAATATGGTGTACAATATATTTTATGCATTATTTTGTGATTTTAAAATTTCACTATTTCGAATCAATAATTATCTTTATTTTAAGTAGTTGGATTAAATTTGTTAGGCAATGTTTTACTTGACATAGAAGGACAATAAACTCTCAAATTCTGGGTAGAATGACATGTTTATTTCATTATTGTTGACCTTCAAAAGTGTATTCTTTAAATCCAGATCTCATGAATATGATGATGACTGATAGGATCATTCTTACACAGTATAGTTGTTATAACAAAATTTTTTTGTTATTAAGAAGTTTTATTTGCGTTGTGCCACAAATTCATTTTAAAATTGTTTCGAATTCTAAAGCTTCCTCCAATAATAAATCTTCAGAGATTAACTTGTTCAGAATTATTATCATCACTCATTTCAGCTTCTAGAGAATAATGGTTTCAAAAACGATCTGTCTAGAATTGGGGGCCGATAACAATAAGTTCGCACACCATTAATCGAAGATTTAATTTCAGATATTTGTCTGTTTATAATACAGAGAAATTAAATTTCTTTAAAATCTTGAAAAGGTTAAATTAATTGAAAGGTTCAGAAGCTTAGCACTAGTATTAGGCAATTTTTATTGACCAGTTAATGCTAGCTGATAATTTCTATTGGTCGGTTAATTTTTAGTCGAAAAGTTTCTAAATTAAAATTGTGAACCTCAAATGAAATTTATTTTGGCCTGCTTATATGTATCCCAACATGTTATCTCGTCATAACCGAGTTATTTTAAATATTTAATATGAAGTCACAAAAATGAAGAATTTTATGTTTACTGCACCGTAATTTCAAATGTAATTTGCTTTTGTAACATCAGTTGGTAGCGGGTTTTTGAAAACCTTCGGGTAAAACATTCTGGGTACTTGGTAAACGCTTTTAATAAACTTGCATTTTTATTGTGCAACGTGCATTAATTATATTAATATTGAATTCTTGTTGCGTACAGTCTGGCGGCAGTCACACCTAAAAGATCAACTAATGACAAACCACAGAAAGAAAATAATACCGTACAAATCTCTGTCAATGTCACCCGACTGTTTATTTTTTATAATTTAATTTTCCTTATAAATATTATATTTTACCTCTTTAATATTATTTACCTAAATATTTTTAAACTTGTTTTTGTTTACTTTTGGTTCAGACAACTTTATCCTGTAACTTGAGAATTTTATAATGACACTCAAGTGTAGAGGCTTAATTACTTCCTAATTGCTGTTATTATTGATTGCTTCTTATAAATGTCAGTGGATAATAAATTCCACAAGTTTGAAAATACTGCATAGGCACTAGAGACTAATCATAGACTTATGATTCGTATTAATGGAGAAAGTTCATGCACTTGCAAAACATTTAGTAATAAATATAGGCAATACAAAAATATATTCAAAATGGATACTACTATATGCACTTTTTCTTTACTATTTATTCGTAAATTCGTTTATCTACTACTGCAGTAGTGTTAGGTGTAATAAGGTATAATCGTATAATGTGCCTATTTAATTATATAAAATTGCACGAAATTATTTTATACCACAAGAATAAATTGCTCTAGATTTATAACAGTAAACTGCAATTTATGTTTTTAGAGCTTGAGTTAACGTCGCGTTTTAATTATAAATTATGCGCATCATTTCATTATTTTGGTTCTTCAGAAGTGAAGCGAAAACAGTACCTACTGTCCGTTTTTGACTGAAAGAATACTTTTCGCAAAATTTGGAATCGTAGCCCTGAATTATTGCAAAATTTCACAAATTACGAGTATGAACGTTCATATTTTATTGATGGATTTTATTTTCGGTCCTATATTATAAAGAATCAATTGACGCGATTTTATAGATTTATTTGATGTTTTTAAAGAAACGTAATATCATATTTACATAATCTAAATAATGACCCACTTATGTTTAATGAATTCTGACTGTTGTTGTTAGTTAGCCTAATATTGAATTTAATTAATGTGCATTGTGCTAAGTAATTCTATATTCTATGGCGTTCTTGTGCGTTTAAAGATGATATAGTTCATTTCATATAAGAAAGACCGTCACGTGATTATTTTGGTTCGCAAATAAAACCAATAGACCGATACAGCGACCTAACAGGTTACCTAACTCTTACCATATTATGCTTATCTTCAAAATTTATTTGTACTTGGATTTTGTGCTTCATCTAAAATGGGGTCTTGTGAAACGCAATCTTAGTAAAACATGCGCTTTTCATCAGGATTCTAGAATGCGTATGCTAATAATTAAGAAGATGTAGATATGTATGTGCATACTACAATAGTAGGTAATATCGTAATATCAACATACCATTTACAAATTTACATCTTCGAGCAAGTACATATACGTAACTGTATCTAATCCAGAGATTACACCGTTATAATTTGACTTGTGTTATGAAAAAGAATTTTCGTTCACAACTCGCATGTATCTTTTTACATCTCAAGCTTAGTGTAATTTTAGGTTTTGTATTATGTTCGTTTATGTTAACCATTATCGCCACGTCTCTTGTGTGACAATAAATAACTTATTTTCATTGAATGTGGTCTTGTCTTCAGTGGTGATTACGCTCCGCAAAGGTTACTGACAGTTCTTCTATTGAGAATAGTAACCAGTATTGTAAATTTTATTTATGTTATAAGTTCTTAACCCAGAGTTGTTATTGCTTACATTTTGTGCAGCTCTTTACCAATAATTGGAATCTCTTTCGTTAGTTTTGTTGATTATATTTTCTATAGTTATGATTATGACTTTGAGTTATGAACGGTTATGATATGAGTACTCTGAACAATCGGTCGGTTTATGGTCTACCAGTATATTTTCCGTGTTTGCTTTTTGTTATCTAATCGTATTCTCCCTATCCTGAAAAGCATACAATTTGTTCAACTATAAATTGAATTCATAAATGCTTCATAATGCACATAAAATGGTCAATGATTTTAAGTGGCCATTATTAATTTTGATTCTTTTTAAGTAGACCATATTGTGCATATTAGTATGATATACTTTTTTCCATTGACGTAATTCTCCTTAATAAGTTAAACCTTTAATTTATGATTATAGCACTCCTTTATTTACACTGTCAGCGATAATTTTATCTTCCAGCCCGTAGATTAGAGCTAGACAAAATATTATTTGAATTGTGATACACCTACAACATATTAACAATAATTGCAGGTGCTAGGCGTGGGCTGTAAGTTAAATGTTGAATTAGTAATGTCGTTTCAAATAAGGGAGGTTTATTTAAGCATGACAGGTGAATTTTCGCCTAGAGTATGCCTAAATAGTATTCTTATTTAGGGTTGAACGAACCTCCGCCCTTGACTTTAAGAAGAGCGATCAATAATAAAATTCGACACTACACTTTTTAATGATTTAAGTTCCATTCAATAATTTAACTTTATGGGTTACCATACTATACTTTCTGAAATTATATCAGTTATGCTTTTGTTACTAAAATAATACGGGATTGCTTTAAAAGGTATTTTTCAATTTTCCGGTATAATTAAAGCGTGAAATCAGTGGTCCATCATTATTTTAGATCATCGCCAGATTACATTTTACACACATGGAGATGATGTATTATTCAAATATCTCAATATTTAACATTTTTAATTGCTCCTCCATGAATATTAACTCTAACCTCTAACGAATTTATCAAAGTATCCTATGATTCCATATCAGATATATCATGTAGTGTTATAATTTTTACAAAAAAAACCTTGACTGACTCTTTAATCTTAAATAAATAAACGAAAATATCGGCGTGTCTAAAATTTACTCGAGAGAAAACGAAAGTCAAAAACAGTTGTTACCATTGTATACAAAAACAAGGTTTAATAATTCCACTTTGTATACTCGGTCGACTTGGGTGTAATCGTGTGATCAATCAAATGACCAACAAAAACTATTGCAGTATTAATATTAATATAAAAGGTTGTGCACGTAGACGATTCGTGAGTGTTCTCGATTCTTATTTTAACTAGGTAATTTTCATTCGCGAACATTTTAATAGATTTATGTATTCACGAATACTTTTTCATCGTTACAACCTGGAACACAATTAAAACATTTATTAGTAGGTGAAGGATGAAAGGTAAAACGACCAACAACGTCTCGTGGGACAATATTGGGCCTATTGAACCCAATTTATCTGTGTACAAATGTGCACTGTTAAGCTATAATCTTAGGAACTCTAGAAGAAAAAACATACTGGAAATAGACCAATCACTGAACTCCAATACTAAAGTGAAATATTCTTTTTTAATTTACTAAATTCTAAAATTGGGCACATAAGGTAACTTTAATCTCTTATGATTTTCTAAATACAGTTCTGCTATCAAAAATGATTTTGAAAATTTCTTGAACTGTGGTTTGCTGACGTTCATTGTAATTTTCTTCAAAACATAAAAAAATTTCGTGTTTACTGTTGGCGATTATTAAAAGCAAAATTTCATATACCCACTACTTCATAGTAAATAATCGATGTGGATTAAGTGTGGCAATCTTGAAGACTGAGCAGTAAACTGGAGTGGTGGAATAATTATTTTTCCTAATCCCGCATGCAAATTTCGGCTATTGAAAATTTTACTTTTGGGAATATAATCCACGACTAATACATTAATTATTTTTTTAAATACATTAATATGTAAATTAAATTATTAATTAAGTTGTTTGAACCACAGAAGGCAATATATCTTGATATATTCAGCGGTTCTCAACTTTTTAGATTTTGTGTAGCATCTAGAAGATATCCAATTTTTTTCCCTTTATAAAAAATGTCTTCATCGTAATAAGGAAGTAGGTAGGTACATAGAAAATATTGATTTTAGTTTTTAATATACATAATTATGTATCAAAATAGCAGTGGTGGCTCGTGACTTTTTCCAATGGGAGGGCACAAAATTAAAAGAGAAAAGAAAAATATATATTTACTGTATTTTAATTTAGTAATTTACTTAAAATTATTTTCTTGTAATTATTTTTGAATAGTTATTTCTAATTTTGGATAGGAGAGCGCGTGCCAGAGTGCCCTTTAAACTAAACCGCCACTACTCAACATGTAACATAAACATCATCTAGCCAATAAGAACGACGAAGTACAGGTTCCAATGTCCCATTTATTTTTTGACATGAACGTCATACTGAACTGTCCAGCCAGCATTAATTTTTTTAATTTAAGTAAAGCGTTTTTGGGGGGGGGGCGAATAAAATAAATTTATTGTTTTATTGCCGACATTATTAGGTACTCGTATTTGTGTGAACTCAGAACCCCTGGGGTGGTAAAAGCCATCATCATTATTATCGACATACTTAAATAATGCCTAAATGTATCTGCGTGTCTGTTCCGCATAAGAATCCAATTTTTGGGATTTCTAAGAAAACTGTGTTTGAATATTTTTCAAGTTTCTAAAATTGAGTTTATCTAAATTCTTGCTTGTTTAATTGCAATTTTTATTACAGCCATAAAAATTTTAAAAAAATTAAAAATTAATAAATAGGTTTTTTAGTTTAAAAGGTCAAGTTCGATTTTAGACAAATGAGGGGGGTGTCTTTGATTTGTGACTATATGACGTTCCTGGGGGAGGGGTCCGAAGATTGTGAGCAACTGTGACAAGGGGGTGAGGTTGAATAGTCGGAAAAACTTGCGGACGTCTTTTATGGACGACCCCTTAGAAATCCACTTCTGCCTATTTATAAGTGACGTATCCTCATTGGTTTATTTTTGATTACTAACAAAAGATTCAGTACAGCATGTAGGCCACACAACCATAACAATCCTGCACGAGTTAAAACTTAATTGATGTAGATTGTGAAAAACGGATCTTTTTAAATGGTGCTACCCGAACTGCACCACGGCTTATCAAGGGTCATTTCTTGTACCCAGGTAAATGTAATCCCTTGACCGAACTGCACCACGGTCAAATGTCGTTCCGTAATCGCTTTACCGAATTGCACCACGAGCAAACCGAGCAGGTATCACAAGCAAACAGATAAAATATAAAGAAATAAATACACAAATATCTAAATTCTTTGCAATTTAAATTTCGAGTTTAATATATTAATTCATATTATATTATACAGGGTCGGAGCAGGTATTAATAAAATAATAACCCAAAACAGTGAAAAAATTAAATTTTTTTGCCTTCGAATTTTGGGGTGTGCATTCGATAAGGAGGGTAATCCATCGTCAAAACCTACTCTTCCGGGGCGCCCCTCCGCTCCGCTCCGGGTTGCACCCCTCCAGAGCGGTTTTGACTCTGGTTACTAGGCTAAACATACGAGAAGGGCCTCCGATCAAGAAAACCGGGATCAAGGCAACCGGGATGTGAGAGACCCTCGAAATAGCATTAAAAAGTATAGTTGCGGTATGGGGCAGTAAACTATTACGTTTCACCCCCAAAAAATCGCGTAAAAACAAAAAATAATCGATGTTACATATGTAGGAGGCATCAGATTAAACTCCAGCATTGTGCTTTAACTTTTAACAATAAAACCACCTTACCTAAAATATTACAATAGAGGTGGTGCAATTCGGACGACCGACCCTTGGTGAGGTGTTTACCTGAAATTACGGTGGTGCAATTCGGATAGGAGATTTGTGAACTAATCTTTTCGTGGTGCAATTCGGGTGCTCCGTTTTAAATGTACGCTCTCAAGAATTGATTGCCTTAGTTATATGGCCTTTGGGCCGCACTGGTGGAGGCATTCACGGATCAATTTAGCGTTGTAGATACATATACAGATAAATTACAGTTAAATAAATTAATTAAAGGGTTACCTTAGACACTTCTTTGCAAAATTTTTACATAGAAGTTATATTTTAATTTTGAAAATTTTCAAAATTCTTTTGTAAATAATTTTATCTTCTTTAATTTTGTCCTGGTGAGAATTTTCAGTAATACAATTTTCAGAAATTAAACAAGTTATAGGCGAAAAACTTAGCGATGTTAGGTGAGTTAAAATCCCCAATTATGTAAGAAGCTGACAGGGAATTTTAAAGAACTTTTGGGGTCTTTGTTAGGATACTCAAATACATATTTCATGTTTACCAAATTTAAGCTTTCCCGGATTTTTTGTAAGCTCTAGCCATTTTTCAGCTTCGTTGCCTGCACTGAAAGTTAAATAGAAGAAGCTGACGAACAGAGACGACAGTACAATGAGGATATAACAAATTTTAGTTCTTTTTTTTTTAATCAGTCACATTATTTGAATTAATTTAATTAAATACAGTTTTATGTGGTACGGTCGCACACTACCGGTTTAGAACCGCTAACATATACCATAACCTAGGTCAGTAGTCTGTAACTCGACGATTTTTGGACCCCTTCTAGCTATTATTTTAGGAACCCCAATTTCGGAAACCGTTTTAGGAAGTAAAACAGGTTTTTTTTTGTCACGAAATAAAATTTTCTTTTATTCCAATAAACTAGTTAATATAGGTAGTTGTTATAAATACATAAATTATGAAAAAAGAACTCGATGACAACCACAAAGTTGTTATCAGAGCGTAGCGAATTTAATTATTTTTGAAACTGGCGGAGAGAAAAGAATCAGAATCGCACAAATAAATTTAAAAATATTAGAAAATCACTGCCTTGGGTGGTTGAGACGAGGGGTTCACTCCTAAGCAATTTTCGTGTACAACTACCATCAATTTTAGTAATTTCTTGGCAATTTTGCCGTACACAAATTTACTATGTGGTCAACCCCTCGGGCGGAGAAGACGTTTGGGCTGGGAACGTCCTTCGATTTGGCAACTGTTATAAAATTTTTAGTGCTTGAGGTTTAGTAACATTTAGGTTAAACGCTATTAATTTATCTTAATTGTTGTAATTAAAACTGTTTTAGGTAAATTTTTATCAGCTATCAGGTAATTAAAAATTTGTATTATTGAAAAAACGAAAATAACATTGTAATCATATGAATCAACGGTATTGCTTATTTTTAAACGACGATACTTAATTTCACAGAATAATAATGGCGTTACGATTTTCTAAAGAAATATTTAACTATTGATTGTATTAATAAAGATAATCCATATTTGGTTTGGTACTAAATTACTTTCTGTTTTGCGTTACATCACAGATTTTTAGTAGGTACCTCTGTAGTTTTTTGAAAAGTAGTACAAATAGATGTTATGTAAATAACGTAATACGATGTTAAGATCGTATAACTTTGAAATTTAACATCGAACAAAATTACATAAGTTTACGTAGAATTCAAACATGATGCAGTATTTACCATTAATTTTTAATCGCCTGAATAAATTAATGATTTTAAGCCAGGTTAGTCGTTTACCATGCAGCCTATATAATGTAAAGAAAGCGCTTATTATCCAAGTTCTGTTTGAAGTTGAAATTTTACAGACTCGGTCAAGTATCGACTTAAATTTGTCGTGTATGTACTACATTGTACAATGCACATATTATTGCAGTAGTTTAATACTTATAAATTGTATTTTAATGAGTAATTTATATATTTATTGGTAAGATTTTTTCAAACGATTCAGTTTATTATAATAAATTCCATAATTGTTAGAACTTTCTGGTAGGGGAAAAGTCTAGTTTTCTGTATCACTAATTTTCTTCATAATAGGTCAATAGGTAGTAAGTATATTATCATGATGTAGGAAGTGAGAACTTCGTATGTTTCCCATGGTGTTTCATCTTTTGCTTCCTGTTTCGCATACGCCAGTGTTAAAAGTTAAAAGTCAACTTTTCCCTTGGAGAATGAAATGATAAAAGTCGATATTTGTAAATATAATATTAAGCAAGGAAACAGTAGCGACGAAGAGAAGGAAAGAATAAATAGGATCAGAAAGGCGTATGCTATAGATAGAATCAATTCCATTTAGTGTAAGAAGGATATGAAAAGAGAACGGAAGAAAAGAATTTATAAAACCATAGTACAAAGTGCAATTGCAATGATGTACTACGTCTCAGAAGTGTGGGATTTGAGTATATACACATTATGTACATAATTATTTAATTATATATTTAAATTGCAACATAGACCATCGGAATAAATAAAAAAATAGTTTAGGCACACGAAAAGGATGACCACGAAAAATATTGGAGTGAATCTTGCCAGAACGGATGAAGTCTTGTGCTATTTCTTTTCTAAAATAGAATTTTTTTTTAAATTTACATGAAAATTAGATTTTTTCCCCTATACACCCTTTCCTACATAAATTATCACAGGAAATTTTCTATATCGGCCATTCTTTAAATTAAAACGTTTTTCTACTTTTGTTTAAGAATTCCATTATAATGAAATTTAGTTCAAGTAATTTTATCAAAACTTTATCGCTTTGGCTTCACCATATTTAAATTGATTACACTGTAATTTGGGTTACGACATTTGTATGGCTTTATTTTTTTTCAAGGGCAAAAATATATCACTGCTTAAAATTTTTATGTCGATTCCATAAAACTATGACTTACAATAAAATCAACTTTACTTTTTGTAATCAATTCACCTGAGGGCTATAAAGTTCTCAGTAGGAGATTTTCGATTGTGTGGAAACAGGGGAGACACCCGCCCTTAAAATCTGTCTAGCCGTAGCAATAACCTAAATGAAAGCTTTCATCGCTTTTAAAATGTACAATAAGTTTTAGTTGGACAATTCTTGGTTTATTTACGTTGTGGTTTGCATTGTTGCACAAGAATGGTTTTTCACCTGCTTTAAGCATTATGAAAATTTAATGATTTGCAGTTTATTTTATAAAATACGCAATTTACAATATGAAAACTTGGTAAAAACCATATAGATAAGAATTTATACAGGAAATTGTAATATTTTATCTTTTGATTATAGTTATTAGTTATTAGTCAAAAAATATCAATATTTTCAAAAGTATTGATTACAAGGGCTAGCTGGCTAAAACAGATGTTGCGACGTGTTTTGTATTCGTATGCACCCTTACCTTTTTTGTGGAACCCTCATTTACGCCATTTCGATGTTTTGTTTTGTTATTACGAAACCCTAGCTAATTTTAATCTCCTATTCAAAAATTAAAACGCGCTTAACAAATCATAAATATTTTTCAAGTGCGCTTAATACGTCTAATTACATATTTTGTCGGAGAATGTTGCAAATTTGCGTAAAAATATCAATTTATTTTTGGAGCAAGCGTGTTGTCTAGATTACACAATTTTCTATTGAATTTTATTGTTCTATTAAAAGCTTCATGTTTTCACATTTCCCAAATTAGACATAGCTATAATTTTATTAAATGTTAATTAATTTGCTTTAATTATAACTCACGTGCGTTATTTATGGTATTCAAAGGTCATCGTGCTTTGCTTTCATTATATTTTTATTATTAATTTCGCTGTTATTTTCGAAAATTGTATTTTTTGAAGGTCTACGACAAATTTTATTAAACAGTTTGTATTTTAAGTTAATTGGTATAACTTGTACGTAGTATGTATTCAATTAAAAAAAGTTTTAACATTTTTATAAGTTCGCAGTTTTTGTTGAAGTTTGTTGAACTAGTTCTCTTTTCTTAATCTGGTCTATGATATACTGTTGACATTTTCTTCTAAAACTAACATAAGAAAATGAGGCGAGAAGTGTAAATAAGCAAAACTAAATATACTTATTAATGTTTACAACACCGTCAAAGTTCATTATCGCAATCTTTGAGTTTTCGAAATAAGATTTTGTATGTTGCGCTCGCCCGTATGATGTTTTAAGTGTTTTTTTTTGTTGCAGATTTATCAAAAAATCGTTTCAATGAACTTCCAGAAGAAGTGGTAGAATTTACTTTTTTAGAGAGACTTCAATGTCACCATAATGCCATACGATATATTCCAGATACCGTGGGTTGTCTTCAATCTCTCAGTTATTTAGATCTTAGTCGCAACCAACTCACTGCTCTTCCCAGAGAAATATGTCACTTACCTATACAGGTATGTACATATCCGTATTTTATTTTAGGTTTGCTTTAACGAATTCTTAAAAGATTTACTATCTCACAGGTTGATAAACAGCTCCCCATTTAAATTTTAAATATCCTCCTGCATAATGCATTAACTTTAATTAAATTACTTACTTTTTTTTCCTTAATCGCATTCAATAAAAAATTCATTATACCTACTAATTTTGAAATCTTTTGCACCACGTTAAAAATAGATCTCTAAACTAAAATTATCTTTCAGATTTTATTAGTTTCAAATAACAGGCTTGGTAGCCTTCCTGATGAGTTGGGCCGAATGTCGCAGTTGACTGAATTAGATGTATCAGATAATCAATTAACACATCTTCCACCACGGATGGGAGATTTGCGATCTTTAAGATCTCTAGTTCTTCGTAGTAATCTTCTTTTATGTGTTCCTTTGGAAGTAACGTATCTGTATCTAGCAAGGCTTGACCTACGAGCAAACCGAATTGGAACTCTTCCAGTTGAAATGATAAACATGCAGTCTCTTATCGAACTTTCGGTCGAAGATAATCCTCTTACTAGTCCACCAGCAAGTGTAAGATTCTTCACGTTTAGCGCGTGCTTTATTTAAAACTAAATTTTATTACAGTTATGTAGAAGGGGAAGGGTGCACATTTTTAAATATCTAGAAACGGAAGCTATTAAATTAGAACGTAAAACGGGCGTTAGTGGTTGCAGTACGCTAAGAAAATCGAGAAAAACTTCAGGAACCAACGGACCTCTTACACATTTACCGGATAGGTTGAAACAGAAAAGGCATAATGTCGATAGCGGTTATAGTACCAGTGATGGATTAGATAAGCGTTGGTCACAAGAAATGATAAGTATGTGCTTTTATAACGGCAAATACAACAGCAAAATACAAATGTTTTTAAATTAGGTGATGCAGATAAACATTGGACGTCAACGCCAATAATAAATAGAACGCTAGAAACGAATGGAATAAATTCTACAACTTCTACGCCTTCTACAATTTCGCCCGCGCCTGACGCCAGCTTAGAAGAGGATCATACACCCCGAACCGTTTTTAATTTTGAAAGGAGAGATGACCTTAAGACTGTAAACGAGACTAATGGGTATGTAAACTTATTATTTAAAAAAAAATTTAATTAATTGTACACTATTTTAGCACTCGCCATAGTCCGACTAATGAACACTCATTTGTTCCAATGATGAATGGAAATTCAGATGATAAGTCTCGGCCTATTCAACAAATTCAAACGTACAGGTGAGGCGTCTTGACAAATTCGTTGAAAAATATTAAGACAAAACTTGTAGGGAATATAAAGAAGCTTTAAGGCAGCAAAGGGCGCAAGATGTACCTTCAGTCTACCGAACAAAGGATAATGATGATCATAGCTTTAAAACAGAACCAAATACACCAACCCATCATATGTCTCCGTCACGAACAGTTTTAGCAACGTCAAAATCTGATCCGACGCCTTTGAATTCTTTATTAAGTAATCCAAAAAATATATTTGACGATACCAGTTCTAAAAAACCAATTCAAAAAGTAACGCCTTCGAGAAACACGAGCAATTTGCAGATTAGTACCAACAATACGTTAAATGGATCGACGAAATACGTACAAGATTATGTTAAACCTAGGTCACCTTTAAGAAACTCGGGTGGAATTTTATCACACAATAACGTACCACCAAGTAACACTAACATAAATGACAACAGCAATGCAAATGTTACTTTTATAAATGGTAAACCTAGCAGTCCACGCATTGCAAACACAATTAATTATTTCAATGGAACCAATAATATAAAAAATAATCGAAATGTGTCGTGGAATCAAGATAACACATCTGATAAATTTAATTTTACAATGCGAAGAGAGATAGATAAAGCCAAAGAAGAATCAGAAATTATTGATCAGTTGAAAGCTGTGAGTATCTTAAATGGTGTATTTTAACTTTTACTTGATTGAGGCTTTGCTTTAGATTATTGAAGCGAGATTAAAGATGGCACTACCCGATGATATCTCATCCGCTTTAACCGATGGAGTCGTTTTATGTCATCTTGCTAATCACATTAAACCCAGGTCAGTGGCGAGCATTCATGTTCCATCTCCAGCAGTTGTAAGTAAAATTTTTCTTTAATATATTTAAAATTATTAAATTTAGTGTTTTTAGCCTAAATTAACCATGGCCAGATGTAGGAGGAACGTTGATAACTTTATCGAGGCATGCAGGAAAATAGGAGTTGACGAGGTAAGATTTGCATAAATCATAATAACAATAACCTTTATTGAATTGCAAGGAAGTTCAACTTGATTTTGAAACTCATTTTTGACTGAATTAATTAAAATCTAAACAAAAAATCGAAAATTTCAATTTGAAGCTTTTGCAATTCTAATAAACAATTTTTTATTTTGTTATTATTTTTAATATTATTTAAAGCAAAAGAGTGAGACTGTGGGTTGGTTGCAGGGCCGACTGTGCAGTAGCGTAGATGTGACTGAGGCTCTAGCAGGACGCGGTTTGCCACGCCTGCTGGACACTGTGGAAGCGCTCTGCCGGTTGGAAGTTACTACTGTTCAACCTATTCTAAAGCCAGGCCAACACGACACCGCAGTCTCACTCTTGCTGCTTGCCGTCTTCGTTTCAACAATTGCACTACTGTTTATGTATCCCCCATCGAATTAAGTTGACTGGTTTGCATAATCATTCCATTTTTACAAAAGAAAAAATTTTATTTACAATTAATTTATATTGAAGAGGTGGTAAGTAAGGTAGGGTCGTACTGGGTAGGTTGAATTTTTATAGTCCATATCATATGTAGAAATGAAGTACAATTTTTGTTGACTTGTTTTTAGTTTTTTTTGTATTTTGTAGAATTTTTTATTATTTGTTGTTACATTATAATCGTACTTATTTATTTTTTTAAATATCTCTTAGTACTTAATTTTAAAAATGTCTTACGTACTTACAGAAAATGTTTCCTTTTAATTTATTATCTTGCAGACACTTGGTTATTTTAAAGTAATTTGTATTTTATTTATTTATATACTGATTACAGTTTATTTTGCAAAACTAAGGAAAACGTTTGTGATTTGATAAAGCTGCTAAGCTATTTGATACAATAGTGCCTGATTAAGTCATGTTAGTTAAGTATTTTTAGATTATTAGTGGCAGCTGGAAATTCCTGATTTTTTTTATAGACTTTCTGAAAAGACTTATTTTAGGTAGACAAAATTTTTAAAATTTGTGGTAGAATGTTAATACTGACTACACAGGGTGGCCTACTTATTGCGAATTTTTTTATGGGATCTTTAATTAAAGTTATAAAATAAAGTATAAAAGGTTTTATCTAATAATTTAAATTGCAAAGATAAAATTTTCTGATTTTCTCATTCAATTTAATTTGATAATGATGAAAGGTTTCTTGTAGTTTGGGTCAACTATTTTTACTCAAGATCAATTCTAGAGTGGGAAGTTAGAAAAGGTAATTTTTTGAACAGCAAAAAAAAACTGTATAATTTTTGCCATTGTAATTTTAATTTTTCGATTTAAATATTCTTTAAATATTTATCATTAATTTTTTTAAAATTATAATGGTAAATATTATACAGTTTTTTTGCTCTCCTGAAAATTACCTGTTCTACCTTCCTTAGAATTAATTATTAGTTTTGCAAAATTGAAAATTTTTACCTTAATAATGAAGCTACAACTTGATACCAAATCTTGACTTGGTAATTATATTTTGCTATTAATAATGAATGATAGAAATTTAAAAATAATAAGATGTTTTATTTCAAATAAGAAAGTTATATTTTGCCATGCTTTAACGGATTGAGAAATATATTTCCACTTTATATTAAATCTACAATAAACTAAAAATTATTTCTAATTTCACTACTAAGAACTCTATGAACAAATTCGCCATAAGTGAACCATCCTGTACAAAAACAATATTATTTAAAACATCAAACTATTGTTTAATATAGAAAACAACAAAGATTAAAAATATTTGCTTTCTTATTAGAATATCATGTTTTATGTGTATAAATAAACTATTATGTATGTAATTCAAACAATGACAATGGATATCGAAACGAATTTATTGTATCGAGTAAATATAATAGGTGTGTGTAGAACTATATTTTTATATGGGATCTATAATCATCATTTTCGTTTAGTTTTACAGCACTATTAACCTATTATGCATTCTAGAATTATCGTAACAGTATTTAACAGTAAGATCTTATTAGGTTTAATTTTTAAAACATGTTCATTGTTAGGTTTTCTAGTCATTCATTTTTTCAGTATTAGAAATGTATTTCACACTACTAACAATTAAAAGTGCATTTTTTATACAAAAAATTACAATGTAACCAAGGTTGGGTATTCCAAAATGTACAAAGGGTACCAAATGGAAAATTAGTGTCTAAGAATTTTTTATTAGTTATTTTATTAAGAATAAATTGGAATTGGGTGCTGTTAGAATAGGAAGACTAATCTTTATAAAAATGAAAATGTAAATTTTGTTTTGTTAAAAAAAAAGTTTTATTTCTTTTAAATGTTATAATATCTAAAGTTATATTGCAAATATCATATTATGTATACCAGTATTACATGCAGCTAAGCTAAATAAAGTATAAAACAAAAAAAACATTTTTTACAATTTTTTTATAAATTTCAGAACCTTATTTGTTGTTCGGCTGATGTTTTGGAAGGAAGAGGTTTAGTACAAGTTGCCGTGACAGTAGTTGAATTATTAAGATTTCACTCCAATCCAAAATCTCCTGTTCATACGAGTATTGTAAGTAATAGCTAGAATTTACAGATATTTTGTACTATGTTAGTATAGTTTCGTTTGAAATATTGTAAGAAGGAAGAGGACGTTTATAAATTGCATTAAGATGAATTTTTTAGTCTCACAGTTTGAACTGAATATTACCTATTAATTTATTAAATGTAAATTCGATAGTTCCTAAAAATTTCACCAGTTAAAACCATCTTAAACGCTTTATAAACTTCCTTTTTATATGATGTGATGAAAACCTTCTATAAATTATATATTTTTGTTATCAGTTTTTTTACGCAAACCAAATGTGTATATTTTTGATTTATTTTGTAGATTTTAAAGCATATCACTTAATACCCATGACTTTCACGGTCATTAGGTATTTTTAACAGTTGTTCCCTGTAATTAATCGTATACCTTTAATTTCCTTTGTATTTTATTTAGTTTGAAGAAAAATGTTTAGAATGGTCTAAGAAATACAGTTTGAAAGTTATTAAACCATCAGGGTAGATAACGTTTTAATCAAGTGAGAATTACAATAATAAGGAAGTAAATGTTAGGAAATTTTGCTGAAGGCGTAGTGAAATTACAGTAGGATTCAATTTTTTAAAATTTAATGTGTACTTAAAATATTTTACGTCAATATTACGTAGTAAATTGAAATTTTGTTGTTGTATTTTGTGTAAATATCAGTTTTGTATTGACTTGTAGTTTTATATTAAAATTTTAATGTTTTATAGCAGGGTTATGATAACAGATTAGAAAGTTTGGTATAAAAAAATGTGATATTTTTGATGCACACAGGCATTTTCCTAGGAATATTTTATTAAAATCAAACTAATAAATCTTATTATACAGTATGTACTGGAGTCACTAGCGGGACCATAAATGTTTCCACTTTGTGTCTTTCCTTTTTTTATGTTCTTGAAAGTCTTTCTTTCAGTCAACTGTTGCTTGTAATAAAATGTATATAAAAGCTGCCATACCCTGTGTGTATTATCACTAACATTTAAATAATTTCATGTATATACAATTAATATTAGCGTTTCAATTAGTAGTACATTAGAAAATCAGATTTTCATTTAAAGGGAATTTGATTTTGTAATTTAGGAAATTTTCTGCAACAAATTTTCTGCTTTTTGTTGCATTATATTGTGATTTGCATATTTAAAGCTCATATAGGTCTAATTTGTCAAACGAATTTTGTATATATAATTGTAGGTGTATCCTTTATACGTATGCATGGTTAGAAATTTGTAAAAATGTTCCTTGTATATTTTATTACAAAGAACTGTATCAACGATGTGTGTATAAATTGAGTGCCAAAGATCTTATCAAATTTTCTTATTTACTTTAAAAAATAATTTCCAAAATTAATTAAATTTTTACTTTATTTATTATTAATAATTTATTATTAAATAGTTTTTAAGTGTACATTTATTTCAAGTATGTGTGATTTAAATTTGATAAAATTTGTTTGTGATTAAGAAAGTTGTGTTGATCTCTACAATAATTTTATATACAAAAATATTTTTTAAGATTTGAACTACGATAATTGAAGTTTATGTATTGTCTAGTCAATAATAATCAATAAATATTTGACTATTAAAAGTATAATTTATTAATGTGCATTTTCCCATCTCCCAAAAATAACGTTCTTTAAAGTATTGATTTTTTAACTGTTATAATATACTTTTTTGAATTCCAAAGTTGGTTTGTTTTGGAAGTGAATTTCTTACATTATATCAAAAATTGTTGATATTTGTAACAAGGATAGACTATTTATGTGGAGAATGGTCTGACCTAGTATTTAAATTTTTAATATAGAATATCATTGAGGGTAAAATAGATGACATCAAACAATTTTAATCCCTCTCTATAACTTATTTTATATAGTAGTAAAAAAATAATCGTTTTTTAAATAGGGGTTGAAATAGGGTTAATATTATAAAATGAATCCAGTTAGGGGTTGAAAAATTAAAATGTGATTGAATATTTGGATAGAACGTTCATTTACCTTTACAGAACATTTTTTATTTTTAAATTTAGACCACCGTGGACGATGTTACAGCCGTTTTCCTACAAGTCTACACACCAACTTTTTGACATTTTGAACGACCAAAACAACGAAACGAATGCCCTTTTGGACAAATCCTTAAATTTGTATTTTTTATTTCTTACTAAGATGGTGTGTACCAATTTTCGTCAAATTTGGTGGGGGTCGAGTTAATTTTGCCTATTTTTCAGTTGATTTGAGATGGAATGACCCTTAAGCTTTATTTTATACACTGCAATCAATCAAAACTTGATATCAATCAAGTTACAGTCATTTTTAAAACTACATAAAAACAACTAATTATTTATAATTTAGTAAATATCCAATTTTTCAAAAGTTTTATGAACGCATATCACCTTTCTGATATTAATTTTTATTTCAGAGATAAGGCTGGTTCAGACACGGCTAATATTTTAGTCCAGTAGCGAATGAATTAGTAAGTCCAGTCCAGTAGAATGAATTAGGCAAGTTGCCATAAAACCAAGAAAATCTAGTTCAGACACGGCTAGTAATTTGTCCAGTAGCGAGTGATTTAGTACAATTTAGTTACTAAACCGTGTGTGAACGGTACAATTTAGAGGAGTAGTTTGGTATTTTATATAGTAATTTAGTAAAACCGTGTAGTACAGTGGATCCAATATTTTCTATTTTTATGGTTTAGTAGCGTTCCTCAACCACTTCGGACGTTCGGAAACGATTGTTTTAGTATATTTAATTGGTCTTTTCTTTGTTTTTGAGAGTTTATTTTGAATCATTGCAATAAAATGCCCAAAAATTATTTGGAAGCTTTCGAAGAACGTGCCCTGCTTTATAAGATGTTCATTTTAAATTATATAAAAATATGCCAGAGAAGAATGTTTGTCGTTTCCAAATTGCAAAAAAAATATTTAAATTTGTAATTGTACTGAAGTTATGTTGTATTTTGGCGCCTGTCTGTGCAACGGTGATAACAGATACAAACTCGCATCTGTATCAATGATATCAGGGCACGTGTTTCTATGACCTGGGTACCCAAGCAGGTAAAATCCGTTCTTTGTACTTTTCGCCTGTATTTTATGTTAACCGGTACTATTATATTATTTGAATGGATACGTCCTACGATTCTTAGAAAACGAAATTTAGAAAACGAATAAAAACTCGAAAATTGTGTGCAGAATGTAATCTACCTGTTTGTAATGAGCCTAGACAATTGCCAAATGTATTGAATGTTAAGCTAAATTATGATAAATAAATAATTGTTTTTAAGCTATACATCTTCTATTTATTCATAGAAATTTGTTCTAAAATATCTTCTGCTATAATCTGTCCAATATTGCCTATAACATTATTTAATAATAAAGCGCGACGTTAAGACTGTCCATCTCGAAGGTTTCTAAACGATTTCTTTGTATTGTAACTTATAAAACAAATACACACCTACTGCTTACAATTTAATTTTTAGTACAATAAAACTGTCGTGCCTGCATGTGTTCACCAAGTGGTGGGGGCTACTCGCCAGAAAAATAGATCTACTAAGTCACTAAAGTATATATATATTTCGGGCTACTTAGTACATTAAACTTGCATTACTATACATTGAATACTGCACTATACAATTACAATTGTTTACCCGATCCCCAATCTCCACCTCTCTCTATCGGTTGCATCTTGTTCCTCCAAGTTCCTCACTGCCATAGCTTTCTTTATCCCATCGTTCCACGATCTTCTCGGTCTTCCACGCTTTCTTCTTCCTGGGGGTTCCCACTTAAGTAACCTCTTTGGCCATCTGTCGTCCTCCATCCTTAGTAGATGTCCAAACCACCGCAGACCACGTTTTTCAATTCTCTGGGTTACTTCTTCATTTGCGTTCATTATCGTTCTTATATGGTCATTTCTTATGTGTTGTAAACGAGATACCCTGGCACTTCTACGCAGGTAGTCCATTTCGACCGCCTTTAGTCGTCTTTGCATGTTTGCATTTGGACACCAAACCTCACAACCATAACACAGAACCGACTCAACCATAACCATTCCGACCCTTTTTTTATTTTTTGTTGAAATATTTTTGTCCCACCACAATGAGTTCAGCATTCCTATGATTTTTTTGGTTTGTTGAATACGAGTTCGAATTTCCTCAGTCCCCAGACCCTCCCCATTAACAGTAGCTCCCAGATACTTAAACCGTTCCACCTGCTCAACCTGCACCCCATCATCGATTAGGATCTCAAACTTAGCGTCGGTGTTAACTGCGAGGTATTCTGTTTTTTTAAGACTAACTTGGAGTCCCCATTTTTTATACTCGGTGTATAGCCTCTTTATCATGAACTCGAGATCGAATGAGTCCTGTGCTACCACCACCTGATCGTCTGCAAAACTCAATGTAAATAGATGTTCATCATTGATTGGAATACCCATCCCCTCGCAGTTTCTTTTCCAGTTCTGTAGGGCACCTTCAATGTACAGGTTGAACAATAATGGGGATAGGCTACACCCCTGTCTGAGGCCCTTATTAATTTTTATTTGGTTAGATAGTAGTTGGCCAAGTTTCACGTTTGAAGTGTTACTACTAAAGTACTAAAGTAGTATCCTAAATACTAAATCAATCTCCTAAATGGTACCGTTCACACACGGTTTAGTTACTAAATACTTCGCTACTGGACTAAAATACTAGCTGTGTCTGAACCAGCCTATAGTATTAGAGCTGCGGGACACCCCCAGTTTTCGACCATGTAGCGACCACTGGCGTACTAATGCAAAATTTTGTTTTTTATCGATAAAATGTTATCAAAGGATATGAAATATACATTTTTTATCAAATTTAAGGGTGGGCAACCCTTCAAAATGGCTGTTAATGCGTCAATAAATTTCATTAAATTTCACTAATAAATTAACGAATAGTTATAAACAATAAATTTCGCTGGTAAATTATCATAACAGCTCTTGGAGAGACTGCTATTGCCGAAAATCGTGAATTTTCATAGAGGTATTTATGATTTTTATCCACGAAGAAGTGAGGACAAGCGCACGCGGACTCGCGGAAAACTTGTTCGAACTTGTCGTGCGAGTAAGCGTGTTCAATCAAGCTCAGAAATTAATTTTTCGCTGCTCTCGCGGTGAGAAGGTGCGCTTAAATCAAGTGTGCAGTTTTTGTTGTTAAAAATTAAAAAAAAAAGATACGAAAAAATCAAATTTTTAGTGATTTGGCGCCTTTTGCATAGGTTGCGCCCCCTATAATTCAGTCAAAAATACATATTTTCTATCTCTGAACATTATTCAATTAAGTTAAAAAAAAAATAGGCATTAGTACGCGACTGGTCGGTTGGTCGTTTTCCGAGCGCTTTTTTGGGGGTGTCCCGCAGCTCTATATGACTTGGGCAAATTTTGCAAAAATTTTAATTTGTCAAGCATTTTATGCTCTTCAATTTTGATCTGATGAGAAGTTTCCGTAAAACTGTTCTTAAGGGAGCTGTAGGCGAAAAACTACGTTAGCAGGGATAAAGTCCCTAATTAGGGAAGAAAGAAGAAACCTCCAAGGGATTTTAAAGAAAGTTTGGAAGGTCAAGATATTGAAAAACTCAAGAACACATGCCTGCAAAATTTCAGCTTGCCTGGATTTATTTGCAAACTTACCATTTTTCGTTTTCTTAAGGGAGCTGTAGGCGAAAAAGTACGTTAGTAGAGCTAAAGTCCCTAACTAGGGAAGAAAAAAGAAACCTTCAGGGGATTTTAAAGAAAGTTTGGAAGGTTAAGATACTGAAAAACTCAAGAACACATGCCTGCAAAACTTCAGCTTGTCCGGAGTTATTTGCAAAATTACACCATTTTTCATTTTCTTGCCTGGATCAGTAGAAAAATGTTGAAAAAACTTATTTTGCAGAGAATTTTGTGCGCCTTAAATTTTGCTCTGATGATAATTTTCCCTAAAAATGAAATTAAGCGAGTTTTGGGGGTTCATTCGGATACTCAAATATACGTGCCTCCCAAATTTCAGCTTGTCCGGATTTTTTTGCAAGCTTTGCTGCTTGAAATGAAGTTACATAGAAGAAGCTGATTAACAGAGTCATAATTGAAATACAATTCACTGGTGATTAAAAAGGGGATAAGTCTGTTTTTGGTCACATTGAGATAGAAACTTTCATCTACATGAAACTTTCTGGTACATCACGGTGGTCGCTATTTATAGGATCTTAACAAATTTTTATCCTCTAAAATTAACGAACGGGAATACTGCTATATATAAAAAAAAATTTACAACTCCCTATCCTAAAAATTAACAGTTCACAGGCTTGAATATTTTTCAAGTTATTCTCTCCCATGCGGGTTTCATCTATTAAAATTCAAATTTTAAGAACAAAAAATGGTAGAACGGAGTTGAACATAAATAGTCCCGACGTTATGGAACACAACCTTACACTTCGTGATAGAAGCATGAAATTTGGCACAAGTGTAGATTCAAACCTCCTTTACAAAACAAGATGTGACGCCACACCGACCCCCCTTCAACCCCTAGACGCAAAAACAATCCCCAAATTTTAGTTTATCCTATTTATTTCGTAAACCGCTCATCATACGGTAAAAATACATCAGAGCAAATAAATTTATAATTACATTTTAAACAAAAAAGGTTCTAAGGATATTTTTGATACGACTTACGGTTTCGATAGAATCATCACGTAAAAATGTAGGTCAAATATGTATGGCGCGAACTGCAGAACTCTCGGATTTTCTCCTAATTCCTCATGTTGCGCCACTCGTACACAAAAATTACTTAAATAGAAAATTAAGAATGGACAATTATCTATCTGTAGAGTTAATTGCTTGTTTGTCAAAATGTATTTTTGATAAGTTTTTAACCACTATTGTATAATAATAAGACCTGTAAAGAACAAAATGACTATAGAACCTTGAACTTTGTAATAGAAGCATAAAATTTGGCACAAGTGTAGATTCAAACCTCCTTTACAAAACAAGATGTGACGCCACACCGACCCACCCCCCTTCAACCCCTAGACGCAAAAACACCCCATAGCAGTTCGCGCCATATTTGACCTACATTTACGTGATGATTCTATCGAAACCGTAAGTCGTATCAAAAATATCCTTAGAACCTTTTTTGTTTAAAATTTAAGTATACATTTATTTGCTCTGATGTATTTTTACCGTATGATGAGCGGTTTACGAAATAAATAGGATAAACTAAAATTTGGAGGTTGTTTTTGCGTCTAGGGGTTGAAGGGGGCGTGGCGTCACATCTTGTTTTGTAAAGGAGGTTTGAATCTACACTTGTGCCAAATTTTATGCTTCTATCACAAAGTGCAAGGTTCTATAGTAAATTTGTTCCTTACCGTCCGGACTAAAAAGTTGTAGTCCTAGTTCCTAGTGGTACAAAGGTGAGAAGTGGGCGGGGGGGGGGGGGGTGATAATATTGGTAGGAATATTTTGATTCCCTTTTATTTTTTGTACAATTGACCGTTCGAAACAAGTGAAATAATCAGCGCCAAGTCCCCATTGGGAATAGTTTAAAGGAGGGTGTTCTGGGGATAGTACCCTATCTAGTACTCGTAAATTGAAATTTCCCTATTGAAATGGCTTAATATTTCGATCAAAAAAGTCATTAGCTTTAATATAAACGAAGGATCATTAAGTTTAATTGAAAAACAACCCTAATTTAGGGGTTTAAAGATAGGCCACGCCCCCATGAAATTTAACAAAAATTGGGATAATTATCGGACTTTTTGGGTATGTTTCGGTCCGAATGTGACTCTGGCGCCGTTGCGGACGTTTAAAATTATCGAAGTTTCCATAAAATCAGAAAAAAGTGCGAAAATCGGCAACATTCATACCAGGGGATACAAGTCACGTAGCATCAGGCTCGCCTACTGGCATAGGAGTCCCCGGTCGGAATGAGTGAAAATTTTTCACCCAGAAATTGAATTTCTTCTTTGAGATTCAGATAGCTGGGGGTGTGATTAGTAATTATAGTAAAAAATATTGGCAAAAAAATCGTAAACTACCCCGTGTATTAACGGAAAAGTGTCGGCCATGCTCACCATAAATTTGGTGTAATTTTCGATTTTTTAGGTGTGCATTCGATTCGAAGGTTGTTCCATTGTCAAAACCTACTCTCCCGGCCTTCCGCTCCGCTCCATTAGGCCCTCCGAGCGGTTTTGACAATGGTTTACTGGGCTAAGCATACTCGAGGAATATTAATCCACCCCAACCGGGATTTTAGAAAAACGGGATCCTATAAATCCTGGATATAGCTTTTAAAAGTATAGTTGCGATATGGGGCAGTAAACTTTTACGTTTCACTCCCAAAAAATAATGTGAAAATAGTAACCTTTCGTGCATGTTACTCTTACGAGAGGCGTGGTCGAACTGCCAGAGCGAAAATTTCTAAGTGTTAGGGTATATGTTTTTGCACGGACTGTTAACAGAATGGGCGAGATTCCACAAATTTGCTTAATGCGCGTCACTGAACGTGTATAATTTACGATTTTCAAAGTCCTTATTTTCATATTAAAAGTCCATCATCCAAGAATTTTATAATTTAATTTTTCTTTATAAACCTTAAACTTTACCAAACTTAATAGGAAAAAGTCAATTTCGTAGTACTGGTTAGGGTACTTTAACCGGGTGTTTTATCCACAAAGCAGTTGGGAACTTTTATTCCTAGTCATTGAGAATACATATAAATTCATTATAAATTATTTCTCCTGATCGCATTTCTTGTCTTAACTTCTGTAGCTTGTTAATCCATAGTAAGTCCACTTTTATCGTATACTAGCGCCTGCGGCGCTAGACATACGTATAGTAAACAGAACCAACACATTATGAACAATTTTTTTATTATTTCAACTTTAAAATGACTGTGGGCATGTAACCGACGTTGGAGAAAATGTTTGTTGCTCCGAATGAAGTCATTTGAAAGCATGAGTTGTACTTGCGAATGTTTAGCAGGAAGTGTTTTGAAATTGCAGTGGTGCCAGTAAGGTAACTTAGAAGCGGCTCAGGTGGATCAATCAGCGGTGGCAAAACAACTTTGCCGTTCGAACAACACATTCCTGGTGATTCCTTAGCGAACTTCGAAACACGACAATGCAAGCAAAGTTTGTTCATAAGTCCTATTACTACATCCTCGTGATTCATGTAATCGTAGTCTTTGTCGTAATTAAATGCTTCCAATGTTAAATTCAATTTTTGTCTTGATCGAACTAATTGTAAGCGATTGACATTAAGTCGTTCTAAACGTACTTCCTCAGTTTCGCCAGCTCTTGACGTCGAAGCTCTGGCGCGTTTATCTTCAAGCCGGATTTCGCGTACTTCTTCAGTTTCGTCAGCTCTTGACGTCGAAGCTATGGCGCGTTTACCTTCAAGCCGAATTTCGCGTACTTCCTCAGTTTCGCCAGCTCTTGACGTCGAAGCTCTGTCGCGTAATTCTTCAAGCCGGATTTCACATACTTCCTCAGTTTCGCCAGCTCTTGACGTCGAAGCTCTATCGCGTAATTCTTCAAGCCGTATTTCGCGTACTTCCTCAGTTTCGCCAGCTCTTGACGTCGAAGCTCTGTCGCGTAATGCTTCAAGCCGAATTTCGCGTACTTCCTCACTTTCGGCAGCTCTTCTTTTACTTACCTTCTTAGCCTTTGTTATTGGTGTTTTATTTCCTACGATGTCCTGCCTGGAATTAACTGACTTTGACATAAGAATATTAACCTTAAAATAATGACATTGGCACTCAAAGAATTGTTTATCCAAATATAAATTATAAAGTTGTATTGGTTTTCTGTACTTTTTTATTATTTTATATTTTCTGTCATCTGTCATACATACATACATACATTTTTAAGGTTAACATTCTTATGTCAAAGTTGTGCCCCTATTCTCGAGCCGCTACTGACTATTTGTGCAACGCCACTGAGTATATGTCATCTGTCATTTTTAAGGTTAACATTCTTATGTCAAAGTTGTGCCCCCTATTTGTCGAGCCGCTACTGACTATTTGTGCAACGCCACTGAGTATATGTCATCTGTCATTTTTAAGGTTAACATTCTTATGTCAAAGTTGTGCCCCCTATTTGTCGAGCCGCTACTGACTATAATATGTCAAAGTCATTTAATTAATCTTTTAGCGTCAAAATCGCATCGTAACTATGACAACGACTGTGGCCTGAAGCGTTTATCTGCAGATGACCGTCTTATGGTGACGAATTACTAAAATCAAAGACGACGAAAAGTTTACTCTTGAATGTCGCCAGATCTCGTGAAAGTTTCAACGCCCACAGTTATGGGATTTAGGCGTCTATGCGGAACATACATACACACATATATACCCACACACATACAAGCATTTTTATATATAAGATTGGAAAATATAATTCCGTTTTTGTCGACGAGTTTGTATATTAAATAGTGACGGAGTATTTCATATAAAACCTAAAGAAACATCAATAAACCTATATTTTCAGTATTTTTAAGCAACATTAACGACGTTGAGCATTAGGCCAACAATTGATGTTGTGATGGGCTGAGCCTAGATGGACACATCTCCCCTATATGCTTTGTGTAGTTTAAGTGTTTTATTTGTTTCTCATTTGTAAACGTCAGTTTCCAAAAACACAATATTAATCAAGAAAGTTTATTTTATCAAGTCACTAACTTGTAAAACTGACAGTTAACTTGCAAAATTTTTACAAGTTAGTAGTATTATTTACATTAGGAAATTTTGTTTTATCGTCATATATGTTGAAAATCATGGTACAATTGTTATTTCCAGTAACACAGATTTTTGATGATGAAAGAGTTGATACTGATGATGATGAACCATCTGTTGACTCAGAAACTGCTGAACTCGAGGACTGCAGAACATTTGTACTCTCCTTACTACCAAATAATTTGCTAGACATTTCGATTTTTTTGTTGACCGAATCATCGACATAACTCATCGCAATTTCGGTGCTCTTCCACCCTCCTGCACGCTTTAGTGCTAAAATATCTCCACCCGAATCCGCAACCATAGTGGCTCCAGTTCTGCGAAAAGAGTGGCCGGTGTATAACTCTGGGTTTTTTAAACCTAAATATTTCGCTATTTGCTTTGGGACACCACCAATAGTGTGCTGGCCAGCATTAAGGGAAATGCACTTTCCATGTCGGTATGTCAAAAAAAATCTTAGGCTTTCTGTTCCAGGAGGCCGAAGATTTACATATTTTCTGTATAACATGCAGGGCTTGAAGCTGCAGCCATCATCGGTTATGGTGAATCTTCTTGTTGTTAAATTTTTTGTTTGCCGCAATGTCACAATAACGTATTTTCCCATATCTTCTACATCATTCATGTTTAAGGAGAGAATTTCGTCACATCGACAACATCCAAAAATCCCAAATATTGTTACAATTTTCGCCAGCAACCACTGGTCATCAGGAGCATGTAAAAGAAATTGTTCAACCTCTTCTTTACTTAATACCTTGGCCTTTTTTGGCGCATAACGCTCATTTTTTCGTTTCAGAAACGCTATTACCTTTTGAAATCTGCAAATGACAACTAAACGTCATATTTTTCAATAAATTTTTTAAGGAAAACAAACCTGCGAACAGGGGCATTTTCTTTCATTTCCAAGCAGCTTTTCAGCATAGACCATTTTGCCCATAAAGTATTAGGGCTGAATCTAGCTGATAGTTGATTCAAGTATACCAACAAAACATCTTCAGTTACCCCAATCACACTATTTTTGTTTTGCCACTTTTTGAAGTCGTCGTATTCTCGCTCGTACCTTGAAGCTGATTTTGCAGGTAATAAACTTGAAGCTACACTGCTGGCTGCCTCAATAATTTCTTTTGGTACATTCATTTTCGCTTTCGCCAAAACAAATGTAAAGAAAAATAAACAGACATGTTCACGGCAACGCTTCCATAGCTTACGACATTTGCGACAAATTATTGAGATTTTTTTGGAATTTATCTAACCTTTTTACAAATGAGAAACAAATAAAATATAAAACAATGCACGCAAGGTAACGGGTTTTACTGGGTCAAGGAGGTAACTGACTCGCCTGCGGCTCGTCAGTTATATCCTCCATTCGCCAGTAAAAACCCTCTTACCTTGCTAGTAATGTTATATACTATATCCAGCACCACGCCAAGAATGGTCACAGAATTACCCTGAGCAATCAGGGATCGGTTCAAGTGGAAGGTGAGGGGTGGGATTTTCCTTCTACCACTGACCACCACCACCTGACTTTTCCGGGACCAGGGTGACCCCTCTGGTGTTCACCCACTCTGACACCGATGAATGCACATTGCAGGGACCCAGCTAATCATTTTTAAAACAAGAGTGGAAATTTAAAATTTAGGGAACAATTACCTATTATCCACCACCCCAAATAAATTGAAATTTTTCTATAGCAAAGAGGAAGGTTAATATAGTATACTGTAAAAATTTTATGTGTGAAAGTATAAGGTACCTGAGCCGAATAAGGCCCGGCATTAAATAAAGCCCACTTGTAAATTTAGCGATTAGAAACTTCTTTTACGCGCCAAAAATTTTCTTAAATGATGTGTCAGGTAAACCTCTGATAAGAGTTTCAACTATTGCAACTGATATCAACACACATGCCTTTTTGTAACAAAATCATTGTTAGTAAAGTGTGTAAAGCTGACTGCTTATAAAAATCTGTCGCAAAAGATCGTAAGTGTTTCAAAAATTTTGCTAAATGTTAATACATTTTGTGGTTTATTTATAACTATAGTAACATTATTCATCTTCCGAAAAATAAAAATGACAAATTAATCAGTAAAATTTTTGAACTTTACTTAATTCTTTTAAATGCTAACCATTTATCTAATAAGGCCCACTTACATAGCCGTTGGGCTTTATTAGATGCATACAAATTTGCATTACATGCAAAAAAAAATGAATCAAAATTTATTTACAAAGCACTCTCCAGACCAATAGGACCAACTACCAACATCAAAAGCCACACCATCAGCCATATGATTTTGTAGTGTATGTGAAAAGGACAGTGATTTTGAATATTGGTAACTTTTTAAACCTAATATTGCCCAACGAGACTTTGTTTTGGTGTTGACAACAATTTTATAAGTAGTTTAGAGAACAATGTTTAGTTTTTGTATTAATTTTAATGTATTTTTGATTCGGGCCTTAATAAACACCTCACCACATAATAAGGCCCAAAATTAGATTTTTTTGGGGAATTTTTTTTATTTATATTAATTCTACGAAATCAAAAAATTTTATTTTCGGTACAGTATAAAATAAAGATTTTATCCTTAGTTGTGCATTTCAACATCTCCATAAATAAAGCTATAAAACCATTTAGTACGTTAAGTGGGCCTTATTCAGCTCAGGTACCTTAGTCAAAATTTTGAGAAAAACCAATTTGAAGTTAGCTAAAATTTACATGTATGTAAATTGCATGAAAAGGCCACGCCCACAATATAATTTTCCGATTTTTGAGGTGTGCATTCGATTTGGAGGTAATTCCATTGTCAAAACCTAGCCTTCCGGAGCGCCGCTCCGCTTCGCTCTGCACTCCTCCAGGGCGGTTGTGACAATGGTTTACTGAGCTAAACATACGAGAAGCACCTTCCATCAAGAAAACCGGGATAAAAGAAACCGGAAACTTAGAGAACCTTGAAATAGCATTAAAAAGTTTAGTCGCGGTATGCGGCAGTCTGTGTTTATATTCTACAGAACATCATTGAAAAAATATATTGGTTTCATTTTTATTAAAATTTGTTTCTACTTATATATAGAAAATATGTACAAATTAATTCTATGGCTCATCAATTCTTTAGTTTTTCTTCTTTTTTTGCTTTTGGTCTGGTAAAATTCCAAGAGCTCGTTGATATTCTTCCACCAATTTGTCTTGAACATCAGGTAAACAAGGCGAATATCGACAATATTCCATACTGTATTCTCCTTTTCCTTGTGTAGTAGAACGAAGTTCACCAATATAACCAAACATATTATTTAAAGGAACCTCTGCATATATAATAGTCCAATCTTCAATACCTTCAGTTCCAGTTACCAAACCATGCCTCTTACTTAGCTGTGACATTACAGTACCGTGATATTCGGTAGGTACCGTTACTTCAACACTCATTACAGGTTCTAATACTTGCCAAACTCCATTTTCAAATGCTGTAAAAAAATAATTATGATTAAATATTTTATATATCATTGGAGTATCATACAACAATCCTGGGACAACTGCCCGTTATTATTGGTATAAAAATTTAAAAAATAGTACTCACTCTCCCTAATTGCGCCTTGTGCTGCCAAACAAAATGCATGTTCACTAGAATCTACTATGTGATGCATACCATCCACTAGCCTAAATTTCAGTCCAGCTAATTTATTACCAGTGAGTAAACCTTTGTCGGCCATAATATGATAACCTCGTTTAATACCAGGAATAAACGGTTTTGGTACATTTGTACCAACAGTTTCATCCACAAATTCTAGTACAGTATTTTTTGCAGGTGGTAATGGTTCCAACACACCTTGAACTCTTGCAAATTCTCCATGACCACCAGATTGCTTCTTATGTAAGTAATCAAATTCGACCGGAGAAACTAAAGTCTCACGAAAAGCAACCTTAGGTTTACCTAAAGTTACAGGACAATTATATTCCCGTTCCATCCTTTGAGCATATATTTCTAAATGAAGTTCTCCCATACCCGACACAATGGTCTCTTTATTATCGGAATCGAAAAAGAAGTGGAAAGTTGGATCCTCTTTAGTGAAGCGTCCTACAGCTTTCGAAAAGTTATCTCGATCCTTATTATTATTTGGGCTTATAGACATAGAAACGACGGGATCCGGTACATAAATCGACTCCATAGATAAATTAATTTTGTTATCACTAACAAAAGTGTCACCGCTTGCGCAATCGACACTTACCAAAGCAAAGATATCACCAGCACAGACCTCGTTTACTTCCTCTAAATTATTCGAATGCAAACGTACTAAACGGGATACTCTTACTCTTTTGGACGTACGAGTATTATAAATATATTCGCCAATTTTCAAAATACCTTGGTAACATCGCATATAAGTTAACTGTTGTTGCTGTCCGAAACGTGCCGCCACTAACTTAAAAGCTAACGCAACAAATGGATTACTGTCATCACGTTTTGGACACAAAATCACACGTTCCTCTTGTTTGTCAGCATTTTCACGTAAAGCAAAATTTTCTACTTCACCCGGATCAGGTAAATAATCTAAAACTGCATCTAACAGTGGCTGAACACCTTTATTTTTTAAAGCAGTTCCCACTAACACAGGTGTAAATGTACGACTCAAACAAGTTCTCTTAATTGCAGATCTAATTTCCTCCTCTGAAATGCCCTTCTCTTCTAAAAATAATTCGCCCATTTTCTCATCAACATTTGATAAACATTCAATTAATTCGTGACGTCTCTCTGAGCTTTCGGTTCTCATTTCTTGAGGTATATCGTCATATTTGATCGATTCACCATAAGAACCTTCGAAATACATAGCTTTCTGACTAACTAAATCAATCAAACCCTTACAGTCACTTCCGACACCAATAGGTAGTTGAATAAAGGCGGCATTGTGGTGCAATTTAGATTTCAAATGGGAAACGACCCTATACGGATTTGCTCCTAATCTATCCAGCTTGTTTATAAACGCTAAACATGGCACATTGTATCGTTTCATCTGTCTGTTGACTGTTAAAGTTTGGCTTTGAACACCGCCGACTGCGCATAATACTAAAATAGCACCATCTAAAACACGTAACGAACGTTCTACTTCGGCAGTAAAATCTACGTGACCAGGCGTATCGATAATATTTATATTATGATTTTTCCATAACGTATATGTAGCGGCGGATTGAATTGTTATACCTCTCTTTCGTTCCAATTCCATGGAATCCATCGTAGCACCTACGTTATCTTTACCTCGTACTTCATGCATTTCGTCGATACGGCCAGTGTAAAACAATATTCTTTCGGTTAAAGTAGTTTTTCCTGAATCTATGTGCGCCGAAATTCCAATATTTCGGATCTTATCGATAGGTTTGAACTCCGCAAACTTGGCATGAGATGCGTAACATGCTTTTGAAATCTTGAAAGATATATTATTTGTATTGTTATCTAATAATGTTATAGAAACACTTACCTTGTAGGATAATTTTAAAAAGTCGTGTGAAGATTTAAATATATTTATTATCGTCATTTTGTATATTTTTCTAGAACTAATTTTTTAGGTTATTATCATAGAAACAAAATAATTTTTTAGGTTAAATTACTGCCATCACCATAAAAAGGAACTGTGATCATAAGCGTACGGAAGTTACCATATCCCTAAAATTAGACGTACGAATTACATAGGAAAATTGTTTTAAATTATTTTGTGCGACGTGTGTCATAACTACCTACGGTCAAAAAAAAAAACGGCGAGCACAATGAACGCGAAATAACTTATTTTTTGCCATTCCGGGGGTAAAGTACTCACTTTTTACCCCGGTTTGCGGGCGTAAAGGGGCACTTTTTTACCCTGCGGGAGTAAAGTTAAAAAAAAGGGGGGGGGAGCGGGAGTAAAGTTAAAAAATAGGGGGGGGGGAGCGGGAGTAAAGTTAAAAAATAGGGGGGGGAGCGGGAAATAAAGTCACCAGATGACTGGTGACTTTTTAGTAGTGCCCCCCACCAAAAAGTGCAAGAGTGGGAGGGCACAAGTTGCATCCGGGCGGTCGCCAAAAAGCACCGACCCGAAAATATTTCATGCTAATGTACCCCTATATATTACTCGATGACACAAAGTTGACTTGCTAGTAGTAAACGTAACGCCATCTGGCGGAATGACCTACCCAAATTAGGACGAAAATAAATCGCACTTTATTTGGTTTATAATAGATAACTTACTAAGACCTGGATTTCCACAAATGTGGAAACTTAGTACGTTTAATTTGACGTTTAAAAGTGACCAAAAGTGACTAGGATGAATTTATGCGAGTAAATTGTGACGAAAAGTCAGAATTTTTGAGTGTTGGAAAACCGTGAGATGGCGCCACATTTAGCAAATTTAGTCAACTTTTCGTGCGAAGTAATGATAAGGATGAATATATGCGAAAATAAATTGAATTTATTTTTTTGGGAATACCGAAATACCGCGCTATTTTGCGATTTATCGACCACGTGTAGGTATTATAAAAAAAATGCGTTAAATTTTTGCTTTAAGTTTCTAAATTGGCGAAGTTCCTACTTTACCTCCCGGAATGGCAAAAAACAGTATATGCACGACGGTAGTAAAGTGACTTTTGGCCCATGGGTAATTGTTTCACTCGGCTGGCGCCTCGTGTAAACAATCCTTTACCCGCGGGCCAAAAAAGTGTCACTTTGCTACCTTGGTGCATAATGTACTATTTTCCATTACTAGTCATATAGGCTGTAATATTGCAATTCAATTTTTAGCGCGGGTTTTTTAAGCGGGGTTTTATTTTTAAAATTCAAATATAAAGTAATAACAGGAAAGAGAGAGAGAACGAAAGTTGATCTTTTAAAATCGAGATGGCGTGATTATGGGGTAAAATCATCTATGGGTAAAATTTAAAAGGTTGACCAGGGTAGAGGGAGAAAAAAGTGACCAGGCCACGAGGTGAGGACACAAGTGGGTTGAATGCCAAAGATGACGGGTGCGTTTTTACCAAGTGAAATTTTGTTTTAATTTTTATCAAGATAATATTATTATAAAACGAGGTTAGAGACGAATATTTTACTAATCAGGGAAATTACGTGTGAGTAACAAATTTTTAATTATATATGGTATATTTTTGTGATATAAGTTGCCACGAGATTTCACTTTTTGGGTTTTTCGGTGATTTTACTAAAATGTTATAAAAATATTACGTTATTCCATGAGATATGTAAAATACCGGGATAGATTTTTAATAAATAAATCATTAGAATACTTGATGACCGTAATATTAGTCGATTCATGCAAAAATCCAGTTGGTGACGGAGCACGTGGTGAGTTTATTTTGAATTCATACTCAGTAGTTCAAAGAAATTTGATTTGTTTATTCTATTAATAAATTAATAATCATATCTTGCATATTACATAAAAATATCGTCATTTATCGTTAAATAATATTCAATTACATAATATACGGGGTGTTTCCGAAAGGTTTGGCATTGCTTCACATATTATAACGTAGGTTTTAAGTTGTTCTATTCATTGGTGGTAAATTCAAAATGGAGGATGATAAGGAACGGTGGTTAAATGTGGTTATGATTCATCAAGGTAAATGTTGAGGTGGTCAGTATGTGGTTACATGTGTTCTACACATATTTTATTATTGGTATTTTTTATGTCGATATTAAAGGTTTGGTAATTTATATACGAGACGAGCGTCGTCTTAGCTAGGTAACAAGGTATTGAAGGTATGTCGGTATAACAGGGTCCTTTCTTTGAGGTATGGTGATACTTACAAGCTCATTGTATGAGTGTAAAGTAATATAACCCATGTAGCAAATCACACCCGCGAAAATTTCCTCGATAAGCCAGAGGCCGGCTTGTGATTTGTGTAAATTCTGACCCGGAGGCGGAACATGGAGGTAGCTAGAAATTGTATGATTGTTATTACGTGTTCATATTTCACCCCCCCCCCCCGAACATTGTGTGGAGCTTGGCGGTGTTGCTCTATTCGATAAAGCTGCATTTAGACGGGTCGACTTTTGCCGTTCGACTTGGTCGTTCGACTCCAAGTCGACCACAAGTCGACCGTGTAAACCTATATTCTGCAAAGTCGTTCGACGTACGAGTCGATTCGACCAAAGTCGAACGGATGTCTACTTTAGTCGCTTCGACGAAAATTTGAAGGCAAAAAATTTTAATTTTTTTGCTTTTTCGGCAATACACGGGTTATTTTCCATTTTTTTGATTATATTTATTACTAATATCCACTAATCACACCCCCATCTATCCGAATTTCAAAGAAAAATTCAAATCGAAGCGAAAAAATTTTACGCATTTTCAAGGGACTCGAATGCTACTCGATGCTACTTTTCCGTACTTTTCAAAAGTCGATATTGGGGTTGTTTTGACCAAGTTCACACTTTTTATTGTTTTAATAGACAGATATAAGCATGTTCTTTAGTGTGTAGCACTCGAAAAATTTTTTCGAGTGGCTTTTTTTCTGGAATTTTTTCGCTTCGACAGCCGTCGCCATATTTAAATACTACCTTCGATTCGATTTCAGTAGAACCGTGTAAACGAATTTCCTTGTTCGACTTGAGTCGAACTGCCAAGTCGAACAACAAAAGTCGACCCGTCTAAATGCAGCTTAAGGGAGACCTTTGTTATACTGAGGTGTAATTTTATAGGTATTGTAAACAAATATTATGGTTTATTTATAGGTATAAAAGTTGTAGACGTAATTAGTCCAACTTTCTTGCATTGAAGTTGAAGGCGTAAATTAGCCCGACTTGCAAGCCAGCTGAATCCAGTCGTATTTTGACTGATGACAAACAAACATTCTAAAAGGGGGAATCTAAATACAAATTAATATTAAATAATATTTTACTGATCTCAAATGTGGATCGAAGGTATGATTTTAGTTCGCAGTCACAATTTTGGCTGTAGAATATTCTCTAAGAGAAATTTAGGTGTTTTATGATTAACCACTGACCTTATTATCAGAAATGATGAATGAATTACCAATAAATATGAACAAATTTCTTGTTGAACAAATGAAGCTTGTTGATCCAATCCCGTGATTTTTTTTTTTTTTTTAAATAAATAATAAATAAATCTGAGTACAAAATTGGGTGTTTTAATGTTTTATTTAGTGAATTGGAGTAGTTATACTATGGGGGTACCACGACCAAGAATTTTTTGAAAATTTATTTTTTTTTTGAACCTTTAATATCGACATAAAAAATACCAATAATAAAATATGTGTAGAACACATGTAACCACATACTGACCACCTCAACATTTACCTTGATGAATCATAACCACATTTAACCACCGTTCCTTATCATCCTCCATTTTGAATTTACCACCAATGAATAGAACAACTTAAGATTTTTTTTTTATATTTTAAAAATAATTTTTATTTTGTTGAAGGCTATATAACCCACATGAAAGCTTTACGCAAGTGTGGAGACTCTATAGAAAATAGCGTGAAACGTCGAAGTGAACTAATTAAATGGGAAGAAATACACATAGAGAACAATATTTGGACGAGTGTCGTCATAAACATTCTGGGGACATCACATCATCAGAAACAAATTCGAACGGACTTTCAACAGTACCAGAGCGTCTAATATAATAGAGATGTATACACCCTCATACCTCAGATACTGATGTAGTCTGGGATCATTATAGATTAAAAAATAAATAAATAAATTAAAAAAATTAATATAAGGCGTTTATTATTCAAAAAGTCTAACATACAGAGTAAGTATAATAATAATAATAATATTAATTATTATTGAATTGAGTATTTAGATATCCATGTAGGTTTTCGATATCCCATCCACTTAACATATAGCTTATCAGCTCGTTTACGTAACACTTTTTCAATTAGAAATGTGTCGGGATAAGACGTAGTTTGAAGCTCTTCCGTATAAAACATGCCTTTAATAGGATTTCCACTAAGATCTTCAATATTGTAAGTAGTAGGACTTCCTAGATTAACCCGCACAATTTTAAACAATTCTGCAGTCCAATTTGCGTTGTAACCTTTATCGAAGACAGATTTATACTTTGAAATTCGTACAAAATCACCTTTTTAATATTTTATTTTTTCAATTTTCTTATTTATATTGTAGACGTGTAACTTGGTGTAAGATTGCACATCACAAGGACGCATCTTAATTGGGCGGTGTTATGCAGAAAGCTACCAAGCCACGTCTGCATAAATCCGAGATAATTAACAATTAGTACAGTATTAAATTAAAAAAATAAGTATTAAATTAAAAAAATAAATAAAAAAGTTATCCTGTGGCTTGGATGTTTTCAGCAGAATGTATAATGAACCTTACTGGCTCCGTACCTTCAATAATTGAAAAAAAAAAAATGTGGCTTGGTAGCTTTCTGCATAACACCGCCCAATTGTTCTATGCTTACGATGATTATAATCATCAGTAACAGAAGCTAGTATATCAACCCATTTATATTCAACTCGATAACTAAACTCTTTATATAAAATATTTTTTAATGTTCGTATGACGCGCTCAACAATTGAAGCCTTTTTAATACTATATGTAGAGTAATGATTTATCTTATTACTTTTCATAACTTCAGTAAATTTTTTATTATAAAATTCTTTTCCTTCATCGGTTTGTAAATTTTTTGGTTTTCGACCGTTCATAAGAATTGAAGACATTGCAGTTGCTACTTCTATACCTGTTTTAGTTTTTAGGGGGTATGTCCATAGAAATTTAGAATAACAATCGATAACTAATAGAATATATTTATAACCATTATTACATTTGGAATAAGGTATAAATTCGGCTAAATCAGCCTGCCATAGGTCATCAAAACCTCTAATTATTACACTTCTACGGGGAAAGTTTTTTCTAGCACTTCTATGAATTTCATCTACAATTGCACGTTTCGACATTATTTAGAGAAATGCTATGTATTGCGTGTGTTATTGCTTAAATTATCAATTATATTCCTAAAACCAATTGTTTGGTCAATTGTTTTCTTAAAACCATCAAGTCTAGTATTACATGCATTTTTAAACTCTTTTAAATCTCTCTCAATAGACTGCTGATATTTATTAAAAACATCTCCCTTTGAATCCTCGGCAATATTATGATCCAACACCCATTGTTCAAATTTTTTTACATACTCGGAAGTATTTTCAGATTTTTTCCCAATACTATCAATCTGCTCTTTTAGAGACCGAATAAACGCAACTATTGTATCCACGTATTGTTTATTTACAGCATCGAATTCATCAACTCCGTTTGATAAATTTGTTATTCTTTTAGTTTGCATATCATAGTTACGATCTTTAGTAAGTTTAAATCCTACACCTGTATCACCCTTAGGACCCTCTTTTGGACGTATTTTACTACGACCGAATATGTCAATGTTCATTTTTAAACTGCATACTAAATTAGAAAACTTTATATTTATATTATAATTTTAGCCTCTACTAGCTCTTCCAAGATACTGATAATTTTATTATCATGACTATTATTACCAGCTTGTTGAGATGCATGTAGAAGCATGAGCCGTTGCACGAGTTCTGAAGGGTTATCCCAATAAATATAATTATTTTTATTATTATTTAGCAACTTATGCTTAGGTACTAACCCCTCGCCGGTCTTACTGAATAAATTCTTTATTACTTTCTGGTACTTGACATCTCGAGTACCGTGTATTCTTTCTTTATTAGAATGCTTCCTTTTATGAGCATTTGTATCAATCAAAATCTGCTTATACTGTTGTAAATCGTCATTAGTATAATTTTTAGGTGATTTTTTAAATATTAATTCATATAATCCCTCAGTACCATCATATACTTGATTATTAATACTAAAGTTATCCGAATTTTGATTTTAGCGTTTCCAATTTTCCAAGCGTCAGTATCAGGATCGTAATAAACTCCGTACAGATGATCAATCAAACGATTGGTATCATGTATAGCTATTTCAGTATATCGATCGTGTAATTTCTCAATAATGCTAGTGCTAGCAGCTTTATTATATTCATCACTATCATCATCTTCATCCTGATCACTAGCGTTACTTCTGACATCATCCTGATCGCTTTTAGGGATTTTGATATTCTTTTTCATAACAGGTATATGTGAAGAATTTGGTGAGAATCTCGGCTTATGAGGATTTACCTCAACTTTTAAACGTTTTTTTTAAACGAAAAGATTTTTTCTTTAATGATGTTAGTTCCTTAATAGGATCCACTATAGGTTTATATTTCTCTTCCGAAATTCTTTGAATAGCTAATTGACCACGCTGTAGTTCAAGGTACTGCTATGTGCCGGTCTGCTCTTTAACGGGCCACATGCATGTTTAATGAAATTTGAAATGTAAATTGAAATTTTTAATTGTTCCCCTTGCTAGCTCTGTTTTTAATATCACTAATAAGCATGAGTTCACCCTTACCTCAAGAGTCGGTTCCTTCGTGGCTTTTTCTGAAAGTGAAAATCTTACGGGAATGTAATGATTCCCCAATGATACGCCAATGGAAAACTTTTCATAACAATTTGATTTATTAATAATCAAATAAAAACAAATAAACACAAATCTTATAATCATAAAAATCGAACATAAATAACAAATGCTTAAATTATTACGCATAAACCCCAAAGTTATTACGTGACGTACAATCCCCTTTAACGTTATTTTCAAAATCCCGCACTCGCGTCGCTATTAAATATTCAAGTTTATCGCTTACCACACGTGTGTCACTCCTTTGCGTTACCAACTTCGCAACTACTCGGTCGACCTGCTGTCCAACTGTCATCCAGAATTCTCTGCCTTTATTTTCTATTCCAATGGGTGCATCAATTCTCCAATAACCATTTATATTTGTGATTATTTCAAATCACCCACTATCACTTTATAAATTATCGAAGGTAAATATTTTCAATTTTTATTCAATCTAACCTGTCGAATGCTTGTGTAAACTTTTCTCAAATTAATATAATACTTTTTCTTTTCTGGTTCTACATACATTGAGTTGGATTTTTATCCAATTTGTAAATCTTTATTACAGAGACGCAACTAACACGTCCGTCTCTCGTCGCACCTGTGTGAGAAGCCCCTGTTTATATTTTTTCGTTTCCAAGGTTTTTTCGATTTTTCATTTTTCATCACACTTGGATAATTCCATTATCAATGTAAGTTTCTCTACCGCACTTACTTAAATTAACCTAATTTTAACAATTCTAAATTACTACTTTATAACATTAAACAAATTTGTGGTACCCATCATTTTTGCTCATATCATTGGTGAATTCCTTCACTCCTCACCTGTGTTTTGAATTATATGACTTCATTAAGAGTCTTTTGATCTACCCGCAGAAACCTTTCTCCGTTGCTAAGGAGTTCTCATGCAATTTTGTGGTTCTTATGAGTTAATGATTTAATGAATTGCCATTGGCAAAGTGAATATCATTGCAGTACTTACGTTTTACAGATTTACGTGCTTTAATAATTTTTTTAGTCAATTCAATCTCATCTGTATCCATCTTAGTAAAAATCGACTTATAATAATAATAATAATTGCGGGACGTGTACAAGTCACGAAGTGTTTACAAGTTATGAAAGGTTCATACTATTCAATCAAGACTTATATACGAATCAAATCCTTTCCTGTATCTACCATTATTTATATCAGACTCTGTATCTATTACGATAAAACCGTGAGGTTCTTTCCAACATTCGGCACATATTGTTTTAAATTGATTAAATGATAAATCAGTTCAGATGTGATCTTCATACGCATGCTTTAAATTCAAAACATCCTGTTTAAATAGTATAATTAAGTTTGCATTATCAGTTATCACGTATTAACTGTTTAGGTATTTTTGAATAAGTCTGACTGAGATAGAATGAATCAATTAAATTATACCGACCCATACAGAAATAATCACGAACACTGGTACTCTTATCAGTGATGACGTCATCAAACACCATAATTGAATGAGGCATTGCCTCGCTTATGGGTATAACATCTTCATGATGTGAAAAAGTGAAGTATCCTAACCCCGCTATAGGTTCGAGAACTTTTTTTAGGTATTCATACTTTGGTTGATGTAGAGATTTTGAAAAGATGTATACGTTTTTAAATACGCTCATCAGCCTTATTGAAGATCCTAATATCTTCAATAAGGCTGATGAGCGTATTTGTTTTACCACTTCCTGAACTACCTGCTATAATACATCTAATTGAATCAGGTAATAAAGCGCTATGCTTTTTTAAATAAATTTTTTTAAGGTCATGATTGTTAACATGAAGAGTATCACGCTGTTTAATAAACCTCATCTCGGGTTTATTAAACTCATATAAATACCTGAAAATAGTGGACAACTATCTCATTAAATGTTGACCCACCGAGGTGAAGGTTTGGTTAACACAATAATAAATAAATTGCCAATAGAGCTTCATATACCGGGTTATCAATATTGCGGTCCAGGTACTAAATTAAAAAAGCGTCTAGCTAGAGGTGATCCTGGAATCAATTCTTTAGATTCGGCCTGTAAAGATCATGATATCGCATATTCACAACATAAAGACTTAAAAAACAGACATCAAGCTGATCGTGTATTAGAAGAGTATGCTTGGGGACGAGTAAAGTCTAAAAACGCTAAGGTAAGAGAAAAGGTTGCAGCGTGGACCGTGCTAAATACGTTGAAAACTAAGCGAAAGTTGGGTATGGGGTATGGAAGCACACGTAAAATATTACTTGGAAAAGGACTTTTAAAAAATATATCACAGGAACTTGAAAAATCCAAATGTAATTATAATAATAATAATAAAAATATTATTAAAAATGCTTTAACAGTTGCTAAGCGGACAGTTAAAAAATTAGGAGGCAAACGTAATATTAGAATACCTCGAATAATCCCCGTACCTAAACAAGGAGGAATTCTACCATTTTTGATACCACTCTTTGCCGGTTTGAGTGCTGTTGGAGCATTAGCAGGTGGTGCTAGTGGAATAGCTAAGGCTATTAACAATGCTAAAGAGTCAAAACAACAGCTTGAAGAAAGCGGTCGTCATAACAAAATGATGGAGGCGATCGCAATGGGTAAAAAGGGTGAAGCATTATATTTGAAACCATACAAAGGTGGCAGAGCATTATTTTTAAAACCGTATTCAGAAAACTGAATAAGTTGCCTCGGAGAGCTCTAACCGATGTGGATTTAAGAAAATATACAATCAATATTCCTAATTTCCGAGGCGTCTTCATGAGAGATACTTTACCCTCTACTCCAAAACTTTTCGAATGTGGTATAATAAACTTGGATGTTATGAGTGGTCATGGAACTCATTGGGTTGCCTATCAGAAGAACTATAATAATGTGACGTATTTTGATAGTTTTGGTGATCTGAGACCTCCTCAAGAAGTCATTAAATACTTTGATGGTTGTAAAATAAAATATAATTATGTACGTGAACAAAATTTTAATACGTTTATATGCGGTCATTTATGTTTAAAATTTTCGTATAAAAAAATTGAATAAATACTTGATCATCAATAAAAATCTTTAATAATGAGTCAGACGTTTACTTTAACGGGTGTGGGAAATTCACTCAGTGTGGATTATTTTCCTCCAATTCAATTGAATCCTAAAAATGATTACGTCTTAGGGTTAATAGGTTTCTACGGTTGTAATTCTATAAGAAATATCTATGATGGAAATAACAAGTTTTATTACAACCAAAAAGTTATCACCATACCATCAGGTGCTTACGAAATAACCGAATTAAATGAATATCTGAAATCTATCTTGATTGAAAAATTCAACTTATGGGCTAATAATAATACATTAAAATGTGAAATTTTTTCATATTTCGAAATTGATTTTACGAAACCTAATAACATAGGTCAGCGTTTCCCAAAGTGTGGGTCGCGACCCGGCACCGGGTCGCAGAAAAATTCTGCTGGGTCGCGGCAAAAATTGTAAACAAAGTTTACTTCATTTATACTAAAGTTTTAAATGAAGATAATGGTTTTTTAATTATTTATGTTTTTGTTATATAATTATTTTGCAATTTTTGTGTATGAAATAAACAAACAAATAACTTGATTTTTATTAAAAAATAAAATTTGTTTTGTAAATAAATGTTTTTTTTCATAAGGTGGGTCGCGAAACATTTTAAAACCTCGTACCGGGTCGCGGTCAAAAAAGTTTGGGAAACGCTGACATAGGTCGTATGTTAGGTTTTTCCACGATACACTTATAACGGTATGCCGACGAGTTTGAGATGCCTATCTCACTCTTACAATTTGCATCCCAATGACGTCAAGTCAGTGAGAGAAACCATGATAAGTATCATGGGAGAAACTGCAATACGATTACTATGTAATACTGAATGTAAATACTGAAATAAAATTAATTCGTATTTGAATTTCGATTTCATTTATTAAATGTTCTATAATACAAAAAATACAATACGTTCAAATTTAATAAAAATAACAGAGATTTATATTACAAAAACCCACCAAATTAATACAATGCTATACGCGAATTTAAAATCTGCATCCCAATTACGTCAATGCGCTGACTAAACGAGTTTTGGTTTCAAATTCGGCATACCGTTATAAGTGTATCGTGGGTTTTTCTAAAAAGAAATTAAAGTCAGGTGTTAAGCATGAATCTGATTTAAATGTTCAAATTATTAAGTCTACAAATATTCATGTCGATTGTAATATAACTGCAGGTGCGTATCGTAATAATAATCTAGCACATACAATATTTGAATTTGACCTATCGGTGGAACCCGGATATAGGTTATGCAGAGAGCCTACAAACATTATATATTTACCTGTTACTTTAAATACTATTCATAACATCACCCTAAGGTTAGTGGATCAGCTCGGCGAAGCAGTAGATTTTGGTGACGAACCTTTAACTATACGCTTAGAGTTAAAACAGAATGGGCTTAAATCTTAGTAACAATATAAATAAGGCTGATAATACTTTAATGGCTATTATACCTCCGAATGTTAAAGTACTCACATCGACCGAGATAAGATTTTTGGAAAGTTTAGGGTATCGAGTAATAAATAAATATTATAATAATGCAGGAAGAGCAGTCACTTCAAAATATATTCGCTGACGTATCTTATTCAGACCTAGTAATAGATAATTCAACCCATACGTACCATCCTTATACTGTTAGTCTGGGAGCCAGCGACCGTTTAGAGTTGGTCATTTCAGAAAGGCTGAAAATTTTTCCTAAGCTTTATTTGGTATCACTGGTAAGTGAATGGACCTCCAGCTGGCACACCTCCGGGGGGTGTAGCTGCGGCAGCCTCCCACACACGTAAAATAATAATACAAAAAAACTAATACCGCAAAAGCTGAAACTTTGTTCACATGTTGATCGTGCTATAAATAAAAGAAAAAACGTATCCAGCCGAATTTAGAGTGGGGGATTATGCCCCAGCTTTTCACGTAAAGAAGTGAAAAATATGCGCTGGGTAAACTGATACCGCAAAAGCTGAAATTTGGTAAACTAATAGTTAAATTAATAACTTAAACGAAAAAAACATCCAGCTGTACATTTAGTGGGGGAAAAGTGTCCAGCTGATGCAGTGAAGAGCGCTGGGCATGGGTATGCGCTCGGGCGCGTCGTACCTTTGACTGCATCAGCTGGACACTTTCCCCTCAAGAAACATAAAGCTGGATATTTTTTTCGTTTAACTTATTCAGTTAACTATTGTATTACCAAATTTCAGCTCTTGCGGTATCAGATATCATCTATACTTTTCTCATTAAACACAGCGTGCCGTCCATACAGTTATTGGATGATAGATACGTATAACTTTTCTGCTATAAAGGAAGATAATAAAAACTAGGTTTACTATTAATTATTGAAAATGTTTTTTAGTATTTATTTACAAAAAACATACTAAAATTAAATATAAACATACATAGGGAACTAATACGTGTAATAAAATACTGTATTAGAAAATTTTTTAGATTTCGCCATCTTCGGATTCATCGCCATCGTACTCATTATCGCTTTCATTATCGCTGCAAGTGATGCCGACCAGTGAAAGATCGTCGTGATCTGTAAAAATATATAATAATAATATATTAAAATATATGATGATAATAGTATAAAAACGTGTAACACGCGAGAGCAAAATTTTAACGCAAATCGGATTATAAATTACAAAAAAAGTTGACATGCTATGCAAAATTGTTATAAATATTACTCAGTTGTATTTTTGAATTAAAATTGTATGATAAAATGAAAAAGAAAATAAACAAAAGTTTACATTGAAAAATAATGAAATGATAGAAAAATATATGTGAGTATATTATTCTCACCTGCAGGACTTTTTTCGTCCTCATCGATACTTATATCTTCAAGGGAAGAGGGTAGCTGCCCACCCTCGAACCATTTGAAATGAAATTTCCCCTCATTCTCTTCCCAGCCAAAATCAGTTGGATGTAATGCCGTTGGAACCTGAAGATGAGCGTGTGCCCAAATATTTGCTATATACGTTGTCCGCAGCAAATGTTGGTGTAGCTCAATTTTGCAGGGAGGCAGAGCTGATCCGTCGATATTACTCTTCGGTAATATCTCCTCCCTGCAAAATTGAGCTACACCAACATTTGCTGCGGACAACGTATATAGCAAATATTTGGGCACACGCTCATCTTCAGGTTCCAACGGCATTACATCCAACTGATTTTGGCTGGGAAGAGAATGAGGGGAAATTTCATTTCAAATGGTTCGAGGGTGGGCAGCTACCCTCTTCCCTTGAAGATATAAGTATCGATGAGGACGAAAAAAGTCCTGCAGGTGAGAATAATATACTCACATATATTTTTCTATCATTTCATTATTTTTCAATGTAAACTTTTGTTTATTTTATTTTTCATTTTATCATACAATTTTAATTGAAAAATACAACAATATTTTATTACACGTATTAGTTCCCTATGTATGTTTATATTTAATTTTAGTATGTTTTTTGTAAATAAATACTAAAAAACATTTTCAATAATTAATAGTAAACCTATTTTTTATTATCTTCCTTTATAGCAGAAAAGTTATACGTATCTATCATCCAATAACTGTATGGACGGCACGCTGTGTTTAATGAGAAAAGTATAGATGATATCTGATACCGCAAGAGCTGAAATTTGGTAATACAATAGTTAACTGAATAAGTTAAACGAAAAAAATATCCAGCTTTATGTTTCTTGAGGGGAAAGTGTCCAGCTGATGCAGTCAAAGGTAGGACGCGCCCGAGCGCATACCCATGCCCAGCGCTCTTCACTGCATCAGCTGGACACTTTTCCCCCACTAAATGTACAGCTGGATGTTTTTTTTCGTTTAAGTTATTAATTTAACTATTAGTTTACCAAATTTCAGCTTTTGCGGTATCAGTTTACCCAGCGCATATTTTTCACTTCTTTACGTGAAAAGCTGGGGCATAATCCCCCACTCTAAATTCGGCTGGATACGTTTTTTCTTTTATTTATAGCACGATCAACATGTGAACAAAGTTTCAGCTTTTGCGGTATTAGTTTTTTTGTATTATTATTTTACGTGTGTGGGAGGCTGCCGCAGCTACACCCCCCGGAGGTGTGCCAGCTGGAGGTCCATTCACTTACCAGTGATACCAAATAAAGCTTAGGAAAAATTTTCAGCCTTTCTGAAATGACCAACTCTAAACGGTCGCTGGCTCCCAGACTATGTGAATGCCTTTGATAACTCGGATGAGGTTAGACTCATTCTTGAGAAGGGTGATTTGATTACTTCTACATACGACAGTAAGATTTATATTGAAGGATTAGTCACACCTACAGATCCAACAAAAGCTTTTCAACTCAACGATCCGCTATTTTTATTTGATGAAATACGATATCAACTGGGTGATGTTGTGATCGATAGTTGTAGAACGCCTGGCATATCAACATCACTTTATGGTCAATGTCGTTACACTCCTGCCGAATCAAAAGGATTGAGCAGTGCTGGATGGTATGTTTTAGATGAAGAATCTCAAATATTTAATCCAACCTTGAGGACATTTAGCGCTGTAATACCATTAAATCATATATTAGGATTCGCATGTGATTATACACGAGATATTATAAACATGCGTCAGGAACTAATTTTAATTCGTTCGAATTCTGATACCGATTGCTATCAGAGTGAAACTCCTGTAACAATTAAAATTTTAAAAGTTAGCTGGCGTGTACCACATATTACCCCTAGCGATACTGCAAAATTGGAAATATATAATCGCTTGAAACATCAAAAAACCGTCAAAATTGGATTTTATGGTAGAAGCTTATATCAATATCCTTCTCTACCTACCGCAACTAACTTAACAATTTGGGCGGTTCAAAATTCAGTGGGATCCCGAAGGCCTCGATGGATTTTAACCGCATTTCAAACTAGTAAACGAAACAATCAAGCTTCTGATGCAAGTACTTTCTCACAATGTGGAATATCAGACGTTACAGCTTTCATTAATCAGAATCGAAGTCCTTATGAGAAAAGAAATAATGATTTTTCGAAATGTAGATACGTGCTGGCCTACGACGATTATGCATCATTTCAAAAGAAGTTTTTAAATAAGCAGTTTTGCGAACCGTTATTAGATTTTAAGCAGTTCGGTCAAGGTCCGATTTTTGTCTTAGATGTTTCAAAGCAAAACGAAATGGTTCACGAACCTGTATTAAGTTTAAAATTGGAAATAGAAAGCATAGGGAATTTTCCTGCTGACACCTCTGCATATGTATTAATTTTACATGATTCTGTTTTTGAATATGATCCAATCTCCGGATTGGTTACCTTTATATGATTAAAAAAAATTTTTTTTATTTTGTAACTTTTTTGGTATTCGAAATAAATAAATAGACAAATCATGATTATAATTTTGTTTTATTTCTTCTATAATAATAATAATAATAATTCAGTTTTATTGCTTCTATTATAATAATAATAATGCATGTAATATATAATTATCAGTAATGCTAAAATAGTTGGTGGTAAAACTTGACCCATGATTATAGAAGTCCACTTATCATTGTATAAAACCTCTTCAGTAAATAAATTTTTATCTTGCAATATTAAATTCCATGTCGATGGATTGCTTGAGTTTATGTAATAGAAGAATGCTGTCTCATTTCTAGTGTTCATATATTTCATCGGAAGCCATTTAAAGCACTGTGCTTCATTAAGATTATTAAAACTCTGCATCTTACTATAATTTAAACAGATTGTATTATTTTCAACGGTTGTTGGAGCTGATATGTATAAAGTATTATTTAAAACTTCAGCTAATGTAAAAATGATTATAGTTGAATTCATTTTTGATGTGTGTATCAGCTGCTTTTCAAAATATTAATGATGAAGCCTATATGACCTTACTAATTTATATATGCTAAGGAATAAGGGTATTAAAGAATAACAACAATTTTTTAATAAGTATTTTTATTTTATTTATTAATAATTTGCTACAATGCATATTTTAATCTTGCATTAAATCATACAAATTTTGCTTAATTACTTCAGGGTACATATATAATAATTCTGTTACATATAACAATTTTATATCTTGATGATATGATAAAGATTGTGCAACTGCCTCAAAATTACCCCCCTATTTGAATACATCCATAAAGTACTTCATTATAAAATTCTTTTACATCGAGTCCTTCAATTTCTCTAATATACATATTTATTAATGGTAAAATTTCTAACAATCTCATCATAGAATTTTCTGCTAAACAAACATAAAATTTTTTTTTTTTAAATTGTAATATATTGCTCTTATTGAATAGCTGTCCAGTGATTTTCAATCCACTGCTAGCATTTTCCATCGGAATCAAACTACCACTTTTAAAAAAAATCTTGATTTGCTTGATATTATCGTCGTTGGTTAAAATATCCAAATCCTGACAACTTATAGGTACACTAATATTATTTGCGCCGCTGAGTCGTAACATAGGTATCCAGTTTTCAATATCAATACCTATAGATATAAATTTTGATTCAGATTTATTTAGTGCTAGTTTCTTCTCATGAATTATTTTAGGTGCTTTATTCAGAGTATCTTCTGAAAATATAATATAAAAATTAATACAGAAAATATAAATATATAATATGAGGGGTAGGTATATGTATCCTTAGGATCTAAGAACACATACCTACCCAACAGTTATTTAAGTTACTACTAATTTTTATATAACTTACTCGTTTGAACTGCTTCTGTTGACCTCTTCAAAGTTTTAACTTCCATTTTAGTATACATTTTTTGAGCAAGTTGATGCTGTGAGAACTTAAAGTAAGCTTATAAAAATATTTAAATATATATGGTATATATACCTTATAACTGTATCATTAAGGTAAAGAAAGTTAGTTAATTACATTTTTCACAAATACCTATTTAATTTGAATGACATTTTAAAAATTACAATACATTTAAAATAGTAATATATTACAACTATAATTAACGTGATTAGATAATTTTCGACATTTTTTTTGGTAAACTAAATTAAATTATATTTTTCTAATGTCTTTTTCTAATGTCTTTTTTTGATGTTATTTATTGATAAATATAATTTTAATGATCTATCACACACATTACTAATTAGGCAGTAATTACCATACTTTCTCAACATTCTTCGACTTACAAAAATTTTACAAATTCTCTGCATTCTTCCACTTAGAAAAATTTTCACAAATTCTTGGACTTAGAAAATTTTCAAAAAATTCTTGGTCGTGGTACCCCCATAGTATAACTACTAATTGGGTTTTAGAATGTGAACTTCGTTCACATTCTTCATCGAACAACGGGACATCTTTCTTTGAATCACTGTGTATGATGTAGGTAGGCTAATTATGTTTTAGAGGTAATGCAATCTTCACGAACCGGGCTTTCCCGTTCAATAAAAGAACTGGGGTGTACTACGGTAGGGTATTTACAACGTGTGGGTTGCTAGACAGATCACAGGCTTAGAACGATGGTATTTGAATTTCCGGATGTTGAGATTTACATTTACAACATTACAAGGCTATCATTTTTACTTAGGTTAGTCGATCAAGAAGTGACACGTTTTCAACTAGTGGTGAATAATTTTTCCATTATTAACCTAGGTTAATAATGAACAAAATGACATTTTTTGATAACTTGGCGACTATTTTAAAGAAAAATGTTGTTATTAAATGATTTAGAATAACCAAGAAATGCTAATTAATTGTATTTAAACTATTTAAAACGCTTTTTTAATACATTAATTTAATTTTAAAAATTCATTATAATCGAATTAAATGTGACAGCAAGTGACAGCGCCATCCATTGTTAATTTGACGAACTGCGATTTATTTTATTTAATAACCTAAATTTGTCAACAACTGTCAAATCAACTGTCAAATCAACAAAACAAAACTGTCATTTGAAATAAATATTTTAAATTTGAAAATTTTTTTGTTAAAAAGAATTTTAAAAAATGGTAATAAATCTAGTAGTGGAAAAAATCGTATATAAACCACGGTTGTGAAGACCATTATTGCCTCCACGCCTTATATTCCTCGGTGCAAAGCACCTCGGAATATAATCTTGGCGCTAGGGCAATAATGACGGCCTTCACAACCTTGATATATAATATACTATTTATTCAATTTTATTTTGAATTTTAGGCTGCGGGAGTAGCACGTATTTGTGTACCTCAATTAGAAAAATTCTCTACAGATATTCGGAAAGCTGAAGATTTATATAGTAGAATTAAACAAAAAAAATTGCAGAAAATACATGTTTAACCCTAAAAGCAGCCCTTAAACTTTTAGTGAAACAGGGGTCTCCCATTGGCTGTGAGTATTGTTAGGCAACACGCCCCACCCTGAATTTGTACTAAATAGTTGAATAATTTCCGATTATTATTTTAGTGTCCTAAGATAAAAAATAAAAGACGATAGATCCGAAAAAAAACGGACCTATATAGTTTTTTTTCAAGTTTTTTTAAAATTTAAATTAGAAGCAGCATACTGTGAGCAGTTTTAAAGACAATGGGACAAAACGATAAAAACATTAAAAACGAATGGTTTGACAAAGAATGTGAAACAATGATAGAACTAAAAAGAGAAATCAGCTTAAAATGGATGTTTTCCCAAACGACAGAAAATAACGAAATATAACTACAAAGAAAAAAGAAGACGTGATGACAGACAATGATGATGACAGATATAGAAAAAATGCATAAAAACCCATGGGAATATCTTCTGTTCAGCTTAAATTGAAAGGATACTGTTTTTGATTCTCCTTCGTAGGTACTTAAAAGAGGTAAATCCAACAAATGCAGATATATCTTTGAGTCTAAATCAAAAAATTAATACAATCTAGACCAAACAAAAACTTATGAATTTAAACAGAGCAGGGGGGGTAAATTGAATTGAAAAATTAGTAAAAACGATAGCTTAAAATCAAAATTTTCCACTTTAAATTTCCTGTTTATCTTGCGGTATTTCGGCCCCGGTATAATGGTCGCAGTATTACGGCCGCGGTCAAATGTCCTATCCCGATTACAATATGCTCAAACCTCCATACAACCACTTAGAAAAATCGGCGCATGCAAGCCACTCATTACAACCCCAACCCAGAAACGTACCGATTCTTATGACAAATCAACTCCTACTCCCGTCCTACAGTCGTTGCATTTAATACAATTACAATAAATTGTTGTATTATATACAACTATAATTGTATTGCATACTACTACAGTTGTTATATCGTATACTACTACGGTAGTTCTATTTATTACAACTATAATTTATTGTATTTCATACCAGTACAGTTGTTGTATTAAGCCGCGTCTTCACTGCGTCGGCTTTTGTTGAGCGGCTCGCGTGCGGAGCCAGAAAAGGGTGTGCGGCACGAAATGTGTGCACATAAATACGTGCAATAAAAATTACGCACACCTTTTTCTGGCTCCGCACGCGAGCCGCTCAACAAAAGCCGACGCAGTGAAGACGCGGCTTTATATACCACTACTTTAATGGTATTTAATACAACTGCAATTGTATTGAATACCATTACAGTTATTTTATGATACTCTACTACTACATTAATTGCATTTAATACAACTACAATAAATTGTATTGCATACCACTACAGTTGCTGTATCATAATATAATACTACTATATTAATAGTATTTAAAACAACTCCGTACAATGGTTTTACATACCATTCTAGTTTTATTATTACAACTACATCGGTCATTACTGGGTCCGTTACTTTGGCCCCCCCCCCCGGTTAATATTTTTGCACCAAAAGCAAGCACTGGGATCCTTCGAGCTAGCACCAGCTAGCACCCAAATATGAAAGCTAGCACCATTACAGTTTTTTCACAAATCGACTTTGAAACCGGGGGGGGGCCAAAGTAACGCTAGCCCCCCCGGTAAATATTTTTACCCAAAAACCTAGCACTGGGATCCTTAGCACCAGCTAGCACCCAAATATGAAAGCTAGCACCATTACAGTATTTTCACAAATCGACTTTGAAACCGGGGGGGGCCAAAGTAACGCTAGCCCCCCCCCCGGTTAATATTTTAACCCATAAACCTAGCACTGGGATACTTAGAGCTAGCACCAGCTAGCACCCAAATATGAAAGCTAGCACCATTATAGTTTTTCCACAAATTCATTTTATTTATTTGCACCTAAACGCCTCTTCTACTGCGCACGCGTGTAACGCTATTTGGTCCTCGTTCAAATTGCCCCTTGGGTAGCCAGGGCTGAGGACGTCTTGTCGATTTCTTTTGACACTTATTTGTCACACAGGCGCCAAAAGTTTTTTAAAGGGAAAAACTTTAAAACTAAAATAAAAGAATAAATAAAAAAAATGTTTATATTAAATTTAATAATTTATTAACTATATTTACAAAAAGAAAAATGAAAGCAATATATTTACAATGAACAAATTTAATAATTTATTTACAACAAAAGGACGGAAGCAAATTAATAAAGATAAATTTAGAACTGAAAATAAACGGAAGTAAATGACTTATTCTATTGAATTGAAACAAAAATTTTATTTCGCACGGCACTGGGATAAGACAGAAAACATAACCTTTGACAATTATGTTTGAAGTTTGTATTTTTAAGGCCCAGTTGTTCAGTATTAGGTTATCTTTTAACCTGAATTATTTTCCATGGATACAATTCTTGAAACAATCGTTTCTATGGAAAATAATCCGGGTTAAAAGATAACCCGAAACTGAACAACTGGGCCTAAGTGGTCTTATTACGTTAAAAAGGAAACTGAATTTTTCCGGTGGCGGTTAATCTTAACTCAGCAATTACTTAAGGTAAGCTACTGAATTTTCAAAACAAATAAAGAAATCAAAAAAATGAAATGAAACTACTTGAAGTGACTACTGAACTTTCTAGATTAGAAGATCCAATTGCAATAACGGAAAACGGAGGAGGCCAGTGGCTGGCTTCAAATACGGGAGCAGATTGAATCTTTTGAGAACAGGTAAGGGGCAGTCTCGGAAAGTAGTTTATTATAGGTTATGTTATAATTTCAGCTAAAGCCTAGATCCGTAAGCTTGTCGCTGGTGGAATCGGAAAGTTTCCTTCGGCTAGAATCGTAACCAAAAAGAAGGTTTGGTAACTGGAAAAATTGTCTAGAATCGTAAACAATTTAAAGGAAAGCTCGGATCGGAATACAGGATAACGGTCAGTCGGGGTCTCGTGGTCTAAAAGACAACGGACGGGCGGTCTAAAGACACCGGGGATTGGTGGTCAAAAGACATCGGACGGATCCGTGGCCTAACAAGACAACGGGATGGTGGTCTAGAACAGCGGTCCGCAACCCTGGGGTCGCGACCCCGTGTGGGGTCGCGAAAGATATTTATGGGGTCGCCAAAAAAGTCAACAAGGTCCTGTACTTATCGAATTTTATTAAGGTTTATGCATAAAATATAACATCTCTTTACATACACAATTACACAATGTCCTTAAAACGGAGAGAATCGAAAATAATTACGACTGTACGACCTGTCCAGTCCCGCCCGTCACAACCTCACCGCTCCCGCGCCCGCGCCCCCACCCCGATCTCTCTTTCTTCGTTCAGTCTGTCTCTCTGTTCAGTCAGTTCTATCCGCACGTGCGTACTCATCGCCGCTTTGTCGATTGCAAATACATACTAAATTGATGTCAAAACACGGAAGATTACTTCTGTAGAAAGTTTTTTTAGAAGATTAGTGTTCTCGTGGATAACCACGCACACGGTAAGTAACTGTGCACTCATACTTAGAAAATAAAGTGAGGCGTCATCGCAGCGCGGCCATGTTGGACGCGTGGGTTCAATAACAAAACCAGCGCGAAATATTTTTTACGCTTCACTTATGTATTTTTAGGGTTCCGTTTGAGAAACAAGGAACCCTTATAGTTTCGCCAAGTCATGTTTGTCATTCATACAAACACTATGAAAAACAAAGTTACAACTAACATCCAGTCATATCATTACTTGCTACCACGGAACCCTTCATGGGCGAGTCCGACTCGCACTTGGCCACTTTTTTTGCTTGTCTATTTGTGCTTCGTTGAAAATAAATTTGAAGTAAATCCTGTTACCACGCGAGCATATGACGAAAAATCTAATATTAATCGTTTGGAATACATTTTTTATTTATTAATACGTATTTATTATTGCAGTTAACAATGGATAAGTGGCTAATAAAACGCACATCTACAGATGCAGGTGGCGGAAGTCCTAATAACGCATCACAAATCAAAAGAATTAAACACGTAGTTCTTGACAGCAGTGTCGCCTCAGATTCTACAATGACAACTACTGTTACGAGTAATATAAGTCGTGAAAACAATGCCGCCACTTCAAGTACTAGTAGTGTTATTACTATCGATGAAAGCAGAGCAACATCTAGTTCCACTACTATAACTATTAGTCATAACAGCGATGATTGTAGTTCAACAGCCACATCTACCTTACACATCGATACAGAGAGTGACGCTTCAACTTCAACTAAACAAGCAACAGCTACATCGGAGACAACTGGGAAGCGTCAACGCATTTTTAAAGAATCGTACATCCAGTTTGGTTTTAAATGTACAGTGTTGAATTTTGAACAACGTCCTCAGTGCGTTGTTTGTTCGGAGGTTTTGGCAAATGAGAGCATGAAGCCGGCCAAACTGAAAAGGCACCTAGAAACTAAGCATTCACAGTTAAAGAATAAAGATGAATCTTATTTTAAACGACTTGCCACCAAACTAACGTCACAGCAGGTTGATTTCCAAAAATACACAACAGTTAACCAAAAAGCCTTACAAGCATCTTTCGAGGTTTCCTTTTTGATTGCCAAAACTAAAAAACCTCACAACATTGGCGAGACGCTCATTTTGCCAGCTGCAATGAAAATGGTTTCGATCATGCAAGGAGAAAAGTATGCCAATGTACTGAAAACAATTCCACTATCAAGTGACACTGTTCATCGTCGTATCAATCTACTTGCTGATGATATCAAAATACAACTTATAGATCGCGTGAAAGGGAGTCCCTATTATGCTATTCAGCTGGATGAAAGCACTGATGTAGCTAATGTAGCTCAACTTCTGATATTTATCCGATACCGATATGAAAACGACATATGCGAAGATTTGTTATTTTGTCAGGGATTAGAAGGAAGAACAACCGGTGAAGCAATTTTTAATGCAGTTAATACCTTTTTTGAACTCCATGACATAAAGTGGGAATATTGTGTATCTGTGTGTACAGACGGCGCAGCTGCATTGACCGGCTCCAAAACAGGATTCAAAGCAAAAGTAACTGAGATTGCACCTAACGTAGGCTTTGTTCACTGTATGATTCACCGTGAAGCCCTTGCAGCAAAACATTTGCAACCAGATGTAAATAAAGTGTTGGAACAAGTCGTAACAATAATAAATTTTATTAAAGCTCGCTCATTAAACAGTCGCCTTTTCAAAATAATGTGTCGTGAAATGGGATCAGAATACGAAAATCTACTGTTACATACGGAGGTCAGGTGGTTATCGCGAGGAAAAATACTCCGACGTGTATTTGATCTCAAAGATGAAATCAGAATATTTCTACTTGAACGGGAACCAAAGCTAGCGGAATATTTTTTGAATGAAAATTGGCTGGCAACAGTTGGCTATCTTTCGGATATTTTTGAAAAACTTAACGATTTAAATCAATCGTTGCAAGGGAAGAGTACAAATGTATTGATTTTAGCTAACAAAATAAAAGCTTTTTGTAGGAAAATAAGTTTGTGGGTAGACGAAATCAGTGCTGAAAACTACGAGATGTTTGCATGTTTGGAGAAATTTTCTGAAGAAAACAAAATAAAGCTCGAAGAAGAAATTAAAACCAAAATCATGATGCATCTTACAAACCTTAAGCAAGACTTGGAAATAAGATTCCCAGATACGTCACACGGCGACCAATGGATAATTAATCCATTCACTTATGATCTTAACACTGTGAAGATGAACTTAAAAGAAAAGGAGCAGCTGATCGATTTAATGTCCGATGAAAGCCTTCGATCTATTTTCAAAACCACGGATCTATCCAAGTTCTGGATAATGACAGAAAAGGAATATCCACTGTTATTCAAAACATCTCTGCTGAAATTGCTGCCATTCGCATCTACATACCTTTGCGAGACAGCTTTCTCCACATTAACTGCTATAAAAACAAAATATCGCTCCAGACTTAACGTAGAACCTGATTTGAGGGTGTCTGTTTCTGATAATATATCACCAAGAATTAATATACTGACTGCAAGTGTGCAAGCACAAGGTTCACATTAGTTTGTAAGGTTACGTATAGGTACCTTTTTTTAAAATAAAATATTAAAATAATTGCTTGTCTCATTTAATACCATCATAAATATTACTCGTTTGTTAAATGCATATTTTGTAGTTTGCTCTAATATTACTTTCCAAAATAAATAAACTCTTCAATATAAATAATTTACGAAATAAAAACAGCTAACTTCGTTACCTGAACCAACCTTTGCACTTGTTAACTTAGTGATTTTTTTTTCTGGGGTCGCTCATAACTCTTTTTTGAATTTTGGGGTCGCAATATCAAAAAGGTTGCGGACCGCTGGTCTAGAAGACAACTTTCTTGAAACTTCAACAAGCTTCCTGCCGTAATGACAAAAACTTAATGAATTGGTCATTTCACTATGGTCATCTAGCTCAATGTATCCTAATAAAAATTAGCAAACTGTAATTTTAATTATTTGTTTTAATTCAGTTTCCTGTAACCCAATAATAAATTTGGTTGGTGGTTTAGGCAACCAACAGTACTTCAGCCATATTATGGTGTTTAATTTACAAAATTAAATTTTGAAAATAAATCACAATTAACCATAATATTTACTTCTTTACACGCGTTGCTGGTTTTCGCCGCCATTTTTCAAAATAACGATGGAAATATTGTAAACAAACTTTGGTTATCCGCGGTTTTTTATATTCTATAATTATTTTTGTTAATATAGCTGTACCAAATTTCAGATTGGTCTTCAGCACTGAAATATTCTTAACAAAATTTTGATCTATCATGCGCCGTCAGTAAAACTTTTCTTTTAAAAAATATTTTTCTCATTTTTTTTTGTTTTGTTTTATTTATCTGATGATCTAAATTAAATTTTTATCTAATAAAATCGAATTTTTAAATTTTGAGTTGTATGGATCTTGCACGGAGTACTTAAAAATTTCAATCATTTCAATTTAGACGTTATTATCGGGCGGAGTGATAGAATTATGAAGGGGTACTTGCCTTGTACGTGTTTTATCGATATTAGTTAAAATAATTTTCACGTAATAATTCTAAGTGGGAGATAAAATATAAAGCATGTTACTCATGTAACATGTAACACCCCCCCCCCCCCACTCCTCAACTGATTTAATAATAAATAACTTTATGATGGTTGAGAAAACGCAAAATTAAAGTATACATATTTCTAAAATATGTAGGAATTTTTGTTTGTTATAAACTTTTTTCTTTTAGTAAATTTACCGGGTCCGTCAAGTCCTCCATTTTTGAATTTGATATTTTTTTTAATGTCAGTCGCCAATAATGCTAACGAAATGCTGGCGAGTGCTGTAATTTTTTTTGAAAATGCTGGGCCCGTTGAATTTTTATTTAGTGTTGAAATATTGACTTTTGACATAAACGTCAAATTGGCCCCTCCTTATTCAATTTTTTCAAAATTTCAATTTTTCTTTATATGATTTCAGAGTATTCGTGAAATGCTGGCGAATGCTGTAAATTATATAAAGAAGCTTAATCCGATATGTTTTCCTTGCTAATAAATCATATTCTTGAAGGAAATGAAGCTCCGAGCAACATGCGTTGAATTTCAAATTATCGTAAAAGGGGTTTGTGCATTATTTGTAATGCGATAGATAACGCAGAGGGCATTAGGCTATTCTTATTATAATAATTACTTGTACTAATTGGTAGATTTATTTTGTAAATGCAATAACTTGTAACAAAATAAATAATAATAATAGTATATTTAATTTATTCACGAAAAACCAGTTTACATAATGTATTTTACAAAAAAAAATAAAATTTAGATTTTTAACAATAATTTACTACTAGCCAATGAAAAAGCGTACTTAGGCCGTTTTTTCTTTATCAGCTCTCAGATGCTGCGAGGCCTCTCGGCTCCGACCGAACACGAGTCGGCCTTCGGTCTCCTCTTGTCGGGCATCGGCCTATCGATATTTTGAATCTAAATTTTAGTTTTTTTTTTGTAAAATACATTATGTACACTGGTTTTTCGTGAATAAATTAAATATATTATTATTATTTATTTTGTTGCAAGTTATTGCATTTACAAAATAAATCTACCAATTAGTACAAGTAATTATTATAATAAGAATAGCCTAATGCCCTCTGCGTTATCTATCGCATTACAAATAATGCACAAACCCCTTTTACGATAATTTGAAATTCAACGCATGTTGCTCGGAGCTTCATTTCCTTCAAGAATATGATTTATTAGCAAGGAAAACATATCGGATTAAGCTTCTTTATATAATTTACAGCATTCGCCAGCATTTCACGAATACTCTGAAATCATATAAAGAAAAATTGAAATTTTGAAAAAATTGAATAAGGAGGGGCTAAATTGACGTTTATGTCAAAAGTCAATATTTCAACACTAAATAAAAATTCAACGGGCCCAGCATTTTCAAAAAAAATTACAGCACTCGCCAGCATTTCGTTAGCATTATTGGCGACTGACATTAAAAAAAATATCAAATTCAAAAATGGAGGACTTGACGGACCCGGTAAATTTACTAAAAGAAAAAAGTTTATAACAAACAAAAGTTCCTACATATTTTAGAAATATGTATACTTTAATTTTGCGTTTTCTCAACCATCATAAAGTTATTTATTATTAAATCGGTTGAGGAGTGGGGGGGGGGGTGTTACATGTTACATGAGTAACATGCTTTATATTTTATCTCCCACTTAGAGTTATTACGTGAAAGTTATTTTAACTAATATCGATAAAACACGTACAAGGCAAGTACCCCTTCATAATTCTATCACTCCGCCCGATAATAACGTCTAAATTAAAATGATTGAAATTTTTAAGTACTCCGTGCAAGATCCATACAACTCCAAATTTAAAAATTCGATTTTATTAGATAAAAATTTAATTTAGATCATCAGATAAATAAAACAAAACAAAAAAAATGAGAAAAATATTTTTTAAAAGAAAAGTTTTACTGACGGCGCATGATAGATCAAAATTTTGTTTAGAATATTTCAGTGCTGAAGACCAATCTGAAATTTGGTACAGCTATATTAACAAAAATAATTATAGAATATAAAAAACCGCGGATAACCAAAGTTTGTTTACAATATTTCCATCGTTATTTTGAAAAATGGCGGCGAAAACCAGCAACGCGTGCGCAGTAGAAGAGGCGTTTAGGTGCAAATAAATAAAATGAATTTGTGGAAAAACTATAATGGTGCTAGCTTTCATATTTGGGTGCTAGCTGGTGCTAGCTCTAAGTATCCCAGTGCTAGGTTTATGGGTTAAAATATACCGGGGGGGGCTAGCGTTACTTTGGCCCCCCCGGTTTCAAAGTCGATTTGTGAAAATACTGTAATGGTGCTAGCTTTCATATTTGGGTGCTAGCTGGTGCTAGCTCTAAGAATCCCAGTGCTAGGTTTTTGGGTAAAAATATTAACCGGGGAGGGGGGGGCTAGCGTTACTTTGGCCCCCCCGGTTTCAAAGTCGATTTGTGAAAAAACTGTAATGGTGCTAGCTTTCATATTTGGGTGCTAGCTAGTGCTAGCTCTAAGGATCCCAGTGCTTGCTTTTGGTGCAAAAATATTAACCGGGGGGGGGGGGGGCAAAGTAACGGACCCGTCATTACTATAGAAACTACGAATCTGTCGAAAAATATGTTTAAAACTTTTTTATAATAGATAATTTAATTAGTTTTAATTTTATTTATAACTAATTTTGCTGTCAAGTTTAAAGATACTCGAGAAATCGCAGAAAAACTGATTTTTGTCCTCTTCCCTACCCCCCTAGAAGGTGACGTGGATCTCGTTGGAGGAGGGAAACTTCAGAACTTGTTAAAGACAGCCTAAAGAACCATTATTATATGAAAAAAATTCCAGTTAGGATTATTCTCACATTATGTAAATTATTCTGATTTGGCGCTGGTCTATTATGATCTTATATTTTTCGTCCGTACAAAATTAAGTACTGTAGAATAAAAAAAAGTTAAATAACCTTAAAATGTGAAAAACAATTAAATGGACAGAGATGATTTAGCTATTTTTAAAAGAAAGTTAATTGCAATTTCGAAAGGATCCTAACAAAACAAAAAAAAATTAAAATTTCGCCCACAAATAATAGATTTATTCGTGCATTTTTCATGCTACTCACCATCGAACCTAAGTACTTGCAAAATTTTGGCGCCTCAGTAGTACGCGAACGGAGAAATACCTACCTCGGCGAAAATAAAATTTCGCTCAAAATCTATTAAATTAATTAGTCGAAAACCGTGCAAATGGATCTGCGACCTAGGTATTTGTTTACGTAAACGTTAAATCTAAATTCCAAATTATCAAATTGAAAAAAAATCAAAATTCGGATAGTAAATAACGGAGTGGCGCAAGTCCGTAGATGAAAACTTTGCCGCGCCCTTAAAACAAAAAGGTGTTTTTTGTTTTTTCGACTTTTTCGATTTTTCTTGTTCTATCCACTATCGAATGTACATATGCTACGCATGTACAAAATTTCAACATTCCAGACGGCGCCGGCGTTGATGTGGGAAATCATTTTCGATTTCGGAGTTTTGAGCTTAATTATTATATACCGACGACCGACGATTACCACTTTTAGTAGGAAATTTAATTCCTTATGAAATAGTCAGGATTCTATTATAGTTTTTTCGTGTTTGTTACGATTTTTTCAGCGTTTCGAGTGAGAGTTCGCAGAAATTTGTTACTCAGCCAATAATTGTTCGTTTTAACTCAAACGACAAACCAATAAATTCCGTTGCTGAGTAATAAGATATTTGTATTGTGCAAATTTTTCGAGTTTCAACGTTGACGGTGCGACTGGTGCATTTACTATAGATATACATTTCTACGACTTATTATACCTCAATCATGACTGCATGCAAAGTTTCTTTAAAAATCCTAAGGGTTGCTTGTGGAATTATAAAGACATTTCCGTGAAAATGCATAGTTTTCCCGTGAAAAATATTTTCAATTTGAAGATTAAATTGTAGTAAATGTTAGTTGGCAAGTAGTGAAGAATTGAGAGTGCGTTCCTCCCCCCACTCCAATTTTTTCAAGGTGGGAGGTGACTCCTCCCACTTTCCAAGGTGGGGATGACTCCACCCACCACCACCACGCCCCCTTTCCAAGGTTGCCAACACCACGCCCACTTTCCAAGGTTACCACCACCACCACCACGCCCCCTTTCTCAAGGTTGCCACCACCACCACCCCCCTTTCTCAAGGTTGCCACCACCAACAAGCCCCCTTTCTCAAGGTTGCCACCACAACTCCTCCCCGCTGCAAGGTCGAGGTAACTCGCCCCCCCCCCCCTTTTCAAAGACAGTGGGTAGGAGACGCTTTCAATTGATGGATAGTGTATAAGGTTGAACACACCTTCCGGTAAAATGTACATCATTGACCCAATCAAATAGTAAACCACCTCTTCAATCTAAACTCATTGGTTTACGTGAAGTATAATTCATATTCACAAACGCATTTTACATCAGCGGTTTTCAAAAAGTTTTAACATTTTAACATGATAACTACATATAAATTATTCTAAATTTTAAATACTGCTGACATAAGATTAAAAATTGTTGCTAATTAACATAACGATTTTAAATTAACATAGCGATTTTATTTTAATTTAAAATATGGAATTAACATATATGAAATTAATTAAAAGCATAATATAGTAATTTGCACGCATTAAAGACAAAAATTAACATATTATAATAAGAAGTGCATAAAATTTCAAATTATTGCAAACGCATCCTGTGTTGAAGCGTATAATTTAATACATAATTACATATAATTTTGCATAAATTGCATTTAAGTAGTTGATACATTGTAATATAACTTCATTGTAATATAACTTCATTGAATGCGTTTATATTAATTTATGCAATGAACAATGAATTTGTGAATAGTAAGCAAGATTCTATAAATATATATAATTGTTATTATATTTACACTTATGCAAATTATCTTACATAAACTACACTAATATTGCATTTATGCAACAGATTAAAAAAATAGATTATGGGGTTGTAAAATTTATATTCAATATCCCGTGTGTATGCTAAACCATCATATTACCATAATTAAATAATGTATAAATACTCGTCCTCATTTATTTTTAATCCAGTTGTAATTATTAACGATATCATGATGTATTCATTAAAACACCTCAGTGCTGTAGTGGTTGGTGAAAAAGTTCCAGAGTGGCGGTCCCTGCTACCAAATAGCTTAATGCTATTTGTGCTGCGCACCCAAATTGAGGATTTGGAGCGGCGTTTAAAAGCTCTAAAAACGGAGGAATCGCTAAAAACGGAGGAATCTGACGAGGACGACAACGATGACATATATAATTTTGTGTGTTACGACCCATGTGAAAATATCAATTCGTTCGACTACAATTATTGGGAGAGTAAGGACTATTATTGGGAGAATCCGAACTTTTAAAGTATTACGTAAGTTTATAATAATAATAATAATAAGCATGCAACAGCATTGCCTCGACATTTTTTTAGCGGGACAGTCGACCTAAAGGGGTTTTGGCTATTCAATATCAGATAGCACTACTATATTTTATTTCAGCAGTTAGTAATTTGAAAAGTTTGTAACTTTGCTTTATGGGGAATTTAGTATGGGATTTTTAAAATTGTTAAATTTAAATTTTATTTACTATTTATTAATTAAAATCAATATTTTATCGCATATTATGTTACATAACACATCAAGTTTATAATAGAACAATAGAATTACTTTGTGAAATACCCTTAAATTAAATTAATTTAAATTTGACACTTCTAAGAAATCACAATTCTTCGCAATAAAATATGATTGAATGATGATGATTGATGAAATAAAACTAGTAGCAGAGTAAATCTTATGTTTTATTGCGAAGAAGTACCTAAATTGTATCCCTTATTGATCAGACTTCACCTTAGCATAATATATTTGTAAAGAAACTATGATTTCCGAAGTAAATTTAAATTCAAATTTTCAAACAAAACTTAATTGTAGTTAAATTGGAAATGAGTAGGCAACCCATATGGTTAATTATTTGGTATTTATTTTCAAAACTATTTGTAAACACCTCATTATTTTAAATATCACCGTAGGAAGGGCAAATTAGGTACGCTACATATTTTAACACTGAAATGAGCTCAAATTTTGTTATTTAAGTATTTCCCTTATTGATCAGACTTCATCTTAGCATAATATATTTCTAAAGAAACTATCATTTCTGAAGTAAATTTAAATTCAAATTTTCAAACAAAATTTAATTGTAGTTAAATTGGAAATGAGTAGGCAACCCATATGGTTAATTATTTGGTATTTATTTTCAAAACTATTTGTAAACACCTCATTATTTTAAATATCACCGTAGGAAGGGCAAATTAGGTACGCTACATATTTTAACACTGAAATAAGCTCAAATTTTGTATTTTAAGTATTTATGCTTTTCTAAATGATATCTACAATAAAGCTTATATTTACACAAGTAAATATTTACAATTTGAAGTAAATTGACAGATACAATTTATTGGTATAAATTATGTCGAGTACTATTCCTTCGGTTTCAAGCATTTTCACACATTCGGATACAATCTCCAGGGGGGGGGGGCCCCCTGAGAACGCAGAATTATACCGAAATCGCATTAAATGCGATTAAATCTTTACAAAACTTTACAAATTAGTTGTCAAGTATACCATCTGGTATGAAAAAATATAAATAAAATAACTAAGTAAATTTACTCGTCTAGTAAATTTACTGTACAAGTAAATTTATTCATGCTTTACAATAACGGACCTTAATTGGCGACCTTATCATTGGCACACGTGTCACGGATTAATTTATATCTGTATTGCATAAATGAATATAAATGCTGCGGAGTACGATCAAAAAATTCGGAGTGGTATTTCTCTATAAATTCTTGGAATTCTTTTTTAGAGGGCATGGTATGACTTTTAATTTTCTTCTTAAATGTCATCGTCAAAAGCTCAATTTCGCGTCTCGTATATTTTCTTTTTCTTTTATTTTTCCTCGTTCTTACGGGAGACCGTAATTCATCTATAATTTCGTGTATAGTATGTTTACGTTTTATTGGAGTCTTGGTTTTACCACTTTCTTCTGCAATAAAACAAAAATAAATAAATATATCAAAATAAAAAAACAAAATAAATACTAAATGAGCAAGATCCAATATTCCTACGAGGTTTTCTCAATTTAGAACTTCTAGTTTTAATTGGCGACCTTTTCATTGGCACATGTATCATTGTTTCTAGAGAACTTGGTAATTTTTCTAAAACGACACAAGGAGTTTGTTGGCTATTTAATGAAGTTTCATTTGTTCCTGTTGAAGTCTGCGGCTGTGACTCTTGACAACTTTCACCTGCAAAATTTTTTAAAGTTTTTGACTGTAATTACACAAGAGCTATTTATCTAATTTATTTAATGATAAATACACGGGGTAATTATTTGGTAAAATTCTGAGAATTTATCACAACTGGAGGAAAATTAAAACAGAAAAGTTCCTAAATAAATTAAAAAGAAATTAATAATTATTTAAAATTATTACCTACAATAAAATGTGAATTAAATTTGGGTTAGTAAAAAATTTAATTTCGTATGCTACTATACTTAACCCATTCCTAGAATGCGTACTAATATGCGTATATTTGGGATGGAATGGGTTAATATTTCAATTTGATTTGGTCCCACAGTCACCGTGGCGATTGATAAGGTCCCTTCGGATCTTTTAACCGTAAGTGTGTGCGGATTTGCCCAAATCACTCGCGTAATAAAAAATATAGTCATTTCATTGTTTAGTAGGTATATCACAAAATTATATAGGAACTTATCTTTGTAATTTTTCATTATAAAAAAACTTACCTAAAAACACGTCGACCATGTCTTCCACTTCCTCGTCTGTTTCTTCTTCATTAATGGTTTCATTTTCTATTAAAATTTCTAATTCGGTCATAGATTTTCCTTTGAATTTTGTAATATCCAAGTTTCCACCTGCAGCCATAAAAAAACGAGACAAGACTGTGATATGTCTCTGCAACTCAGGTTGTCTATAATTTTGTCTGTGAACATTAATGTCATGACCCATAAAGTCAGCTAGTTGCTGCATTTCGTTTTCGTTCAGGACTAAAAACTGCGAAATAGTAGCCACTTGCTTACGTAGACGAGTACAGCGAAGCAATTCTGGATTGTCCGCATTACATTCTTTTGCGAATGTTGCCATAGCACGACCTCCAGCTTCCAAATGCCCAATAGAATTTTTGGAACAGAAAAGAAATTCGTTATTTTTAGGGATACCAGACATTGTTCTTAAAGATGTAAACATATCTAAGTACTGAGCTTGTGCTTTTGTCAATAATGCAGACAGTACCCTACCGCGCTTTCCAATTAATTTAATCATAGAAAAACGTTCGGCTAGAATAACTTCCATGCGAGTCATATTTTCATGATCTTCTTTTTGTATCGATCTTCTTTCTTGATACGATTGTAACAACATTCGGGAAACCTCTCCAGGTCTGCGTCGGTTAAAAAGGACCACCTCGTGTAAAACAATTGACCCTAGTCGAACCCATGCGTTATAATTATATTTTTCCAGCAAAATTTGGAAACATTTCTCCGCTTCCGATTGCAAATAATTCGTCAATTTTGCGATATCTGTAATGGCAGGCAAATCTTTGTTTTTAAACATTCGTTTTTTTTGTGACGAAATATAAGCCGTCTTTCCAAGGCGTATTAAAAATTCACTCGAGTGGAAGTTTTTGAAATCTAACAAACGAACAAGAATTGGATCAGTAGGTAACAAACCTTTTATTCTATAATAACTGATAAGAGCGTTCACTAAATTTAGTATAACAAGTCGAATAGATTGAACTATTGTGGGAATCTTAAATGAGTATGCGTCTCCTGAACAAATGACATTTACTGCATTCATTATCTTCAGATAGTGAGTAGTATCAAGAAAATCTTGGACACAGTTAATATTATTATCTAGTTTACGAAGTTCGATGAAAAGACGAGCGGCTAAACGTAACTCTTGTCTGCAATTTCTATAATTATGAGGACACGCTCTATGTTTTATAGCGTAACGCTGTGCTAAAATGAGGAGAGTTTTGTCACTTCGAATAATTTGGCCAACATCATCGTTTTTCAATGGCTCTAATAACATACGAAGTAAACCAGTTTCCAAATTGGAGGGTTGCACTACTTTTACACAAGAATACGAATCATTCGAAGAACTAGAAGCCATAGGCGATGAAACTACTGAACATGATGGAAGTGCTAGCCGTCGAGCCTCTTTCAAAATTTGTGGTTTATTTTTTGGCCTATTAACACAATTTTGGTGGTGTTTATAAAGTGATTTTGAAACGAACAATGACTTGCAGTTCGGACATGGAACCATATTTTCTACGGCAACTTTTTTAGATGTTCTAATTGGGATACGGTCCTTTGTGCAACACTTGGAGTTATACAAATTGTCACCCCTAATACGCAAGTCCTTCAGCAATCTACTTCGTTCCAAAGAATTTAATGGCAATTTATTAACGTTTCTCACCTCATCTCTATCGCGATGTGAAGCCAACAAATGTCTGGGAAGTGCAGTCACAAATTTAGAGCAAAATAAACAACAGTGACTCTTAGTTTTCAATTCAGATTTCTTGACAACATCTTCGCCATTTATTTTCGTATATAACAACGCTCCAATGACATGATTACCAGTCAAAACTAATTCGCCACTTAGTTGACCTGGCGATAAACACCAGCGAACATTCACATTCAGAATTTTACCATCGGGTATGCTGATATAGCATGGTGTATTTTTGTCATCAAATTCTGAAAACGAAAATTTTAGAACAAAGCAACGAATGGAATAATTTACTTACTACATAAGTGCTGTTCAGATGTATTCTGATCTGCTATTATGAACGATACAAATTGCCTATTCAATAAGTTGGCGCAATTACCATCAACATCGTATACGTCCTTTTGCGGCTTATCTAGTTCATCAAATAACACAGTGTACTGTCCATAATGCAAACTTTTTGTCACTGTTAATATTGCAGTCGAGTTCTCGATTAAAATATTTGCTTTATGTTCTTGTCCAGTTTGTTCTGTATCGACTAGTTGATGAGAAACAGTCTCTGCATCATGATGTAATGATGGGGCTTCTTCGCCTGTGCCGTCGGTAAAAATGTCCTCCTCAAAGACATGCTGATCTCCATGAACAAGCGCAATGGTGTCCATTACTTCCAGATTGCTTTCTTCGTTAGAATCTGCACTTACCGTTGCACCAAATAAATCTCTTCTTGCACATTCGACATCGTTTTGATTTTTGCTTAAACGTTGCGGTGGGAATGAAATGGACGAAGAAGGGGAAGAACTTATATCATCGTTTCCTGCTTGCCATTCCGAACCCGAATCTTCAAATAGATCTTCGTTTTCCATCACAAACAATTCTAAAAAAAAGATTAAAAACATAAAAATAAATCATTACTTTTATAAATTACTTTAAATGAGGGTCGTAACTAATGGGGGATTAAAGAGTTCGATTACCCCCCCCCCCGAAATGCCGACGACGGACGTCGGCATTTTTTGCATTTTAGTCCAGGCAACGAAGCCGAAAAATTGGCTCCCGCTTGCAAAAAAATCCGGGCAAGCTGAATTTTGGCAGAGATGTACTTGCTGTACGATACGATACATTAAAGCAACGACAAATAATTCATTACAAAATATTAACTGTAGTACGGTACTGTAGGTACATTAAAATAACGACAAATAATTAATGACAAAATATTGACTTTTGGACGCAAACATTCGATTAAACATAGTAATTCAACACTTACACTAGAAAGTTAGATTCTGAGACAGGTCATTCCAAAACCATATTGCAAACAAGTACGTCAAGCGACACTTCCTTTACAATATTAGACATCGAATAATTAACTTGGATAGCTACAACGGCCAACGCCTCAAAATCCAATCGACTCTCCGTGTTGAACTGGAACTAGGAATTTCATTGACGTGTTGTCCTCTTTCCTAGCCAGCGAATGGTTTAGCTGTCCAAGATTACACGATGTCCTGATAAATAATTGAATTTCAATTTGTGTTTTGTTCCACAAAACCCCTCGTCGGTGTCAATTAAAAATCTGCAAAATCTTACATTAATTAATCGAAAATATTAGTAATTCAACACTTACACTAGAAATAAGTTAGATTCTGAGACAGGTCATTCCAAAACCATATTGCAAACAAGTACGTCAAGCGACACTTCCTTTACAATATTAGACATCGAATAATTAACTTGGATAGCTACAACGGCCAACGCCTCAAAATCCAATCGACTCTCCGTGTTGAACTGGAACTAGGAATTTCATTGACGTGTTGTCCTCTTTCCTAGCCAGCGAATGGTTTAGCTGTCCAAGATTACACGATGTCCTGATAAATAATTGAATTTCAATTTGTGTTTTGTTCCACAAAACCCCTCGTCGGTGTCAATTAAAAATCTGCAAAATCTTACATTAATTAATCGAAAATATTAGTAATTCAACACTTACACTAGAAATAAGTTAGATTCTGAGACAGGTCATTCCAAAACCATATTGCAAACAAGTACGTCAAGCGACACTTCCTTTACAATATTAGACATCGAATAATTAACTTGGATAGCTACAACGGCCAACGCCTCAAAATCCAATCGACTCTCCGTGTTGAACTGGAACTAGGAATTTCATTGACGTGTTGTCCTCTTTCCTAGCCAGCGAATGGTTTAGCTGTCCAAGATTACACGATGTCCTGATAAATAATTGAATTTCAATTTGTGTTTTGTTCCACAAAACCCCTCGTCGGTGTCAATTAAAAATCTGCAAAATCTTACATTAATTAATCGAAAATATTAGTAATTCAACACTTACACTAGAAATAAGTTAGATTCTGAGACAGGTCATTCCAAAACCATATTGCAAACAAGTACGTCAAGCGACACTTCCTTTACAATATTAGACATCGAATAATTAACTTGGATAGCTACAACGGCCAACGCCTCAAAATCCAATCGACTCTCCGTGTTGAACTGGAACTAGGAATTTCATTGACGTGTTGTCCTCTTTCCTAGCCAGCGAATGGTTTAGCTGTCCAAGATTACACGATGTCCTGATAAATAATTGAATTTCAATTTGTGTTTTGTTCCACAAAACCCCTCGTCGGTGTCAATTAAAAATCTGCAAAATCTTACATTAATTAATCGAAAATATTAGTAATTCAACACTTACACTAGAAATAAGTTAGATTCTGAGACAGGTCATTCCAAAACCATATTGCAAACAAGTACGTCAAGCGACACTTCCTTTACAATATTAGACATCGAATAATTAACTTGGATAGCTACAACGGCCAACGCCTCAAAATCCAATCGACTCTCCGTGTTGAACTGGAACTAGGAATTTCATTGACGTGTTGTCCTCTTTCCTAGCCAGCGAATGGTTTAGCTGTCCAAGATTACACGATGTCCTGATAAATAATTGAATTTCAATTTGTGAAGCAATGATAACTTCGAGATAAATGTTCCACAAAACATCTCGTCGGTGTCAAGTAAAAATCTGTTGTGGAAAAATGCTAATTTTGAAATTTTGATTAAACATTAAACTCGGTACGGTACTGCAGTTTAAAATGATGACAACTCTTAAATGAAGTAGCAATGCAAAACGTCATGATTTTTCTTTGCAAGATACAAAGGTTTTGCAAACCTTGCAAAAACATGCAACGTGTTTGAACTTCGCAATATTACGTAATACACAACATGGTTGCATGGATAAAAAATGATAACAATATCATATTTTACGTTAAAAAATTAAAAATAATACAAAGTTACGTTAATTAAGCACGTAACTGATTTTTACAACGCAATATCCAGCAGTTATTGAATAAAATTCACATAACTGATTTTGTAGGAATGTGCTTGTTAAAATCTGTAATTTAAGTATAAAAAGTAAAAATTTGAAAATCTTCCACTAGCAGATTTTTACTTGACAACGAAATTAATTTAGTACGATACGTCACGAAATGTTCAAATAATAACAATGATTATCTTAAGCCGTGGCGTCATAAATAATTAAACGATAAATGTTCGATAATAACGATCTTTAATTGAAGCCGTGACGTTTTAAATCTTTAAACGAAAAAAAGTTTGTAATTAACTTACTCTATCAATGATTCACAAAAAACAAATTATATTCATACGTGTACTTACGTATGAACAACGAATTGGAATGAGGTCGTCACACCCAACACATGCACCCAACCGCACCGATTCGATACAAACTGGTCATCATCACGTCCAAGTAGATAAATATTTTGTTGCTATGTCAACCTAGGATATTACCTGCCCTATGTAATTTATAGAACGTAACCGCAAAATCATTTTTATGTTTATATAAACACCCACATACGGAAATTTTTTAGCGAGAATGATCCAAGGTCAATCTTTACGACGTTTTTTTATAAAATAGCTTTGTAGTTTCCTAAGGGGCCGTCCATTAATTACGTGATGATTTTTGTAATTTTGGACCCCCTCCCCCCACCACGTAAGGGTACGTAAGATTGTGGCAACCCCCCCCCACATCTTACGTAAGGATTATTTAAAAGAAAATTAATTTTGACCCCCCTCTCCACCCTTTATATTTATACTCGTAAAAGATGAATAATATATTATACTAGCTGGCACAGTCGGCCTACCAGCCCCCTTTAGCCGTCTAGACCGCGTGGGATGTGGTTGTTCGGCCTTCGGCCTCACTCAAGAGTATCGCAAGCATACGTGTAGACCGTGGTTTTTCGGCCTTCGGCCTCACCCCAAGGTTCTAAAGTAGCCTATGTTTTTCGTAGCATTGTAAATAACTTCTACACCAAATTTGGTTAAGATTGGTCAAATAGAAACGTAAAGCACGTGCACGCGTATTTGCATTGTCGATCGGTTGACAGCTTGACAGCATTCATTATTGTTTTTTAAGTTGATTTTGAGTAGCCTGCCTTCCTTTAAGGAATCTCGATAATCCATTCATGCGCGTCCCACAGGGACGCGCATGAATGGATTATCGAGATTCCTTAAAGGAAGGCAGGCTACTCAAAATCAACTTTCCTCTCCTTTGCGAATTTTTGCACTATTTCAATACAAAAACATGCGCAGAGACCTACATAATAACTGTGCCAAATTTGGTTCCGATCGGTCAAACGGTTTAGGAGTCTATAGGGAACATACATACACACTTACATCAATTTTTATATTTTTAGATAGATAATAATAAATACAAAAATTTAAATTAAATTTTTATTTACATAGATGAAAAATCGTTCGTCAAGATCACCAAAGTTTGATGCCATTTTCTATAATTCACACTATTATGCCACTATGTTTAATGATTTTTAAGTACTATATATTTCAATATAATATGATATTTCCATTATACCTGGATATAATTACCAACATAAAAAGAAAAAGTTATATTAGATTGTTAAATTTAATTTAAAAAAATATTTTAAGAAACTTACGTAAGGAATACGTCGGACCCCTCCCCCCCTACGTAAGAGTCCGTAAGATATCCAATACCCCCTCCCCCCCAAAAAACCCTTACGTAATTAATGGATGACCCCTAAACTAAAAAATAAAATAATTTATGTACTATGCTTTTAAAATGTTTTACTGCATAAATTACGGATTAATGATTTTGATAAAAAATAGTATTAACTACAAGCCGATCCTAATTTTTAAGGGGTCGTTTGTAATTTTAAATTACAGATAATTAATTCCATGTGGTTAGACTTTGTAAATTGTACTAAAAAAAAAAGCGCGTTGTGAGGGAATCGAACCGACCACCTACAAATTAGTAAGCCGACGCTTTTCCGACTGAGCCATGACGTTATATTAATGTCATGTGATTACAATATGTAGTTAAAGAACTTTCTTGTTGTTTTTAAAATTACCGTGGATTATTTTTCATTTGACCTTATAACGAAATTATTATTAAATTCTAGTATTTACAAACTAATTTCTAGGTAATTAATTATACTTAAGCAAATTGGGTGTAAATTTAGTACCTACATACTCTTTCAGCAAATTTTGTGCGCGTATGGTTTTAAAGTTATAAGTTAGTATAACCATTTTAATGGTACGGATGCTAGTTTATAATAAAACACAGTACCCCGCACCAAGAAGCTAGTAATCCATAATGCCACCAAAAAAAATAAGTACATCAGAATTTGTGTAATTTATGTGCACAATGCACATCCATATCAATCTCTAAAGTTTAACTTTGAACCCTGCGGAAGTGAGCAAGTTTCGTAAGCTCCGAGCATGTTGCGCGTGGGAATTTTCAATTTTAATTCGATTTCATAAAGATTTTCTCTAATTTTTGAGGTTTATAATGAAGTCAAAATATATACTAATATGAGTAACCTAGATATTGCCTTAAATTTTAAAAAATTACTGAAATCTTGGATTTTCATTTTTGTCATTTTTTGTGGTACATTTTCCTTTTTTATGCGTTCCTTTTTTTATGAGTAAGTAAATATAAATTTTATTTTATTTAGCCCGATTAAATTTTGTAGTCTTTTTTCTTATTGTTGCAGAAAATTCGGTTTTTATTAGCTAGGAAGAAGTACCAGATGTGCATGTCTATACGTCTTATATGAGTCGTCTAGATGCAAAACTTACTGTTTGCATATTTTCTAGTTTTGGTAAAATAAAGAAAACTATTTTAGCTATACTATTATGCCGTATTATATTGAGCTTTGGTATACTTAAGTGAGAATACTTGTCTAGAATAACAGTAATAATAACTTGCTTCAAAAATGTCCAAAAATACCAAAAAATTCATTTTTAAAAAGGCAAATAGTGAGTTTTGCATCCAGTTGTTGTAAATGGTGCGTTTTGCCCTCAATTCTATCAAAACAAAATTCATTTTACTAGATAAAAATATTTATTATGGTAAAGGAAAAAAACATTTATTCTAAAAAAGTATGAAATACAAAAATAATAGTATAGGTGCAAAGTACCTATCTAATAAAATTAAACTTCCAGGTCTACATATTGCTGGTTCATGCATTTTTCTTCGGCTTAACGGCTGATTGGGATTGGCTGGAAAGTAAATAGTGTGTTTTGCAACTAAATGTCAAAAGCAAAGAGGGAGTTTTGCACCCAACCAAAAATTTCACTTGAGTTTTAAGATAATAAATAGTGACTTTTGCTACAATCTTATATTATACAATGATTCTTTATAAAGGCAGCCACAGACTCACGGCTTTGTTCGACGTACTTGTTCGACTGCTTTGTTCGACGAGCAAGTCTGTGGGTGTGTGGCAGTAATTCCGTCGTACTTGTTCGCCAACAAGAACGACGGATTTGTTCGACGGTTTTGTTCGACGGCTTTGATCTCTGTCTCTCTGTCTCTATCTCTCTAACTATCTCTGTCTTGATAACACCGTCGAACAAGTCTGCAAGTCTGTGGCCTATTCGAACTGGCGTACTTGTTCGATGACTTGCTCGTCGAACAAAGCAGTCGAACAAGTACGTCGAACAAAGCCGTGAGTCTGTGGCTGCCTTAAGATTTTGCATCGGATACCGCGTCTAACTCAAATTACGCAAAATTGCAAACAGTGAGTTTTGCATCTAGACGACTCAATAAACACCCACATACATACATACGTAAATGCAGTAGAATAATGAATTCTTTTAACGATAATAATTATCCAAGGTCAATCTTTAAGTGAATTTCTGTCATATAAAATTAATTTATTTTTATTTCCAATAAAAATCTAAAATTTTACGATTCACTACAATCACTTATACGAAACTGCAAAAATATTAAAAAATATAACTTAAAAATTTATTTTGACGAGTAGAAAATAGTCCATTCTTTTGTGCGTTCATTGTGCAGTGCATAAACAAACCTTTGATAATCCCCACCACGTGATTAACGTTGGTTACTGCATGAAGCTCCTACTATAAGCACATAAGCCGTAATTACTCCAAATATTTCCTTGCAAATAATTGCATTGTAAGTTGTTTTTTTTGTGTGATTGATTTTTAATATTTTATTTTAAAAATTAACAGAGGTACTGAAATGTAAAAGTAATGTAAAAAATGTAAATAGTGACAGAAAATTCCAAGTCATTTGTATCTTGTATGTATCCAAGTATGGTGGCCCTTCAGGTGTTAAATTAGGTACTTAATGAAAGAAAAATAATGGTCGACGGAGCGTATCGCAGGGCAATTGCTGGATAAATTAGGGGTTTCAAACGATTTTTTATACAAAAATTTTTGCATTTTTTGGTAGTCGATAACTAATAAGCTGCGTCAGCGAAATGCCATACTTTTGTGGTGGGGCTGGAAAAGGCTACCTTTCCAAAATTTCCTAGAACTTCAGCGTGTCGGCGAACATCAAATCATAATGATAGCGAGATAAACGATTAATTGCTTTTGTGTTTAAAGTGTCAACATGCACTATACCAAGTATTTGCTATACCTTCGATAAAATATTTTTTCTTTATACGTCTCCAAGTTATGATTTTATAATAGGTTTGTTTCATCGACGAGTTCTCGTTAGTTCTAGTTGGTTCTAGAGCTATGCGCATGCTCTTTAACTAAAATCTTAACAGATTTTAGTTAAAGAGCATGCGCATAATTCTAGAACTAACGAGAACTCGTCGATGAAACAAGCCTAATGTGTCGCTTAGAAAACACGATGTCGAGGTAATACTTTAAAACGATTCGGTGAGGTCGCGTTAGGTGAAAAAAGGTCGACTTAATGATGTCGACCTAATGATGTTGACTTATTGATGCTTCTAGGCCGAGTTAAACTTTTAGGGTCAACTAGGAACTTCTTAATGATTTAAAATTATTTATTCCGATCGTTACCTTACGATTTATTACTAAACAAATATCTGGCACATATTCCAAATCACTTAATATAATGGCACCTTTCCAAAATTTCCTAGAACTGCAGCGGGTCATCGAACATCAAATCATAATTGTAGTGATGTGAGACACTATAAACAGCGTGGCAAGAACCACAGCAGAGAGGTTATATGTATAAAGGTTATAAGGTTAAAATAAGCACGTGAAATAAATAGAATATTAAATTGAATTATTGTTTATTATAAAGAATCTACAATTGGCGACGAGGATGGGATGTTACGGAATAAATTACCACAAATCGCAACAAGGAACTTAGAAGATGAAGAAGTAAGAGAGAAGGACTTTGAACAAAAAGAAAAAAGTAGAATTTATGTAGATCAGAAAAGACATTCGAAAATAAGTGAACTAAAAACAGGAGATAGGGTATTGGTAAAACAAGCAACACAAAATAAATTAACAACAACGTTTGGAGATGAGAAATGTGAAGTGTTACGAAAGAAAGGAAATGAAGTAACTTTGCAATCACAAAAAGGCAAAGTGTTTAAAAGAAATTCTAGTTATGTGAAGAAATATCAAGAACCAGAAGTTCAGTTTATTATGCATGTAAGGTTTGTTTTAAAAGAAGGAAAAAATGTAGTGATGTGAGACACTATAAACAGCGTGGCAAGAACCACAGCAGAGAGGTTATATTATGTATAAAGGTTATAAGGTTATAATAAGCACGTGAAATAAATAGAATATTAAATTGAATTATTGTTTATTATAAAGAATCTACAATAATGATAGCGAGATTAACGATTAATTGCTTGTGATAAAAGTGTAAACAGGCACTATACTGTCGACGACAATAGTTTTTTCTTACAACGTCCCCAAGTTATGATTTTATAATGTGTCGCTTAGAAAACACGATGTCGAGGTAATACTTTAAAACGATACGGTGAGGTCTCGTTAGGTGGAAAAAGGTCGACTTAATACAACGTCCCCAAGTTATGATTTTATAATGTGTCGCTTTGAAACACGCGGTCGAGGTAATACTTTAAAACGATTCGGTGAGGTCGCGTTAGGTGAAAAAAGGTCGACCTAATGATGTCGACCTAATGATGCTTCTAGGTCGAGGTAAACTTTTAGGGTCAACTAGGAACTTCTTAATGATTTAAAATTATTTATTCCGATCTTTACTTTACGATTTATTACTAAACAATATCTGGCACATATTCCAAATCATTTAATATAATGGCACCTTTCCAAAATTTCCTAGAACTGCAGCGGGTCATCGAACATCAAATCATAATGATAGCGAGATTAACGATTAATTGCTTTTGTGATTAAAGTGTAAACAGGCACTATACCGTCGACGACAATAGCTTTTCTTACAACGTCCCCAAGTTATGATTTTATAATGTGTCGCTTTGAAACACGCGGTCGAGGTAATACTTTAAAACGATTCGGTGAGGTCGCGTTAGGTGAAAAAAGGTCGACCTAATGATGTCGACCTAATGATGCTTCTAGGTCGAGGTAAACTTTTAGGGTCAACTAGGAACTTCTTAATGATTTAAAATTATTTATTCCGATCTTTACTTTACGATTTATTACTAAACAATATCTGGCACATATTCCAAATCATTTAATATAATGGCACCTTTCCAAAATTTCCTAGAACTGCAGCGGGTCATCGAACATCAAATCATAATGATAGGGAGATTAACGATTAATTGCTTTTGTCATTAAAGTGTAAACAGGCACTATACTGTCGACGACAATAGCTTTTCTTACAACGTCCCCAAGTTATGATTTTATAATGTGTCGCTTAGAAAACACGATGTCGAGGTAATACTTTAAAACGATACGGTGAGGTCGCGTTAGGTGGAAAAGGTCGACCTAATGATGTCGACCTAATGATGCTTCTAGGTCGAGGTAAACTTTTAGGGTCAACTAGGAACTTCTTAATGATTTAAAATTATTTATTCCGATCTTTACTTTACGATTTATTACTAAACAATATCTGGCACATATTCCAAATCATTTAATATAATGGCACCTTTCCAAAATTTCCTAGAACTGCAGCGGGTCATCGAACATCAAATCATAATGATAGGGAGATTAACGATTAATTGCTTTTGTCATTAAAGTGTAAACAGGCACTATACTGTCGACGACAATAGCTTTTCTTACAACGTCCCCAAGTTATGATTTTATAATGTGTCGCTTAGAAAACACGATGTCGAGGTAATACTTTAAAACGATACGGTGAGGTCGCGTTAGGTGGAAAAGGTCGACCTAATGATGTCGACCTAATGATGCTTCTAGGTCGAGGTAAACTTTTAGGGTCAACTAGGAACTTCTTAATGATTTAAAATTATTTATTCCGATCTTTACTTTACGATTTATTACTAAACAATATCTGGCACATATTCCAAATCATTTAATATAATGGCACCTTTCCAAAATTTCCTAGAACTGCAGCGGGTCATCGAACATCAAATCATAATGATAGGGAGATTAACGATTAATTGCTTTTGTCATTAAAGTGTAAACAGGCACTATACTGTCGACGACAATAGCTTTTCTTACAACGTCCCCAAGTTATGATTTTATAATGTGTCGCTTAGAAAACACGATGTCGAGGTAATACTTTAAAACGATACGGTGAGGTCGCGTTAGGTGGAAAAGGTCGACTTAATACAACGTCCCCAAGTTATGATTTTATAATGTGTCGCTTTGAAACACGCGGTCGAGGTAATACTTTAAAACGATTTGGTGAGGTCGCGTTAGGTGAAAAAAGGTCGACTTAATGATGTCGACCTAATGATGCTTCTAGGTCGAGGTAAACTTTTAAGGTTAACTAGGAACTTCTTAATGTTTTAAAATTATTTATTCCGATCTTTACTTTACGATTTATTACTAAACAATATCTGGCACATATTCCAAATCATTTAATATAATGGCACCTTTCCAAAATTTCCTAGAACTGCAGCGGGTCATCGAACATCAAATCATAATGATAGCGAGATTAACGATTAATTGCTTTTGTGATTAAAGTGTAAACAGGCACTATACTGTCGACGACAATAGCTTTTCTTACAACGTCCCCAAGTTATGATTTTATAATGTGTCGCTTAGAAAACACGATGTCGAGCTAATAATTTAAAACGATACGGTGAGGTCGCGTTAGGTGGAAAAAGGTCGACTTAATACAACGTCCCCAAGTTATGATTTTATAATGTGTCGCTTTGAAACACGCGGTCGAGGTAATACTTTAAAACGATTCGGTGAGGTCGCGTTAGGTGAAAAAAGGTCGACTTAATGATGTCGACCTAATGATGCTTCTAGGTCGAGGTAAACTTTTAGGGTCAACTAGGAACTTCTTAATGATTTAAAATTATTTATTCCGATCTTTACTTTACGATTTATTACTAAACAATATCTGGCACATATTCCAAATCATTTAATATAATGGCACCTTTCCAAAATTTCCTAGAACTGCAGCGGGTCATCGAACATCAAATCATAATGATAGCGATATTAACGATTAATTGCTTTTGTGATTAAAGTGTAAACAGGCACTATACTGTCGACGACAATAGCTTTTCTTACAACGTCCCCAAGTTATGATTTTATAATGTGTCGCTTTGAAACACGCGGTCGAGGTAATACTGTAAAACGATTCGGTGAGGTCGCGTTAGGTGAAAAAAGGTCGACTTAATGATGTCGACTTAATGATGTCGACCTAATGATGTCGACCTAATGATGCTTCTACGTCGAGTTAAACTTTTAGGATCAACTAGGAACTTCTTAATGTTTTGCAGTTATTTATTCCGATCTTTACTTTACGATTTATATAATGGCACCTTTCCAAAATTTCCTAGAACTTCAGTGGGTCGGCGAACGGCAAAACATAGTGCTAGCGAGGTTACCGATGAATTAGTAGATCTTCGATAATTACAAAAAATGTAATCTAAGATTACGTCAATCACACATGAAACGTGATCAACAACCAGTGGCCACCTAGTTGTTATACACAAACTCCGGCTACCGTAATGGCAGAAATAAATATAAATTGAGTGCAATGTTGCTCCCTCTTGATGTGCAAATGTGCAGGTCGGCCTAATTTTATAGCACTAGTTCGTCGTTCATGTCGTTTAGGTCTACTCGACGGTGAATTTTGGTCGAGTTTTGGTCGAGGTAAAGATGCAAATTAGTACCATTTTCCCCACTAAGTAGGCGTTGGTACTTATAATAATAATAATAAAGATGTTATGTAAAAATTGTCTTTCAGTTACTCCGGGTGCGCTCACCATCCAAAAGCGTTGAATTGTGATTTATACATGTGTAGTGCACAATTTTTGACAACTACAGATTGACCTGGACACATCGAAAAAGAATTAAGCGGTTGTCTTCGATTGAGGTGATCGTGGAATTTTCAAAGGTTTTTAAAAGTGGTTTATTTTCGAAAGTGGATTTCCAGTGGAAACTTAATTTGTTAAAATTAAGTGGATTTAAGCGTGTGTTTATCATATTATGACATATTATACACATGTTTAAGATTTAAAAAAGACAATTTATTTTTATGTGTAAAATATTTCTTTAATTTACTAACAAACATTTCATTTTTGTATTGTAAAAAAATTCATATTATACACATGTTTAGTTAATACAGGGTGTTTAAGATTTAAAAAAGACAATTTATTTTTATGTGTAAAATATTTCTTTAATTTACTAACAAACATTTCATTTTTGTATTGTAAAAAATTTTATTAAACAAAAAAATTAATAAAAAATTTCACAATTTACCAAAATTTTTCTATAAAATAAATTCAAAATTTAATAAAATAATTTTTTTCAAATGTTAACTTTATAGTTTCGTTGTACACAAAAATCTTAAATGATCAATAATTTTAACTGTAATAATTCTTCAAATTTATTCAAATTACAAGTCTGGAGTATGTTCCAAAAAGACTAGATTTGCTTTTATTAAAACAAATCAAAAACATTATTTGTATTCAAAATTGTAAATTTAAATTTTGTGGTTAATTTCATTCGTGAGGTGTATAAAAAAAAAAAAATAAGTGCGCAAGTGGATTTCCAGTGGAAACTTAATTTGTTAAAATTAAGTGGATTTAAGCGGCGGTCATTCCCATAGAGGTGATCGATTTTCTTGTGGACAATTTTACTCAACTGCATGATATGAAAAAAACTTTATAAAATTTTGATGACTCATAAAGTGTGTTTATCATATTATGACATATTATACGCATGTTTAGTTAATACAGGATGTTTAAGATTTAAAAAAAAAAAGACAATTTATTTTTATGTGTAAAATATTTCTTTAATTTACTAACAAACATTTCATTTTTGTATTGTAAAAAATTTTATTAAACAAAAAAAAAAAAAAAAAAAAAAAAAATTAATAAAAAATTTCACAATTTACCAAAATTTTTCTATAAAATAAATTCAAAATTTAATAAAATAATATTTTTCAAATGTCAACTTTATAGTTTCATTGTACACAAAAATCTTAAATGATCAATAATTTTAACTGTAATAATTCTTCAAATTTATTCAATTTACAAGTCTGGAGTATGTTCCAAAAAGACTGGATTTGCTTTTATTAAAACAAATCAAAAACATTATTTGTATTCAAAAATTTTAAATTTAAATTTTTGTGGCTTGTAAACTTGCACTCGATAGATTTGAAAATTTTCGGGGTCGTCCAGTACAGAACACATTTAAAAATTGCAAGCAAGGATCCAAAAAATCACCCAATCAAAAGCGTTGAATTGTGATTTATGCATGTGTAGTGAACAATTTTTGACAACAACAGATTGACCTAAACACATGGAAAAAGAATTAAGCGGTTGTCTTCGATTGAGGTGATCGTGGAATTTACAAAGGTTTTTAAAAGTGGTTTATTTTCGATTGTTAATCTCTTGTTGGTATGAAAATATGTTATTATTATTTAGATTTTTAATAATTCTTTTTTAGATGAATCTTCTGATTTAACCAAAACATCTACAAACTCGGGTTGAGAAATTAAGAAAAATACTTGGAAAATTAAATAATGTTAAATTAAAATAATGTTACATTATAAATGATTGTAGCTTAAATGTAAATAATATTAAATTAGAAATGATTGTAGCTTAAATGTAAATAAGTATAAAATAGTATGTATTAGTTGGAAATAAATAAATGATAATTTAATTTATGATTGTTTATTTAAAAAAAAAAATTTTTTCCCCAAAACATTTAAGATAGTTACAAAAATCGGATTGGTATAATTTTATATCACACAACTTGTTTACCATTGATCCACGAATTATGATTTTTGTTCAAACCCAACCATTTAACAAACAACTTATTTTGGTAGCGTCACTTTAACTTTAGAAATTTTAAATATCTCATTAGACCAAGCGGGGGGTGTATCCTTTCGAAAACGCGTGTCGATATTTACTTATTCTAACACTATCGCCGATTTTAAATTTGGGGTTTTTCGGATCAATAACTTTCGGGTGATTGTATACCGTATTTAGCAATAACTTCTCATTCTTTTGGGTAACATCTATCGGTTTTAAACCGGTTGTTGAATGTTTTTTCGAATTATATGCACCCACTAGTTTTTGTAATATATCCAACCACCGATAATTTCCTCGAAAACTAAATTCTTTCCACATCAAATTTTTAAGTGTTCGATTAACTCTCTCTACCACTGACGCTTTTTTTTTATCGAAAATGTACTATAGTGATTTATTTTATATTTCTTCATTAATTCTTGAAACTCCTTATTGTAAAATTCTTTCCCTAAATCTGTTTGAAAATTTTTAGGAATACTTTCTTTAAGAATCATTTTCATAGCGGCAGTCACCTATCGTCCGCTTTTGTTCTTTAACGGTTTTGCCCATAAATATTTTGAGAAAACATTAATTACAACCAATATAAATTTGAAACCTTTATTACTAGACGATAGTTGGGCGATGTCTACTAAATCTGCTTGGAAAAGGTCATTAATTCCTGTAACTAAAACAGGTCTTCGTTGATAATTTCGACGAGCAGATCTATGTAATTCATTTACAACATCTCTTTTTATATCCATCTTCAATTATGTCTTATTTAATAATTTTTGCTTCTCGTAACTCTTCTTCAATGGATGTGATTTCGTTTACATGACCGTCATGACCAGCAGATTGGGAAGCTATTAAGAGTTTTAATCTTTCGATTATCTCATTTACATCGTCAAAATACACATAATCTTTTTTCCTTTTGTTATATTGTAAAAACAATGGATGTTCTAGAAAACCACCAAGCTTTTTTTTCTTATTTCCAGTTACACCCCTAGCTCTTAATGCAGGTTCAATTATTTGTCTATACTTGCATGTAGCGTTACCACTTATTTGAGCATCAGCTGAATAATTTCTACGAAATAGATTGGTTCTACGTCCAATATTAATATATTTTTTCTCATCATCTTCACTATAGTTCACAGGATTTTTTTTAAATAAGAGTTCGTAAAGACCTGTGGTTCCTTTATATTTTAAAGGATTAGTAGTGTTCGGTAATTTGAGTATAATATCGGGTCCTTCAAAATCAATTAACGAATCACCAATAGAAAATTTAGCAGTTTCCAAATCATGTTTCACCCCATAATTAAAATCAAAAACATCTTCTTTATCTAATATCATATTCTCAACATAATATCTAGGTAACGGGTCACTAAAATTTTCTAAATAATCTTGAAATGATTTCGATTCAATCATATCATTAACTTCTTTAGTTGTTTCATTATGAGCTCTACTATATTCTTCTTCGGCAAACATAGGATGTAAAATTGTTTGATTTAAATCAACATCATCAGGCTCATGTTGATAAACTGCACCATCTATTAAAAAGTTTGGTGGTGATTTATTAATTTTCGATTCCACCGCAGATTTACGTCCATATGTTTTTTCTTTCTTTTTTCTTTTTGGTGTGTCTACTTCGGTGAACATGTGATGTAAAATTGTTTGATTTAAATCAACATCATCATCAGGCTCTCCTCTATCGATTCTCTTTTCTTTCACTCTTTCAATACTCGATTCCATATCAGATTTGTTGTCAAATTTTTTATTTTCTTTGATTGGTATGTTGATATCAATTTCCGGTTTAAGTTCATGTTTTATTTTAGATTCTTGATTAAATTGTGAAACTATTTCTTGTAAAGGCTCCGTGATGGGTTTATACTTTTTAAATAAATCTAAATTTGATTGTGCTATATCCGATTTCAAATTTTTATATTTCATTTTCACAGCTTTTCGTGCTTGTATAAGATCGTGGGTTAAACGTTTATTCATTGTGGTTGATGATGGAATACTAAAAACTATCCCATTAATTACACATTTATATATAAATGAATGTATCGAAACCCTGTCTATAACGACCACTGTTAATATCACAAACTTTATCGATGGTTAGCATTCCATATTTATCTTTCCAACAAATATTACATAAAGTTTTAAATTGCTCAAAAGTCATATCCACCCCAACATGATCATCATAAACATGTTTCAAATTTGTATTATCTTGTTTAAACAAAACTAGAAAATTTGCGATAGTAGTCATTTTTGTTCCTTTTTTGGGGGTACTAGTCAATAGCCCCACGTGATGTCATCGCCTATTAGCTTATCAACATCAATCCATTACCGTTGAATACCGCTTAATACCGATATTATACCGTTCTATACCGCATATTGTATCGTATTATACCACATATTGTACCGTATTATACAGCATATTGTACCGTATTATACCGGTAAGCGGTATAATACCGGTATAATACCGGTATTATACCGGTATTATACCACTCTGTACCGCATATTATACCGTATTATACCGGTAAGCGGTATAATACCGGTATAATACTGGTATTATACCGCTCTATACCGCATATTATACTGGTATTATACCGCTCTATACCGCATATTATACCGTATTATACCGCATATTATACTGGTATTACACCGCTCTATACCGCATATTATACCGTATTATACCACTCTGTACCGCATATTATACCGTATTATACCGTAATATACCGGTAAGCGGTATAATACCGGTGTTTCACGGTAATTAATGATGTTCTTGTTATATAATGAAAGCTATGAAAGCTAAAGTAAAATTATGGATGGGATGTAGAAAATCAAAGAGAGCATCGTTTAAACAAACATTGAAGGCTAAAATAAAATTAGGGATGGGATGTAAAAAATCCAAGAGACCATCATTTAAACAAACATTGAAAAAAGTCACAGATATTTTAAGTAGAAGTAAAAGTTCAGATTTATTAACTAATGCGAGAATTTCTCTTTCAACTATTAAACAGAAACCGATGAAGCCGCGAATATATTCCAATACCGAAAACTGTTGGATTCTTACCGCTAATACCTATATTTGCCGCCCTAAGCGCTTTAGGAGCTTTAGGTGTAGGTGCTGCGGGTATTGCAAAAGCTGTTAATGATTCTAAAAGCGCGAATGAAAATTTAAAAGAAACACAACGACATAATAAAAGCATGGAAGCTATTGCCATAGGCAAAGGTCTTTACTTAAAACCATATAAAAGCGGTCTCGGACTATATCTAAAACCTTATTCAAAAAACTAATAGCGCTGCTACCGAAAATTTAAAATCCGAATCACCTTAGACTTTTTATATAGACACTCCACTAATTAATTTACATCAGTGTTAAGCCAAACACCAACAACATGTCATATGTAATCAGTGTAAGCGGTAATAGTTCCGAATTGTATTCGGAAATTAATCCTATTATATATACTGATGATGGTCAATATGTGTTAGCATTAACAAATTTTGAAACTTATAACACAATACATAATGTTAAGGCTGGATGCAATAAATTTTACTATGGAGATGATGCTCGTATAACTATTCAAAAGGGTCAGACAAGTATTGAGACGATTGTTAAAGCAATACACGCAAGAGATAGTGATGCTATTTCGATTGTTTCGACAAATAATAATAATAAAATAATTGTAAATTGCATATCCTCTGTTAACTCGAGTAAAGAAGATAGTGTGTTAAAGGAACTTAATTTCTATGTGAGTAAAGAAAAAAGTAATCAATATGTGTTGGAGTTAAAAAATGTAATAATTTACATTCCTCAACAAGATAGTAAGTTTTACTATGGAGATGGAGATGATGAATATGTAAACTTCAAAGTTTCACCTGGCCTTTATGCGCTCGATGTTGTTCTAAAGTATTTAAAATCAGAAATAAATAAGAAAGTACCTAATAAGTTCATCATTACGGAAAATGAAGTGCGTTTAAAATCATTATTCACTAAGGAATATACAAATGATTTCAAAGAAGATTTAGGATTTATTAAACAAAAAAATGGAGAATATGTATTAGATTTATCTAAAACTAAACATCTCAACATATCGAATAAGAAGAGATTCTATTTTGGAGTAGAAAAAACTGTTGAAATTCCATCGGGGGCATATGAAATCGATGATATTCGATCATATTTACAAACACAATTAAGTAATGCTAATGTCTCTTTAGAACTCACAACAAATACTAATACCTCAAAAGTAAACATTAAATGCACAGAACGTATTAATTTTAGCAAAAACGATAGTATAGGACCATTATTGGGTTTTGATAAGCAATACATCAAGAAAAACAGTCAGAAAGTATCTGATCACAGTGTAAATATTTTATCGGTGAACACCATTTGCATTGAGTGTAATATTACTACCGGTTCATATAGAAATGGAAAACTGAGTCACGTGGTACACGAGTTTTTTCCAATAGTTCCACGCGGTTATAAAATAGTTGAAACCCCATCTAATGTCATTTATTTACCTATAAACACTCAATCTATATCAAACATTTCAGTTAGAGTAATAGATCAGAACGATCAGGTTATAGATTTTAACAGGGAAGAAATATCAATGAGGTTTCATTTAAAAAAACTTTAGAAATGGTAATCCAGTATTCAAGAAGTGCACGTCAACATTATAATGTTGCTTATAAACGCCTGTCTAATTTAAAAAGCGTCAGTCAAAAATCTTTAACAGGTGTGATAACACCAATCAATAGAGCGTTTTTAAAAGCTTTAGGTTATAAAGTTCTTGTGTAAAATGGGGATTTTAGATATTGCAGAAAAAATTATTGAAGATAATTCGATTACAAATGCCGAATTTCACACACATCAACCATATGCTTCCACATCATTTGACAATAACGATGAAATTAGAATCCCTATTCAACAGCTGGATGCGTATACGGCACCCAGTCTAAGTTATCTTTATATCGAAGGCACGCTAAAACATGAAGATGGTACCACATCTACAACAGGTCACTTCATTAACAACGGCATAGCATTTTTATTCAGTGAAATTAGATATGAGTTAAACGGAGTTGTGATAGATTCTTCTAGAAACTTAGGCGTTACTTCTACTTTAAAAGCTTATCCATCCTACTCTAGAAACGAATGTTTAAAATTAAAAAACGCTGGATGGGAACCCCAAAAACATTTAGAAATGGTGTTAAATCAAGGTACTAATGGAAATTTTAATGCTTGTATACCTCTAAAAATGATTTTGGGATTTGGTGAGGATTATAACAAAATCATATTGAACGCTAAACAAGAGCTGGTGTTAATAAGAAGTAATAGTGATACTAATGCAGTAGTATCTTCAAAAGCCGATGAAAAACTCAAAGTTTCAATCAATAAACTTTTCTGGAAAGTACCACACATAGCTGTTTCCTTGGAAGAACAATTACGTTTAACTAACTTTGTTGATAAAAGTTTAGAAATCCCAATAGCATTCAGATCGTGGGAACTTCATGAATACCCCCAATTACCTCAGACAAATCGTCACTCGTGGACTGTAAAAACTACTACTCAAGTGGAAACACCTAGAATGATAATAATAGCATTTTCAACAAATAGAAAAAACAAAATTGATAAGGATATGAGTAAATTTGATTCTTGTGATTTGGTAAATTTGAATGTTTACTTAAATTCTGAGCGCTACCCATATGATAATTTAAATATAAACTATAAAAAGAATTCTTTCTCAATTCTATATGAAATGTTTGCAAATTTTCAACAAATATATTACGGTAAAGAAAACGAGCCAATGCTTACACCTGAAGAATTTAAAGCTAATACACCAATGGTTGTAGTAGATTGTACTCGTCAGAAGGATGGTCTTAGCAAAGGACCAATTGAAGTAAGAGTAGAATTTGAGAGTGGGGATAATATAAAAGCAGACACAACCGCTTACTGTCTAGTTCTTCATGATCGAATGTTTAATTATAATCCTCTTACAAATTCTGTGAAGCAAATATGAGTAACGTGATGGTATTGGATGTTCAAGGGTTTAAAACAAATAATAATACATTTTTACCCAAAGAATTAGCTGTTTATGATGGTTCTAAAACAGCTCATTTCATATTTAAACAACCGTTTAAGTTTAATGACTTAGCACCGAAGTATCAGAAACAGGCAAACTACATAATGCATAAACACCATGGAATATTATGGGAAAGCGGTTTTACACCTGTTCATAAATTTAATGATATTATTAGGTATTTAACTTTATCCGTTGATGTTGTATACATTAAAGGGTTGGAAAAGTCCTTATTCATCAAAAAAATAATTAATAAACCTGTGGTAGAGTTGGATGAACAACCTGCTCTAACATTGGACAAACCATCCTGTTTTTTTCATTCAATGAGTGAATGTATTTGTGCACTATCAAATGTATTTCATTTATATAATAATTGTATTATGCAGTAATAAATTTGATTTTTTTTTTTATACGATGTTTTTTTACTTAATTATCATCCTATTGAATATATAAGCAGTTGCGTTAAAACCATGGATGGGTATGTTGATGAAAAAGTCCGCCGTTTTTCGTTTAGAGATTGGAAGTATCCATTTGCTAATCCAAACGATTTAGCAAAAGCTGGTTTCTATAGTTTGCACAATGATGATAATGTTCAGTGTGCGTTTTGTATAATCATTATTGGTGGGTGGGGAGTGGGGGATAATCCCATGATAGAACATAAAAAGTGGTCTCCAAAATGTCCTTTTCTTGAAGAAGATTTTCCCAATACATTCCTCAAATATTCTTCAAATGAAGAAGCCCGCATTACTTCGTTTAAAAATTGGAAGTCTCCATTTGCTAACCCAAAAGAATTGGCAGAGGTTGGTTTCTATAGTTTACACAATGATGATAATGTTCGGTGTGCGTTTTGTGCAATCATTATTGGTAGCTGGGAAGCGGGGGTTGATCCCCTGATAGAACATAGAAAATGGTCTCCAAGATGTCCTTTTGTTCAGGATATACCCGGGAGAGGTTATTCAATTGGTAGCGATGTTTGTGGGAGGTACGAAGTTTTCCCCAATTCGATACCTGACAAGATAAATATAAACCTGAAAATACCAGTTGAGGATCGAAGTGATATCGATCGATGTTCTAGGAGATCTAATAAGGTGTTTAATTGCTCATCATGTATATTACAATAATGTAACCAATAAGTATGGTGTGTTTGATGAAATAATAATAATAATAATAAAAAAATAATTGCTTTATTTATATATTTATGATTACATACTTATTTGCTAAAATTACATTTTTTTCACTAATTTTGTAATATAATATCTGAAATGATATATTATGAACATTAGAAATAAAAACAATATAGTGCTTAATATTCCAGACACCGCAATAAAATTATAATTTGAATTCGTTAAATAATCAGAATTATCAAGAATCGCATTCCAGGAGGTTTCAACAATTTTTGTTGCGTAGAACATTTTGAATTTATAATATAAAATATCACTTTTTTCAGTTAAATTGATGATGAATGTGCAAACATCATCATTGACATATGTAATATTCATCGGAGTCCAGAGACATTCTTTTAATTTATCGTCATATTTTAAACATGAGTGTACACCTCGCACATTTCGTGGGCAGATTGTATATAAAGTTCCATTTAGAATCAACGTAAATAACATAAGTGAGTCCATGTTGCACTAGTTATTGAATGTAACTGACTAAATCATCATTACTAAACCATTCTTATTCTCATGAGATTTATGAATCTCCTTAGGAATTTGTTTGATTTCATTTTCTGTTATAAACTCAAACCATCACTTCTACTTCACACATAATATTGAGAGCTATTGATTATAAATATAATATGTTGATGTTTGGATTGGATCACATAAATAATAATAATAACGACAATAAATCTAGATTATATAAAATTTATTTTAATATCTTGTAAATATGTATATTCTAACATTAACATTTAATATTTATATAAACTATTCTTTAAAATATTCTAATAAATTATACTTTCTAACCATGCCATATGGTAGAAACTCTTTCAAGCTGTATAAAACATTTTTAAAACCTTTTGCTATTAGTACTCGAAAAAACCCACCTAATGTTATTGTATTTTTTAAAAATTTATCACATATTTCAACACATTCATCATATTCTGCTGCTTGACGAGTAGCTTCCTCTAGATTCGGATATCCAAGTCTCATGCCATTTGCTCCATTTTGAACGTCGAAAGACATATCCTGCACTTCACACATATATCTTTTTACGGCTGATGGTAAATCTACAGCTGTTGGGTAGTGTCTTGCAGAATACGCCATCCACATCCTACAATTATTTTCTTGCATTAATAATTCCAACATCTACAATGATTTTTTCGGGTACAAATTGAACCATCTCCATCAACGTGTGTGCTCGCACACCATCAGAGTTTATATTTATAAAGTTAAAAATATTGGATATGTTTTCCGTGGGGTTTAAATTTTTAACAATATTTGAATAATATGCGTCAAAGGATTGATTATGTAGTATTGTTAAATATGAGTTAATCAAATTAGACAGTCCCCACAACCCCTCAACAGTTTCAGCACCCAAATAAATCCATCGATCTTTAGCTTTAAATAATTTTAATAGTTTTTTATTTTGAAACTTTTTGGTAAATTCAATTGTAAACGTATCCAATATAGAACACCATTTTGTATCTTCTTCTTCAGTAAAAAATGTAGAAATCATCGGTTTATAATATAAAAACCGCCTCCAATCGTCTTCGCTTAATACAACCTTATATAAGCATTTCACACCACTGATTGTGATGCTAGGTCGTAAATCAACTTTAGATAGACCGATGGAGATGATTTTAGAACATGAGTTATTTAGTGGATATGTTTTTCCATTTAAATATTCCACTATAAAAATAATACCAATGATTGTAACTATAAATAAATAAATATTAGACTTACTTGTTTAATTTGTTGTAGGTACTGTGAATAACAAACTATGGTAAACGTTGTGTTTAATATTAAGCAAACCACTCGATATATATTGTGAGCGATGTATGGTTGGGTGATTGTTGAAGGTGACCTTGTTTTTCGGTTGCGCACACAACCAATAGCTGGGGGTGACCTTGAAGGTGACCTCGAGACATTCACATTACACGTACCGTCAACAGAATGATCGAGGGTGACCTTGAAGTTGACCTTGAGAACTGGGGGCGTGGTGGTGGTGACAACCTTGAGAAAGTGGGCGTGGTGGTGGTGGTGGTAACCTTGGAAAGTGGGCGTGTTGGTGGCAACCTTGGAAAGTGGGCGTGGTGGTGGCAACCTTGGAAAGGGGGCGTGGTGGTGGCAACCTTGGGAAGTGGGCGTGGTGGTAACCTTGGAAAGGGGGCGTGGTGGTGTTTGTGGTGGGCGGAGTCATCCCCACCTTGGAAAGTGGGAGGAGTCACCTCCCACCTTGAAAAAATTGGAGTGGGGGGAGGAACGCACTCTCAATTCTTCACTACTTTGGCAGTAAGTTGGATTTGCCATAGGAAGTAAATATTTTATTTTAATAGTTTAATTTAACGTTTAATGATTAAATATCTCGTTGATGGGCTCTTGGTAGCTACCGGCCATAATTTCATAGCCATTCGGTGCGATTCTGATTTGACATAACAATCTTGTTATGATAATCATTTGGTTATTTTGTAACAATATGTGTTTGCCCAATTTAAGAAATTTGGGTAATGTTGTTATTTTGGTTTGGATCTCACGTAGGTTTGTGATAATTTGTAATTTGAAGAAAACACTTTGAATAATTGAAATAAACAAATGTATATTCTTTAATGTTAAATTAAGTTGAAGCACATGTACAATGAAATGTTTGTTATTTTTACACGTCAAACTTGAGATTATTTTTTTACTAACTTGATCATGCATAAATGTTTGTGTATGCACTTAAAAATTGACAAAACAAATAAAAGTAATAATTGGACTAAACATATCGCCTCCCTTGAAAGCCGGAAGGGTTTAAAAACAAAATTAATAGGAACTAGTCACTTTGATTAGGTAGCACGCACACTTTAACCACTGGTCGTTTAAAGATGCCCGTGGTTGTCTTGATTGTGACAGCTCGGATGATGCCATCTCGTCCTGGATGTGTTTCCAAAATTCTTCCTAAACGCCACTTCATTGGAGGTAGACCATCTTCTTTGATTACCACCATGACACCTGGTTTCACCAACTGTTGTGTGTTCTTCTTCCATTTGGTACGGACTTGTAAATTGGAGATGTATTCTTTTGTCCAACGGGACCAAAAGCTTTGGTAAATTTGTTGAAGGTGTTGAAAACGCGACAACGTATTTTGTGCTGTATTTAGCCAATTGGGCTCCGGTATGCCCGTTAGTGTCGTTCCTATCAGGAAGTGTGCAGGTGTTAAAGGGTTAGGATCATTAGGATCGTTCGATAAAGGATACAGAGGTCGTGAATTAACGCAGGCTTCAATTTGTGTAATAATTGTATTAAATTCTTCATAAGTCAAGAGTGTATCGTTAATTACTCTCTTTAGATGAAATTTGATAGATTTTATAGCAGCCTCCCAGAGGCCACCAAAATGTGGTGCTCTTGGTGGTATGAAATTCCATTTAATGCCTTCCGAACTGAGAACCTTGGTTAATTGTTTGTCATTATGACTTAAAAAATCTTGTAATTCGTGGTTGGCACCAATAAAAGTTGTTCCTTGATCAGAATGAATTTCTGTGCATTTCCCTCGTCGGGAAACAAAACGTTTTAGTGCTGCTAGAAAACATTCAGTTGTTAAGTCGGAGACAATCTCCATGTGGATGGCCTTTGTGGCAAAGCAGACGAACAGGGAAATGTACGCCTTGCTTGTCTTGTAGTATCGAGTTTTTCGGTCCTTAATCAGAAAAGGACCCGCGTAGTCCACTCCAGTTATAAGGAATGGTCTAGTCGGTGTTAATCGTGTAGTGGGTAGGTTGCCCATCAAATAAGCTTGTTGTTTTGCGTTGAATTTGAAACATGGTAAACAATTATGGACAATTTTTCTCACAAAAGAACGACCCGATAAAGGCCAGTATTTTTCTCGTAAGGAAGCTAATAACAATTGTGGACCAGCGTGAAGTAATCGCTGATGTTCTTGTCTTCCAATTAATGTTGTAAGATGTTCATTGGATGGAAGCAATATTGGATGTTTCTTGTCATATTCAAATTCAGCGTTTTGTATTCGTCCGCCAACGCGGATCAAACCGTCTTTGTCCATAAAAGGATTTAGATTAAGTAATCTACTGTTCGAAGCTAATTTGCGTAATTTTTGTAAATTTTTATAATCATTAGGAAAGTGTTTTTGTTGTATGGCTCGAATTAAGATGTTAAGAGATTCTTCTAATTCGGTAGGTTCAAAAATACCGAGTTTTCTTAATGCTACAGGTTTCCTAATGTTGTTTGTAAATCTGAGTACGTAAGCGAAAATTCTTTCTAATTTATTGAGCGAAGAAAATTTGCTGATGAATTCGGGGAATTCGTGGTTGACGACGAGAAGTGAAGTCACTACACGATGTTCTGTATTATTACTTAAATCCTCGAAATTCACTGTATTGTGAGAGGGCCATCGATCTTCGGCTATGGAGAGCCATGTTGGACCGTGAAACCAGATCCTTGAATTGAAGAGGTCGTAAGGCGATATTCCCCTCGTGAGTAAGTCAGCTGGATTCTCAGCCGTACCAATGTAGTGCCAAGAGTCGGGTTTTGACAGAGTTTGGATTTGTGATATTCTATTAGCTGTGAAGACTTTCAGTTTGCTGGGGCAAGTATTTATCCACGCCAATACTATTGTGGAGTCGCTCCAGTAAAATGTTTTATTAAAATTGATGTTAATGGCTGTTTTTACCTTTTCTACTAGCTCGCACATCAATAGAGCTGCACAAAGCTCTAAACGAGGAATAGTGGTGTGTTTCAGAGGCGCAACTCTGGTTTTTGCACACAATAGATTGGAAGTAAATCTACCGCACGATTCTTCACATCGTACGTAGATACAAGCTCCGTAGGCGCTTTCTGATGCGTCTGCGTAACCGTGTAGTTCTATCGTGATTGGATTGGAATTTAATATTTTTCGAGGTATCTCCAGTTCGTTTATTTTAATAAGTTGGCTCGTATAATTTTCCCATAGAGTATGAAGGTCTTGTGGGATCGATTCGTCCCAAGACAGATTAAGTTTCCATAGCCTTTGTAGTGTGATTTTTGCCGTTACAGTAACAGGTGCAAGAAGACCCAAGGGATCAAATATTTGCGCTATAGTCGACAGAATTTGTCTTTTCGTAATCTTGTTTTTGTGAGAATAATTTTTTATTTTGTATCTCAATGTGTCGTTGTTGGAATGCCATAAGAGACCTAAAGTTTTATTTTGTTCGCCGATTTCTATAAAAGTATTTTCTTCGTCTTCACAATTAATTGCATTTTCGTTAGAGATAAATTTTCGTAATTGGAATCCATATTTGCCCAGTATTTTAGTGATTTCATGTTTGAGTTTCAATACTTCGTTGATTGTGTCTCCTCCAGTTAGAAGATCATCAACGTAGAAGTCTCGTAAAGTAGTAGAGCTGGCATTTGGAAATTCCTTGGCTTGTCGTATTGCTGCTTCTCGTAAAGATCGTATTGCCATAAAGGCGCTTGCGGTCAATCCGTAAGTTACGGTGTTGAGCTCGTATACTTTTATCTCTTCCTCCTGATTGTAACGCCATAAGATCTTTTGTAAATTGCGTTGGTTGTCAGGTATTAATACTTGGCGGTACATCTTGGCAACGTCTCCGCCGAGCACAATGTTATGCTTTCTAAATCGAAGAATAATAGAAAAAAGATCGTCTTGAATTGTAGGCCCTACCATCATCAAGTCGTTTATAGAAACCCCAGTTGTCGTTTTGGCAGATCCATCGAAAACGACGCGTAAATTAGTTGTAGTGCTACTATTTTTAATAACGCTGTGATGAGGTAAAAAGTAACCTGTTGTGTCATCTTGATCCTTTGCCAAAGTCATGTGTCTTAACATGATGTACTCCTTTATAAAATTATCATATTGCAATTTGAGTTCAGGCAAACGTGAAAGTTTTCTTTCCAAAGTCGTAAAACGGTTCATCGCTATTTGTTTCGATTCACCAAGCCTTGTAATGGGCTCCTTTAGTGGGATTGCCACTATAAAGCGACCATCGGGGCTGATTGTAGTGTTGTCCTGAAAGTGATTTTCGCACTCGATATCTTCTGGTGATATAAATTTGTTTTTCGGGAATTCTTCAATTTCCCAAAATTTGGATAATTGCTGGTCGATGTCTTTTGTGACGCTGAAATGACATTTCGTTTCGGTGTGAAGCTGTTGTTTTGTAAAAATTGGACCGGACACGAGCCATCCCAGTTTAGTCTTTTGTAAGATAGGATAACCTTTACCTAGCTTAATTTGGCCAACGCTCATTATATCCCAGAAGGTATCTGCGCCAACAAGCATGTCTACTGGCGCTGCGCTGTTGAAGTTTGGATCGGCAAGAATTATATTTGACGGTATATTAATGGTGTTTATTGGAAATGAAATAGAAGGTATGTCACCTGTTATGTTTGGTAAAATAAGACAAAAAAGTGTGCAAGAAAATTCGTTGATTGTGGATTTAATTGAAACAGTCGTTTGAAAGTTAATCTTGGAATTCACTTGGTTTATGCCAGATACAGAAAAATTGATTTTGCTGGTAGGTAATTGTAAAATCTGGCATAATCGTTGAGAAATAAAATTAGATTGACTACCATTGTCGAGAAGTATTCTACAGTCGTGTGGAATACCTGTGTGGTCATAAACTTTAACAATGGCTGTTGAAAGTAAACAAAGTGATTTTTGATTGAAAGTGTTGTTGATTGTTAATGCAACTGATTGTTGTATCTCATCTTCCGAAGTCGAGTGATTTGAATTAAAAGTTTGTTGTTCGGATGAGGTGTTTGTGTTTTCAGCCGTGTGAGAATTTGCGGCTCTGCGGTCGGAAGTGCTATTAAAATGTAGAAGTGTGTGATGTACTAGACCACATTTCTCTTGTACGGTGTCCAGAGGAAAGGCAGTTTACACATAACCATAAACGTTTGGCTTCATTTAACCTTTCTGAAGGTTGAAGTTTCTTGAAGTCGGGACATATGTATATGTTGTGATCTTTTTTGCAGCATGGGCAAGTTGTGTTTGAGGTTGTAAGAAAAGATCTTGACTTGTTTGGCTGTGTGGCTACTGGTTTGTTGTATATGGGCCTTGGTTCCTCAGACGTATCTAATGTTTCTAATATGCAACATTTATTTTTTAAGAAACTTGTCAAATCAGATTTTGTTGGTAAGTCGTCTGATTTGTGTACAATCTTTTCCCATTCTCTTCTGGAAATGTTATCGAGCTTTGAAGCGATTAAATATATAATAATAATGTCCCAGTGCTCTATTGGCAATTGTAATGCTTCTAGGGCACGTAGGTGTTTTTCCAGACTGTCCAATATAAGTCTTAAGCCTTGGTGTGATTCTTTTTGAATCGTGGGAATGTTAAACAGACCTTTGATGTGATTGTTTATTAACAGACCTTTGTTTTCGAATCTTTCAACTAATAGATTCCATGCTACTTCATAATTTGCGTCAGAGATTTCTAAAGCTTTCAAAGTATTAGCAGCATTTGAGCGTAAGGATGAGCGTAAGTAATGAAATTTCTGTATGTCAGCAAGCGAATTATTGTTGTGGATTAAAGAGGTGAATGTATCTCTAAAGTATGACCATTGTTCATAGGAACCATCGAATGTTGGTAAATTTAATGTAGGCAGTTTAAGTTTTGGCATGGCAACTAAATTGCAATTGTATTTACTGCTATGTACGGATGTATTGCTATGTACTGATGGCGTTGGTGAACTAGGTGCAGATTTTCTAGTTTTATCCGTAATGAATTTCCTGGTTATTGAAACTATTTCAAAATATTTATTTTCAAAATCTTCTCTAGCAGTAAAGTGAATTTTTTTGTTATTTTCGTATTCGGGATCAATTTCTTCCAATTTTGATTGTACGTTTCTAAAGGTTTCAAGTAAACTTTCGGCATCATTTAAACGTAGCTGTAATTGCTCTAAATTGATTTCGTTGTCAGCTGAAATTTTAATAGTTTCAAAGTACGTAATGAAACGTGTAAGAGCGCTTTTTGCATTTCTACGCTGTTTTTTATAATTTTCAATTGTCATAATTATAATATTAATTTATTACACAAATCGCAATAATTGTTTGGATAATATAACTAACCTCTGATAGGAAATGACTCGATCTTCTGGCTTTTCTGGTTGTGTTCACGTATCTCGATTCGAAGGACCAATTTTATGTTTGCCCAATTTAAGAAATTTGGGTAATGTTGTTATTTTGGTTTGGATCTCACGTAGGTTTGTGATAATTTGTAATTTGAAGAAAACACTTTGAATAATTGAAATAAACAAATGTATATTCTTTAATGTTAAATTAAGTTGAAGCACATGTACAATGAAATGTTTGTTATTTTTACACGTCAAACTTGAGATTATTTTTTTACTAACTTGATCATGCATAAATGTTTGTGTATGCACTTAAAAATTGACAAAACAAATAAAAGTAATAATTGGACTAAACAATATGGTTATTTGAGTCGATTTGCTATTCTGATTTTGAAGACATAATCATGAGGGCGTGGTTTGTCAACAATTATTGTTATATTTCATGGTTATGATACCAACTGCATTTTAGTGCTTGTTACGCTCATTTTGATCATTGTTACGTTCGTGAAAGACAGTTGTATAAATATTTGAATTATTTATAGGTAGTAAATGTTGTATATTGAAATGTATTTCAATGTATTTAAAAATTTCAGATTTCTCTTAAAAAAATTTTTATAAAAAAATAATTTCAATTTTAAATATTTAAAAATGTCAAAACAAATAAAAAATTGTAACCCGCAATCCGTTATATTATTATGAAACAAAAATTTAAATGTTCATTGCGTCATAAAAGTTTCAAAGGATAAAAAAAATATTCCAGATATCTCAATTTGATAAACAGATTTAATGGGCGATTGATGGAGATGAATTTGTTCTTTCACGACCGTATTAAAAAAAAATGTAACAATATTGTATGTAACTTCTTTTTGTACACAAAAAATTAGTTAAATTAAAAATAAAAAACACAAACAAAAGTGTTGAAACTGTAAATTAATTAATTTAACTAAAACAATTTTGAATAAAAATTTATTTTGATATACCTATATATTACAAAATTACAAAACAAAATTAAAGTTTTTAAATCACAACTGATGGAACAATGGGTCATATTTGTAGTTTGTAGTATTTTTACGGTACATTTGAACTATTTATAACAAGGTTTGGTTATGCTTAAATTATAACAATCATGTTTATGCGTGTTTAAACAGAATAGCAATTTTCGGCAACATTGTTACGGAGATGGTTATAACTTAGGATAGCAATCTAGTCATAACAATATGATTATATTTATAACCACGTGCAAATCAGAATCGCACCAATTGTCGAAGATCGGTCAGTTGATACCCCGCTGCCCATATTCAAAACTTATATATCAAGCCGGGTACGAATTAGTAAAGTATGTTGAAAGCAATGATTTTTATTTTATTTTGTTCGCAGTATTCTCATCAGAAAGCGTTTTGGGACACTTCGATTGAAAAATATCGATTAAATTTTCCGAATTATTTGAACTTCCACAGTTAAATTTCGAGTTACTGCTGGTAATACTTGATGGATGAAGCTTACAGAATGAATGGTCAGTAGTTAAGAATGATATTTAAAAATCCTTCTGTAGCTGTACAGAATTCTAGTTTTTGATATCACGTATATCTTAATTCTAGTGTGAAAGAGCTCTACGGCTTTGCTGAAATTAAATACGGATAGGTACCGAAATAAAATTAAAACTAATATATTTTTATTAAACAAATTACAGTAACCAAACTTTACATCATTATATGAAAAATAGTTTTTGATTACACCTTATATTATTAACATCGATTTCAGTGAATAGAAGAAAAGATTTTTAAGGTAGTTTCAAAAGTTTTTTTTTTTACTTTACACCTGATTTTTATTTTATGTTAAGAACAATCGATATGTTTATGGTTTTGTTATAAATCTGTAAAACAAAATAGTTTAATTGCTTCTTAAAATTATTTTAATACCACCGATAACTTATTAAAGCAATCCCCATCAATAATTAATTTAAAAATTTACAAAATATGATTGTACAAATTGCTTCCTTTTAAATCAAGCTTTTAAAAACGTTATACACATTAAAGCGTTACAGTCTTAAGCATTTACGTGATTTATACATGGGTTTCATTATTTTTATCATCTTCTGTTTCTGCCTGGTTTTTCCAATAATACTTTTCTTTAAGTTTTTGACTCTGCAATAAATTTTTCTATTAATTTTTACTTTAAAAATTTAAATATTCATGCATATTGTAATAATGTGCATGCAGCATATTTTCAAATGTTAGTGTAATAATTATTGAAAAAACGGATGTAGCGAAAGTTATTAATTTCCATGGCTGATATCCCCATTATAATATAATATTTTTTTTTAGTTAGATTTTGGGTTTTGGGGTTAATTTTTCTAGTATTCCTTTATATATTTTTTTAAATTTATTTTACAGGGTAAGGCAGACTGCCCGTATCAGGCATATTTTTCATAAACGGTTAGTCATAGAGGGTTGGAAAAAAATTTTGATTACAAAAGCCTACACGAAAACTCGAATGGTGATATTGGAATTACAGAGCAGTTGAACGACTTTATGTTGAATGATATTTTCAGCGTGTCCGTCAAAATCCTTTGATTTATTGGCTGTATTCTTGCTGCAGTAATTTTTGATCCGTAAGTTTCGATAAGAAGACTTGAAAGGGAATCTAATGTTAGCCAACAAAGTGCGTAAAGGATAGTGAAGGATCATAGTTTTCATTCATATCACATCAACATGCACCAAGAGCTAAGTAAGAATGATTATCAGACTTATTTTCTGTACTCGATTATTAAATAAGGGGCTTCACTTTCCCAGGACAGTTTTATGGAGCGACGAGGCTACTTTCAAAAGCACTGGAGAAGTCAACATCCACAACGTCCGTTATTGCATGTAGACAAACCCTCATTATCTGCAAACGATTGACAATCAACACATGGTGCGGTCTACTTGGAGAAAAAACATAGGCTCTTATTTTTTCGAAGGTATCCTTAATGGGATAAGGTATTTTTACGTGGCGATTTTTCTCGAATTGCTGGAAAATTTTTCTCTTGGATCGCGAGCAATAATGTGGTAAATTTGTCATTGGTTGGTAAGAACACGGTGGATCAGCTTTTCCCCAATCACTGGATTGGCAGAGGAAACCTAGTGGCGTGGCTCAAAGATATTGTGTATGCACAAAAACCTACTACGAGAGATGATATGAAGCTGAGAATTTTCAATGTCTGCCTATAGTTAAGTGGAGAAGAGATACAGCCACTGATAGTGTTACCAAAAGAGCTCAAAAAGTGTTTAGAAATAGAAGGAAGGCAGTTTAAGCAGTTCCGATATTGTCTTACTTTTTTATTTAATTGTTTAGAATTTAACTTTAATGGAATTCTTCTTCTAAAGGGGTGGGGCAATACTTTTTTTTCTACAAAACTTGCTTATCTTTGAAATACCTTTTCAACGACACCATTGTAGACCCCCCCCTGCTATTTAAAACTCTGGAGTTTTGGATATTTGGAGCAAAATTTTCAGGATGCCAACATTTCCGGGGAACGCCTGTATCACCATTCGATTCTCCAGTAGGCTTTTGTGATAAATTTTTTTTCTCAATCTTCTATGACTGACCGTCTGCCTCACCCTGTATATGTATTTAGTAGGTACGAATTAGAACCATCCACCTTAAATATATTTAGATTTAGAATAAGCGTTTTTTTGAAAATATAAAGTGAAACGAGGGTGACTCGTAATTATTTTTAATTATTTATAGATTCTAGGGGGCGGAGAGGCAAATAACTTGGCGCATTTATATATTAGATTAAAGAAACATTGAATGCCAATATCTTAAAAGTTTATAAATCAAAAATTTTACTTTTTGAGAATTGTACTTGATATTAAATTCTGTTTAGGAAATATTGAAGTTGGAATGAGTGGGACTGTGAGGGTGGATCGGAAGCGAATGGTTCTAATGTCATTATTTCGTTTACTGCCTTATTGCAATTTGCTACATTGTAAGTAAATTTTTACCCTATGTAAATTTTTTAAACTGTTTTCGAGATATTTAGGGTAGGTTGTTCTTATACTCGTACACAAGGTATATTATTATTATCTAATTAAAGCTTAATACTATTTAATTAATTACTAATATTAATAATCTCAACATTAAATTTATATAATTATATTATTATTATATTGACAATTTCGTTCATAATAATTCAACCAATAGGATGTTACAATCTCATCAATTTGAACCAATCATAATCTACTTCCTTTGACAATACAGACCACGGTGGTGTATTGTCGCGGCAATACGACCACCGTGGTCTGTATTGTCAAATTTCCATAGTAACGATGGAAACTACCTGAACGCATAGGTACTATAAATTATTTGCTGTCAGAAAAAATTGAAATTTTATTTACGAAATTGTCAAACGAATTCCACACGATACTATAAAATTGTCGGTTAATTTTTAAACCATGGAATCTTCGTGTTTGTCGCCATTTCAAATCACCATTCGTGCTAAAGCACTCATGGTGATTTTAAGGGCGACAAACACTCAGTTCCAGTTTCAAAAATTATTGCCGACAATTTGATAGTCTCTTGTGGTATTATATATGACAATTTATTAATTTTAAAAATTGTCAAGCTTAGAAAACGCCAAAAACCTAAAATTATCTCTAAAGGTTCTGCGATTGGTTATTGATTTCTTCAAATAACTATCAGATGTTTTCTTTATAAATAAGTGCATAAATAGGCACAGATTTGTTGTCTGTTTCATATTAGGTATTAAAGATCCCAAATAATAATAATCTTGAGTCTTAATTTTCGATCTTGATGTATAATGTTGTTTATAGATTAGCATAAAGTAATTAATATGATTTTCCATTAAAACAAAGTTTCAACTATAAAAACGTCTAACTATAAAATCTAACATGCTCAAATATAATTAAAAACTTCAAAAATAGTACCGTGGTCCTTGATACTCGCAAACTGAAAAATTAGTTTTGAATAAGTTGAAATTTTTGTCGTAAGACGAACAAAGATGCAACTAAACAATAACAAGTGCAATAATTGTATCATGCTCAATTAATAATGATTTATAATTAAGTCAAGACGCGAAATCTTGCCACTTTAACATTAGCGATGTGTTTTTTATTTGGGGTCTTAACGAATTTTTATCCTGCCGCTCCCAAATAGTGTAATTATTTCAGAGTTTTTATTTCATATTTAACACTTGACCACGTGGAATCAAATTCTTCATTTAAAATACATACATGGGGTTTTACGGTCTTTGTAGTTAATATTTTATTGTAGGACTAATCATGGCTCCAAATGCGAAATTCTCTTAAAGTAATCTACGAGAATGCTATTGTACGGAAAAAATTCTCAAAAGTAATAGACTGTAAAAGTAACAGCGGGGACGGTTACAGCCCGAGAACTGTTACTTCCGGGCTGTAATTTCCAAAGTACTCGTAGAGTATGGGAAGTTATAAATATTTGGCGTGTTGCCCTTTTACAGCCATTTTGTGCAATTTCCCTTAGGTTAAATCCCTCTAGAAATCAATATTCAATATTCCTGTCGTTGGGCAACATTTGAATACTTATTATCATTTCTCTTAGGATGCTACATACCAGTGGCGGCTCGTTATAATGAGCCCAGGAGCCATGGCACTAGTATAACAAACCGGCCTTAACTATTTTTTTTAATTTTCAAAAAATATTTAATTTTGTTTAAAAAATGTTTAATCTTAAATATTTTTCTCATTTTAAAGCTTAAACAAAGTAGGTACCTATACAAAATATGTAATTTTTATTTCATAAAAATGTACATGTTACAATATGATAAATTATTAACAGCGAGTCACTTCAATGCCGGCTCCTGAATAGAACTGATAGAACTGGAATTGCAGCGAGATACCACGGGTTTGTGATAGCCTTCTACCTACGAACCAAGCCCGCGTTTAAGATTGTAATGTGGCTACCTCCTACCTCCACAATAAATCTGATTTCATGCAGTGTAATTATTCATACTGCGTTATGTGGTATAAAAAAGAATTCTTCTAATAATTTATTAATAGTGAAGTAAATAAACTCGTCAATAGTAATTAAATAATGAATAAAAAAATAACTTTTTATGCAAATCTTTTTGCACATGTTCGGCGAAAGAAAAGAATGAAATTAAAAAAATGAGTACACCCTTGCCTGATTTGATTATTTCAAAACCTAAGTACTACAATATTTGTCAATAGCTTAAAGTAAGAACGACATAATTCAATCGTAGTATTTATTTAAAAAATGAGTGGATTTACGGGTGTGATGAAAAAAATTGTCGATGGACAATTTTCACGCCTGATTATAAAAGTATCACTTTTACCTCGTGTTGCATAAAAAGCTATTATCAAATCGTCAGTCTTTAAAGAGACCTCTAATACAGCACAGAATGAATTGGTTACCATGTATGCTTAACGTTTATCATGAAGAAGTACCTAAAGCAGCAAACCACAGACGTATCTAACGAATTTCAGCTTGTTATCATTTTCCGTTACATTATTGGTGGTAAACCAATTCAAATGGTTCAAAAAAACCGAAAGAATAATTTTTCTTTAGCCAACTATGTGTGCTCATTGTTAAGTTCATCAAATTAACCTGATCATGAACGGTGCAGCGTCAATAAATCGATTGGTTAGAATATTTTTTGCATACTTATCTGGAATTTGTTCTTTTTTTAATTTCCTCTCAAATAACGAGAGCACTGAACAAAATTGTACAGAGACAATGTCGATTATGTTGGAATTACAGTACGAAATAATTATAAATTGCAAATTAAGTCCCGGAAATGTATAAAATAATGTATACACTATTATACAGTTCTTTTGGATTCGGAATAAATCTTTTTCGGCCTGAACTTGAATTTACAAACTTATCAAAAAAAAAATCTGGCACCACCACTATACAACCCCACGAGCCGCCACTGCTACATACAAGATGCAAAGATCGTAAAACCACATGTATTTTGAATGGAAAACTTTGTGCCTGATGTGTTCAAGGATTACAAATTAAAATAAAAATCTGAAATAATTACAGAGGTTTATTTTTATTTATTTTAAGCCTCTTTGGAGGATTAGCTGGATAAAAATTTGATCAGACCCCAGATAATGACCACCCTAATATCATAATATTCTAATTTTCCCCCACCTGAAATGTAAAATAATTTAATTCAAAATGCTTTACTATCCATTTTTAAGCATACATAAAATAACATAACCCCTATAACGATCCTAGCATAGTTATCAATTATGAGGTTGCTCAGTAATAAAATCTACCAATAATAATTTTTCTAATCAAATATCTCTCTGGCATTGATAAATAACTAACAATTTTATCACAACTTTTTCAAGCAAGTTGCTTTTCAGCAACAATCCAACGCAATGGTGGCACTGTAGGCAATAAACTTTTGAATACTAGTTATATTCTACTTATTAATGCCTCTGGGACAGTGCTCCTAATAAAGTGCCTATTACCTTATGATACAAGGATTTGAAAAAAGGTGATGCCAATCTTAGAAATAGGTATTAGGTAGGTACATATCATCAAAACAGGAGTATAAAACAAACAAAACAGTCTTTGTAAACTAAGTTCAAAATTCATTTTGCAACTTATTTATGGTTTGTTGGTCATGACAGAATTTTTTTTGTAAAAAATTAACATTATTTTCTTCGGAAACATAACAGAAAATTTTGACCATTCTTAATTGCTTCCGAATTAAAGAATACTATGCGAATCTTACAGCTGTTTTATTAAAAAGTTTGACATGAATTTGTTTTATTTATTTTATTGTAGAAAAAATTTCATAACTCTGAAATAAACGTTTTTTGAACCTATTATCACAGATTATATTATTATATTTACAAAACCTTTTTGTTATTTTTAGGAAACTAACTATTTTTAGGAAAGTTTTTATGAATAGGAAAAAGGGTTCCTTCATTTGTTTCCACGTAGGTATTTATTAATAAATAGAAACATCTGAAAACGACCGAGGGTAAAGATTTTCATCGGGTTTGAGCAAATAAATAGAGACACGGAAACAGGAGTGCCAAAGGGTAATCAATAACAGACGATAGTGTTGAAAGAACTCAATCCAGCTACGGTATTTTCTGCAACAGCAGAAAAATAAATAGATCATTAGCTAAGAAAGGACCCTTTTCGGAAAGTGAGAAATATTACATTATAAAATATGGTATAAAGAATAATGGCAAAAGTATTGAAAGAACGACGGAAGCATTGTAATTCAGGTTTTGATGGTTAAAATTTGGTGAGGAGTAATCTTTCAACTTTCAGCGAGTTTAAGTTTTTCACCTATCTCTATCTATGCACACAATTGGCGGAAAAATGTAGTCCTTAGTAGTTAAAGTAGTCCTTATGTAGTTAGACATAGGCTTCCCATTATAACAGCAAATGAAATAAGATGTATAGTGTTTATGGAGAGAACGATAGGAAATTTTAGTTTTAAATAGTTATAAGTTTTCATACCAAATAAGTTTTCAGCTTCAATATTATTTATAGAAATTCAATAAATAAATTACATTTTGAAAAAGTGGTAATTCATATTATACAGTGGGCTCGTAAAGTTTGGAACAAATTTCATAAAATATTTTATCTAATAAAATTATTAGATTACCTATACCAATTATTATACCAGTTTTAACTATTGTAAATGGTTCGTCGCATGTCTGAGAGGCAAAGAATTGAAATATGATGATTATCGGCTACGGGGATAATTAGAAGTTTGCAATTTATTCCATAATAAATATCCTAACCAGGAACCACCGTTAGCAAAATAGAGCAAAAAATTTTGATAGTGGGTCATACGAGAGATCGTCCTAGATGGGGTTTCGGGTGGTCCACTAGTTCAAGAAAATGTTTAGCTGAATATTTTACTCGAGCTTTAAAAATATCCCCATTTATCTACTCGTCAAGTGGCAGCAAACAACGTGGTACTTCAGAGCTCCGTTATAAAAAATTTGTAATTGAAGAAGTGATGGAATCCGTATAAAGTTGCTCTGGTTCAAGAAAAAACGAAGGTGATCCTGACCATAGGTTACAGTTTTATGAAGCCATATTGCAGCACCAGGATACGGATGACGGATTCCACAATAATATATTTTTTTCTGATGAAGCTACCTTTTACCTAGACGGCACAGTTAGTAAGCAAAACTGTAGATATTGGTCTCCTGTCAACCCACAGTGGAAAATGGAACTCATAGCCAGTTTCCACAAAAACTAAACGTTTGGGCTGGAATTGTAGGTAACCGTATATTAGGTCTATTTTTCTTTGAAAGCCCATTAATAGGTGAAATGTATCTTGACTTTTTAAGATACAAATTAGTCCCTGCACTTGCGGTGTTATGCCCAAATGATAGAGATCTTGAAAACTTTTCGCTTCAAGGTCAGGGTATTTTTACATTTTCATGTTCAGAAAATTGTGCTCTTTCCAAATACGTAAGGAAAAATAACGATTGCCATTTAAAAACATTCACGATGGCGTCACAGCTCAAAAGCAAAACACAATAAAAATAATGTCAATGGCAGAAATGAGTGATTTTGAACAAAAATAAGGTTGACGTGTCCGAGAATTTTCTGAGAAAATCCCTCTAAAAGTTTTGATCGAATTTGTTCCAAACTTTACAAGCTCGTTGTATAATTTTTTTGCTGTAACGAATTAGTGGGTGCTAGCGCGAGACCTAAAGTTTCCTAATAGCTATTAAATAACAAAATAACTATGAGTTTTTATTTGTTTTTATAGTAAATCCTAATGTGTTACTGTGTGAGAATTTTTATTGTATTGTTTGATACTAACCCATTATGTTTTGAAAAACATTTTATTAATTGTTTTGTAATGTTACTAATATTAAAATATTAGTACGAATAGAATATAGCTTAAATTGATTAGATTTATTAGACTCTAAAAATGAAACAAAACTAGAAATCCATTGATAAAATATTTATAGCATACCACTGCATAAAAACAAAAAAGGTTCTAGGTTCTAGGTACTACTATTATGTGCAAAGTGCAAGGTTTACTTACTTATAATATTTGTGCTATGGAATAATATGTAAAGGGTGTGTTTAAAAATGTACAGAAGTGTCTATCACCTTAATGGTAATTCCTTCATCTTCTTCTTCTTCAGCCATAGTAGACAAGCGTTTTTCTAATTTAGGTTTCTCATCCCGCTTTTCTTCCTTTTTTGAATGTTTTTTCTTCTTAAATTTTCTAAAATGTGGTTGAGATACAACTAAGTTTCTAGAAATTTTATGATGAGAATCTAATATTTACCCTACAGGATTAGGACTTTTCTTTTTTTCTCTATCACGTACGTTAATATTATTTACTTGTTTCCAAATGCCAGTTTTATTTACTTCTTCGGAAATATTAATTGACGAAAGTGGTATTTTCATTATAGTTCCATTTTCAAGCGGTATTTTCAAATTCCCTTCGCTTACATATTGAAGGGTGTGTGGGTTAGAATCATTCTAGAAATAATTATTCATAATGATTAAGCAAAACGCTGATTTAGGCATTAGGTTAGATATTGCATAAAATAAATAAAACAAGCAAGTGAACGAATTATGCAAATCAGTGCGAAAATATGCGTAGCAAAACCAAATGTACTGATGCAGTGCAAGCAAAATAAAATAATTTGTTCACTTTCCTTGCTTGTCGTCAGACTAAAATATAAAACTTTACTTACATGCTACACAAACTCCGAGCTCCAAATAATTCATCCATTAATAGACCAATAAGGCTTCTAAGTTTTCGAAAATTCTTTAAATTACAGCTCTAGCACTTTTATTTAATTAATAAAAATAGAAGCCTAATTAGTTTTTAAAATACGTGCACACAAAATTAAAACGCAATATTTAAAATTTTTTATTTACTTCTGCATTTTATGTTGCACTATAATACCAGCATAATAAAAATACGTAAAAAATTGACTATTATTGACAAAGCATGGAAAGTGTTACCTACTAAAATGTTATTGTCTTTTATGTGACAAAACGTTACAACAATTACCTATAATTTTTCAGTCTATGCAAATCTATTTACTACAGTATTTCAATATATTTAATAATAATTCAAACCAAATAAATAAAAACTGATACTATATTTTATGTAATTTTTAAATAACAACTGTAAGGTGGTGGTAAAACATATATTTAAAGCTTTATTAAAATTATTATTAACAAAAATTATACAATAAATAATAATAAGAAGTGATTTAAATTAAAATAATTATAATTTTTTTAAATTTAATTGAAGGCAAGATAATTATTATATTCCACTTCCGGGGTTCTAATTCGATAATTAATTATTAAAGTTGCGAATTGGTTTACTTGAGGTTAATAATTTTATAGATTTTTTTAATTGTTTATCGTTTCCTTTTTTAAATGTAAACGTACTTGAAAAATTTTGAAAAAAAAATTGCCTATTGTAGTAGTAATTTTGCAAGAACTACCAATTTTTAATAAATAATCATACAATAAAATACGTATTATGTAAAATTGAACAAGTAGATAAACAATTTTTTTTAAATATTTTTCTCTATAATAAACATTCAACGAAATATGTCCACAGTTAAAAACGAGTAGTATAAATGAAAACTGATGGATATCAAAAATTCCGAATATGTACCTCAATAAAATAATATAACAATTTTCAACAATTAAATTGATTAAATCTCGCAGGTTGGAAAGTCCTAAGAGGTAGTGTGTTATTAAAAAAAATTAAGTAATGTAAATCGGTCACTAAACTTGGCACAGCTTTCATTAATAATACTATTTAAAGAATACAAATTTTTATTGGGAGAGGACCCGGATTTTTATATTTCATTAAACAAATAAAAAATAAGGTACAACAATTACATTAGCGTTACAAGCGTATCATTATATTAAAACAATTATAAACAAAATAAAAAAGTATTTACAAAAATTAAAACAATTAACCAAAGCAAAATAAAATTGCTAGCATGTTCCTAGTTTTCAATGCTCAAAAATTGAGATTTCTGATAAAAATATCTATTATTTGAGATAAGCAATTACTTTTTCTTTCTTAAATTATTGTATAAACTTGGAAAAGGTATAAAAGGACAGATTTTCAATTCCGTTAATTTAAATAGCATTACAAGGTGTCCCTTACAAGTATTTGTTATTGTTATGTTTATGTACTAAATACAAGCAAATAATAATTAAGTATATTGCATTCTCCGCCTCCGGGCGGACGATGCATTTTCTTTTATAAGTTTTATAGGGTTACATTATTTATCTTGTTTTTAACTGTACTATGTCCTAAACAAAATCTAGCAATTTTATTAGTCCATCCCACCTCTACGTCCTTTAAGGCATCGTGCTGGTTTCTTTTTATCATTTCAGGCATGATGTCGTCCAAAATTTTTAATTCTCTTCTAGTAAATATCAAATCTAAAGCTTTACGGATCCCAATCATCACTACCAACATCAAAGGAAATAGTATGGAAGTAGCGTTAAAGGATTTTATTAACCATAGACAAACTAAACAAGCTAGCTGAATTAAAGTGAAAAGATGGACTCGATTCAAAGGAACCTAAAAATTTGCAAAATATTATAAAAATCAAATACTTCATTAAGAGCCTACCTGTCGTAAGAACATATAATCTGGTTGATACTTATTAGGCATTAGCATAATTAGTATTCGATCAAAAAATTGTAATCCTTTAAGGGATGCAACTCCCATGTACAAGAAAACACCAAATAGGACGGGCATAGGAATATAACTTAACATTGGTGTTAAAAAGACAGACATCCCGATAGTTGTAAAAATTAATATGTGCGTTGCTCTTTGTTCTCTAACTCCCAAAAACTTTGGCTTTTCGCCAGGTGCTGCACATTGAGATTCCACTTTCAAAGAGTTCACATGATTAATGGACAAAACTGTGGCAGCAACAAACCAAGGCAAGCCCATCACAGTGCAAATTTGAATTAAAACAGCCAGTACAAATAAATCGAGATGATATCCACAACCCTTTTTTAGTTTGTTTTCTTTTCTATTAATAATTACACATGTTATTTGTTGATCCATAAAAACCAGAATTGTTCCAAGTAAGGCCGGTAATATTGCAAGGGCAATGCTGTACAGTGGATTGGTACTAAATGGAGATATAAACCAACCTCTTGAAGCCAAAGTTGGTTTGAGTTCAGTAGGAACTTCCAATTTTGGTGTCGGTATTCCAACTTGTGAATCTAGCACTGTCATGGACAAAATTGCAATAATGACTGAAAAGTCACTAACAAACTGACGAATCTAAATTTTTTCACAATTTAGTTATAAAATAATCACTATAAATCAATTCGATGTCTTACCTTAGATGGAAAAAATAATGCATTTTTAAAATCTTTCAATATAACGGATATTGTAAAAGTTCCAATGTATAAAACTAGCGACATTAAGTATACGTCAGGCACATATTCCGGAGTATCACATCCACTTCCAAATAATGTACCATTCAATTTCTAAAAAGTATTAAATATAATCAAATTTTAGTATTAAAATTTTGAAAACTAACTAAGCAAGTTGTCCTGTTAAGTTCTTTCCAATCCATAGAATCATATGACATGCCAAGTGATTTATTTGGCATGCAACTACAATTGTAATCCAGATTAGTAATTCCACTTGTATTAATAGGATAACGTTTTCCGATGGAAAATACATTTTCAACCGACTAAAAGATTTACGTAAGTTTCCAATTACAAAAATATAAAATAAAACACTTACTTTTATAATAAAAATGAATGCTATAAGAGTTGCAAAATTTTCTTCCGTAAACCTCGTGATATAACAGACTAACGCACTTGCATCGATCGCAACTAATATTATTAAAATGACGGTTATCCACGTACCGATCCAAAATCTGAACGATAAATAATCCCACTCCGAGGAAATACAAAAATCGTAAACTATAGTTTCAAAAACTAAAACGGGACCCGTGGATCCTAAAACTGTTAAGGGTTGTCCCGAAAAGAATCCGTAACCAATTCCACACACAAAACCGGCCACTAATGACTCCATAGCAGCCATATTTTTTCCAGTAGCTTCAGCTAATAAACCTCCAAACGTAATTATTGGAGATAAGCAAGCAAAGTACAAAAATATCCACGATGCGACGCACTGTAACGCTAATGCGTCTTTAAAATCTGTCCAATACCAGGGTACTTTTCGTTTAATATCGTTAATTAATCCGCCAAACAATAAACCACTTCTAGACAAACCAGACTCTTCGCGAATTTTTTGTTCCTCTTCTTCTTCATCGATCTCATGCGTTGGTTTTTCAGGCGGCTTTTTCCTCGTATCTTGAGAAGGTATTGCTGCTGGCGGTTCGATTCTAATGGTTGGATCCCATTCTCCGGGGGGCAAAACAGTGACGGCATCTAAGAATTCGTCTACTCCAGCCAGTAGATGATTTCGATTTCTAGCTTTATAAGCTACTTCGTGGAATACTTCGTCCGACATTAAAGTTGCCATTGCTCGTCCGATTTCGTGAAATCCTGAATTACCCCCGACCGGACTTAAAAGAATAAAAATGAAACGTGTTGGGACGGGAACTTCTGTTAAATCTCCCATCATAGCAGATGAACTCAAACGTATAAAAGCCGACACGGTTTTTTCAAGGAAATCAACTTCACCGACCAAAATATTGCTTGCTTCCGCTCCGACAGGAATTTTTTTCATGAAGTTCAAATTGTGGTTTGGTACATCGCCATTCATGTTGTGTAAATCTCCAGCACTAAAATTGCGTTGGATGTACGAATTGCTGACACTTTTCGTTAAATTTGGAGTTGGAAGTTTTTCTGCTCCTAAATTTAAGAAATCATGTATTAGAAACAAATAAATTTTTTTAAAAAATTACAATGCATAGCAAAACAATCAAAAACATGCACAACATGGCATTGTAATATAAGAAACGGTAACTGAAAAAAATTAATGCTGCTAAGAATACTTTTCATTGAGATTATTTAATATGAATTTTTTAATTTTAGATTTCTTAACAAGCAGTTTGTTTTTATTTGACATATTTCGTATTAAGTTAGGACTTTGTAATTGCGTCCGTAAGTAGATACTATACCTACTTCAATTCTAATAAATATCAAGTTTTTCATAAAATTCCTGGAACATTCTAAAAGCTCAATCTATTTGAACATAATAGCAGTTCAAACTTCTAATGAAATAATTTTCAGTACATCTACTTTAAAAAGTTTAATTATAATTTTTTTTATATTAATAATAAAAATATTCTTTGTAAATTTTTTGTAAAAAGCAAAAAATGTATAAATTGATATTGTATCATGCCAAATAAAAATGTTTTGAACAAATAGAAAGATAAGGTAGATGCAACTTAATGTTAGATTTTACCCTGTCCGGGAACACTAAGAAATTTTCCAAAGTCCGGTGATTTGGTTAGAGCAGTAAAGGAAGATTCCTCGACTGTAACGATAAATTACATTGAGAGATTTCATACAGAAAAGAAATATAAATTTATGTTGTAGGCAACTAATGTTTGCATATTTTTTATGTAAAATAAAAACACTGAAATGCGAAGAAAAAGAAAGCAGTAAATTTAATAATAAAATATTTTTCCAATAAGATGCGTGCGGTTGTAGTGCGCTTGTAAACAATATAAGGATAATAAAAACAACAAAATAACGTTTGTATTTTATATACAAAAATTAGTTTTAAAGAGTGCTGAAAATAGTTAATTATAAAATTTTCAGGACTACATCAATCTTACAGCCGCCTAACCTTTATCGCAGTGGGGATGCTTGTATGTATGCCACGTTGTAAAACCCATCACATGGGTGGTATATTCAGCTGCGAAAACAATTATTTTTAACTAAACTACTATATTCAGTAATTTTAATACAACATAATCAACAAGTTTTTGATTTAGGGTCAATATATCGTTTATAATTTAGATCCTTTCAAAACTGAAAAATAAAAGCCACATAAATACTTTACATGAGGATTAAACGTCAGCAACAAATACATTGAGTGTTCCCAAGCGATTAACTATAGGCTGGTGATAATAAGCATTTTTTGAAGTTATTCCTAACCTGGAATTGAAATATATAAACCATTTTGTTTTTGGTTTGCTTCTTTTGTTGTTCTTATACGTATATCAACAGTATCTTTTTGTTTTACTAATGTTTGTTGTTCCATATTTGATAATAATCTTTTAATATCTGAAATATTTCGTACAAATTTGATAAAATACATTAGCAATTTATTGCTTTTATATGTAGCAAAGCAAAGTTTATGTCGCTCTATACATCGAAAAAATCGCCGTTTTTATTGATGAAGCCAAAGTCCGAAATCTTTAAAAGTACTTTATCTTTTATAGGTATTATTTATGCAAATAAAAATTTTACAATTTATTGGTATTTGCGACTAACTTTTATATATCTTTTCTGCGTAATAAAATTTTTTCAAGTTTATACATTTGACGAAATTGTTAGGCAGATCTAAGAAGTGACTTTCATTATAACGAAAAACGAATTACAATTTAAAATATTAAATTTACAGCATTTCTATATAGAAGTAAATTGGCATACATTTTGGCAAGTATTAAAATAAGCCTGTAAAATTTCTAATTTAAAATGGGATTCTTAAATTACAAATATAATTATTCTTTTTGAAAAGTTAATCAAGTTAATTGACTTACCTAGGTGAATTGAAAAAGGAATTCAAAATAGTTATATGATAATCATATATACGGCGCAGTTTCCCCATGATTTGTTTTGAATTCCTTTTTTTCAATTCACCTAGGTAAGTCAATTAACTTGATTAACTTTTAAAAGAATAATTATAATATATTTCAATAAATTAAAGTCCTTATTTACAACAAATTACAAATAATACGAGTATTTTATATAATATGGAGAGCATGCCAACAGTTTACTTCGTAACTAGCAAACTCAAAATTTTATGGGGACAAATAAAAAATTGATTAGTTAACCAAATACATACCAAATTTGACCAAAATGATCACATTTAGTTACATTTTGGAACTGAATAAACTAAGTATATAAAAATTATTAAAAATGGATTGCAATTTGTAAAATTTTTTAAGATATCGAAATAGCATACTAACTTTTAGATGTCGAATGATTTCGTCCAATTTCTGCAAAAGAGCGAATGATCGGAAGCATAACGTTTTCTTTGCACTGATGTTGATGACGATGCCGTTTTAAGAGAGCTTCCCTAACTTTATCTTTGTTGTCGAATGTTAAGGATCCAATGTTAACCATATTATCCAAAACTAAATCAGCAATTTGTTCAAGGGATTGAGCTTCCATGTCTAGAATCACAGTTCCGTTTAGTAGTAAACTTCGTAATTCAAACAAAGCATGTAGGGAAAGAGTGGCAACGTGAGGTTTCGACCACCTGTTACCACCTTCTTCGACAACTTCTTCAAATTTGATCCATCTTGCTGTTTCTCTCCATTCCATGTCTTCGCCATCAACAATAAGTTCTTCCATTTCGGAAAACAATGGATGACTATTGTGAGTTCCATCGTCGACATCTTCTCCTAAAATGAATTGCACTCGTTGAGCTGGCGGTGTACCTGAAAAATTGAAACGGTTTACATGTTTATTATGGCTATGGATCTGGATCATAAAAGATTGTTGTGGTAGGCGTCTTGCAATGAACAAAACTTTAACTGAAACTTGAGAAATCGTTTAGAAAGACATGCTAAATCATTTATAGGTGGTAAGTAGTACTGCGAGCAAACATTTTATGGCAACATGCAAATATTGAATTTTTAAAATTTAATTTAATGGTTAACAAAACTATTTATTATTATACACTGTAGAAATAATGTTAAAAAGTACAAGTTGTACTTGTTAAGTGTAATTATAGATGTAATCAGTAAATTGCTGTTTAAATAAAAATTATTACAGAAAGCTTCGACATGCATGCATTCATTCAATTACTAATAATGCTATAGCAATTTAATTCATCCTATAGGAACGCAAATTCATACAGTTCTAATTCAGTTATAACAATAAAAAATTATAATTGTCTAACTTAATAAATTTTCAGTAAATTCTGTTTAATTAATAATAATTATACATGGAAAAGCTTTCTAGTTAGGCCGATAATATTAGATAACTAAACCAAAGATGTAAAGTATGGGATGTTATGTTATAAATTACAAAATGAAGTTCGGTAGTTGAGAAAACATATTATGCAAGAACGCAGTACATAAATATTTCAATTTTTAATTAAAAATTAAAATTGAATTAAGTAACCAAATGCGGGATGAATAATTGTAAGCGCATTTTGCATAATTTTAATAAATTTTTGTGTTTTTGTGACTTAAATATAAAAGTATTTTAACTTTCAAGCAGCCAAAACAAACAACAATCAAGTCTTACATATTTCCCCTTCTTCAGAAATACTTAATCGACCTCGTCTTCCTCGAACTAGTCCTGAAAAGGATATTTTACAGGGTACCAAAGAAACTCTACATTGCTAAATTAAATTTAAAACTAAATTAAATTTAGGTTCGTATTTAGTTCCTACATAATATTAATTTACAAAACCTTGTACAGTTAATTCGGTTGACTAAATATCTAGTAAAATTTTATAATACAAATATAAATAAAATCTCATAAAAATAAAGGAATGAAAATAGAAGACAAAGTGAAAGCATTTTATGATTCCAAAATAAATAAAATAGTTGTTCTTTTCTCGTTCTGGAATTTTAAAAAAGAACTTTCCAAGGTATACTCACTTAGAGTTGAAAGCATTTTATCAAAATTTACTTATCAAAGTATACGTTAATAATTTCGTATATAGGTACAATCACTATAATTCAGAAACTTTTTTTGAAATATTCTTTGAATAACATTCACAGTTAGTTTATGTAAAAAAGTTTTGCCTAGTCAGGGATTTCCTGCGACCGCAAAGCGAATATGAAAAATTATGGAAAAGTTCAAAAATAGAGTTTAAAAATTTGTTTTCATTTTCTTAGCAATTGCTCTAAATAATTTTATTTTAACCATATGTTTGCCTTAATAAAGTTCTCTGGGCATTAAAAAAGTTCTGTTTCTTCAAAAAAATTAAAATGTTTCAGAGCTCAAGTCACGGGTTAGAACGGCTTCCGAGCAATGTTTTCCTAATTAAATTAATTATCTTACTGTTTATCAGGGTAATTTACTAGGTTAGCTTACAACCTTTAGCTATCTCGATGGTGCTGTTTTTGTTTAAACCTTTAAACATTTAAATTAAAAGCTTAAAACAGCCGTTACATTCCACTACATAATATTATAATATACAATTTCAAGTTCTAAATTAAGAAATAAACTTGAGATATAGTCATTATAGTAAGTTTTCAATGATATTTTTGTAAAATTTTTGGGATAATTTTCTGTACACTGTAATTATTTCAGATAAAGGACCTATGTGAAGTAGTCTACGTTATCCATTTACCTTTTAGTCTTGATGGAGTTTTTAGTTGCTTTAGAAATAAGTAACTATTGTTATCCATCATTTCTATGATACATAATAATTATAATCTTTTAAGTTATTTGAGGTACATTTTCACAATTTTTATTTCAATTTCAATTGTGCTGGTGTTTGGAAGTCTACAGCAAATCCTTTTTTTATTTTAACCACAAATCTTTTTTTTTAATTAAATCGTATTATCTTATTAAATTAATAAATTTCCTTATACTCGAATAACCATAACTTAAAAAAAACTCAATTGTTTTTATCTGAAATTGGGATTACATACGAGTGGCGTTCATATCGATACGGGTATGAAGTAAAAGATTTACACTTCCAAATTTTTGTATTTCTCAATAACCTTTACTACCTATTGCTTAAGTCTTTTGGAAAATAAGACTCTTTTTGGTTCTCGAAATGTCCATTAATAGCTACCTCTAATGAGTCATCATCAGTAAATAGATCCCAACATAGGCCTTTTTTCTTCAAATTGAGAAATGAAATGAAATAGATCTGGACTATACGGAGTAACTCACAGTTTTCGAAAATCGAGCATTTTCGAATTGCTTTATATCCTCTTTGCTATTTTATACGCATTTTTCTTTGATGGCTTATTCCCTTAATTGTTGTAGAACATCGGTGTATTATTCTCGAATAATACTAACTTTTAATATTTTCTTCACTACTGTGATCGGTTAGAACCGGGAAACATCCTATATGTATGCTCTATATCTCTAAACTCCAAATCGAACTATCAGAATAGGTTCGACGCAGTTTCAAAGCGAAAAAATTGCCAGATCGCACACGGCCTTTGTATGACGAAACAGAACAGAAACTCAATAGATTGAGGATATCCTGAGATGGGGAGACACTGAAAAATAATGTGGAGGCAACATGCGGAATAAATGAATGACGAACAAATCTCAAAGATAGTTATGACAAAAATACCTCATGGAAGCAGACCACCGGAAGACCATCTAAAAGATGGCACCACTGCTAGAGGTCAACATCATAAGAACTTCTTTTTCTTTAACTTATTTGAGATCCGTTGATCTGTTTTACTAATTTTTTCAAATTAGTTCTGTGAACATACTTGGTTTTTACATCTTAGGTAGCTTGCTAAGCTGGCCCTCGGTATGCCTGTTGCCCTGTCTTTTATTGTTACCAAGGCAAATCATTAACACAAGGGGACCGACGACTTTACGAGCTCTCCGAGGCACAGAGGCGGTCAGGACATTTTTACGCTCAGACCCGGAATCATTAGCAGTTGATCGCGCTAACTATGAGGCCATGACCGCCGTCATCATAAGAATAAGCTTGAAAATTGGAATAAAACAGGTCAAAGAAGATTTTATTGTGCATCTGTTTAAATGACGATTATGATTAAATTAATGAGCAGATCGTTATGAAAATCGGTACTTTCACTATTAATAATAAGCATGCCGAGCTCAAAAAATTCATTGCTAACGATAATTATCTGTTCCTACTAATAATAAAAATACATCGGACCGTATTCCCACGTCCAAAGTTTTAGCACGTTAATTTTTAATAGATAATGCAGCTAAGGTATTTTCTTCATTGATAATATATTTAAAAATCACAGGTTCCATACAATATTTTTGCAACACCTTTTAATAGATCATAGCGAAGCAACGAGGTAGACGTGAGTCGCGCTTAAACTAATAATTTTTGAAGAAATAATTTTGTAATTTTTGAAAATAGTATTTAATATTTGAATTTGATGGAAATAAAAATTTAATAAATAAGTAAAATTGTATTTGATTTTAAAATCGTTAAAATGATGTAAAATTAATTGATGGATGATTGATTGTACGGAGTTGGATTTGAAAAATTAAATTTTAGCTGAATATCACAGCAATATTATACTATTTACAACTTATTAATAGAATTTCCTCATTAACGCAATAATATCTCAAAAAATAGTATACCAAACAGAAACGAGGTTAATTAAAATGTCACTGTCATTATCATTTACTATAGGTTATAGAAGGTAATAAGGTAAGTATTTATTGATACATTTTCCTTATTAACATAATATTTCATATTATAAATCAGGCTTGTCGTAATATTACAGTTACAAAAATTACCTGATAAAAGTGCTTTTAACGCCCTTGAAACAAACACAATAATTTATTAATTTTAACAGTAACTTGGTTCGATTTATTCGGAAACAGTTATCTTTCAACAATTTTAACAAGAGCACCTTTTTATGTCGAGTACTACTACTTCAACAAATTCATGATTAATTTGTATAATCATACTTTCCCTAAAAGTAGTTTCCAAACAATAATTACAACCCCCGCTTCCATCTTAAGCGAAGCACTTATAGTTGGACGTAGTCATGCAGAAATGATCCAACCCACATAAGTAAAGTTTTGAGTAATTTAGCTTCAAACATTTGAGTTTGCATAAGCGTCTGGGTAAATAATATCGGAAATATTATTGTTATATCGTTATTATCGGCAATAATATTAAGATTGTTTTACCATAATACAAATTTTGACGTGGTGTATGCAATAGCGTGGTTAACTCATTTTTTTACTTTTTGTGGGATGGATCATTTCTGCATAACTACGTCCAGTTGAGGTACATTGATACAAATTTAATATGTATTGGTTTTATTATTTTTAACAAAATCTCGAAAACTTTGATATATTTTGGTATATAAGTCGATCTAATAGTTTTTATGTTATAATAAAAATAAAACTGTTTAGGTCAAGCTTGTATGAAATTAATTCAGGAAATAAGACTAGGAATTTCTCCTTGAGATTTTTGCACATATTTAAAAAAACAGTCCGTTAAATATTATTTTTATAATTGTCAATATATTTTTCATTTAATAGGTAGGTATGTGTTGTATTATTTTTAGAATACGTCCATGTATTATATTTTTAATTTATATTTCATTGTTTAATTATAATTATTATATATTTGCGCAATAAATTGAACGGTTGGGAGCTTTTTAAAAACGATTTTGAATTTCACTTTAAGACATATTATGTTTGTACCACTTTATGTCGAAGTAAGACTAGGAAATATTTAAAAATAGATAAGAAAAATTATAAGTGGGCCGTGAATATCGTGAAATTTCTTTGAAAAGCAATAAAATCAAATTAAATAAATTGAAAAGCGGCGAAGATAATGCAATACGCACCATTTCACTTTTCTTCTCTTTCATAAAAAATTCCTAGCCCTATCCTGCCACAAAGAGATAAATAAATTAATATCTTAAAGTATGTCTTTTGAATGAAATTTCTAAGGATAGCTTTCAATTTAATTTAAAATGCAAATATTTTAGCGTCTTGGTTTAATTTTTGTTAAAATTTATAAATTTAGTATCACTTATTTTGTGAAGAAAATTTATAAATTGTTGAAAATATAATAAATACCATTTACTTATTTTGGTAACTAAGTTCCTAAACGAAACGTCACCATTTTAAATGAAGTAATTAATTTAAAATACAATTTTTTATGCACGAGGATAAAAACTCGGACACTGGGTATGTTGGAAGTCTACTGCAGTATATTTTTTAACAAAGTATAAAAAAGTTCCAGATAAATTAATTTTAAAGTAATTCATAAAAGCTCTTAAAATTGTAAAATTCTTTGAAGAAGTAATTTGATTTCGTGTAGGCTTTTCTAAAAAAACTTCTGGTTAAAGCGTAATTTAAGAGAATTTGAAGTAGACTGTAAAATTGCTTATTTCAACATCGTTTTACCTTTTACCGAAACAATATTTTTTCTTCGAAATCTACAATTATATTAAAATTATTGTAAACTGATATGCGGTACTAATAATAATAGTTGCAAAGATAATCAATGCAATAAATAATAATAATTATTTATATATGGCCATAAATAAAATTTGTATACAAATATGTACTGATAATACTAATAATAATTATTGTCTACAGTAAATACAATTTTGAAGTTTATCTTTAAATGCAACAATGTCATTTAATTTACAATAACCGCCGATAATTCTTCAATATTAAAAGTACATTTTGTTAAAACAAAATTGAAAATCTTGTGTTGATCCTCTGGGATCAACCTGGAAAAATGCTAGGGAATAAATACTTTTAGTAAACACAACCTTCTAAAAGTTAAAGTTTTAGTGGGTACAAAGTTTTAATTTATTTATATAAGTATGGAATTTCTATTTTTACGAAAAAACGTTAAAGTACTTTTTATTATAACAATTGGAAATTTTATATCTCACGTTTAGTTTTGAAATAATTGTAATCAAACAAACAAAATTATGCGGTCAAGGGCATAACTCGAAAACTAAATGCAAATCCCAACTAACTATTAAGTATTTTACTAACTTTAGTGATATCCTCATATTTTTGCAGATATAAAAATGATAAAATAATCAATCTACTTACTGGGCCTATCTTCTTCTTGCATATTTCCTGCATCCGAATTTCTGTGATGATGTTTGTGCCTTCTGTGTGAATGTCTCCTCTCCAAAGGAATATGAACACCAACAAATACTGAATGAGCACGATGACCTAAAACAAATTTCTTAGTTATAAAACCATTTTAATGGTTATCAACAAATAAACACAATTAAATTATATTGTATTATGTTTCAGTTATGTTTCAAAAGATAATCAAAATAAGAGATTAGGCTTGTGTGTGCATGCGTGAGAGAGAGAGAGAGAGAGAGAAAATAAAAATTAAAGGATGGGTCAAGTTTAAAAAAAGTATCCCAAAGTGCCTATATATTTTTTCATTTTTATAAAATTTAATTTACTTCTGATGGAATTAAAAATTAAACCATTTTGTTTATTATTTTCTGAAAAGTTCAAATTAATGTATAAATTTTTGACATCAAGTTTTGATTTTTGAATTTATCAAAAGAAATTTACAACTTCTTGAATATTTTTCGAAATATTCCTTCTAGATTAGTTGAAAATGCAGGATGCACTTAAAAAACTTCCTTTTTTTTTATTATAATAGCGTTTGTAACAACAAGGTCATTACGCTTTATTTCTGATTGATTTACATTATATTATTTAGTACTTGACTTGTATGATTTATATCTGTCTGTGCAATCCGCTGTCCATTACGAACCGCAGGACCCGCCGGACCGCCTCACCGGTGTCTCCCAGGATGCTGTCCACCGAATCCCCCATCCCAACCTGGTTGCGGATTGCCTCGTATGTTTGGCATTCTGTTAATATATGCTTTATGGATATGATTGTCTGGCATTTCTCGCATTGTGGAGGAGGGCTTTTGTAAATCAAATATGAGTGAGTAGCTTTGGAGTGTCCAGTTCTCAATCGGGTGAGGATTATTTCTTCTCTTCTATTCTTTCTATTTAATGTTTGCCATTCTGTGTGTTGGTTCTTGATTTTTTGTAATTTGCTTGGTATATTATTCCAGTAGTTCTCTATGTTGGTCTTTATTTTTGCCTTGATTAGTAATTGTATGTCTCGGCTAGTTGTAATGAACATTGGCTGTCCTTGTTGATGTGCAGCTGTTACACAAGTATCAGCTTCGTCGTTGCCTTGGATTCCTATGTGTGATGGAATCCAAAGGAGTTCCACATTGATGTTGGATTCTTGTAAAGAGTAGATTTTTTCACGGATTTGTTGTATAATGGCCTCGTTGGTGTGTGGATTGTCGATTGCCTTGAGTACACTCAAGGAGTCACTGATTATAAGGTATTTTGAACCACGTTCATCTGTACTGGATTGTATTAGGTTGTCTGTGATAATTTTGATTGGTACTGCTTCTGCGCTAAAGATGGAATTGATATTGGGGAGTTTATATCCATTTGCTTCTATTGTCTTTATTGCACAGGATGTTGTTTTGTCTGGATGTATTCGGCTGGTATGGTATTATTTTTCTTGTACTTATTTAGGTAAAAATTAACATTTATTCGCCTGTGATGCCAGATGGGAGTGTTCGTGTTTGTTCTTGGGGATTATGTTTTCTAATACCTTGGAAGGAATATTTAGTTGTGCTAGGATCATTTTCATTTTTGCAGTTATCGGTTTTGGTATGCGTGGACTTGTTTCGAAACGATGGAGTTGATTTTTGTCTATTATTTTCGTATATATTTTGGTTGCATTTTTTTCCAGTGTTTTGGTGTAGTATTTGGCTGTTAGAAACGTTCTTCTATCACGTAGAGTGTTCACTCCGAGTTCGCAGTGTAGACTAGGGACAGGGGTAGTTCTATATGTGAGAGTTATAATGCGCATGGTGTTATTTTGGATGGGATTAAGAAGGTTTAGAATATTGGGATTTGCGGAATTTTAGATGATGCATCCGTATCTAATTTGCTACGGATAATGGAGTTGTATAGTTGATGTAGTAGCTTGCGGTTAGGTCCTTTGTTTTTGTTATTGATGATTTTTAGAACATTCATATTATTTATACATTGCGATTTCAATTTAGTGATGTGAGGTTTTCATTTTAATTTTTCATCAAATAGTAATCCAAGAAATTTGTGATTCTCTGTGCGTTGCACTATTTGTGTGTTGATTTGTAGATTTAATTGATGTGCCTTGTTTTTATGGAATGATATATATTACTATGTATCGCTTCTTCTTATAACGGACACATGTAAAATAAAATGAAAATTCAAAAATGAACTTGACAACACTTCCTTATTTTTTATGATTTTGAATACCCTTTTTGCTAGCTCTATTTTGTCAATACTATTTAGCATGAAAATACTCTTAACCACAGAAGTCGATTCCTCGAGGGTGTGCTCTTTTGCTTTTTCTGAAAAATAACTTAAGAGGAGGGAAATTCGTCCCTCAAAGATACTCAAACGATATTGAATACTATACAATTTATTTCCAAACAATAACATGAACAAATAATGAATAAACCAAACTTATACTAAAATCGAAATTTAACATTTAACAAATAAATAATTTTTTATAATACTACACAGATTGAAGTTTTATTTCCGTTTTCCGTTTTACGCGTCGTTGTTTATTAACCGTACACTAATATCCCGCAAAAAGTTAAATAAGTTTATCTTACCAATAACAGGTGTCGCCGTTATGTTTCTTAAATAATTTTAACATCAAGTCATCTACGATCAATGGTGAATCCTAACTTTTCTTGAGAATCACCTCGTGTAATTTTGGTTAGTGCTTCAATAATCATTTACAGCAAATCTTTGTTCCAATCGGATACAATCACTACACAGCTTATAAAAGGTAAGTACCTTTATATTTATTATCAAAATTAATCTCACGAAACTTCTTGTAATTCATACAACTTTATGTAAATCTTTTCTGTTTCAGTTCCTCCACGTCGAATTGGGCTTTTAATCCAATTTTAACAACTTTTCTGACCAGAGTACCATAAAACACTCTGACCTCTTACACATTTGATAATCATCTTTTTTATTTATTTTTAATCTGCTGTTTCCTTGGTTTTTTACGAGTTTATCAATTTTGTCACTCTTTGATATCTTTTACAACGTGAGTACAATGCATCTTTGATATCATTTTTTTTTTTAAACCAAAATGTCATTTTAAATAATTTCATCTCTGTTTTAGGATCGTCATAACAACCTACCGTCTGGTTACACTCAACACGCATCAGTCCCGGATGAACGAATCGTTGCATTTGTCTTTACCGTGACCACACCAAATTACGTAAATCTTTTGTACATTTACCTCACTTCTTAAAATTACCCTACATTTATAATACTAAAAACTTAATTATACATTGAACAAATTTTTCTATGAATATAAAAATTATTGTAGTACATGATTTTTATATCATTGCTGGACGAATTTTTCCTCTCACTTATTTTGTTGATAACTGAATTTATTAGAGCGTTCAAGATTATCTGTTGAAATCTTCTTTGTCATTAAGAGTTTTCATGTAATTTGTGATCTTTCAGAGTGCTTATTTAATTCAAAGTTATTGGTATTTTGAATCACAACAATATTTTGTCTTTGGTATGGAGATGTTCAGTCCGTTATATACACACCATTGTTGTAGTTTATTTAATGTTGCTTGTAGGCATTTTTGTGTGTACTGTTCACTGGTCGAACTCATGTAAAATATTAGGTCGTCTGCATATAGGCTGTAGTTTATTGGGGGCAAGAAGCAGTCAGAAATGTCATTGATGGCAATGTTAAATAGTGTTGCACTGATTACTGCTCCTTGGGGAATACCATTTTTTTTGATGACGTGTTGTGGAGAAGGTTTGTCCCATTTTTATATCAAATGTTCTATTGGTTAAAAAGTTCTAAATGTAGTTTGGAAGGTTTCCTCGTGCATTCCATTTAGATAGATTTGTCAGAATTTTGTGTCTCCATATGGTATCAAATGCCTTTTCAAAGTCAACAAAGACCACATTGGTGTTCTGTTTCATCGAGAAGGTATTCTTTATGTTTGTGTCAAGTATTATTAGGCTATCTGTTGTAGAGCGTTTTGGTCTAAATCCGTTTTGGTTGTCTATTAGAAGTCAGTTGTATTCAATAAACCATATTAGTCGTCGGAGAACCATTCTTTTCATTATTTTTCCTAGGTGGCTGGTTAATGATATTGGTCGGTAACTATCAGTTTTTAATTTAGGTTTTTGAGACTTTAAAATTGGGATAACATTAGAATGTTTCCAGATTGCAGGAATTTGATGGGTTTGCCATATATTATTATATATTGCTAGTAGATAAGTGTGAGCAGTCTCGTGCAGATTTTTAATCATATCTACCTGAATGTTGTCTGATCCTGGGCTGGTATTTTTTGTGCTGTCGATGGCAGCTTCTAATTCTTCTCTAGAGAATGGGTTGTTGTATTTTTCCTGGTTGTATGAGTCAAATAAGATGTCATTTTTTTCTTGAATTTTTTTGTGTTCTGAGAAGGTATTACTGTGATGTGTGTCGCCGCCAGTGATAAATTCAAAGTGGTTTGCGAATTCTTCACATATATCGTTTTTGTTAAATGTTATGTTATTGTTTATTTCTATAGCTTGGACTGAGTTATAATTTTGAGGGGATTGTGACCCTTTTATTTTGTTGATGTTTGTCCATATTAGCTTAGATGGAGTGCTGGAGTTTATAGTTTTTATGAAGTAGTTCCATGAATTCTTTTTTCTTTCTTTATTTCAAGACGTGCCTTTGAACGATATTTTTTATATAGTATTAGTTCTTCCAAGTTTCTATTTTGTTTGTATTTTTTCATATGTTTTTTTCTAAGTTGTATTAATTGGGATATTGCAGGAGTCCACCACGGGACTTTTTTGAGTTTTTGTTTAACAGTTTGTTTTGGAATTGCTTTGTTTCTTGCATTGTATATTGTTGTATACAGTCTCTCAATTCTTTCTTCTATGTATTCATGGGCATGTTCACTCATTGATGTGATCTCAGTTTCATTCGAATAAATTTCCCAATTTGCAATGTTATAATTGTATTTTGTTATTGGTTCGTTTAACGCCGCAGTTTTTTTGTGTTTGATGATTATTGGAAAATGGTCAGAGCTACATGGATCTGCATGTGTTGTCCATTCAAGTTTCAGATATAGTGAGCTCGTAGAGAAGCTGATGTCTATTGAGATGAGTGTACTATTTGCGATTGTGAGATGTGTGGGATCTCCATTATTTAATAAGAATAAGTCATGATTGTCAAGAAGGATAGTTTCTATTTCTCTTCCTCGTGAGCAGTTGCGTGTGCTGCCCCAACAGTAGTTGTGTGCATTAAAGTCTCCTAAGATGACAAAGGGTTTATTCAGCTGGTTTATTATTTGTTGTAGAGAGTTGGAAGAGAATTGTTCATCTGGGGAAATGTACACATTGCAGATAGTGAGTGTTCCTAATTTTCTGTCATGAACTTCTATGGTTTTTGTTTGGAGCGTTGAGTTAATCTGCAATTGCTTTGTTATTACACTATGATGTGTATATATTGCCACTCCACCAGACGCAATCAGTCCTCCGTCATGATCTTATCTATATTCATTATACTCATTTATTCTAATTTTTGTTGTAGGGGTTGTTCTAGTTTCTTGAAGACATATTATTTTTGGTTGTAGATAGGATATCAGTTGTTTTATTTCTGTTATTCTTGTTAGTATTCCATTAACGTTCCATTGTAATATAAAGTTACCTTCCATTTTAGTTTTATGTTTTGTTTGTATTGTATTATTGAGGTAGGTCAGAGTCTTCGCAGTTTGATTCATATAATGATAGATCTTCTTGATTTTTATCAATTGATTTTCTGAGTAGTTCTATCATTCTAGTAAATCGATTTTTTATTTTTCTATGTATCAGCGCTGGGTAGAGGTCTTTAATGATAGCTGCCAAGGATTCCAGATCCTTATTGAAAGATTTTGCAACTGTTATTGGATCCGACGATGTTGTGAATACTTCATAGAATTGATTAAATTCATTAAAGCTAAACGGGAAATTATTAAGCTCTGAGGATATTATTTTTTCTACTGGGTCTAGTAGAATTTCTAACGATGAATGTGTTTTGTTGAGAGTCGGTTATTTTTTTTGTGATTTTGTGGATGTCTTTTCCATTTCTTTATTCGTCTTTTGGATTGCTTGATTTTTCTCATTGCTCTGTGATGCCATTGGGGATTTCTTATTTGTATCCTGTGTTGTAAGTCACTGGAGTTTTTTTGCTTCTTTACAGTTGGTTTTTTCGTATCGTCACTGTCAACCTTGTCACCTTCGGAATGTATTGTAATTTCAGTTGTTAAAAAATTCACATTGGTGTTTTCTGTTTGCATAAAAGGTTCGCTATTTAAATCAGAAGTTACTATATCTGGTGTTATATCTGGGGATGATTTAGATAGTGCACGCTTTTTATTTGGTGTTGAAGTAATTTCTGGATATTCTTTTGCACAGGTAATTGCCATGTGCCCATATGTTCCGCATTTGTAGCATCTTGTGTCCACTTCCAAGAAAATTCGGTAGTCTTCGTCTTCAAAATTAATTTGAGCCGAGGTAGGGATATGTGATTTTTCATCATATTCTATGTATACAAAACGTCGGAAGCTAATTATATGAGCATATTCGGAATCGTCAATTCCGGCCCGTATAAAACGTATGGTTGATATACAGGTTTAAGTTTTAGATCATTTTTTATAAATTCAGTTAGATATTCATTGGATATTATCGGAGATACATTAGATATGATTATTTTTTTTTGACGGTGTTATTAATCTGCGTGTCAATACATCTATGTTATTTATTTTAATTTGTTTGTGGTTTTCTATAAATTCATTTACAATATCTTTGTTTTTCAAGTATAAACAGATGCGGTCGTTGGCTATGCGCGATAATGTTGTTTGGTTGCACGATTTTACCGACCGCTATTATATAATTTTTAATTTTGAATCCTGCAATGGAGTTTAATATTATTCCTTGTTATTTCTTTGGGTATATAAATTGGATTGGTTGTTTTACTACGTTTGAATATGATTTGGTTGTGATATTAGGATTGACAGATGATGGATTTTGTAGGTTATGTAGGTGATTTTGGCTTTGGTTACTACCCCTTTGGCCGGGGGTAGTATGACTGTATGTTATATTCATGTTCCCTTATCCAGCAGGGTTCTACATTGAATTTTTGTGTAAATATGTTTATTAATATCTCTTACTCTGTTTATAACAATCAATTTTCGTCACTCAATTACACGCACGTCACTTCAGCAAGATGTCGCATCCTACATTCAAAAATTTCCTATTAAATGGAAATACTAATAAATTTTAAGAGAGCACTTACTATCAACTGCAACACGCTTTTATAGCAAAATGTTTTGAAAGCTTTCGTACAAAAAAAAGTTTACTCGGCTTTAATGAATCTTTATTAAAGAAAAACAAACTACAATATAAATTAATTTACTGCTCTTAAAATATGCATTCAAAGTTGGGTACCTATTTTAAAATTAATTTAAAAAAACGATCATAAATTATCTTTATTCAACCTATGTACTTATTTTAACAAAATAAAACTAAAAAGTTTTAATGTACAAGGTGACTCGAATTTCTAAAATTCTTTTGATGGGTCCTTTGTTATAATGTCGTTGGTATTATTTAAATTTCTGGTTTATTATTGATACTATAGCGAATTATAAAAGAAAGTTTAACTTGTTATAAAGAACACTCTGTATTATTAATTAAATACCTAATTTATATGCACGTCTATCAATTCCTTAACATTATTTAGTTTAAAACTTATATTTTTCACGCTGTGACAGCTATTAAAGAAAATTTTTTATTTCCCCCTATAACCTTTGATGCGATCAGGATAATCTTTAATTTGATCTCCGGAAAAAAACTAATACATCAGTCAGTATTTTTAATGACATTTTGGAAACTTTTCTGGAAGACTAATATGAAATGTTTATTTGTTCTATAAAGGTTAAAGCAGTTAAAGTAAATAAATATGATCAGAACTCAAGCAATATTTGCTACAACGTTCATAAACAAAATATTTTTTTATTAATAAAATAATAATATTACTGTGTTATTTTAAATTACCTAAGGAAATTATTTAATTTCTATATAATTATTGTTGTAATTAAATCGTACGTATCAGTGTTAATTCATAACTTACTGTTATTGGGGTTTTTCCTCGTTTCATAACCAAAATAACCAAAAAGTTATTCTGAAGTAACTTTTATATTTTACTTTTAGTTGTATTACATTGTAAGGTATAAAAAGTTAGCCGACTGCTAATCACAGCTAGCATTCACGTAGAAGAGCCCTTATTCTCGAATTGTAGTTGCCATGTAGAAGTGCTGCTCATAATTATTATAAGCTTACAAACGCGAAGCTTCTACGATACAACATTTTCAAGAAAGTAAATTAAATTTTAACTGTTACTACAAATGCATAAACTAAAACATTAATAAAATCTGGAATTAACAAAAAATTAGGAATTAAAAAAAAGGAGTAAATTAAATAAATATAAGTAATAAAAAAGCCTGATAGCTTACGTATCGATGTTTTGGTATCATTAGACTATCATCAGGTAACCTGAATCAAAGAATAAATAATAATTCGAATTAAAAATTAAAAGAATATAAAGGCGAAAGGTAAAAAAATTGCAAGTAGTGGTGGACAGCAAATAATAGTCTAAAACTTTAATTTGTAAAATAATAAAGAAATATAATATAAACGGTAAGAACGCAAGCACAAAAAACATTTAGACGGAAAATGATTTAAAATATCTGTGCAATGATCTGCAGTGTGATTTTGACTCTTCTGGGATGCTTTAATGTTTTATCGTGTTTTATGTTAGTTGTTGTTTCTCTCTTATCAAGGGAATGCTTCGACCTGCAAAAGGCTGGGTTTAATAATGCTATCAGGAAATCCAGTGCTGATTTGCATGACTGATTTTGCCTTCAAACGGAATTTCAGAATTTGAAATATACCTTTCTGGATGCTCCAGATTATGGTGCAAAATGAATTAAAATTCTTATATAATTTTTATAAAGCAAGGATAATACTCGTATTTTCTAATATATTTACTTATACCAAAGCTTCTACCTTAAAATGAAATACAACTAATCTTTATATCAACATCACTTAACTCCTAACGAATTTAGGAAATTCTTTGAATTATTTTAAAATAAAAATATATGAAAATTTAGAAAATCAAAAAAAGGAATTTAAAAAAGAATGAAAATTGAAATAGATATAGGTAAATGGATTTTAAATTGTGCTATTAAAGAATGATGACAATAAAAATAATATCGGAACTTGTAAGTTTAAATCAACCGTGATTTGAATCCCAAGTTATAATAGTATAATTTATAAAATAAAATAATAAAACGAAGTTCAATTAAAATTATTCTTCAGAAGTAAAAAACATGCTTCCCAAGACATGACGGATGTGGAAATGCCATAATGGTTTGTTTAAAATAACAGAAATTATTCCATGTCATTTTGATGAGAGTAATTAGAAGCCAAAGTTTGTTGCCTATTAGTAAACGTCCTGCATAATAATAATAATACCAATTTTGTTTTCTTAATTTTAAGGTAGGAACATATAATGTACATAAGTAGTTTTGTAAAATGTACACATGTATAACTTGATAACGTTATAGAGATAACGTCATAATAATAATTGCACTATGCGGAATTTTGGTAAACCCACAGAAAACATCGTTAGAAGCACTTGAAATTAGTGTCGAATAATTATTGTGTGTTTACTTTGACTACATAAGCCCAAAAGCTTGAATGTACAAATTCAAATAAATTTTCTACCTAAGAATATTTTTTTAAAATAGAATTTGTATAGGTACATGTACATACATGTACTATTTATTGCTCCTTCAACCTTAACTTCATTTATAAGGTACAGACATTTTAATTAATATGAAAAATAGCGTTCATGTGAAAATTAAGAATATAAAATGCTATTCCCTACAAATTCTTATTTTATTGGGCTGGCTAAAATCTCTCTGAGAGCCGTAATTTTAGTATATCTGCCTTATAGCGAATTAAAAAAATAAATTATCACAAGACGATCGATAGAACTGAAATTGACGTCAATGTAATATACTCATGACAAAAAAATGTTTCAAATAAATTAAAGTAAATTCAAAAACATACATTCGTAATTAGAATACAATTTGGCTATTAATATTGCACCTAATAAATAAACCATAAAAAGTTATGAAACACAATATGACAATATTATTATTACCTTTATTTATCGTACATTTTCTATAGTTTTAAAATTTTTTTAATGATAAATTTTACATGCATAATGTTAATAACATTTTTAATAACGAAATTGATAAAATATTTAAAAGGTAGTAGAATTTAATTAAAAAATTTCAATCAAAACTTTAAAATGGAATTTAATGCTTTGATTCACACAAAATCACTGCACTACTATAATAATTTTTCAATTAGGCATTTCCAAGTACGTCACAGTGACGTCATTGGCTCCACCCCGAACAGCTGATTCTCGACAAGTTTGTGATAAATCTGTATTTTTACCTGTTTTTATTGGTAAAAATTGAATTTTTTTACATTTTATAAACCGTAGAGAGTGTAGTGTAAAATTATTACTGTAAGTACCTTCCGTTTATTTTCTTTCCCGAATTAATCGCAAACCTAACCTCGAGTATCAATTATTTTGCTCGGACAAGAATTTTACATACTGCTTAATGTTTAGCGCTTTGTCCGTAAATTAATTTGCACATTTCAGTTTCACTTTGAAAAAATTGCAAACTGCATAATATAAAAGTTAATTTTAATTTTTGAAATGAAAATTGTCTTGTAAAAATGCTAACCTCAAAATATCAGTCGAATATCAGCTGTTCGTGACGTCACATGGAAATGCCTAATTGTAATTAGGATATTATTTGTTGATCATTAAAAAAAAATATTGAAAAGTAAATTATTTTAAAAGTAAAACATTTTCAGTGCTGTGTGCGCGAATTTTATTCGCAATTTCGTCTGTTGTAAAAATTGTAAAAGATTTTATATCCATTATTAACAAATCTTTAATCGTTTAAAAAATGATCTAACAATTCAGAACCTTCAGCACCATAACTGACATATCTAATAGTTAATGATATGCTTTGCTTGCAAAAGAAAAACTTATATTCAATAAAAAGAAAAAGTAAATAATTGTACATAATTTTATTTACATAATAATATGTTTCTGAGATATTGTGTAAGCAAATCGTGTATAGGTTGCGGTGCCAAAGTTTCGTGTTTTGATTCCCACGACAGATAACATAATATAAATTTAAAGTATTAATGTAAAAAAGAAATAAATAATAATAAATTATATTATTATATCAAAGGTCAACTGTAAAGGACTTGTAAAATTAAAATATTATATTATTCCATCTCAACTACTTATAGTAGTAATTAGTAAACAATAAAAAATGATACCCTTTTGAAAATTTGTCAAAATTAAATGAATGTCCTTACGTTAATGAAAAAACATTCATTTAATTAATACAGACGTGTGATTAATTAATTTTAATTTTGTCACAGATGCTTTATTAAATGTAAAGTGATATTTAATCAATCTGTCCAAGTGAATTTATTAGTGAACATAATAAAAATCTAAACTTTCAGTAGAATATTTTGTTCTCGTCATATTTTTAATTTGACGTTTTTAACAGCTGTCGTTACGCTTATCCAACAATAGGCACATGTGGAATTCGAACCCACTACTACTTGTTTGTAGTCATGCACTACGCGCAATCTGCTCTACTATTTTGTTTTTATTGTAAGTGTTAACGAACTATAATTTGAAAAGATCCAACCCTAAAACTTTGTCGTAAACTAAAACCAATCAATATAACAGCAAAAACTTCCAAGTCCTTTAGAAACTTGTGAGCGTGATACCAATATAAAAAATCTCGTCAAGCTTAGAAATTGTTTATCCAGGGTTGTTAATTATTAATTTATTTATTTAGTGATACTGTCAAATTTCTTACGTTGTTACCCACATATATTATATCATCATCAAATTAATACGTAATTAGCAAATTTTATTGCAATTAAAAAACTTATAAAAAGTATACACGGTAATTGTATATAAACTTGTTGAGAAAATGTTTAATTTATATTTATTTACCTTCGAAATCTTTTTCATCGTAACTTTGCGCTGCTTTTTGTGCTCCTGGATCTTTTGGTGGAGCTTCGTCATCATTATTAGGTGATTCCATTTTCGATATATCTGAAACAATTATAGAGTCCTGAATTATAAATCATGTAATATTAAATGTTATTATTATTAAAAATACTTTTTATTACTAATAGTTTAGTAATAAACTTTGTAAAAAATAAAAACCGAGCTGTGAATACTTGTTTGAATAAAAGAAAGATCAAATCTGTTTATTGGAGTGAAAATGCATTCGTTATCCGTTAATAATTTTATAACGACGTTGCAATAAGGAATAAATTTTATCTTGCTTTACCTTATTATAAAGTAAAATTGCATCGTTATCGACGTCGTCTATAATTTTCTATGTAAAACGAATATAAAAATTATTCTTATAGAGCATCTCGAGCGCATATAAAACGGTGCATTTTATCATAATATCCTATAACTTGGAATAATAAAATGCATTAAAAATAATTAGAAAGTATTGTAACGAATTGTTATTTACTCGCATAATTTGTGCTACACGGTGTATGTATCCTATTTAATGTAGTATATACCCGAGAAAGTGTAAGATTAACAGTAAATTCTAATTGATTACTTCGATACCACGGTACCGTTCGATTTTCCTTTGTATATTTGTTAGAAAGTTTACCAAAACCATCGATATTTTAATGCTTCCACTTAAAATTTTTTTAAATGTTCGGAAAATAACCTTAAAACCCAATCATTTTCATGGTTATGGTCAACATAGTTTGAGATCTTTGTTACAGAGTCGAGCCTTGATTTTTTGCTTTGAATTGAATTGAATAGCAGTGCATTACCCTCCAATAAGCCGTGCTTTCGACTTTGAACAGCAAACCGTTAATATCAAAGCCCTTTCTCTATCAGAGATATCAACATTTTTTCGTCATATATTTTTTTTGGTAACGACCCAACCCGGCCTCTGGTCGGTTGGCTCACCGGGAAATACCTGTGTACCAATCCAGCCTTGACTCATGTCGACAAACTTCGGTGAGTTTCAAAACAAATTTGCTTTAATGTCCTTTTTTCTTATGCGCCAATTTTAATGTATAGTTTGTTTCAGAATAATTGAAATTAAAAAAGTCATAGCATCAAATTACGTTGATATAAAAACGTACAAACTATAAACGAAACATAATATATAGAGATAAGGTTAATTATTAAAATAATAATTAAAATAATAAATAATAAACGTAAACTTTAAAAACAATTGTTTGATTTATTTCTGTCCACAAACCCGATATCCCTTTTATTAATTATTTTAATCTCGCGCCAGCCTTTAGCAATGCATATGCTTGGTTGACAGCATATCTTATCACATAGTTCGTATGCTTTTATATCAACGTAATTTGATTCTATGACTTTTTTTAATTTCAATTATTCTGAAACAAACTATACCACTATATCCCACTGCTCTTGCTTACGGATTTTAAAATATAGTCAGCCAATTGTTTTTGCTTTAAAGTTTAATAAAGTTTGTGGATTTTCTAATCTAACACTGCTAGATTTCACTTGATTTTAGTAATGTAACCTTTTACAAAAAGCTAATATAATTCCAATATTAATGATATTGCACTATATTGCGATCACACAAGTCAAAGTTTTGGAAAATAACCTTAAAACCAGTCATTTTCGTAGTTTTGGACAATATAGTTTGAGATCTTTGTTACAGAGTGGAGCCTTGATTTTTTGCTTTGAATTAAATTGAATAGCAGTGCATTACCCTCCAAAAAGTCGCAGCAAATCGTTGGCATCGAATTTTTGTTCAAAATTCAATTACCCCTTTTAGGCTTCTATACAAAGTATAACAAGAAGCCTTATGATCTGGCTCCGTGTCTGTCCGTCCGTCTGCTTCTATCAGATATTAACATTTTTTCGTCATATATTTTTTTCGGAGCCAGCCTTGACTGATGTCGACAACTTCGGTGAGTTCCAAAACAGATTTGCTTTAATGTCTGTTTTTCTTGTGCGTCAATTTTAATATATCACTATCCCACTGCTCTTGCTACAGATTTTAAAATATAGTCAACCAATTGGTTTTGCTTTAAAATTCAAATAAAATTTGTGGATTTTATAATCTAACACTACTCGATTTCTCTTGATTTTAGTAAGGTAACCTTTTACAAAATGCTAATATAATTCCAATATTAATGATATTGCACTATATTGCGATCACACTAAGTTAAATTTTTGGAAAATAACCTTAAAACCCAGTCATTTTCGTAGTTTTTTGTCAATATAGTTTGAGATCTTGGTTACAGAGTGGTGCCTTGAATTTTTGCTTTGAATTGCATAGCAGTGCATTACTCTCCAAAAAATCTTGCATTCGACTTTGAACAGCAAATCGTTGGTATCGAATTTTTGTTCAAAATATAATAATCCCTTTTTTTTATCAGATATCAACACATTTTCGTCATATATTTTTTTCGGTAACGACCCAGTCCGGCCTCTGGCCGGTTGGCCCACCGGGAAATACCCGTGTACCAATACAGCCTTGAGTGATGTCGACAAACTTCGATGAGTTTCAAAACAGATTTGCTTTAATGTCTATTTTTCTTGTGCGCCAATTTAAATATTATACCACTATCCCATTGCTCTTGCTTACGGATTTTAAAATATAGTCAGCCAATTGGTTTTGTTTGTGGATTTTATAATATAATCTAATGTCGATTTCTCTTGATTTTAGTAATGTAACCTTTTACAAAAAGCCAATAATACAATTCCAATATTAATGATATTGCATTAAATTGCGATTACACAAAAGTTAAATTTTTGGAACGAATATTGTAATTATGGCGACTTATATTATTTATTACATATAAAGAATATTTTGTACTTGATGTTTATGTTTCCCAATAAAATTAATTATATTTATACTAGTAAATAAATAGCAATTAGTATAATTTGATGTTAACCACTATGTAAACATTCTATTATATCGAATAAGTGTATAAAAATCTGCAATGTAATTGAAATTCTAGTAACAATACAATGTAAAATTAATAAACATAAAAATAAACATTAATTCTATAATTTTAACAATGCAATTCAAACTATAAAGGAGAAAGCTTTAATATTTGAATGGGCAAGGTTTGTCAACAAATAATAAATTGTAAAATACAGTAAAAACGTTGCTGAGAAATATAGAATCAATTGAATAGAATGCGAAAACACTCATTTTAATTTTCCCTTGTTTCTCGGGCATATTTATCTGGGAATCACGACCTTAAAATTGGCATTGTTTAGGTAAAATACGTCTTTTAATTGTTTTTTCAATATCTCATCGTGATTTCAGGTTTTAAATTTACAAGTAGTTACAGGTAGTGTGGAAAAATAAATGGACATATTTGAAGTTGAAAACTTTTTTATTTATCAATGGAATTTAACAAATTTGATTTTAAATGATAGCCATTACTTTAAGCCAAGATTTAAGAGTGTGATGTAATATTTCTGGAAAAAGGTGTGAACCCCGTAATTATAATGTTTTTCAGCTGAGAGATAATTTTTAATTATTGTTTTTGAAGAATTGTTTTGTAACTGGGTTAATTTAGGGTCCATATTTCGGGCCTATAGAAAGCAATACCTTCATTTTACAAAAACTTCAACATTTACTTTTAAACTTGAGCTGGAAAGGACTCCTGTTGAAATTTATTGTTCATAGACTATTATTTCTAATTACGATAGTATAGCAAAAAGTTGTTGATTTTCATTGGCTAGTTTAGTTAAACTTATAGTTTGCAGGCAATTCAAATTTACAGAAAAACTAGAATCGACACATCATGTGTACTTATTCTTTAGAATATTTAAGAATTTTTATAAACAATGAAGAACACAAAGACAAAGAAAATTAATTACTAATTAATTAATTATTAATTACGCACTTAAATTTAAACAACCATGTCGTGACGCACTTTTGGACATTTTTATCACATCATGCATTTTCATTCGCGTCATTTAACACACGTGTGATTCGACATAATGAAAATATTGGTAATCAACGTATCATAATAATTTGTATCCATTTAGCAAATGTTAACTAATCAATTTGTCCGAAACCTAGTGACAAAATGTTGACTATTACTACGGAAATGTAACGAACAGGGTGGTTTCCCATTTCCTTCCCTATTAGATTGGTCTTGGACTTTGTAATAGCAGGTTTTAAACTAATGGTGTACCAAGTTTGGAATGAAGCACCAATTTAGTTTTTCAGATTTAAATGTTGACATCACATATTTTTCATAGCAGTGGAAGTTACGCGATTTGTTATAAAACTACGAAACTTTTTCTTTGCCCTCTTTTAAATAAAGTTAAATCGATTCTTGGGGGTTGTGAGCCTCGTTAAGTTGTTTAAGCGTCACTACTGTCGATGTGCATCTCTAAATAGAACGAAAATTAACTTATTCCATGTTTTAAATTATGCTTATAAAATTTTCAATCTTTTTCATTACCTCTATAATATACTAATCAAATTTTCTCTCTCTACTAGACGTAAATGACATTTTGTAAAACCTTCGAACATTTCTCTCAAACCATTGAATAATTTTAAAATTATAATAACTGAAATTCAATTAGTTCAGAAAAATCAACAAGCAGCTAAATTAGTTAAAATTTTAAATTGGCAATAGGGTAACAACTTTACAAAAATTAATTGAATTGAATTTTATTTCGCTCCTTCTTTAGAAAGGGAAATCTATGTATATCTACTCATACCATGATATCTACTACTATTTTGCTAGTACAACTTGATTTCTTTCGAACATGCATTGCAACTCACTGACGTCGACCGATTACTGTTTCAATTGGTAATCAGATTTACAGTAAACATGCTAAATAATACAGGGGGACATTAATAGCAAGTTTTATAATACGACTGGTGGCCACGTTATAATTATTTTAAACTCCATCAATCTAAAAAAAATTTTTAAAATCTTTTCAGGAATTGTAGTTTAAGTCTAGAAAGTTCATATAAATTTTAAAAATTTAATTAACAACAATTTTGTAATCATCAGTTTTTTTTAAATATATTATTTTAAGACTTAAGTATAAATATACTGGTTGTACCGGTAACTCGAGGGCCACCGCGAATATACGTTATTCATGAGGTAATTATCGGCCAATAAGTCTCAATAAACTTCTATACATCAAACATTTCCTAATGTGGGCATGGAATTTACTTTAATTAATTGGAATTAATCAGAAAAGAAATAAGTTATTTATAAAATTATTTTAACACACCTGTTAACCACTTTAGTAGTAAACCAATTTATTATAAGAAAATTTTAGCATGTCGACTATAGGGATTTAATAGGAAATTCTACAAATCGAACCTTTAGAATTGCAAGGCATAAAAATTCACTTGTAATAATTATGTGTAGTGTCCATCGATTATTTCCACAAAATGTGACGTTCAGCTTCTGTTTAGAGATAACAATGGGGACGAAAAGGAGAAGCGAACATAAGAATGTTATTATTTTCTACTATAAAGTACATGATCGTTAATGTAAGTTTACTAAACAGAATTATGATTTGACATCTAAAAGATTGAATAAATATGTATTGAAAATGAGACAATAAATTTAGTAATATTGTGTTATATTGCTAAGTCGATCGAAGAAAGCGTTTTACCAAATACATATACGTTTTGTTCATGTCATTATATCATTGAAAAAGTCATCACTATTACTAATCGCCCATCTTGTTCGTTGTTTGCATTAACAAAGTGGAGAATGGGAACCTACTATTAATGTTGGTTCCGCACGACAAACCGTAAAGATTAGTTTCAATATATAAACCCCCACGGCTGCTTACACCGGATTGAAGAATTCTGTGCGATTTATTGTAGCGCTAGATTTGAGTATCGGTGAAAATAAGATCATTAATTAGTGTCCGACGTTTTGGGTTCTTTATTTACCCATTATCAAAGCTACAAAATTACAATTACCATTAAAAACATCTTAATTATTGCTAATTAAAGAACAAAAAAAAATCTTAAATACTTTGAAGAAGATACCAACCTTCCTTAGTACCCAAGTATTTTGATATTCTTTTGTTATTATATAATTAGTTTTAATTATATTTTTAATAATTGCAATTTTGTAGGAAAATCGTGAACCCCAAACGTCGGTCACTAATTAGTGATGTTAATTTGACCTCTCGCTCAAATATGGGAGGAATGGAAGGTCAACAAAAGACAAACAATATTATATTTCGTTCCTATATTTATGATTATTAATTATATTCAATTTAAACATTTAATTAGTACGTAACTAGTAAAGGATCCACTTTAAGATTATCTACTTATCTTTTACATATTATTTACAATATTCGATTTTATATTTTAGTATTTATTTCAATTTCCCTTTTTACAAAATAAAAATACTTCCGTCTGAATCGAACTGAAAAGACGAATTAACTTTAAAAATTCAAATAGGGCCGACTGATCGCGCATCATTCGCAGGTACGAAATCAGTGATCCTCAAACAATTATTTCTAATTTACCAATGCACAAATTATTTACACTTTTTTTATTTGAATACAAAACATAGGCACTAAAACCGTGACCAAACCTATATTATTATAATTTTTTGAATTGGAAGATGCATATTAACTATTGTCTTTGAGTTACGAGATATTTGGTATATCTGGTATAAAAAAACGGAAAAATTCGATTAGACATGTAATTAGAGGAACGGTGGTACACTCTTTTGTGGATCATCTATTACAGGGGTGGCCAACCTGCGGCTCGCGAGCCACATGCGGCTCTTTGAAAGATTATTTGTGGCTCTCGATAAATGTACCCGAGTTCCCTTTTCATTTTTGTGCAATTATACTTAAAGAAATTATTATCGTTCCGTATGTGTTTCAAATTTTGAAAAATGGCTCGACTATCAAGGAGCTTGGCAACCCCTGATCTATTATAACTTATAACAAGTGTAAATTAAATTCCAAAATGGTAAATTACGTTTTAAAATTACTACATAACCATTACAAAAGCTTTATGCAACTGCTGATGCTGATTTGATTACAAAGCAAAAAATTATTCCCAATTTGAATATAGGACTCGCGGAGTTTTCCAGTTCAACTTTTTGATGAATATAAGGGCAACCTGGAGCCGAAAGAATTGGTTCTACTATTTAATTAATAATGTTATGCCCTAATTAGAATTGCTCAAAAAATGAACGTTGTAAAAGAAAATAGACGATTCTTTAAGTTATTACTTAAAGTCAACTAATATACAAAATATCCTCTTCTTCTTCTTCTTACATGGAGAAGTATATAAAATATCAACATCAGTAATTAAAATACCGTATTAAGAATGGAATTTGAAAAGATTGTCAGGATCTCCAAAGTGGTTTCCGCGGAACCATTAGGATTTCTAAAATGAAAGTAAGGGGTTGTAAGTAGAATTAATACTAGATATCATAAGCCTACCAGCTGCATTTTTTATATTGCAGCTTTTTTATATTGTAATAATGGCAAATCATTAACGCAGTGACACCGACGGTTTTACGTGCCCTTCGAAGCACGGAAATGGTCAAGAAGTTTTCGAATCTGGGAACCCTGTAATATCATCAGTTGATCTGGGTAACTGCCTGGCTGTAACCGTTGCAATATTAAAAATATGAAATTTATTAAATATTTATATTTTGAAATATTTTTAATTTCAATGGTTCCCGCAAAGTTTTAAATATTATGAAATGACTTCGTGGCCAAAAAAGTATGAGAATCACTGCTATAAACTATTACTTCGTGTAACTTAATTTACTGTCTAACTCAATATATTTTTCATTATCTACTTGATAACTTTGTTACACTTAATTACTATAGTAGCTTAATTATAAGTAAACCTGTAAAACAAGAATTGGTTCGCAAATACTGGCTAGTTTAATAATTTATTAATTATTATCGATAATAAAAATTAATAAAGATGTAGAAGGTAAACAATTACTTTATTAATAGTGTCAATCAGATTTTAATAGAATGCCTTGTTAACTGAAGACAAAGGTAGAAGTTCACTCGAACTAACATGCAAGATAATGTAGGTGTTTAGAGGAATATCGAACAAGCACTGTGCTGATTTTAGAATGTGATAATTTAAAAGAAAATCGTGTTTTAAGTAGATACCTACGTATCTTAAATATTTATAGGTTTGAATGTATTAAACTTTGAAGGCAATTTTAAGTCGTATAAAATTATTAAATAATAATAAAATAAATATATTATTAGTAGTACCTCTTCTTCTTAGTCGTATTGTTCGTTTCCGAACGTCGTGACCCATCTCTTTCTATGCATGTTAACTTCTATGTTAATGTTATTCTTTAACTTCTTTTATATTAACTTCTAACTATAGGTTAGTAGTACCTACTAACATTTTGAATGTCTATTTTTAAACATTAAACATTCTCCTTCTCGTAGCGGAATTGTAAATTTAATAAAAAAATTTGAGGAAAATGGTTCAATAAGTAATGTAAGAACATTTGTCCATCGTCGTGGTCGTTCTTCAGCTGTAAACATCGCTACATTAAAGGAAAGTGTCAGAGCAGAGCCGAGAAACTCAATTCGTCACCTTCATAACAATTGGACCTATCTTGTGGCACTCTGCAACGAATTAAAAAAAAAGATTTTCATTTACGCCCTTACAAGATTTCACTAACGCAAGATGTAAGCTTACAGACCATCTACAGCGTCGTACAGTTGTCAATTTGGTGTAGGAAAACAAAACTGTTGATGTTGATTATTACAATAATATCAGCTTAAGTAATGAAGCTCATTTTCAGTTGATGGATACGTCAATAAACAAAATTGTTGAATCTAGGCAGCTGAAAACTGGGACTTTCCGCAGAAAACCGCGCAGAATTACTGTGTGCTCTCTGGGCTGGAGGGGTGATTAGATCATACTTCTTCGAAAATGATGCCGGCCAAGCGCTTACTGTTAATGGTGCTACGTGCCACACAGCCACCGTAACCATCGATTTATTGAAAGGACAATTTGGTGACAACATTATTTCAAGAAATGGTCCTATCAAATGATTATTCCTCCAGATTATTTTCTTTGGGGGTATGTTAAATTTATGGTTTATGCTAACAAACCAACAACTATGGAAGCACTGGATGTCAATATTCAGCAAGCCATTTATGAAATAAGGCCAGAAATATTGGAAAAAGTGGTCAAAAATTGGACTGATCGGATGCGCTTCGTAACGATTAGTCGTGGTGGTCACATGCCGGAAATCATTTTCAAATCATAAATGGCATTAAACTTACTCTCATAAAAAATAATTAAAAAAAGATTCCATCAATTTTTTAATGTTTTATTTCAAATTGAAGTTCTCATGCAGCTAAACAAATACCCTATAGTTCGTAACGAATTTTCAGCTTCAATTCTTTAATATCATAAACTTTTAACAGTAAAATAATTGACATAATATTACAGCAGCATTTTGGTAAAATGACCAGTTTGAAAGTAACATTACGAAAATAATAAATAGGTACTACTTACATGAATATAAAAAATTTTGCCTAACAGAGTGGTTCATAGGTATATGTATTAAGGAGTGTCGAATTTGGCTTTGGCATTAAGGAAAAAGATAACAATCGTAACTTCGATTCTCTTTTGCTTTCAACTTATTAATGTTTTCCTACGAATTTCACATTAAGTTCAACGTTCTATTCTTTTTAACATAGAAAAAGCGTATATTTTTACGAACATAAAAATTATATTTTATAATGAGGAGATAAGCACATATAGGATATTTTCTTCTAATGAGATTAAAAAATTCTTGTAATTGCTTAGTCTATTTGAAATAAAATTATTATGATTCTAAATTTTTAAGAGGATTATACGGTTATTACTATTCTGGATAATCTTATTTCAGTTTAAAAATTTGGACTATGCACAAAGACACTTGTTAAAATATATTTAATTAAAAAATTATAATAGTTTCAAATATTTACCCTTTAAATAACTCACGTAATAATTACGAAATATTAATTTGATTAACAAAAATAATTTATGAATAGGTCGATTCCTTGATTTATTAGTTTTCATTCAAGTGAAAACTCAAGCTCATAATTTTGTGCTTATTTGAAAGTCATATTCGTATTCAAAATACTCCACTAATTTTCACTTGAGTAGTCCTATTATTGCCATGAAAAGTGTAAAATTATAACTTGACGTGTTGTTTTTGTTTTGTCGTTTCTTAAATTGGAAGTTTACTCAAGTTTGTAATGGTAAATCTCAAGAAAGTGATTAGATTAATTTACACGATAGACTAAATAAATTATTTAGTGCATGCTTACATTGCCAAGTAATGGACAGTAAACACTCAAACTGAAAAACTTTTCTGCATGAGAAGTTTTCAACTTCAATTCAAGAACTGCTCACTCGATACTAATGTATGTATGTATGTATGTATATTCGGTTATGAACGTCTTGCGACATTTTCCCGATACCTCTCCCTGTCTCTGCTCGTTGCGTGTTGAAAATGTGTAACGAGCACAGAGGACCTACAGCTTAACGTGGATTCCGAACCACGGGAATAGACGATTTTTACACCGCCTACTCCGATCAGGGAAGTTTTTTAGCCATAAATAATGTTATCTGGGGCCAGCAGATAGACATTTGGTGAGCGAAAATTTCTTCAATAGATAGCACCTCACAGGATTTGAACCCGTGAATCTTGGCTTGAAAGCGAACAAGCTAGCATTTCAGCCATTCGCTCACCTACATACATAGCCCACGCTATGTATGTTTGTGTCAAATTCAAATACCATGTTGAAATATCTATGTATGTACGTTTTCACTCGTTTAAGCAAGAGTACTTAGCTAAAGTTCTAGCACATTGCTAAGTAACAATGCCCTTTTGTTGACAATCTTAAATTGGCAATTCAAACATGAAATCTGTTATATTATTCTAATTTTTCTAATAATATTCTAATTAATTTTTGCAATAACTGTAATTTTTCTACGTTTCGGTTATAACCAACCATTTTCAGACTCTCAAAATCAACAAAAAACACTAGAGGCAATCAACTAGCATTTATATCGAATTACATTTTACGACTAAATGTGAAATTTAAAATCATTAAAATCTGCAATGTTACAGAATCCGCAATTTGCATAACAGCCATTTGCAAGTATTAACATTAAATTTATGATTTTAAATTTCATGTTTTAACTAGTATTTAATTCGATAGAAAATCCATTTGATAGCCTGTTTCGTTTTTGTTGTATTACACACATAATTATAGAGTAAATGCAATTGCAAGAAGAGTGCAGTTTTTTACATTATCGTATCTATGATTTGTTATATTATTGCTGAAAATTTAATTAAAAAATATAATATGTGAAACTTACTCTTACGTGCCTTTGTTAAGAACTAAAAGTTGTTTAAATTGTAAATCTCAATTACGAATTCAGTTACTCCAGTTTTACACTCGAATAAGAATTACGCCCTAGATCTAATGACTTTCTTTAGTTATACGAGTAATTAATACCCAGGTACCACTTATTTATAAATTATCTACGGGTATATACCCAAAGACCCGTTTGAATGTGTGGCTGAGAACTATTTATTCGAAATTTTCGTATCTCAATCAATTTAAGTGAAATATTTCTGAAATGCTTTGATGTTTCTGATTTCCATTATGTCACGTTTGTTGGTTTGTTATTGCTAATTAAATATTTACGACCTGCTCACATTTTTGATAAAAAAAGCAAACACACAAGAAAATTTTTATCGTTATTACATAACAATTAATCAACAGCTTGACTATAATTTCAGAGCAATAGGTTACAATGATGGTGACCTATAGTTTAACGTGGAATTTGAACCAAAACTCCGTATATTTTTATGTCATAGTCAAGTGACCAACACACTGAAATGCTAGTTTAGATTATTTTTTATTACTAATTATTAAGAATATTAAGTTTCTAAACACATTTAAATATTAGTTTCAAATATAATTTATCAAGCATCGAGAGTTAGAGCCTTTAATATACACTTATTACATACTCGTACCTACATATAAGGAATGCAATTTAAAATTATGTAAAACATGTTTTTAAAATAACTACCCAGAATAACACAATTTATTTAAATTGGAAAACATGATATTATGATTACCTCTGTATATACTACATGGCTTCTTAAAATTAATTTACCTGTGATATTTGTACTATAATTTTAAACTAAAAGGTTTTACCCGCGTATTATCAAGCTTAACACATTTGATAATAATAATTAATGACTAATTTAATACTTTATGGTTTAAATCTGATTATACATAATTATTATTTAGTAATTATTATTAATGTAATTATAAATATAAATTTGCCTGTAACGATCACGGACTATATTTTATTAATGTCATGTACCTAATTATAATACGCGTGAAAATTTTTGTTTTAAACCAACAATTTAATCAATACCAATGTGCGAATATTTAATAAATACATAATTACACATATATAAATTATTTAAAACAAAATCTTAATAAAATTAAATGCTTAAAATGTCACAGTATTTTTTTTAAATAATTACAATTCAAAAAACCGTAAGGGGTACACTTACTGAAACTTCCTAATTCACTGAAAATGCAATTATAATATAGCACAATGTTTTATTTAAAATAATAAAAGCTAGAAGTTGCATAAAAAATGTAGGCTTACCTACTTCCGAAACCAACAGTTGAAAAAACTAGAATTAATTTTTTTTATCATTTCACTAGGAGGTTTTTCCTACTAACTTATTTAATGTTATTTTTAACAACCTACAAAATTCGTTTCTTTTATACGATCACAATTTGAACCTTTCCTTTATCCACTAATAAATTTTTAAAATGTAAGTCAGTTTCTAAAATATCAACAATATTATGTGACACTTTCAGGAGTACTACATGCGGTATTGCGACTATCAAATAAACTGAATGTCATCATACTAAAGGAATTAAACATTCAGGTGACTGACCACGTTATACCTGTTTAGTAATCGCGATGCAACTGTAGCGTTTTAGCAAAATTTAAAAACTGTTAAATAACATCAAATTAGAAAATGTTGAAGAGTGGTGTAGGTATGAGGATAGACAATTTAAAAATTATGCGGTTGAGTAAGCATCAACTTAATTGGAATAATATATGATGTTTAAATACTATTCAATGCTAAATCGAACGCATTTAAACGAATGTCAATGTAATAGAAAATTATCCACCATCATAAACATTTTTTTAATAAGTATATACCTACGCACTTAAAATTAAATTAAATTTCTCAAGTGGAAGACAGATATAGCAAGCTTTTGCAAACTATAAAACGAGAATATTATCCATTATATAAAGTATTGAACAATTTTTTCAGAAATCACATTTGATGTCAGCTATCTGAAATTAAATTGAGTAAAAACGTAATTTTCATGCTGAGATTTTTCAAAAACGACATCTTAAGAGATTAAATTTTACCGCCTACTGGTGTTTCGAGTTAAGCAGCTTTTTTGCATAGTGCTAATATCTAATTTAATACTAATTAGGCGTGTTGATGTGATGGATGTTTTTCTCAACATAATAAAATAAAATAAAATTTTTTAATTTATTTTTAAATAAAAATGTATACTACCTACTTATTGTGTTTGTGTTTGAAAGAAATCATATCTTCAAAACTGCCTTATTTATGAAAAGACCTTTATAAAGTTATCAATACGTTATTCTATTGAAGATGACAATAGCACACTACATATCACATGAAAAACATTTTTGAGAGAGTTAATAATTTCTGCTGTTGAATATACATAATATCACAGGTGTAAACAAGTTTTATTAATTTATTCAAAAATACCGAAAGTGTAGCTAGGACGCATATTTTAGTTAGTAGGGCAGTATACTAACTATTATAAAACTGTCGCTAATTAATAACATTTAAATTTGTTTAGATTTAAATCATTTATTAAACAGTACAGCATTTCTAAATCTAACAAATTGTTTTTAATTTATTAATAAAATTTAATATATAATAAAAATCATTGTTTTAATTGAAGTAATATAGAAATTTATTGCAAACTATTTAAATAATTTTATATTACCGAGACGGCATTGAAAACTAATTAAAATAAATATTCTTCTTTTGCAACTATATGAAACGGTATATTTAACGAGAAAAAGTGACGAAACCATTTTTGTGGGTATAAATTTTGTCTCGTCGTTACGTCGATGGTGTAATTTCGTTTTCACCCCGGCAGAAAAGAAGTTTTGGGATAGTTAGCTGTAATTTATTTTTAGAGCGATAATACAGGCAAATAAAACGATGTTTTAGTGTTTTACAATAAAGCAATGGAATATTGGAAAGAAAATGAATTAAATAAAAATATCAAATTTTCGTACGTAAATGATAGATTTGTGGACAAAAGCAAGTTGACCGTTCGGTCCAGGTACCGTAAACAAATATGTGGCACTTTTCAAATTTTTCTCGATATTTCCAATACCGTTCCAGTACGGTGCTACCCGAACTGCACAACGGCTTATCAGGGGTCATTTCTTGGGTGCTACCCGAACTGCACCACGGCTTATCAGGGGTCATTTCTTGTACCCAGGTAAATGTAATCCCTTGACCGAACTGCACCACGGTCAAATGTCGTTCCGTAATCGCTTTACCGAATTGCACCACGAGCAAACCGAGCAGGTATCACAAGCAAACAGATAATATAAAGAAATAAATACACAAATATCTAAATTCTTTGCAATTTAAATTTCGAGTTTAATATATTAATTCATATTATATTATACAGGGTCGGAGCAGGTATTAATAAAATAATAACCCAAAACAGTGAAAAAATTAAATTTTTTTTGCCTTCGAATTTTGGGGTGTGCATTCGATAAGGAGGGTAATCCATCGTCAAAACCTACTCTTCCGGGGCGCCCCTCCGCTCCGCTCCGGGTTGCACCCCTCCAGAGCGGTTTTGACTCTGGTTACTAAGCTAAACATACGAGAAGCGCCACCGATCAAGAAAACCGGGATAAATGCAACCGGGATGTGAGAGACCCTCGAAATAGCATTAAAAAGTATAGTCGCGGTATGCGGCAGTTATCTATTACGTTTAACCCCCAAAAAATCGCGTAAAAACAAAAAATAATCGATGTTACATGTAGGAGGCATCAGGTTAAACTCCAGCATTGTGCTTTAACTTTTAACAATAAAACCACCTTACCTAAAATATTACAATAGAGGTGGTGCAATTCGGACGACCGACCCTTGGTGAGGTGTTTACCTGAAATTACGGTGGTGCAATTCGGGTAGGAGATTTGTGAACTAATCTTTTCGTGGTGCAATTCGGGTGCACCGATTTCTTGTACCCAGGTAAATGTAATCCCTTGACCGAACTGCACCACTAGTCCACTGCTTTTAGTCAAAAAATCAAGCAAACTACGGAATAATTCATACAAAACGTTTTAGTGTGTTTTTAGCTTTAATAGGGTGTTCTAAATAGTTTCTCAAAAGTCCCCAAAGATTGGGTGTCCGCTAAAGTTTTCAGGGCCTGAAAACGGCTGAAATTTCAGTTCCAAAATTAATTTTTGTGAATATCTCAATTTCTATAGGATTTAGGTAAAACATACATCAGATAAAAAAGTAAGCTGAGGAAATTTTCAAGAAATTACTAAGATAGACATTTTTTCATATAAGCAACCGTGCCCATGATACACGCGAGTGAAATGTCATCTGAAAGCAGGTAAGTATAGTAATATAATATAATTTTGAAGGCAAGGGAAGGGTTTTAGAAAAAAATGTTATTCTACATTTCGTTTTAGATTTGCTCACTTTATCGATTGAAAGAAAAAAAAATTTGAAATTGGAAAATTTCTTCAAAAAATGTAACATATTTTTCGATTTGAGCTCTTCGATAGGACCGTTATGTTGTGGATGGATTTTTAACAATCACGCTCGTCGATTGCCGACGAATACACGTTAAATATATTAAATTTTCCTTTCGTTGTGAACCTTTTTTCTCGCCAAAATATTACCATGAATAATAAAAATAATAAAACAATAAACATGCATGAATTTGTAATGTTTTGGCGAGAAAAAAGGTTCACAACGAAAGGAAAATTTAATATGTCCAACGTGTATTCGTCGGCAATCGACGAGCGTGATTGTTAAAAATCCATCCACAACATAACGGTCCTTTCGAAGAGCTCAAATCGAAAAATATGTTACATTTTTTGAAGAAATTTTCCAATTTCAAATTTTTTTTTCTTTCAATCGATAAAGTGAGCAAATCTAAAACGAAATGTAGAATAACATTTTTTTCTAAAACCCTTCCCTTGCCTTCAAAATTATATTATATTACTATACTTACCTGCTTTCAGATGACATTTCACTCGCGTGTATCATGGACACGGTTGCTTATATGAAAAAATGTCTATCTTAGTAATTTCTTGAAAATTTCCTCAGCTTACTTTTTTATCTGATATACTTTTTACCTAAATCCTATAGAAATTGAGATATTCACAAAAATTAATTTTGGAACTGAAATTTCAGCCGTTTTCAGGCCCTAAAAACTTTAGCGGACACCCAATCTTTGGGGACTTTTGAGAAACTATTTAGAACACCCTATTAAAGCCAAAAACACACTAAAACGTTTTGTATGAATTATTCCGTATCAAAAACCTAAATGCAGTGGACTACACGGTCAAATGTCGTTCCGTAATCGCTTTACGGAATTGCACCACGAGCAAACCGAGCAGGTATCACAAGCAAACAGATAATATAAAGAAATAAATACACAAATATCTAAATTCTTTGCAATTTAAATTTCGAGTTTAATATATTAATTCATATTATATTATACAGGGTCGGAGCAGGTATTAATAAAATAATAACCCAAAACAGTGAAAAAATTAAATTTTTTTTGCCTTCGAATTTTGGGGTGTGCATTCGATAAGGAGGGTAATCCATCGTCAAAACCTACCCTTACGGGGCGCCGCTGCGCTCCGCTCCGCGTTGCACCCCTCCAGGGCGGTTTTGACTCTGGTTACTAGGCTAAACATACGAGAAGGCGCCACACATCAAGAAAACCGGGATAAATGAAACCGGGATGTGAGAGACCCTCGAAATAGCATTAAAAAGTATAGTTGCGGTATGGGGCAGTAAACTATTAAGTTTCAACTCATTCATTTAAACTCCAGCATTGTGCTTTAACTTTTAACAATAAAACCACCTTACCTAAAATATTACAATAAATAGAGGTGGTGCAATTCGGACGACCGACCCTTGGTGAGGTGTTTACCTGAAATTACGGTGGTGCAATTCGGGTAGGAGATTTACGAACTAACCTTTTCGTGGTGCAATTCGGGTGCACCGTCCAGTACAAACTTGCAACTTTATAGTAGCGGCCGTTTGATCCGTGAATTTTAAAGGTTAAAGTATATCTTCAAAGCCAAAAATCAGCCAACACATTATGTTTTTTTTACGGAAACTCAAATGATCAAAATGTATAAAATATCCGGCCTTAAATAAAGAAGTTATAATCACGGCCGATAAAAATATGACGAGGTTTATATTTTAGGTGTTTAGTTTTTTTCAGTTAATTCAATTCCGAAGCTACCTCGTCGATACAAAAGTTAAGTTTTTTAGACCTGGCAGTTTGGACTCTGAATTTTGATGATGCCTGACTGAAGGTAAGTAATTTATATTAAGTCATATTAATTATTGTCTATAAATTTTAGTGTATACCTATTGCTATTATTTTTAATAGTCACTTAAATGTAAACAATAATACTATAACTTAATTATAATTTATTTTATAATTAAAATATAATTGAAGTATATATCGTGTACCTTATAAATTACTATCTTATGAAAATTATTATCAAATTAAAAATTAATAAGCCAAGCAAACATAATAAAATTTAATTTAGTACATAAACTTCTGAAAATATTTTGTTGTTTGATGCTTTATTTATTTAATAAATGGATGTTATTGCGTTTACTCAGCTGGTTAATTTTTAATTTAATAAATATTGATTTTATATTGGTAGATATAATATAAAATATTTGAACATAAAAATAATAAATAAAATATATTACCCGCCGAAATAAAATTTTGATTGAAAAATATTGACAGACTTAACCAAAATTTAATTAATAGTAATGTTACGGCTAAAGTGTTTACTTTTGCCTTGGTTATTTTAGTGGAAAACAAAATTTCTACTATAATAGCTGCAAATTTGGTTAGTTTATAAACTATCCCATTTCAATTGGCTAATGTAAAGCAATTATGCTGGTAATACATAATAACTAATTTTTTGGATAGTAGTATATAGACCGATATAGACTACTAAGCAAATATAGTAAACCATAATTTTAGATTCGGATTTTTATTTTCTAATTATTAAAATAGCCAAAATTCGGCCGATTTATAAAAATTTATTGATTAAAATAATTTATTCAACATTCACAATGTATTCAGAAACTCATCATTCTAATTATAATAACCACTTTGATGTTTATGTGTTTGAAATTTTCAGTGATTTCAAATTTAAATATTATATTTTTTTTATTAACAACGTTTTTTGTGAATTTGAGTACATAACTTTGTAGATTATAATGAATTATTTTTCACTACAATAATCACTACTTGACTGTTTACAAAGTTTAAAAATTTTTAAATTCCCAGGAATTAAAGTTCTGTTGCTTTTGTATTAATGGGTTACTGTGAGAACATTTAAGTTTACGGTAAATTTTCTTAATAAATAAATTTGTATTACTCGTTCGAATTTTGATTATTTTAATATAAAATAAAAACCCAACCGAAAATTTAAGGTTTACTAAATTTGCTTAGTTTATATCCTATAGCCAACGTATTGGTTATTATGTATTACCAAAATAACAGTTTTTATAAAACTTTTGGATAGTTCATGAACTAAACAAAAATATTGGCCATTATGTTTACTCGAGCACAGGTAAGTAATCTACCCAACTTTCGTGGATAATTTATAAAGTAGCGAAATTTGCACCTATTATAGAAATTTCGTTTTTTTCTCAAATAACCAAGCGATTGGGTAGTTTGTATACCAGCTAGCTAGTTTGTAAACTAGCCAAGTATATTTTAATATAATGTTTAATATAATGGAAAAACTTTACTATATTATGTATCTACATAATACAGGTCCAGCATAATGTAATTAGAGACTCACAAGGTAGTATGGCCTCGAGCAAGGCAGAAATTCTTAAGACAATTGAAGATCAACTATAAGTACACATTGATAATATGCAATTCGAAGCTAAAGAAGAACAAATTGGGATTAGAAGAAATACCATCGATAACAACCAAAGAAATAAAGGATACCTTAAAGAGAATGAAAAATAGAAAATGTACTGGAAAAGTTCAAGTTACAGCAGAATGTTAAAATCTGTGGGAAAGCTTTGGAAGAAGCACTCCAAATACTATTAAACAAATGCCTAAAAGAAGGAAAAATCCCGGTGGAATGGAACAATTCGAAGGTAATACTGCTATTTAAAAAGAGTAACACAGCAGATATGGATAATTACCAGCCAATTAAGTAATTTGACTTCTAGCATTAAGCAGTAGAACAAGCGGGCTTTAGAAAAATTTTCAGCACAACAAACCACATACAAAAGGTGAGCTTACTAATAGAAAAGTAAAAAACAACAACAAATTTAACATTCCAACTAGCGTTTATAGACTTTCACTTTATTGATTCTATCTAAACATGGACTTACCTAAGATCTATGGATCGGGCCAGGATAGATTCAACAAAATTTTATAAAATTTATGGGTGTTACCTAAGATTTGCTAATGATCTTGGAGGATCTAGAGGAACTCAAAGAGATGTCCCGTTAACTTAATTAGGCAGCTAAAGAAAAAGTTTATAAATTAGCAAGAATAAAACCAAAATCATGAGTCTAAACAATGTAAATATTGCCATAGTGGATCACACATTTCAGAATGTTCCCGAATATATCCAACCGGATCTCCTTATAAAAATCTGCGAAGACAATCAAACTACAGAAATAACGCGAAGAATTGAGCCAATTTGTACGGCTTTCGGAAAATTAGAACATATTTTGAAAAATACAAAAACACCTATCAACTTAAAACGCAAGGTTTATGATATTTGTGTTCTACCGGTGGCCACCTGTGCTTTGTAGATAATGTCTATTACCAAAAGAGCTGCTCATCGCCTCAGAGTGACCCAGAGGACTATGGAGAGAGCGATGGTCGGTGCTCCTTTGAAGGACAGAATAATAAATGATACAATAATTACAGAAAGGACTGAGGTGACGGACATGATCCGACAAGTGCCTGAGAAGAGAAAAATCAGAGAAAGAACGGTGGACTATAAAAATTGTGCTCGATCTAAATCCTAAAAATAAGGGTTGAAATTTAGAAGAATTTACGATGACGTCATAGCTCAAAAAGAAAACACGATAAAAAATGTCAATGGCAGAAAAAGGTGACACTAACTTATAAAAATAAGGTTGACGTGCCCGAGGATATTCTAAGAAAATTCCCCGAAAATATTGTATATCGTGAAAATTAACCTACTTTTTATTGTGACAACCATCGCAATGGTTGGGGTTGCTTGCACTTGTACCCTACCTGGTTTTGTTATCACGTGTATTTTATATGGAATAAAATAATTAAAGTAAAAATGAAAAACCTGAAAAATTTAGTAGAATCTAAAATTTGTTTAGACGTCATTGACGTTTTGTAATGCAAACGCATAGTTAAATATTATCTAGTTTTAAAAAAACCACTTATAACTAAAAATATTCAAATAGTTATTACACGTGACAAGCAACCCCGCTTCATTTGTGATAAGTAACCTCATCCCGCCGTTTTACAAACAACAGTTAATTTCGCTTCAATAAAAAAGTTTGATATCGCTTTAAAATATACTAATGATTTCCTTGTATTTTAAGCTATTAATTAGTATAAGGAAATAAAAAATATTTCTGTCCATACCTGAGCAATTAAATCAATCTGAACAAAGTAAAATTTTGGTTACAGGCACTTAAAACAAATATTAGTTCTGAGTTAGGTGTTGGATTAAAATAAAATATCGTATATAAATTAAATATATAATACACCATCTACATAACTATACATATTATGCTAAAGGTGTGGCTTTTTAACATTCAAACAGCGAGTAAAACGCATTGTGACAACCAACCCGTGCGACAACCATAACCAATCTCTCCTACCTAATGACACCGTTTCCTTGATGGGGTAGGTGAAAAACTGTGCCATCAGCTCAAGAAACCTTTAAACTAATCCATCCCCACTCTTTACTCTTTCTTATCCTTGCTTACTTTTTTCGCTTTCAAAACATATAGGTACATATATTTTTGGACACTATTTTTCAAATTTCTCTACAGCATTCAAGTTGTCTACCTCTTTGTACCAATTTGTACTTTTAGAAATCTAATAAAAACTGATCCCTCTTCCTTATATTAGAAAGCCTTCTCGTGCCTACTGATGAAACTCCCGATATACCTATCGTAAATTCTTTTTTTTTTTTTTAATTAACTAGTTGATTTTTAAAGTTTATTTTAATAATATTGCTTTAGTACTTAATACATAATAACGTAAAAAGTTAAATAAATAAAATTAAAAAATATATTTCGAATTCGAAAATAAATAAAAAAGTTTAATGCCTTCACAAATTATAATTAATAGCGGTAATTATTAATCGCATTAATTATTAATTTGATTACTGATTTAACCTTCAAAACTATTTGTTATTTTGAAATTCAGTGAATATTTAAAATGTTTACGTTTTTCGTTTTAAAGAAATGCTCAACGCGGTATTACTTTATAACATGTTAAATAGCATCATGTACGATGATTTTAATAAAATTTACATCCATAATTCTTCTGGATAAATTTCATTTTTAACTTAATTGGAGTAATAATTTATGGAATTTTTAATTTTGTGTTGTTGTATTTTCTACGTGATGACATAAAATTATATTAAAAACAATATTCCAGTGATAAATATCTTAGATACTAAAATTTATTCAAGGACTAATAAAGACAATGCAAAATTTCTTAAATATTAATTATTTAAAAAACCAATAAAAAATGTATGTACTACAAATATTTTCCATAGTAAGATTATATAAGATTGAATGAAAACCCATAATAAATAATTAAATATTAATTAAAAGTATAATTATCTGAAAATTGCTGTTTTCTTTTAAAAATTGAATAGTTTGTTGAATTTTCAAGTTGTTTATTTTAAATTTTCCTGTGATCTATATTTAAACTCGGCCGTATTTACTGTGTTCAACATGCGTTACCAAAGCGATAAGCTTTATATTGCTTGAATCTGTTTCAAGTTGTTCCCCAATTATTAGCGTCTACTAATAGTATTAGCTTAAACTATAATTAATGAGGGTAATTGAACTTATCCCGCAAAGAAATTAGCAATCCGAATGGGTATTTTATTTTTTCCTCCTGTTTTTTTATGTAGGTTAATAGCCACTAACGATTTTCCGAGTAAAAGGAATTGCATAATATACACCTTACAAGGGATTTTGTCATATGCCAGGTCCTAAAAATGCATAAAATGACAAGAACGATTGTGAATACTTATGTAGAAAATTTAATTCTGGAAAGGGATATTTGTATAATATTATATTTGGTTATTTTCGTATACTAATAATTTGGTCATATGATATTGTTAGAAGAAAGACGTTAGGTGTAGTATGTATAATTCTGACCGAAGTACCAGTGGTGCTTTCCATCGTTTTTTCTAGCCCTGTCATGGAAACCATGTCATTGTTTAATAATTTTCCAATAACGTTCTTTGCCGAACCCATGCTTTGATTCTCGTTACCATGACAAGTGAACGGAAAAGTAAAATATTACTAGTTTTACTTGAAAAACAACAATTAGATCATTTGGACGTTTTTGAAATAACTTAAGTTGAATTTTTGGAGTTAGTTATAGTTGTAGAAAAATCCGTGCCTTTGTACCCCTCGTGAGGCAAAGTAGTGCTTTCCGATTGTGATATACAAATAACTATTTTGACCTGAGAATTTGATATAATAATATCATATAGATTTTAGAATAAAATTTTGGTTTTATATTGTTCTTCTTAAATCAATGAGTACGTTTACATGTAACTTATGTTTCAATATTATTATGGTACATATCGTGGGTATTCTGCGAAAATGCACTAAGTCAAAATTTTGCTGTTTTGACTTAATAATGAGATGATATTGATTGGTGAACGCTATAATATATAGACTACGAAAACGCACTAAGTCATATCTATACAAATAACAAAAATAATTTCTGTTATAAGTCAAAAGCACTTTAATATGTTCAGAGAAAAAGCACTAAGGGACTTAAGGGAAAAAAAGTTACAAATGGACAAATATTTTTAAATAACAAATGAGGGAATATTGTTGCTGATAAAGCAATATCGTTCGAAACTATTAATTCCATGACTTCTTAATAAATATAAAACTAATTTAAACACACAAACTTTCAAACTCAATTATCTCGAAACTATGATTATTGACTTAGTGCATTTTCGCAGAATACCCACGATATAGCAAATGCTTACTAATATACTAAATACTAAGCAATGCAGTCTAGAAATTTAGCTCAAATGAATGGCATATTTACATTTAAATTTCAAAGGTTCACAAACTTTAGCATTTGTGCCTCATCGTTAACAATTTATTAATTTATATCTCAATTTAGCATTTAAGTTGATATTTACAAATAAAGACAAGAGGAAAAATATTACTTTCTTTGTGATATTATAAAAAAAAGGAAAGTAATGTAATTTTAACAAAAACCGATATTACTTAAATTTTAACGAAATTTACTTTCTCGTCTGACGAATGTAAAATTTATATTTTACGATACTGCGTCAAGTTGACAGTCTACGTATTTTTCTCAAGACTCTCGATTAACTGTCCTTTTTTATATCAAGTGCTTCAAATTTAGAAGAGACCGAGAGAATTTTTTCACGATTTAGTCAGATTAACATTGCTTTAACGCGCAAATTTGTATGTAACAAAATAAACGTGTTAGTGTAATTTATTCAATAATAGAACCCGTATAAATATGGTAAGTAACTGTCAAATATAAACTTGAATTTTATTCGAGATGGTGATTTAATTCAGTGTGTTAGTAGACAATTCTCAGAAAAACAAATAATAAATAAATTTTGAGACTTTGACCAATGACACCCGGTGCCACTATGTAAAAAAGTAGCATACATAATGCTAAGTAAATTATTTTAATTAATCTTAGGTAAGAAGATTATCATGTGCTTTGCTCGGTTCAGACTTGTACCACAGCTTGTACGTAGCGATTATACCTTAGGATTTTGTACCAGGCAACCTCCGGGTCAAATCTCCTTGTGGAAATTTCTCACACAACGCTAATGACCCTATCTTTTGTATATTCTTAGTACACCATATACATTTCACATTATGATGATACATAAACGCAGAAAAACGCCGATAACTTCTTCAACGGAGCAAAATCAAATACATAAAGATAGTATGTTGACTTAGAAATAAAATGTATTGTAAAATCTTCAAATTGGGAAGTTTTCAGTGGAACAGGGGACACATCTACTATATAGTATTAGTATTATACAGAAGGACAAACTTTGAGAATTATATAGTATAGATTATACCTACATACATCATAATATATTACTTCACGGATGTTTATATTTAAAATTAAGAAAAATGAATAAAAATAAATTTTTTTGAAATAAATATTAAAAAATATATAAATATGCCCATAATTTAAAAACAGATTAAATCAGAATTGCATTATAAATTGTTAATTTTGTTTTTGCAAATAATGTATTCATATAAATTATAATAGTGATATTATATAACAATTGTAGGTTACCCCTTGAGGTTGATATAATTGTAGATTAAATAAATAACACTTTCCTCAAGTTAAATTTTTTTTCATACTAGTTCAGAATTTCTTCTTCGTCAGTAAACATTAAAAACTACAGTGAGCAACTTTCAAAATTTGAATTTAAATATTTTTAAATTTTTCAATGTTAATTGAATATTTTGCTGAGAGTAGTTTTTAATGTTTACTGACGACGAACAAATTCGAAACTAGTTTAAAATAAAAAATTTTTAACTTAAGGAAAGTGTTATTTATTTAATCTACAATATTACATAATATTATGCCAACGTTTCCTTTATTCATGCTAATTGTTATATTGATTCTTCGCGAATATCTTCAGGAATATTCGGAAGAACGGATATTTTTATTGATAATAATCGTTCATAAATAATATTCTATAGATATTTTGAGGAATATTCAACCGAATATTCTGAGAACATATAAAAGGCGAACATTTCATGTTTATACTACATTCGTGTGTATTGGGAAACTGTAGTAAATATTCATAGAAAGCAAACTAAACAGCCTAATCTTGTTTATTCACAAACTCATTGAAAACCATTGTAAATATATTAAAAACTACTGGAAGTTACTAAAAGTACATTAAAAGTTAATTGAAAGTAAATTAAATAAACCATATTTGGTCTAATGTAACCTTACATCAAACATGGTTACCAATAAATTAAAACATAAAAATGTTTTAGAGGCGTTTCTGGTTGAATAGAAACAGCTTATTAGCTGAATACATAACCGTTGCAAAAACAAACGAAGTGTTTAGCGAGAGCACAGACGAGAATCCATCATTCAAGTCGTGAACGCAGGCAGTTCATCAAAAATGAATCACTCCACCTATCGTATGACTATAGTTTCGCTGTTACCCTGTATGGGATTCAGCTCATCAGATACGCACTGGTGGGAGCGATATCATTCTCGATTCACAACCTACTTGTGTGTTCACAGAGCTCAAACTTCAAGAGAATCGTGAGTTTGCCCCGCCACCTATCGAAAGTATTTTGCAACAGTTTTGTGAGCGTCCTGTATCCCAACAGGTCACTTTATGATTACTAAATGTAATCTCTCACGAAAATTATTACCCCGCCAAGGCATTGTGTGATAATCAAATCTAAGTTGAATTTGTTAAACAAATATCAACAAAGAATGAAAATTTTACAACCAGTAAATATTGTAATAAATTAAAACATAAAAATGTTTTAGAGGCGTTTCTGGTTGAATAGAAACAGCTTATTAGCTGAATACATAACCGTTGCAAAAACAAACGAAGTGTTTAGCGAGAGCACAGACGAGAATCCATCATTCAAGTTGTGAACGCAGGCAGTTCATCAAAAATGAATGGTTACCAATGATTCATCCAATCACAGGTTACTGGTGTAATTAAAGCTTTAACATGTAAATTTAACATTTCATGCAACTCTGATTAACCCTCCAGCACACGGGTGGCCTAGAAATTACACGGGTGCACGGGTGAGGCCTATCAGGCCCATAGTTAAAGGGCGTGTAAAAGATTTGTATCAAAATAAAATAAAAATTTTTTTTGGTAAAAATAAACTTTGATTAGTTCTTTTTAAGATCGTTGAAGAAATTTTAAGAAAAAACCAGATTTACCTACTTTTTTATCAACAATAAAAATATTGTTATTTTACATGATTTTTTTTTTTTGATAATTTAATTACCGGATCAACAATACATAAATTGTTATACACAGTATTTATGACACATATAATATATTTAATAAATTATCATCGAGAATAACATAACATCTCCATTATTAATCACAATAGATGTTGTTCGGCATTTTTCTTTTTAGTCGGGTATGTATTATTGTTTGTCCAATTTGATAGTGAGAAGCTCCTTCACAGTTGTCCAATCGTGCGTAAAAACGCAATGTGACTTTTTTAACGTATTCACGTATTGTTGGAATGGCTAGTTCAGCATGAAGCTGTTCATTACGTACAAACCATGGTGAGTTTGTAATTATTCTCATGATTTTATTTTGAAATATTTGGAGTTTCTTTAGGGTTGTCGGTGAAGCATTTCCCCACACTTCACATCCATACATTAATAGTGATCTTATTAAAGATTTGTATAATAGTAAAGAGCACTTGATTTGAAGTTTAGATTTTCTATTAATTAGTGGATATAAACATGATTTATTAAAAACGCATTAGAAACATATAATATAAAGTATATATGATTATATAGGTGAGCGAATGGCTGAAATGCTAGCGTGTTCGCTTTCAAGCCAATATTCACGGGTTCAAATCCTGTGAGGTGCTATCTATAGAAGAAATTTTCGCTCACCAAATGTCTATCTGCTGGCCCCAGATAACATTATTTATGGCTAAAAAACTTCCCTGATGGAGTAGGCGGTGTAAAAATCGTCTATTCCCGTGGTTCGGAATCCACGTTAAGCTGTAGGTCCTCTGTGCTCGTCACACATTTTCAGCACGCAACGAGCAGAGACAGGGAGGTATCGGGAAAATGTCGCAAGACGTTCATAACCGAATATAGATAGATATATGATTCTAAATTTCATGTTTTGCTATACTACACATACTAATCTAAGGTAAAAACAAGAAGAAAATTTCTATAAAAAATGTCCGCACAAATTAAGAAGCTTCAAAGTAGGGCGTCCTTTGCTTGAAATACATTCACGATACAATAGCATGCTATAATATGCTCCATGCACAACCAACACTTAAAAATTTTACAGAAATATCTGGTTTTTAGGTAAAACTTTGGTTTTTCTTCGTTTACAATATTTGCAATATCCTCGTTTAGTGCTGTGAGCTGGTTTCGAGTATATTTTTCGCATAAAATTCAATTTTTGGATTTCTACAGAAAGTTACTCAAACACACGGGTGGGGTCTATCAGGACATTTTATTTTTTTGCGAAAAAATGGTAATTTTTACATTTTGCACAATTTGATTATATTATGTTGTTGAACATTTTTGAAAGGTATACAGAAGTTCACAAACGTAAACTTCTTTTTTTCAAAGTTACAGCGATGTTTGTGTATTGCGTGGCCTCACATGCCCCACCCGTGTGCTGGAGGGTTAACAGGGAGGTGATAAGGTCAATTCTACAAAATGTTGTGCAGGTTCGTTTTATCAATACTATATTATTCGTAGAATTAAACTGTGGTATCTGTTTTCAGACATTTTGAAATGATGTAAATATCTGTTTTTCGTTTCCACAGCATTTTTTCAAAATTCCAGACAACTGTTTAATTTTTACCCTTAAATAATAATTTTTTTATTATTACCTAGATCTTAATGAAGAAGAAATAAAGACTTCGAAACGTAGGTCGATAAAAAAGTTGGTTAAAATTTGTTTAAAATTCCCCACTATCGCATCGATTGATTGATTATTATTATTGTTTACTTTCTAAATAAATGAAAAATTCAATGTTTTAAAATTTGTGTATTCTTTTAATGTTTTCAAATTTTTAACACCGATGTTGTAGTGATTATTGAGCCGCTAAAATTTTACCTCCCTAGGGTAAATATATTCCCTACTGAAATTTTATCTGCAGGAAAAATTTTCCGGTGAATATTTATTATCGTTGCTAAAATTATAATGATTTTCTTTATTACAGAATATGTTTGTGGGTATTAAATCGGCAGTATACAGTGGTATGGATAATCACTGATTATTGCATGCAGTCAAACAATGTATGTCATTGAATGGAATTTTTAATTAAGCTCGTTTGACCGAATCGCCATGAATTATTTCGGTAACTGTAATATTATATTTAGCACTGAGAAAATTTAATATACAATACGTCATCAAATCCAATAAATTAATTGAACAAATAGGTAAATCATATTTTTACTAGATTCATCGAACAAAATTTTTATAATGTTATATAAAGAGAAATAAGAATATTAACCATTCGGGGTCCCATTTGATTTCCATGACAACGCACTTTAGATCCTATTTAAGCACATCGGCGGGGCTGACCCGACATGGCACATGAGACAGAAACTTTCAACTTTCGATGTCAGGACAGACCCGACACAAGACCGCAAATAAGGGTTAATTATAATAAACTACATAATATACAAGAATTTTTGTGGTTTACAACAATCTGTTCACTTTTAACCGTATTTTTCGAACTTTCCGATATTCCAGCAGCAAAAATATTTATTTATGAATAAAAATATTTTATTCGATGTGGTGGTAATTGCATGGTAAATCGCATCTACATATATTGTATGTCTGTGTGTTGAGTTATTATAAATATACTAATTATTACATAGTTGACTTTGAAGTGTTCTCTGGGATCACTTTTTAGTTATATTCAGATACAACCACTATTTTGACGTTACTAGGTCATTTAGTTGCGCCAAACCAATCTTTTAGTGGTTGTGGTTGTCTTTCAGGGCTACCCTATTGTTATTATTTTATTCATTGAACTGCTCCTTCAGAACAATTGCGTTTTTTACATTTGTTATATGCCTGTGGGGCCAAATCTTCAGTTTTCGCGAAACTCTACCTTTCTTTTGGTGACACAATAAGCCACTTTCCTTTGCTTATTGTAGTTTTATTGATTTCACCTGGCGTTCAGCAACATCAGCATTATTTATTTCTTAGTTAGTTGCTATCTAATAGACAGGTTCCAGTCCTAATTAATTTATCTTTGATTATAAACTTGCTAACGTAAATTTAATTTAAATGTACATAGGCTTATAACAAGTCGTATGCTAATGACTTGGTGTAGAGGGGCAAAAAAACGAATGCCAATAAATAGGATTATTTCTTAATCATGTAAATTTTTTCGGGTAGGTATGTGCCAAAACAATTGCTTAAAGTTAATGTTTGAAACAGATTATAATTTAATAAATTGAAATAGAAAAGAAAAGTTAGTTGCAAAACAACCACCTGAGCATAAAGGAATTCTCAAGATCTCAGCTCTCGGAGCTGGATAAATGCTACTACAAAGGCTGGCCTCCCTTAACAACAAAGGTCTTCGCTTTCAGGGTATTGTGTAGTTGCTATAATCGCCCACACGGTTCTAATAATATCAAAAGGTTTTTTAATTTAACTCTATGAGGGGAGAGTGTTTTAGGCTCAGTTTTGAGTTTGAAGAACACCGTGTAGTAAGTACCTACTTTAATTTTTTTTATTTCGATGCACATCACCCGATATTGTTTTTTTTTAATTACATAAAATTTTTCATATTAAGGTGTTTTTAAATATATAAATATCTTTTTTGATTTAAAATATCTGATAATTATGGGATGCACTGTCCCATAGCTAGGATGGCTCGTTTGGCCAATTATTTAAGTGATGTTCCTGGCATTGATCTGTTTAACTCTTCGCTTTGCTTCATTTAGGAGGACTGTGTTCGGCGAGAGTTACGTAACTCTGACTAGCTGAAAAAAAATTTCTTCAGCTACACACTAAAGAACAGGCTTATATTTGTCTAATAAAACAAAAAAAAGGGTGAACGGGGTAAAAACAATCAAAATATCGACTTTTGAAAAGAAGGGAAAAGTAGGTTGACCCCGGTCGCTGCCACATACATATTTCGTCAGCGGTCCCTTGAAATCGAGTGAATTTTTTTCGCTCCGATTTGAATTTTTCTTTGAAATTCGGATAGATGGGGGTGTGATTAGTGGATATTAGTAATAAATAAAATCAAAAAAATGGAAAATAACCCGTGTATTGCCGAAAAAGTGAAAAAATTAAAAAATTTTTTGCCTTCTAAATTTTGGCTTGGCCAGAATTGTGAGCAACAAAAAACCTACCCTACGCCCCTCCGGGGCTCCGGGCGGTTTTTCATGCTCAGAGCCGCTAACGCAGCGGAGCTAAACATACGAGAAGGCGCCACCGATCAAGAACACCGGGATAAAGGCAACCTGGATCTGAAACCCCCTAAAAATCGCCTAAAAACAAAAAATAATCGATGTTGCATGTACGACGGTCGAGCTGCATCTGCCGCTGCAAAATTTTCTAAGTGTTAGAGTATATCATAGCGCGCGGAACGACGATAGAATGGCTGATGCGCCCCTGAATCTCGTTAATCCACCTAAAATTTCATGAAAATTAGCTAAGTTCAAATTCGATTATTTCAAAATTTTGATAATAAATTCACCCTTCATATTTTGAGAATTTGTTATATTAACTGTGTTCTTTAGTGTGTAGCAGAAGAAATTTAGTTTCGAGTAGTCAGAGTTAGGTAACTCTCACCCTGTGTTCAGTGTTGACTTGTCTGCGATTGGGGGGGTCTGATTTTTTTGTTTTTTATTATTTTTTTATTTTATGTGTTGCTGATATTTGTATTGATATTGATTTTTGTATAGTGTTGTTGTTGGTTTTTTTTATCACATTCGATTAATGTTGTGTTTGGTTTTGTTTCTCTTATCTTGTGCGTGTTCATTATAGTTATTGTTATTATTGTAAAAAAGAAAAGGTTTATTATTGTAAAAAGGTTTAGCCTTAGATAAATAAATTCAACCGTTACAAAATATACATTCCTGTTTAAAACATTTTATGTAGATGACAGAGCCTGGGTTTCAAGAGATACTATTTTCTGATTGTTTTATTTGAAAACAAAGGAAATAAAAAAATGGAAACTCTATATGAATGACGCAAGTTAAGGAAATAGGTACATAGTGGTATTTATGAAAATAAAGATTACAATGCTCTTTTCAATAAGAACTATTTTTCTTTTTCTTATAATGTTTGGCTGTGTAATAAATTATTTAATTTCTTTGTTAATTTGATCAATACAAATTAAATACATACTATGTTTAAAGGAAAGTGTTTGGGATTGTTGTAATGAATGCATGTTAAACATATTTTTATACCAATCTGAGGATAATTGACGTTGCGAAAATTATTATTGGTCCCTACCTACTGACTTTGGCTAAAATTGGCCTCGGCGACTATTGGCCTCACCACTATTCACCTCTATGACAATTGATCTTCGCGACCATTGGCCTCATGGCCAATAATCAAAAATAATCCTTATATTATGTAATGTAAGAGGGGACTTTATTATTTGCCAATAGCTAATTAAGGACGGTTTTAATTTTATGTAGTTTGGTTTAGACTTTGATTGTTGCGTATTTAATATGATGTATCTTAAGCCGCGTCTTCACTGCGTCGGCATTTGTTGAGCGGCTCGCGTGCGGAGCCAGAAAAAGGTGTGCGGAACGAAATGTGTGCACATAAATACGTGCAATAAAAATTACGCACACCTTTTTCTGGCTCCGCACGCGAGCCGCTCAACAAAAGCCGACGCAGTGAAGACGCGGCTTTATGGGAGTTTTGAAAATCTCTGGTGTAGTTCAAAAGAAGTTCTTAATCGATTTTATATTTTTCGTCTTATTTATATATTGCCAAACCATCTTACGACGGGCACAAGACTCAAGAGAAATCTAAGCTGAGCAACAATTCGAACGTCGTCATGCGAATCTGTCCAATTACTAGAGGGACTTCATATAAACTTAGTCAGATGCACAAAACGTCAAAAATTAAAATGTAATCTTTTGTATTTTTATTAAACGCGTTTATTTAATTTGATTTGTGTGTATGTTTGTTTGTGTTCGTTTCAGAGGCAGATCCAGACATAGTTAATGGAGTGGAGGGCAATTAATTGCATAATATCGGAAAAGGGTAAATTTTTAGTGCATTTTAGAGTTTTTTTTTAGATTTTTTAACATTCATAGGGGTACTTACACCATTTACCCCTCCCCCGTATCTGCGATTGGATTGTTTGTTTTGCAATAATTTAGTTCCTTTCGTAGGACGAAAAAAACTGAGAGAGGAGAGCGAAAAGCTGATAGGAAAATGAATTTAGGAACTCTATATTGTGGTGTATTTTTTTGTAAACATGACAGGGTGGATCCTATATAGTTATGAAAATTATTGTTTTTGATATTTGTAAAGTTATAAAATTTTGTTCGTAAATTTGAATTAGTGGAAAATTTTGTTTTTATGAAAGTGTTGTTGGCACTATTCGGTTTATGTATCAAAGTCAACACACTTTTTGCATTTTGAACGTATTCCTAGTTTAGATTTAGGTAAAGTGATTAATTGTTTTGATCAAATTTGTAAAAAAAAAGATTAAGTTGAAATAAAATGTTTAAATGAATAGTGGTTTAATTATTTGGCATTTTTGCCAATCGAAAATTTAAATAAATTATATGAGAAAGTAGATAAAAGAATACAAGAACAAAGCAAAATTGCAGGAAAAAACGAATGAACAAGGCAAAAAATGAGCGAACAAGGCACATGAATAAAATTAGAGATTAGGTTTATTTGAGCGCAAAACCAACGATTGAAAGATTGAACGATTGAATTTATAAGTTTTCGGGTATTAGATGAAAATATGAAAAAATCACCAACGAAACAAGAGTATACTTTGAAAAGGAAACTACAGACAAACAGAAATAATATTTAATGCAGAAGAAGAAACTACAATGGACGAAACAATTACGAAATGTAATCCTGCAGGACAAACAAAATATGAGAATTTTAAAACCATGGAAACGATAGAAATTTGATTCCAAGGGGTTAAGATTTAGGGGTAACAAGAAAAAATTAGCATCCAAAAGAAAATAAAAAATGGAAATGAGATGGAAGCAAGTAAATAAAAATAAAAATTGGTATCAAGGAATGAAAACGGGAAAAGTGCAAAGTTAAAAGTTTTATTTTTCGGAGAAGTTTTGAGATGGATTTCCATGCATTGAAAGAGATATAATGAGAGTAGGGGAAATAAATCAGCTATTTTCAAATTTATGGACAGCTAAGAAGATTTATTTATAGAAAAGTATAAGCTGGAAGGATGAATAGTAGACACCCTCATCAGTCGGAGCAGGAATGAGATAAGACCAAGTCGAGTTCATTAGTTTTTTGGTAGCTCATTTATAAGTGAAAATTTTAATTTAAAAGTATAAAAAACCCGACATGAGTAGTTGTTGTTTTCTCGATTAACCCATAGTTTCAGCAAGAAACCTGGGGTGATAAAATGTGGTGTTTTTTGTAAACACGAAAATTATATGAAAGTTATTGTTTTTGATATTTGTAAATTTGTTGTAAAAGTGTGTTTGTAAATTTCAATTAGTGGGAAAATTTGTTTTTATAAAAGTGTTGTTAAGCCAACACATTTTTTGTATTTTGAAGGTATTCATAGTTTAGATTTGGTTCAAGTGACTGGTTGTTTTTGATAAAATTTCAAAAAAAAAATTAAGTTGAAATGAAATAGTGCTTTAATTGAAGTGGAGGTTTTGAAAAGATCTAAATTATAAATAATAAAATAACACTTGAATATATTAATTTAGTCATTATTTTTTTCTAATAATTCATTATCAAATCGATTGCAATCGATTCATTCAACTATTTTTATACAATATACCTTACCTTATGATCTACTATTTCCACAGCAGTTTTAGACTGGCTGCTGCTTTCCATTTCTTTCTTTACAACCAATTCTATTGTACATAGTTTAAAAACATGACTTTCGTCTTTCGGTAACATAGAACATACGACTAACTCCATAAAAATGTAATTTTACAGGTGGAACCTGACCACATTAGTGGTTTTCAGATATCGCTAGTTGATTACAAATAATTTTATGGCTATTCTGCGGTTGCAATAATTTTTCTATATAGATACCTCGATGTATGTGTGTGAGAAAAAACACAAACAAACATAAATGACTGCTCATTGGCAACGATTTCATACAGCACTAAACCTTTAAACCAAATAGTTATCTATCAATAATTGACATCCATTCAAGAATAAAAATTATCGATTATGATAATGATACCGCGATTGTTTAATTTGAATGCCTCATAAAGTTCAACTTCAACTATATAAAATATATAAATTATAAACTTGTGAAATTAATAAACTAATGGCTATATTATGTTAATTTCTGAACATAAAATCAGTATTTCCAACATACCGATCGACTTAGCAATAATCGATGCTATTAAAGAGAAATGAAAGGACATTGAGAACTATACAAAAGGGTTCCCATAAATGCACATATTTGACCCATTTAATGTAAATAGTATAAAAAGTATAAGTGGTTCCTTTTAATATTTTTCACCGTATAATAGAAAACTATAATAAAGAAATATTTGGAAATTCCATTGGAACCCAATTTGACAACTACTGCCAATTTAATTATGCAAATTTTAGAAATATACCGTATTTTATCGCTTCGATTTCAACTACCATTCTAGTATATAAACGATATGGAGATATTCTTGCTAATACTACGAAGGACAATGAAGAGTTTATTATGGGATAATAAAATAAATAAATCAAATAAAAGCTGTCTACTGGTAAAAAAAAGAACAAAACAGACTAACTTTTCTGGACATCCAATTAATTCATGAAAGTAATTGTTTAAAATACAAACGGCCGCAGAAATCAACTTGGTGTCTGGAATATATTTAAATTACAATTCCTATCATCATAAAAGTCCAATAATAGGCACATGGGGGACATCCATCTTTAAAATTAACGTATAGTGAATGTGAAAAGAAACCTCAGAAAAACACGGCAATTTTATTGTAGAAATAATAAAATATTGCTTTAAAGAGGGCTAACCCCTGCGGCTCTGGATTTAGATAAAAATTTAAATCAAAAGTTTTTCTTAATAACGTTTTTTCTACCCCCACCGTACTAAAACTTTGTATTTTGCCAGTGGGAATCTCTGTTTATTAAAACTATTTCTTTATATAAAAATTTTAATGCAAAACAGAATAGCAATAAAGGCTCGGTAAATTGTAACGCAAATATTTTTGTGCAGTTTAATAATTAATTATGTGCTAGATTTAAGAAGACGATATGTATGTATTGTGTATAGCGTCTTTAATAACTAAGTTAACATATGAAAACTAAATTTACCCACCCCATAAATTTCTACGCAAAGTCTACAAACTACAGTACAAACGGACGGACGGAGGAGCCTTGAAAACAAAGAAGGTTAATGGTACAAATCGGTTACCGTAAGTGGTCATTAACCTAAAGTAAAATTTATTTTTATTTTAAATATGAATAAGGATCGATACAGACGGTTTAAAAAAATTGTAATTTGTTATCCTTGCTTACAATTTTTAAATTAAATTTTAATCTTAATAATTTACAATGTTGACCTTAATTACACCAGAACCTTTAAAAAATCATTTTAGATTTTCGATAAAAATAATAGAAAGTATTATCAAGCCCACTCTTGAAAGATTGAAAAAAAAATACTACAATAAATGTTATTAAGATTTGCAATTTACCTTTCACACATTTCAAAATAGCATTCTTTGCTAATTAAAACTGTTATAAAGCGAATTGATCGGGTACAAAATTGATTTTTGTTGCAGTGTAATTACGGTCCACGACTTGAAGTAAAAAATAAACGATTTGCGAAAACAATAGTTAATAAAATTATTGCTCAAGTTAAATAATATAATCGATAGAAATACTAATTAAACATAAATCAAAAAATGTCAAGATCTTAGAGTTCAATAATTTGACTTAATAATTATTAATTTTCGGCTTACTATTTTAATTGCAATTGTTAATTAAGTGGTTAGTAAAAAAAATCTTTGTAATTGTATAATTATAATCGTTGTAGAAGGAAACACTTTAATGTAATTTGAGATAAATGAAGTTTAAACGATGAAATTAAGAAAATACTAAATTGAGTAATAACCAGTTTATTAGATCCTTGGGATACATAAAAGTGCAATATGCTTTTTGTTCTAATATAAAATTAAAGGTGCAGATTGAATTGAATTAACCATGCAAAGATTTAATTCAAATTTGTTTAACTTGATAATTACATAGCATTATCCGAAAGTATATTATCCTTTTCCTGCGTTTTTAATGATTTATTTCTGAAAAAATATTTAAACCGGTACATTATTTTTCTATTATAAAATTCATATTTACGATTTTAATGGTTTGTATAAAATTTTAAAAAACCAATTTGATTTAAAATGACATAAATGGTTAAATACAATAAACAAAATTATAATATTACATCATTAAAATATGCATGCTTAAGGACCTCTTAGATAGTGAAAAAAGTTAATTTAATCTGAAGATATTTTTAAAGTTGCTTACATAACCTACCTACCTTAAGAAATTAACAAACAATAGATATCCGGTAAGTACTTAATTACACAAAATTAAAAATTAACAGTCGGATCACTACAGACACAAGTTACTTTATTGAAGTAATAACACCCACTGCCAAGTAACGATTAGAACCATTGTTAAGAATGAAAGATAATGCACGAACTTGGTAATAATGTAAACACATCGTCCACTCTGCCGCAATAACCTTGATATTTTTTAAACATTAAATTAATTTATTATAAAGAAAATGAACACCTAATCATTAGCAAATCACTAGACTACATTTTATTTTGTTTATGTTTAGTTTTGTTGCACCGACCACGGTGGTTATTTAATAACTGACTTGCAACAAAAGATTGCGCAAATTTATGTTTAGTAAATTGCTTCTTATCAAACTACAATAACACTTTAACTATGTAAATAGCTAAAGTAACATAAAATTGATTGCGATTATAATTATTAAACATTCTTCTGTATCAAATTTCCTTTTCAAATATTGGAATTTTAATAATTTGTAAACAATAATAGTTTAAAACATAAAATTAATCACAAAGTCAATAATGATTTTTAATCACAGAATAGTTATTACTTCTATATAGGGTTGTACATAAGTGGTTCTTGTACTAATACATCTTTAATAACGTCATCGTTGATATCTTAATTTGGATTCGTCAGTAGCTATGATCATTTAATTATTGAACAAAAAACTAATTTGTAAGAAATTACAATGCCGTTTTATAATTACCGTTTATTTGTATGTTATTACAGGAAGCAATACTACTATTTGTTCCTTCAATTATACTACATTAAATAATATACCTACATACTATATATTTTTTGTAGAATTTAATTCAAAAATCAAACGAATGGATATTTGTGGTACTTTTTGTATCCTCGTAGGAACCAAGATGGTCATTTTGAATGATGGAAATAGAACAGATGTGAAAGAAACATAGGAAATAGAATGTGAAGTATGTGAGGCTATTGGTGATACATAATAATAATACGATGAATAATTCATTACGATCTATCCTTAATGTCTAACATTGAGTTCTTGCAAGGCATCGATCACTGTAATCAAAGCAAAAAAAACAATTGTTCTGTTTAAATCTATTGAAAGATGTTTTCAAGTAATACTATTAATATACCAAAAGACAGATTGTCAATAATATGTATAATACTTACAGTAGACCCCCCCCGCTTATTATAATCACGTATAATTAGATCAATTGGATATTGAGATCATTTATGTGAAGAACGTGCCGGCCGTATGTGCCTACATAGAAAAAACATCGTTTTGCATTCTTTTACATTCAATAAAAAATTATTTACAAGCATTTTATTAATTGTAAGGATAAAATTCTACCTGACGCTTAATAAACACGTGTCTATAAATAATATTAGAGAGTTTTTGCAGATCTTACGCTAACGGTAACGCTAACGATAAAATCACGTGACCTGGTCCGATATTTTGTTTAACGGGACGGATAACTTTAGAGTTTTTGCAAATTAGCGTAACGTTACCACGCTATTTTTATAGGTTACACTCTACCGCCTTTTATTTTTTTCAAATTAATAATTAGAATTACCATGGATGAGTTAGTACTTCAATTGATCTATAACCTAACTTTAGTTTTAAAATTGAGAGCTCATGCAATAACTTCTAGATGGCGTGGATTTATCGTAAACGTTATTTCGTTCCCTTATTTCTTAAGAAATAGCGGGCCACGGTATTTATTTACCGTCACGGTATTTACTGCACGTGCGCATTAGTGCAAAAATAAGGTTAGCGTTATCGTTACCGTTAGCGTAAGATCTGCAAAAACTCTCTATTATGTAAAATCATTACGCGTTATTGTGTCAGTAAACAAATTACTTAATGTGCATTTGTTGTAGGATTAGAAAAAAAAAGATATTTTGTTTTTGGATGTTTTTTTAATTTTTTTTAAATTCTTATGTTTAAATAATATTTCTATCGTAAATAAAAATTTGTATGTTTTGATTTTTGATCTATTTCATTTATTAAGATCATCGGTTGTTGTGATCAAAATCTCTGAGTCCCGATGTGATCACATTAAGCGGCGTCTACTGTACTATAACAATTATTATTATCTAATGGCTTATTGGTGGCAGTTGAGTAAGGTAAGTTAAGCTAATTTGGTGAGGTAGGTAATATAACTCGCCCTTTATATTAAAGGATATTTTAACAAAGGGTACTTGTAAAGGCAATCCGAATGTTAACTTAAATAAATTTATTTTAAACTCTTCCTTTGAGCATTGCCTTTACTATGTTACTACATACAAGTTACTATTTTACACGAACGGTGCAAAAACAGTTATACTAAAACACTTTCATTTGTTAACTTTTAATGCCACATTATAAAAGTTTTAAAAACGATAACATGATATAAAGCATTCAACTTTCGCAATCGTTTTGTGATTTTTTTATGTCATTAACGACATTTTGTTCGGCATGATTACTGATTAAATGCTAGTTAATATCAAGCATCTTTTAATATAATTGGACCAATCAAACACTTGTCAAAGATTAAAATTTACTTAATTTACGTAATTTAAATGAACAGTCGGTGTAAGGGTGAACACCAGCGCAAAGGGAACAGTACTTCAGCCCCTCCGTACAGAACTTTTTGGTGTCGCCGAATCGCATACAGCCGAAGGTTTGACGAATGTTTACAAATTGCTCGACGTGTATGCGACCGTGGTCCACATTTTTATTCTAGCCAAAAATTCCACAAACTTCAGGGTTAGTTTAAGACTTAGCTTAACTCTTAGCTTGAAACTTAGCTTGATGCTTACCTTAAGGCTAAGCTTAGCTTGAGGCGTAGCTTGAAGTTTAGCTTAAGGCGTAGCTTGAAGCTTAGCTTGAGGCTTAGCTTCAGGATTACCTTAGCTTGAACCAAATCCAATGTGTATGACTAAAAATTGAGGGATTATGAAAGAAATAAGGGGGTGTGATCTATGCATTACAATGCTAATAATTTCATGTGTCAACATGATGCATTTATGAACGACATTTCGAAGATGTATGTGATATTAATTCATATCAACACATCTCCGAATTGTTAGTTGCCCAAAGAATATGCATCTAGGCGAAATGTCATCATTAACATTCATGTGTTGTATTGTGATGTAAAGGTGTTTGATGATAAAATAGATGCGATTAAGTTCATGAATTAGAGTCCGGGTTAGATAGACATGGATGTTCACCGTAGACTATTCTTTTCCCGGAGTTTGCCTTCTATCATCTTGTGTATGGTACAAGTAGAAGAGGTAGAATAGTGTTTGGTATCCAAATATGTATTGTTTTTAAGGTTAGAAGTAGTACAGTTTGTACATTTTAATTTATCTGTCGTAATTTAAATGAACAGTCGGTGTAAGGGTGATCACCAGCGCAATGGTAACAGTGCGTCAATCTCTCCGTACAGACTTTTTGGTGTTGTCGAATCACATGCAGCCAAAGCATTGACAAAGTCCACATTTATTCTAGTCAGAGAGCCATTAAGCTTTAGGTTTAGCTTGAAGCTTTTTTTTTCCTGTTTTCTCTCAAGAGAGAGAGTGTATATTCATGCAATTCGATACAATCTTAACAATAAAAACAAAACTTAACAATAATTGATTAAACTAAAATGGTGGTGATGAATGTTTGTAAAATTAATGTTGATGAATTAAATATGATAATTAATAACTGGATAACTATTAAATTATAACTAGAAAGACAAACGAGCATTACAACGGCAGCGGGTAAAAGACAAAAATTAAAATTTAAAATGAATTTGAAGTTGAGTTTGAATTTTAATTTAAATTTAAATTTGAACTGGGTTTGGTTAGTTTAACAGTTATTTTTATTTATGTTACGTGAGTGGGGCATAAACCATTTTAGACAGACTAAGGGGGGGGGGGGGGGGTTAAATTGTTTTAGAGTTTTGATAATTGATTTACAGAAAGTTATAAAAATTTGGGTCATGAATTTATTTGATATTATTTCAGAAATTGTAAAAGGTGAAATATTTAAAAAGGAACAATGTGAAGTGTAGGTATGGCGTTGTTGGACGTATTTCGGGCAGGAAGACAATAAATGATGCAGAGTCTGCCTACTTTTTGAATCGCAGGGGCACACGTCAACAGGACTGATCTTGGATCTGTATAGATACTCGCGCGCAAACGAGTGACCCGACAATACCTGTGTCATTTCAAAGGAGGTATCAACGGCACTTTGGAACAAGCGAACATCATGTAGCGTAGGTAAATGCTGCCGGGTGGTCGAACCTTGGACGGCATTTTTGTACTCGGTATCCCAAGTACATGCCGCCTCAAGACGAATCACCCTTCTTGCATAGCTAAGAGGGAACTGGTTGTATGCCATGCGACTGTGTGAAACAGCCGCGTCTTTGGCACATTGGTCTGTAACCTCGTTCCCTTCAATGCCGCAATGAGCCTTTACCCATGCAAACCTGATGATCGTTTGGTCCTTCAGTTTGAGCAGTGAACGATGGATGGAGGTGACCAAAAGTACGGTGCTACTCCTATTAGCGATGGTAACAAGCGAAGAAAGGCTGTCGGAGAAAATTCACACTGAGTGTAACCTCCTGGGGGAGATCCAAGTCAGGGCGGCGTCAATCGCATATAACTCGGCTTGAAACACGCTACAAGTACCGTTTAACCGGTACTTGTGGGTTTCTTGCCGAGCATTACGGTGGTATATGACGATTGCCGCGCCGACCTCCCCACCTTCCTGCTTGCTGCCATCGGTAAATATAGCAACATCGACCTGGTCGCATATTCGATCGACTTCCAGCGAGTCGTTTGCTTTTACGAAACTGATCGTTTGTCTGTAGCGGGGATGTAACATCTCCGCTGGCGACGTACGATTTTGCAAGACGATGTCGTCCGGAAGTCGATCAAAAGTACCATCCATTTTCACTTGCTCTATCCTTGCCACCTCCTTTATCCTTAGCTCGATTGGAGTAAATCCTGCTAAGGCCAACGCAGATATTGCCGAGACCGTATGAAATGCTTGAAGCTTAGCTTGAGGCTTAGCTTCAGGCTTACCTTAGCTTGGACGAAATCCAATGTATATTATGAATTGTGGATTATGGATGTACCTATATATTTGATGTTTCTCCCAAAAGATTTTTATCATTTTGAAAATTTGTCAAGGTTTAGCGCCCCCAGTGCGATGGTGCCTGAGGCAAATGCAAATGCCTCAGTCGTCTCACCCTTACTACGCATTGGGCCCCGCTCCCTATATCTTGGAGCATATTTGTGACCCATGTTTATAGTAACCGTTCTCCTCAAAATTGAATTCAACATTACTCATGTTGATGTATCTGGGATGAAATTTATGAACCTCTTTAACCATCCTATTGCGTTTCTGTTTCTCTCTGATTTTTTTTCTTTCTTCTTCTCAGACCATTGAGTTTTCTATCATTAACTATATAGTCAATTCTGCCACCTTCTCAGAAGTTGGTGGACCTAGTGAGCTATTGCGAGAAAAATAGAAGACATCTCGTTATAGGATGCGACTCCAATTCCCATCACACTGTATGGGGAAGTGAAGACTGCAACAAACGGGGTAAGTCACTTTTTGAGTATCTTATTAGTACAAATTTAGAGATTATTAATCGAGGTGACACCCCACCCTTCTATGTGTCACCAACACGTTATTCTGTAATTGATATCACATTAGCGTCGATAAATATATCAAATAAAATATATGATTGGCATGTGTCGAAAGAACTGACAATGTCCGACCATAGATGGATTGACTTTAAAATTAAAGCCAAAAAAATAGAACCCAGGCGGTTCAGAAATCCCAGGAAGCTTGACAGGCGGATCTTTCTGGATCTGCTTTCATCCCTCACAACATTGTACGAGCTCTCGTGCCCTCTAAAGGCAGCTGGATCTGGAGATCGCACCACCCCTCGGTGGTGTTGCGAGCTAGAGCGGATGAGGAAGGAGGTCACGAGACTGTGCAATAAGGCGAAAGCCTCCAAAGTTACCTCAGACTGGGACGCTTTTAGGGAGCGTCGGTCTGAGTACAAAAAGATGATTCGCCAAAAGCAACGGAAGTCCTGGAGGGACTTCTGCAGTGGGGTAGCGTCCACAACGGATGCTGCCAAACTTAAGAAGATTCTCTATAGGGATCCACATCAGCAACCAGGCAGTCTTCTTCGGGATGACGGCTCTTATACCGAAAGTCCAGAGGAGGCTGCTGAAATACTACTAAAAACACACTTTCCCGGAAGTAAAACTGCCACGGATTATACGTGGACTGAACACACAGTTCGGACACCGACCGAGGCAGACTGGGAAAATGCAAAAAAGATTGTAGATCCGATCAAAACCTCATGGGCGATCAGATCTTTCGCCCCCTTCAAATCACCGGGACTGGATGGGGTGTTTCCGGCCCTACTACAGTGAGGACTGGAGAGCCTGCTTCAGCCTTTGGTGAGGGTGTTTAGGGCATGCATTGCGCATGGCTATACCCCTGAGGGATGGCGCAAGGTCAGAATTGTATTCATACCAAAACCAGGTAAAGGAGATTACTCTCAAGCTAAATCCTTTAGACCAATAAGTCTCACGTCCTTCTTTTTGAAAACGTTGGAAAGATTGTGCGACAGAGAAATACGGGATGTAGCACTTGGTCACAAGCCGCTACACCCAAAACAACATGCATATGTTCCAGGAAGATCCACTGAGGCCGCCCTTCACGAAGTGGTGGAAAGGATAGAAAGATCATTGCATACTAAAGAATGCACTCTAGGAGCATTCATTGATATAGAAGGGGCTTTTGATAAAGCCACCTTTGAAAGTATTAACGCCTCACTACTATTACATCGTGTTTCCTATACCATTGTACGATGGATCAACTCAATGTTGAGGGGGAGAATGGTTGAATTCAATGTGGGAGGTGCAACAATAAAGGGTATTGTTACTAAAGGCTGCCCTCAGGGGGAGTCCTTTCTCCACTCCTGTGGGATCTCGTAGTAGATAGCCTTCTGAAACTCCTAAATAAAAATGGGTACTATACCATTGGCTATGCAGATGACATAGTCATATTGCTAACAGGAAAATTTGAGAGCACTCTGTGCGAACTGATGCAGAGGGCACTCAGAATACTAGAAGAATGGTGCACGACACATGCCCTTTCGGTCAATCCGACTAAGACTGGGCTCGTCCTGTTCACCAGAAAAAGAAAACTTCAAAGCATGAGAATGCCTATTCTAAAGGGAATTCCCCTAAAGTTGGCTCCAGAGGTTAAGTATCTGGGAGTGGTGCTGGATGCAAAACTGAACTGGGGAAAACATGTCAGCCTTAAAACTGAGAAAGCAAGCGTGGCTTTTTGGCAGTGTAGGAGGGCGATGGGAAAGTCCTGGGGCTTTTCCCCGAGGATTGCTCTCTGGCTCTACACTGCAATAATTAGACCAATGCTATGCTATGGCGCCCTTGTGTGGTGGCCTAGAGTCAAGATAATGACAGCGGCGTCATCCCTTAACCGACTTCAGAGATCGGGCTGTTTAGCGGTGACGGGTTTGATGCGAACGGCTCCAACTGCGGCCCTGGAGGCTCTCCTCTGCCTACCTCCACTGGATATCTATGTGGAGCCTCCATTAGGCTGCGAACGTGGGGCACGTGGACGCATAGACGGGGTGAAGGAGGACACTCGAGGATCCTGGATATTCTAAGAGGATGCCTCTGCTGGACCTTGAGACCGATAGCACCGCTCCAAAATATATTTTTGATAGGAAATTTGACATCCTATTAAACAAAATAGAAACCTTCGAGTCAGACATAACTATGTTTACAGATGGCTCCAAAAATAAAGTTGGATCGGGTGCGGGAGTATTCTCTCCTGAAGTGAAAATAAACGAAAGCTTATCGCTGGGAAGATATGCCACTGTATTTCAAGCAGAACTCATGGGCGTACTTCACTGCGCAAATACAGTCCCCAGTCCGGGAAAAGAACATCCGGAACAAAAAAATACAGATATTGACCGACAGCAAGGCGGTCACCTCAAATCTGGTACTTAAATGTATACAGACGCTAAATGAAGTATCGATAAACAACAATGTCCTAACACTCAGATGGGTCAAAGGGCACCAAGGAAACGAAGGCAATGAAAGAGCAGATGCTCTGGCGGGAATTGGCTCGGCAAAACTACCCTGTGGACCTGAGCCATTCATAACGCCGACCATTGAGCTCTTCAACACCCTTCTTACAGAAGAGACCCTCAAACTGCACACCAGTAGATGGAAAAATACCAAAGGCTGCCGACAAGCAAGGGCAACTATACGTGGACCCTTGCGTAAGCACCACAAATACTACTTGCAGCTATCGCGAGAAAAATTAAGAAGTATTGCAGGAGTCCTAACGGGACACTGCAAACTAAACAAACATCTTCACACGATGGGACTGGTAGACAGCCCAACTTGTCGGGGCTGTAACCTAGCAGATGAAACGGCGGAGCACCTGCTTTGCAGCTGCCCTGCCCTTGCTTCGAAAAGAGGATCCATGCTGGGGGACTGCTGGCCTAGCATGGCCAGTATTAGTGGCACATTGCCCTCGAAGATACTTGAGTACATCCTAAATGTGGAATGGCTTGAGACTTAGAGGAGCGATGGGCTACCTGGAGGCAGCATAAGAGAGATAGCCAAAAGAATTGCACGACAAATTGTTAATTAGGTTACAGTCGGTGAAAAGCTCACACGAGAGGTGAGATTACTGGATTATTAAAAAATTATAGACTGTATGTCTATTCATTTTTATTGGCTTAAGCTTACACGAGAGGTAAGATTGCCATGTTACTCATTCACACAAGGAGTGAATTGACTAAATAACAAATTAACAACAGCTCGTAACAAAGCTAAAACTCGCACGAGAGGTGAGATAGCCAAAAGAATTACACGACAATTTGTTAATTACGTTACAGTCGGAAAAAGCTCACACGAGAGGTGAGATTACCGGATTATTCAAAAAAAACAAAACTGTAGACTGGTTTGTTTTTTCCATTTTACTAGCCGGGTGAGCCCACACGAGAGGTGGAACAACCGAAAGGCACTAGTCTTAAAAAGAAACTATATTATAACCTAAATAAGTAATATAAAGTTTTATTCATTAATTCTAGTATCACATACCAACAACCTGAACGAAAGTGTCATCAAACGTGACAATTTCTTTTGTGAAAGCCAAAAAATATTGGGGGCGGCCATGTCTACATTAGGCACGGCAATTACAAACATTTTGTCAAATAACGAGGGGGGACTAGATAGGCTAGACCATTTGGAAAAACTGGCCGACAGGAAAAATCTTAGCGGAACTCCACCACGAAGATTCCAAGGCCAGAAGAGCACACATTTCACCGCATGTCTGGAAATCTATTACAAATGACCCCACCATTTTAAATTACATCTCAGGTTTATATGAACTAAAATTAGTTAAGAAAGTCACTCAGTCTCAGAGCCCTAGAGAACCAAATCGGTCAGATAGGGAATTATTACATATAAATGAAGCTATAAATTGGTTGGTACATATAGGTGCTGTAAGACAATGCTCTGCCCTAAGGGATCAGTTATCTCATCTTATTTTTTAGTATCAAAAACAGATGGATCAAAAAGATTTATTATTAATTTAAAGAACTTAAATAAATTCATGAGAGCAGAACAGTTACTAAGTTAATTACTCAAGATTGATTTATGACTCCCTTAAATCTTAAAGATGCTTATTTCCTAGTGCCTGTTGCAATAAACAGTAGGAAATATTTGAGATTTCAATTTAAAGAGAAATTATATGAATTTAGATGCTTACCGTTTGGGTTATGTTCAAGCCCATATATATATTTACAAAAGTTATGAAACCAGTAATAAACGTCCTGAGAAGTAGGGGTTTTACGTCAGTTATCTATCTAGACGATTTACTGTGCGTGGGACTTAATACAGAGCAGTGCAATCTAAACGTGCAGTTCACGTTAGGTTTACTTGAATCTCTGGGGTTCATAATAAACTTTAGAAAAAGTAGGCTAGTACCTAATACCCCACGGAAATACTTGGGATTTGTCATTGACTCGGAAAGATTCTGTTTAGAGTTACCGGGAAAAAAGAGATTAATACTAAACGAATTAATTAAAAAATTCTCAATGCTGCAGAAATGTAAAATTAGAGAGTTTGCCCACTTTATAGGAAATCTAACTGCAGCATGTCCAGCGGTATATTGTGGATGGCTTTATTGTAAAGATTTGTAAAGAGAGAAGTGTACAGCCCTAATCTTAAACGATGGGGATTATAACAAAGTAATGAGTATGCCAGATAATTTACAAAGCAACTTTACCTGGTAGCGAACCAATATATTAACTACCTTAAATCCAATAAGAAAATTAAATTTTAAAATAGAAATTTTCTCGGGTGCTTCGCTAACTGGCTGGGGGGCAATCTCTAATAATATTAGGACCCATGGTTTTTTTGGAACTCAGAAGAAAAACGGTTCTATAGAAATTATCTGGAATTAATGGCGACCTTCATGGCCCTAAAATGCTTTGCTACAGAGTTATCAAACTGAGAGATCCTTTTACGCATAGACAATACAACCGCAATTGCGTACATAAATAAGATGGGTGGAACACAATTCACCATTCTTAATAGAATTACTAGGGAAATTTGGCAGTGGGCAGAGTTGAAAAAACTATAGTGGTTTGCTTCTTATATAGCTTCAAAGGACAATAGCGAGGCGGACAAAGAATCCCGTAAAAAGAAGGTACACACAGAAGGGGAACTATCACAAACAACTTTCTTAAAAATTACCAGTAGGTTTGGGACACCAGACCTAGACCTATTTACATCACGACTAAATAAAAAATGTAAAAAATATCTCTCGTGGCAACCAGACTCCGAGGCTTTAGCAATAGATGCCTTTACCATTCCCTGGAAAGGCTGTTTTTTTTACGGATTCTCACCGTTCTCTTTAATTCTAAGAATGCTAAGAAAGATAGCAGACGACCAAACAACGGGAATCGTGATAGTGCCTTTCTGGCCATCTCAACCTTGGTTTCCCTTGCTCAAATCACTATTGATAGAGGACCCCTTAATCTTTACGCCAGACTTGAACTTATTGTTTTTTCCTTGCAGAACACAAATTCACCCCCTGGCATCTCAACTTTCGTTGGTGGCAGGGAAAGTCTCAGGCAGGCAATGATAAACACAGGAGCCTCAACCGACATAATAAAAACATCGAGGCTCCGAAACCAACAACCGATACTGGTTATTCCGTTTTTTCCAGAGAAGCCAGAGCTCTGCGTGGCTGGTACTCTGAGACAATATCTAATAATCACAAAGCCAATAAGGGGAGATAACATTGGACTGTTTATGTCTCTTAATAAGCCAACAAAATCAGTTGGTTCACAGACTTTAAGTCGTTGGATTCGATCTATCCTCGCTCAGTGCGGAATAGATACGAAGATGTTTACTGCTCATAGCACAAGACACGCAGCCACCTCACGGGCATTCCACAGAGGTGTAGACATAGAGACCATCAGGAATACAGCTGGCTGGACCAAAAACCTCTCAGGTTTTCCAGAGATTTTATAACAGACCTGTTCTACAGGATCAATCTGCTTTTGCAAGGGCAGTTATGTTAAGTTATTAAGTTCCTGTTATTTTATTAATAGGTTGCTAATGTAGTTAAAAAATTACTATTACAAATTATACGAAGAAATAAAATTGCGTTAGCGTTAAACATCTACAAGTATAAATCAAAATTACTTCGAACGAGACATCGAAATATAATTAAACGATCAAACGAACTTACCTGTGAAGTTCGATCGTAATTATATGAGATGTCTCGTTCGAAGTAATTAGATCCCTCCCAGATCCCGAAACCCAGGAATCACAATTTTATCCGACAGCTTTAAACTAAATGAAAAATGGCCCGCATGGTGGTATAGTAGAACCCTTTTCAACCATGCTATAAACAAAGTGCACTCTAGTACCAGAAGCGGGTACTACAAGTATAAATCAAAATTACTTCGAACGAGACATCTCATATAATTACGATCGAACTTCACAGGTAAGTTCATTTGATCGTTTAATATTACGACAACCACGAGTGTAATAACATCAAACAATGTGTTAATCAGTAAAATCTATCAATAAATTATAAACTTTTATTACCTATTCACTGAATATACTAAGTGATAATGACAGTTTTACATTTATTGAAACGTTGGGTTAATGAGTGTAAAATCTATCAATAAATAATGTATTATACATTGTGTATGATTTATTCGGAGGCGATTGGATAAAACGTTGTATGAAACACGTGATTTAAAAGTATTACTCGCTCGGGAAAATTACCGCACTCACGCTCGGCCTCGTGAACCAAACTTTTTTTTGCGTGGATAATATATCTCTTAACTAATTCGAACAATAAATAACTACTAATTGAATTATATTTTTTAACATCACACATTCCTACCTGTAATTTTAAAAATTAACTATAATAAAAATAAATAAAAACTGTTATTGTCATGATATCGTAATATATCATTGTAATTTTCTAAAATATATGTGATGATTATTATTATTACATATATTATTTATTACATCACGATAATACTTTATGTAATATTCTTTATTTTATGTGTTTAAAATTGTCTGGCATTTTTATCAATAGACTTTCTTTATCACTAATAATAATTTTATAGTATCTATTATAAGTACTGTAGTCAATTTATACGTATTCGATGCAGTTATACAAAATAGGTTCATTGCTTATTGTTCTGACATGTAGTTGGCGTCTATTATAGTAGGTGGCACCAAATATTTGAAATATTTAACTCCCTCGAAAATTAAATTATCCCATTGTGTGGCTTTCCCACAGCTTTGTCTAGCCATACACATGTATTAATTCTTTTCTTCATTCATTCTAATTCATTCTATCAGTTTTATTTTTCACCTTCACGAATTAAGTTTTATATTATTCTTATTGTTTCTTTCTGATATGTCAATATCATCTGCAAAAGGAAGCAGTAGTCTTGATCCGTTAATTGTGAAAATTTCCCATATAAATTGTGCCCTTCTTACGACCTTTTCTAAAATTATATTGAACAGCAATGTTGACAGGCATTGCCATGTTGAAGTCGGTTGTTATGTTCAAATCTTTCGATGTTGGGATTTTCTGTTTCTCAAGCCATTAACATATGAATGTTTGAGGATGTGAACCATTGAGGATGTTTTACAATGAAACGGTACATTAATTCTACTTAACTCGCAGTTGGATGTTAACTTTGTTTTAATAAAATATAGCAAATCTTAGAATATAATATTTACATTGCTAGTGACTTCAAGTTACTGAACTGATTTTGGCAGTCAAGTTTTGATGGTTTGAGTTTATCTTCCTCATTACCAGTTTTGTAGTGGAAGAAACTATATATCTGGCATATACTGCGTTTTTCAAGGGCTATGATTTAAACGGCCAGCAAAATAATAGAGATTTGGCCAGCATTAAAATATATTTGAGCCGCAAAATTATTGAATGAGCAGCAACTCATGAGCGGCAATTAAAATGAAAATGGTTTGCATTAAATTTCTTTACGAGCAGCTTTAAAACGATATTGGAAGCAAGAAAAAGAAAATTACATCAAAATAATTATGTGATTGGCACAATGTTGTTAGTATTTTATTATATTTGTCCAGCTCTAAAATTACAATGACAGTAGAAATTGATCAGTAACCAAATACTTTTTGATCGGCTCCAAAATGGGGTGCAGTTACTTAAAGTTGACCACCCCAAATAAAATTACTGTAAAAATTACTGTATACTGTAAAAATTTGATGAGCGAATGTATTATCAAAATTTTGAAAAAATCGAATTTGAAATTTTGGATTCGAGACTCGTCCGGCTGTGGGCATCGAAAAACCTGAGCCTCCGCTGCTCCGGCCGGTTTTTCATCGCCTGAGCCGCTACGCGGCAAAAGCTAAACATACTTGAAGGCGCCATCCTTCAAGAAAACCGGGATTCGAGTCATGTTACCTGTAGGACGTGCGAGCAGCATCTGACGAAACAATGTAGCTGCTCAAAAAAATAACATCATGCTTATTTATTTTTGTAGCTGACAAAGTTGTTTATTTGCCGATACTATAAAACTTTTTTCAATTTGCCGATTAATATTAGAACATCAAATGTTTTACCCGCAGATGAATCAAATTAGTTGCTGCTCATTTAATAATCTAGCAGACCAACTAATAATTTTGCTGCTTGAATAGATTTTGGGCAGCGCGACTAGCGGTTTATATGCCGATTAAAAGTTTATTGTGCCGACATAATAATTTTATTTTGCTTACCATAATTTGCTGTTCGTATATTAAAATCGCAAACCAAAAAATAAAATGCTGCACAAATAATTGTTTCGCTGATTATTCTTGCTGATCGAAATTTTAAATGGCAGATCATTTAATTACTTCCCTTTTTCAAGTTTAATTCCATACTTAATATGAATAAAGTCTAATAAATAAATGCTTAACTTCAATAGATTAATTGGAAATTTTTACAAAAATTTCAAGGTCTTATAAAGTGTTGATGAATTTTTTAACGTTATCCAATCTATCGTTGAATGTAACTAAAAGATTTAATTCATTATAAAGGTTTCAAAAACAGGAATGATAATAGAGAGAGTACAACTTATCTTCTAATAAATATGGAAAAACTGCAAACTTTCTAATGAATTCGATAGGTAACACTGTAGAAACAATGTTCAAATGAAATTTAATTTAATGTTCCTGAAAGTCGTTTATTTATTTAACTTCCTTCAGTTATAATAATTTATTAGGGTTTAATTCGTAATCCAGGATTTGATGGAATGTCATTAATTTCCTTTAATCAGTAACACACTGTAACTATAGAGGAAGGAAATAAAAATTGCGCGCAAAGCGGAAAATGCTGTTAATTTCGTTAATAAAAAAATAAAGTTAATTAAAAAAATAAATAAATAATTTATTTCCACTACAGCATTTTTACGACGGAAAGTTGTAGAAATTTCCGTCGTACAAATGTATGGCGTATAAAATGACCTGCCGATGAAATGTTCAGTAGTATAAATGTTGAGTTGAAAAAGAAAAGTCGTACAAATTCTGTTGTACAAATTACCGTACACGAAAACGGAGGTATCTACATAAATTGTGTACTGTTCAAATTACATCTTAGATTTGATACTATATTATTAATAACTTTTTACACTTCAAATGTTTATTTAAAGTTATATAATTATTTTGCTCCTCTCTGTGCATACAATTTATTTTAAAACTTTTAATTCTTGATTTTCGTTTTAAGTTTACATGTAAATTAATTACGGTTTCTGGTTTTTCTTTGCTTTAAGAACCCAAGTTATAATTTTCTGTTCTTTTTGTATGATTAACTTTCAACATAAATTTAACAAATTTACCCCTTGCACAAAAGGCCTATAAGGCAATTGTATAAGTAATTACGAACAACTGTCGCTATAATTGAGCATTTTGGTATATTCCTTAAGATAGTGCTTATTTTTATCATATTTGATTTTTAGCATAAAGCGACCGGCTTCTACGCCTTTTCAGGGTTTTGACCCATGTTACACTTTCAATGAGAGTTTTTATTCAATTTTTGAGCGTTGGAGGAGACAAAGCTGGGCTCCGCCCAGCACGTGCTTCGCTCCGCGAACCATGCTTGCTTGCTTGCTTTGATTTTTAATGCTCGCGTCCGCTAAAATATCTCCAAATAAACCAAAAATAGAAGTGGTAAAAATTTAAGGTTCCTATCTCAATGCCAAATATCTCCCGAAAGCCTTGAAATTTTCCTTATTTGAATAACATAGGAATTTTATAACTTTGTAGCTAAATTTTCAATTGTTGAAAAATAATTTTTATGAAATTATATCATTCGAAAGAAATTTTATTTACAGTATCTGAACTTTTGTTATATCAGGATATAACATAACGGGAAATAATAATCACCCTCTGTTATAAGGAACAAAAATGAAAATATCGGTTTTCGAAGTACTGTAATTCTAGTATTTACAGTGTAGAAGTATGTTCTTATATGAATTTTTCTAGTACTATTATAGAACTTCGAAAATCAGTATTTAAATTTGTGTTCGTTATAACGGTAGTTATTTCCGAGTTCGTTATATCCGAGGTCTACTGTATCTTTATCTTATATCATCGCTGAAAACTGAAATAAAAATACTTCAGATATCATAAATATAATTTCTAGAAAATTATACATAAATAAATATTTGAATAATAAAATTAAAATTTAAAAAAAGTTCAATGTTATTTAAATGAGAAAATTGGAAGGCTTTGGAGACAACTTTTTTTAATTTATTTGACGATATTTTAGCGCATGGGAGCATTAAATTTTGAATATGATTACAATATAAGAACCACCCTAATATTCATTGTACGTTTATATTGGCAATTTCCAAAATTTTTGACATAATGACAGTACACAGTTATCTTACACAAGCAGTATTCTATTTTAATCTCTGTACATTAAATTAGGGTTTTATATCCTTTTCATTAAACGAGAAGTAAAAACAAATCAATATAATTATATTACATTTACTAGGTGATTCTGGAAACAGGTGGTTGAGGTTAATGAGGGAAAGTGGAAATGTTATAGAAAAGGGCAAAGTAGTAAATCTAAAGAAGTGTGGAGAAGTATCTTTATTAAAACTAGATTGCAGTCTTCCTATCTTCGTAATATCATTCCAACGGTTGATTTCAGTGGTATCCTTGCCAGGGATATATTTGTTAAATAAAAGTCTCACGAAGGTCTTATATTGTATCCTTGTTATTAATTCATATATCTTATAGTAGTAGCATCAAATCAATGAAAAAGTTCATCAATCATTTTTGCGCTGAATAAAAAAAATTCATACTAGTTCATCATTATTCATACTAAAAGTATGACTTGGATATTCGTATGGACTCAAAATTAACTTTTCTAGGTTATTTTAATACTTTGCTTAGGGGCCGTTCATGTATTACGTAAGACGTTTTTTCCTACTTTTGGACTCCCCCCCTCCCCGTAGTAAGAAAAAATAAGAAAATGTATACCCCCTCCCCCCCACACTAATCTTACGTAAGATAAATTATTACCCAATGAGAAGCCAGATATTAAACATTAAAAGTGAAATTAATGAAGATATTATGTTTATTTTATATTAAAAACAATGTTATTCAAACAATTTACTTTATAGTGTAAGAAAATTGCGAAAAAAATCCAAAATCGGTCTAAAAAATAAATAATTAATAGTATTGTGTTTCACATGTATTGTGTTTGGCTATGTTGAATCTATTCTGCGATATGGTGTAATCTTCTGGGGAGATTCAACAGATGGACCAAGAGTTCTCAGAGCACAAAAGAGGATCATACGAAACATCTTCAACATGACGACCATGGATACCTGTAAACCTGCTTTCAAACAAAATAGAATACTAACGGTGTTTGCAATATACATACTCGAAAGTATATTGTTTTATAAAAACAACAAAGAACTTTTTGTGAATGCCCATCGAAGCCACATGTACAATACGAGGAACCAAGCAGATCTAGTCCCACCTAGCACGTATTCAAGCAGAATACAAAGAAATGCTGAGGTGAGAATAATCAAGATTTTCAACAAGTTGCCCACACAATTGCGAGAACTTCCAACTACCACAATGAAGAGGACACTGAAACCTATACTGGCGGATAATCCTATCTATTGTCTGGAGGAATACTTTGCGATGGACTGGCAGAATCACTTAACGTAGGGATGAAAAACAGCTCTTGCTGATCTCCACGCATTACTTGTAAAATTTAAATTTTATGTGTAAATTTTATGTGTAATAAAGATCTATTATTATTATTATTATTATATTAACATTAATACCAACAGCACCTAAATTAAATTAAATAATTTTCAAATTTTGAAATTTAATTAAAAAAATAAAATCTTACGTAAGAAATTGTCTTGACCCCCCTTCCCCCGAGTAAGAAAAATTAAGATATCAGCTACCCCCTCCCACCTCTAAACGTCTTACGTAATACATGAACGGCCCCTTAGCAAAGCCAATAAAAGTTAGGTTTCATATTTCGGCAATTTAATAAATTTAACGAGCCTAGAATTTTCATGACACCGTACATACTAAATATAGGTAAGTCACCTTGTTAGATCAATAATACTAGAATATTATTCTTGTTGTCTGGAACCCTTATTACATTAATTGATAGATTTCAAGAAATACAATATTTGTGAAATATTTCTGTTACAAGTCGGACGTTTCCCGTCATAGTTCAAACTGATAATATTTTTAAATATATTGATTGATATAATCTAAACTTTTCACAAGAGGATTTTATTTAGAATCTTTTTTCTACAAAACGGATTGGGTATCCACCCACTTTGAGTTTTATCAACTTTTTAATTAGGCTTTGAAATGAAATAGAAACGAGAACTCCACCTTTGTTCATTATATCTACAGTAGGAGAGACCGGGCACGGTTATCTCAGGGGTTGGTTGTCATAACGCTTTTTACTCTTTGTTTTAATGTTAAAAAACCACACCTTTAGCATAGTTAAATAGTGAATTATATATTTAGTTTAATACGAAATTTAATTTCATTCCAACAAATAATGACGAATTGTTTTGAGTACCTGTAACTGAAATGGTACTTACTTCAACTTTATTTAATTACTCTAGTATGGACAGAAATATTGTATAGTTTCTTATAATCTTTGGTATAGTATTCTACATGATGAGATTACGGTAGTTGTGACATACTAGTCGTGCCATAAGTTCTGTACTAACAAAGCACCGTTCATTTTTAGGGCGGAGGTAAATGTGCCACCAGTAATGTTATTCTACCTGCTACGAATTTAGGATATTAAAAGTACACAGGTATTTGTGCCACCGGAGAAAATGGCATCTACCTGATGCATCTCCTACATGTAACATCGATTATTTTTTGATTTTACACGATTTTTTGGGGGTGAAACGTAATAGTTTACTGCCCCATAGCGCAACTATACTTTTTAATGCTATTTCGAGGGTCTCTCACATCCCGGTTGCATTTATCCCGGTTTCCTTGATCTGTCGCGCCTCTCGTATGTTTAGCGCCCGCCGCGTAGCGGCTCGGAGCACGAAAAACCGCCCGGAGATGCGGAGCATCGGAGGGTAGGTTTTTTGATGCTCGCAGTTCTGGCCAAGCCAAAATTTATTATTTTGCCGAGTTGGTCTATGTATTTCCAGGTAGAAAATTTGGACCCGGATTAAATATCTGACCATTTGCCGAGCTGGCCTACAGCCTTATCGAATGCACACCCCAAAATTCGAAGGCAAAAAAAATTTAATTTTTTCACTGTTAGTGGCACAAATACCTGTGTTTATTTAAAGAACCCTTTTGGTCGGTGGCACATTTACCGGTACCCTTTTCTGGTCAGGTACATTTGGTGGCACATTTACCTCCGCCCCATTTTTACTATGAAGATTAAGGGATGGGGGTTGCTAATGGTATTTTTGGAAAGATCATTTGCAGGTATATAAGTGGGCGAAAGTTGAAATTCAAGTCTTAAGAGCGCGCTGCGGAAAGAGAGAGAGGGAATGATGTTGAAAGAAGCCTCTAATCTTTTGTACAAATTTAAAAAACTAAACGTCGTATCAATGTAATTCTTTTTTTATATTAATAAGAAGAGACTATTGAAGGCAATAACCAATTTTGAGCGCTTTAAATTAAAAGTAAATAGGTTAATTTAATTTATGAAAAAGGACAATTTTGAATTTTTATGACAATCGATCTTAATGAAACTTCGTTATTGCCTTCTGCAGATCATTATAAGGACAAAACCTGATTTTGAAGCGATTTCATCATCAATTATAGAAAACTTGTACAAAACATGTAAATCAAAAAGTGCCCTTAGTGGAGTTTTAAACTATATAAAATCAACTTAATGCACAAAGGGTTCAAGGGTTCCCTTAGATATGGAGCAAATAATTTTTTTAAATTTTTTAAATCTCTACAAAAGATTAGAGGCTTCTTTCAACATCATATCTACTGCTTCCCTCTCTCTCTTTCTGCAGCGCGCTCTTAAATAGTAAACATGAATTCGGATGTCAACGATAATCGTATTGTTGTAATTGCTATACATAACAATGATAAAAGTACTAGTGCAATTTTAAATTTGTTTAAAAAAATTACGGATTACAAATTTTTTTCTTTTTAACTATCCATCGATAGAATGAAACTTCTGGAGTAGATAACCGAAAAAAAAGTGGTCGACCACGAACTCTAAGAATTCTTGGAGTTATTAAAACAGTTCGCGAGCGAATGAGAAGAAATCCCTTGAGGAAACAAAAAATTATGGCTAGGAAATTCAAATTTCGAAAAGAACCATTTCTCGCGTGTTAAAAGATGACTTAAAACTTGGGGCTTATCGTAGGATTACAATACATCGTCTTACAATTGCTCTAAAAAATATTAGACAAGAAAGAACAAAACGACTCCTGGACCGGCACGCGTATGAAGATCACAAAAATATTTTGTTTACTGAGGAAAAAATTTTCACAGCCGAAGAAAAATTCAACATGAAAAACGATCCTGTGTAGGCTTACAGCTCTAATGAAGCCCCTAAAAAAATTTCGGGGGTGAAAAATGGCCATTATCCAACAATAGTAATGATTTGGTGGGGTGTGTCGTATGAAGCAGTAACGCAGCTGTTTTTTGTGAAAAAGGGGAAAAAACGTGAAAAATAACGGGGGAAAAAATACCAAAAAATGTTACAGCTCGTAGTTAACCCTCTAAATTACAACTTATTTCGTGAAAACCATAGGGTGTTTCAGCGAGATTCTGCACCAGCGCATAAAGCGAAAACGACCCAACGAATGACTACAAACAAATTTACCTGAGTTTATTGCCGCGGAAGACTGACCTTCAGGTAGTCCTGACTTGAACCCTTTGGATTACAAATTATGGTTTGTTCTTGAGGAACAAGCTTGCAAAGTACCCCATAAAAATATTGAGCTCTTAAAACGGAATTTGATCAAGGTTGGAACATCTATACCAATAAAAGTAGTGCGTGCCACAATGGATGACTGCCCGCGACGTTTAAAGGCCCTTGTGAAGGCAAAAGGTGACCATTTCGAATAAATCGTACAAAATTGAATTCCTTAGAATGTACCGAATAAAATGTAGTAATTTTTATAGAGGATTTTTATTTTAAAATCATTAAAATCGGCTTCCAAACAAGTATCAGAACTTATGGCACGACTATATAAGGCGGGGTTTTATTTGTAATAACTAATTATTTGAATATTTATGGTTAAACATGGGGTTTATAAAAACTAGATATTATTTAATTATGCATCTACATTGCAGAGGAACAATAATGCCTAACAATATTTTAGATTCTGCTAGATTTTTCAGTTTTTTAAGACACGTGACAACCAACCGCACACAGTATGACAATCAACCCCGACTTGGGGGATGGTTGAAAAGTAGTTAAATTTTCACAATACTTCCCTAACTCTGGGATAGATGCCAATCTTTTTATAGGGAGTTAAATAATATATACATAGAATTAAAGCTTATAGGCATTAAAATTACATGCATATGAAAAATCAAGCCAATGAAAAGTAAACTGTCACCCATGCCATAGAATATCAATGTATGATTATTAATATGTAATATTTAAAAAAAATGTTTTTCGAGTAGGAGAAAATTAGTTTTCAGTTTTTCTGAAATCCTTGTCCACCATACCAAACTACTCAGTACTCACTATCTAGAGCTAAAAGCATGAAGCTATGTTCTGAGATAGAAAAGTAATTTTTGGTTTGAATCTTGAATATTTGAATCAAAAACTCCCAATTAATAACCTCAAAACGAAATCAAAATCAATTTTTCTGCATCGCTGTTAAAATGTAAAGATTTCCATAAAATGCACTTAATATTACACGTTTAAAGAGTGACACCGATTGATCATAAGAACATGCTAATTTATTATATCATAGACAAAAGTTCCTAACCATAAGATTTTTATGGATACCTGCACACTGCAAAATTTTACTTTTGTTTTCTTCCATCAATAAACACGAAAGGTTTTACCCACCCACTTTTGTATGTTGTAGACGATACATGAAATTAGAAAAATTAAGATTAGACAGGAAATATTAAATGTTAGTTTCAATTTTCAAACGATTCCATCCCATTCAAAAAGTTCTGTTCTGTAATAGAATTTGTTATTGGCATTGAGATAAGAATATCCGGCGTCCCTACTCTGTGGCTGATTACACCGGAGACATATTTTTATGTACAAATTCTTTCCTGCCAATGTTATGATAAAGTAATAGCAGTAATAATGAGTCTATTTTTGATTGCAGTATAAAATAATGTACATACAATCGTAACAAGAAAAATATGTACGGAATTAAATCTAATGAATAGAAAAATTTCTGACTGGTGATTTGTTAGTAAACATTTCCATTTTAATTGTATTTTTAATACATAAACTACGTCATAAGATCATAACATTTTCTTGTGGTGTAAGTGCGAAACTATATCCTATTAAAAATAATAGTCGTAGTCTTCTATAGTGGATTTTACACTCAGACCTAGTTAATAGCTATATTGGCTTTACTCACGTTTTATGATTGTATTGATTACGAGAAAAGCACCGCATGTGGTTGTCTCTATAACATTTTATCACTAAATTTGAAAATTGACAAAAATAATTTAAGGGTAACCAAAAATTGAATCTACGGTTATTAAATTCGTAATTCAATTCCTGCCATTACGCAACATTACCTATGCAAACTGATTTTGTTAGTTAATTTATTCCAACGTAAAAAGTTGGTGTTATACCTTGTTATATTTATTTTACACGCAAAAGTCGGTATCTAATATGCATCAATAAAACAATTGCGATACATTCAGTATTATCAGCCCAGTGCAGATTGAAATTTCGAAAGTGATAAAACCTATTTTTACTGTTCAATTCCCTGTGGTGTAACTATGAAACTACGAATTTTAGCTAAAATTACTGTTTGTAATGCAATACTAGAAAGGATGTACGAGTATTTAGTACTTTATAAAAATAATACTATAATTGTGCACAAGGTAATAGAAAACACTTTCAATTTTGTGTACAATTGTAAGTAGCAGGTACTCACCATTAGCACGAACAAGTATTAGGAATATACCTACATACAAATGTATGTTTACTATAGAAATTAAGAATAATCACGATTTCCATAATCCTTAGTGTACGAGGGGAAATCAATAAGTCTGGTAAAAACGGTATAAGAAATCAATATTTTTTTAATGCATTAAATTTTATATTTCGACATAATTTCCTTGAAGCTCAACGCATTTGGTACTTCTTTGAATTAATTTTTCTGAACCACTGAAAATAAATTGTTTCGATTGCCTTGCAAAATAACTCTCTGGAGCATATCATGAGCTCTTCGTTGGTATTAAATTTCATTCCTCGTAATTTTTCCTTTAAATTAGAGAATAGAAAGTAATCGCTAGGGGCCAGGACTAAACTGTAAGGTGGGTGATTTATTTCTTCGAAGCCACACTTTTTTATAACAGTGACTGGTGCATTGTCATGGCGAAACAAAAATGTTTGTTTCACTTTGCCCTTTTTTGTTTCTTAGATAGCTTCCTTTTATTTCTGTAATATTCTTGCATAATAGATGTCTGTTATACTCTCTTTACGTCACAGGTAATCAATTAACAGAATTTCCTAGGCATCCCAAGCAATTGTGGCCATAATCTTGTCAGTGGATGGTTGAGATTCGTACTTCTTAAGTGGCGGTTTTCCCTGTTTTATCCACTGCATAACTCTTGTTGGAATTCGGAGACTTAATAATGAATTCATTTCTCATCGGCTGTAATAATGTTATTAAAAAATTTTCTCGGATCAGCTTTGCACATTTCCAAGAATTGCCTAGAAGTTTCGGCTGAAATTCTTTCTGCTCAGGACACAGAAAATGTGAAACCCATCTTGCACTTACTTTTGATACACGAGGATGATCATGTAGAATTGTATGGATTAGTACCGTATGATAAATTAATGTCTTGAGGTATTTTTAATATAATAGATAGACGTTAATCATCCATTAATAAATTTTCGACTTTTAGTCGAACTGCATCCGCAGGACGAACAGTACGGTATCATCTTCTAAGGACTCCTGTCCTGCTTTGAAAAGCGATACCCACCTGTAAATTGTTTTTAGTGAAGGTGAAGATTCCTTGTCCACTTCAAGCATACGATATCATTTTGTATTTCTTTGGCCCCCTTACCTTTTTCGCTCAGTTCGTGATGTTTGCGTATGTCTATTTTTACAAATAATGTTAAAACTGATATCCAAGCAATTGGATCAATTTAATTATGGAAAACTGGCCTTCTATTTGATTTTGTTACAAACCACTTTCGGGATTTTTTTATAACTCTTTTCATTATACCGTCTTTACCGAACCTATTGATCTCCCCTCGTAAATACTTGTATGTAAGAATATACTAAGTTGTTATGTACTTGGCCATCAGTAATTCTTTTAGAAGAACATGGTAATGAATATCAGTAAGTTACACATCCCATATCGATTTATTTGTATTGAAAATATTATAGTAGGAAAGTATATGACTAAATCTCCGTAAATTTACAGTAGACCGAAGCTAAGCAAAGTTTGAAAAGAGGTTGTTCAAGATATTATATAATATAGCACATTCAGTAACTTTATCTATTTGCGGATACACCATTTTACAATTGAAATTGATGAAAATATTATACTCAACTTGTTGTTAAATTCCAGATCAATAGGTTTATTTAATCCTGCTGTTGGACTGTAGACTTTAAGGGTTGTAGATATAGATTTTCACGTGAGTTACATTTGGTTTGAATTTTTTTGTCAAACTAATCCAATTCCATTTTAATTTAATTTTTAAATAATATTTATACTTATGAAAAAAGCAAAATGCACTTTTCTCGTAGTAATATTTTATTGGTAACGCGTTTCGGCTTCAAACGGCCATCAGTTTATTCTATTTTAATGTCACAGTGATGTGAATTTTAACTGTAGGTTTTTAATCAAAAACACTTTTAGAGGTTGATTGGTTTACAGATATTGGGTGTAAATCGCGGTTAAATTTAAAAAGGGTGTAATTTTTGTCAAATTATTTCTTAGATTGCAAACTGGGTACAACAGTGTACACATGCGTTTAAATAACATAGTGTCGTTTCCAAAGAAATATCATTCACATTAAACTTTAATTAATTTCAAATTCATGTGTCAGTGTTTCAAGTTAATTATTTATTTGCACGCTAAATTTTTATTTATTTTATTTGTTTTTTTTAAACATTAAAAACATTTGCCATCCATAATTCATCCTTCTCATGCAAAATATTTTGCGATCAATGTATGCTGTATTACGTTATCAAGACTGCGTTTAAATTTATTTAATTATACTCGTATGTTCGTTTTTCATAACTTCTTGATTTTCGTGAGTTCTATTTTTCATCTCTATTATCTTTTTCAAAATGATTCTACTAGTTCTAACTTGTAACAAAGGTATAAATAAATACTATCTTAAACTGTGTGCCGGTCTTTACTTATAAATGGTGATTCAATTAGAGGTAACAATTTAAATCTAGTACCATTGTTTTTCTGCCAAAGATAAACAATTGATATTTGACATGTACGATTATTAAGCATTGACATTTGTAATAATGCAGCGGTATACGGTAGAACAATGCATTTTAACATTTGTTAAAACTCATGTCCGAAATCGAGAAAACATTCACCAACACGATTCGTGCATTGCTTAATAATTTCGGTGTACATAACCGACCAAGTCGTGCCTAGATTAAGAAATTAATCCAAAAATTCAATTGAATCGGTTTAGTGTTAGATGTGTAAAGACCAGTGCGTCCTCGGAATGGTCGGTCACGCAAAAATATCTCTACAAGATCCAATTGACTCAGGAATTGAAACCACCAGATCATTAAAAAGCGTCGTGACGTCGTTGATTGAGCGTTAGAAAACCACCAAGTTGATTGCAATTTTTCAAATAAAATTATTTTCAGTGATGAGGCTCACTTTTAATTGCATGGCTATGTAAACGATCAAAATTGTCGCATTTGGGGTGATGAAAATCCGGGTGACGGTAAATTGCACGAATGACTGCAGGTAGCCGGAAAAAAAAGTTGTAAATTACACTCCGGGTAAACTGCACGAAATTTTGCAAACTGGTAAACTGCACTCCGAACATTTTCCAGGTAAAAATAAAATAAAAATATTTATTTTTATAATCATGAAATAGTAACGAGTTCGAGGGAGCGGTTAATCCACTTCTTTGAGGCAGATCCACCTCTCTTTGTGCCAGATTTAACTTTACGCGGAGATTTGTTTTTTTAATTGGTTTTCTAAAGAGATATCAAAAACTAACACTAACCTAACGGCAGATCCACCTCTTCGCGGCAGATCCACCTCTTCGCGGCAGATCCACGTGTTTGCGGCAGATTTAACTTTACGCGGAGATTTGTTTGTTTTTAATTAGTTTTCTAAAGAAATATCAAAAACTAACACTAACCTAACCACTAAAATCAGAAACTCGACGTTGTATTTCTGATTTTAATAAAAAAACCTGGTGACGGCCCTGTCCTGATTATCTCACAAATCTACTCTAAAGCTGTGGTAGTTGTTTTTTGAGACACCCTGTATTGCTTGGAGTGCAGTTTACCATTTTTATTTTTACCTGGAAAACGTTCGGAGTGCAGTTCACTAGTTTGCAAAATTTCGTGCAGTTTACCATTATCAGGTGGTTTTGGAATGCAGTTTACCTTACCCCGAAAATCCACGGGTTATTCAGGAAAACCCAATGTACCCATAGAAAATTACTGTTTGGTGCGGATTTAGGGCTGTACTTTTTCGAAAGTGATTGTGGTGCTAATGTAACAGTCAATGATGAACGTTATCGAAACAAGATAACAAATTATTTTTGGCACCAATTGGACGACATTGATGTTGAAGACATTCATATGGTTTCAATACGACGATGCCACACAGCGTGAGAAACAATGCAGTTATTGAGCAAAAAGTTTCCAGGCCGCATAATCTCTCATTTCACTATTAAGTCACCGGTATCAAAGTAAATTTTAACCTTGTTACAATTCAAAATTGCAACTTCAATTCAAAATTGGCCTAATTGTAGATCGTTGCAATAAATTTTAACATTTCCGAATGTGTGGCGTGACAATTAAGTATTTTTGAAACTAAATGCTTTATCGAAATACGTGCACTATCAAGGAAATGATAATGGCAGTTAGTCTTATTTGTTGAGGTGATTTTCGAAAAAAATTTGTTACTTCCTTTTGGAACGATTCAGTATACGAATTAATTTGGAACATTGCTTTTCCAACTCATTTTGGGGATCTTATTCGTTCCTGGAATTGGATATTTTGATGTTTCCTGTTGGTTTGAATTTTCTCGTTGCAGAAGTGGATCCATTGTCCAAACTTCTTTTGAAGGATTATTTTCGTCCAATTAATAAATGCAAATCTGTTGTTAATTATTTCACAAATAATATTTATCAACAAACTCATCAATTTATACCCAACAACATTTGCAGGTTTTCATTTGGAAACGATTATCGCTCACCGTTATCAATGTGTAACAAATATTAAAGTTTTGTTCAAGTTCAGCGAATCTTCGATTTTTATGATCTGTTTGTGTCATTTTTATTTTTACCTTGGTTATATATTATTTTTGTGTGAATATTTTAGGTTTATCTCTTGCCTTTTTTTTTAATTTGATTGGAAAGTTTCACCAAGAATCTTATTTGTATGCAGTTTTAATAATTTCTGCATAGAATTGATAAAGGCATTATCTCTTGTACGCTAAACACGCGTGCAGATAAACATTGTAGTAACTTCGCTGCTTGAAACAACCATTTGATAAATTATTATTATTGTAATATTTGAAAAGAGATAAAGGTTAGATAAGAAGAAAGTCACGATGAACGACAAAAGTTTTATTGGGGGGTTCCAATTTGTTGATTATTCGGGAGTTCGCAGTAGTTGCACTGATGGGATCAACGACGACTCGGACATTCTCTTAATTAATGCGAGAAGAAGTTTTTGGCGATTCTATTTTACTTATTTACAACGCCAGTCGATTAATGTAATTACCATCTGACATCGCAATCACTATCATCTTCGAGCATCGGCCATCTGATAGCTCACCTATTTGTTTATTATTAGTTTGTTTTGATCAAAGCTGGTCAGAGACGTGTCATTACTCTTTTGGTTATTTTTGGTAATTATTCCATTGCTTTAGGTTATTGCAATTACGAACCTTACTTTCGTAGTTTCATCGGTGTTTTCTGGTTCTACGGTGAGCAGGGTGGTAATTTTAAACTACGTGGCGCTCACCTTACTACCTACTTTGCTTTGCTCAGTTATTCATCTATTCAGTATAGGGGAAAAATATTAATTGTACGCACCCTGGTGGCTGTAATATCAACTAAATATTTGACGTCTTAATTAATTAAAATTATTTTAAAAATTAATTAAAATACGTTAAATTTATTATTTTTTATTAAATTATTTATTTATTACTTAGTTGTAATGTATTATTATCGTTCAAAACCAAATCAAAGTATTTCTGAGCGAGGTCAAGCAAGGTTATATCATTAGCGTGACGTCACGTTGATGTTGCTTACAGCGCACCATCGTTAATATTTCTCCCCTATAACATCTATACAGAAGTAGTTGCTCAGTTATTTTGTCTTTGCCCTCTAGAGCTAACCAAAGGGGCATCAATCGCTTCATACGGTCGCCCTGAGTTTGAACACTATTAACCTCACAATTTACTTTTTCTGCTGCCTACAGCCGACAGTAAAAGTAAATCTCACCCCAAAATTTATTATTTATTAAATATTATATTTAAATTATTATCGATTTTCGACGTTGCAGGAAAAACACTTTGTTTAATTCGGAGTCAAGGTACTTTTTGTGGGGCTCGTCGGTATTGTTGAACTCGCTCCGCTCGTCAGCCAAACCCTACTAACTGTTAACAGACAGTGACATTTTTACTCCTAATAAAAATTTGGAAATATTATTTTTCAATATTGGCTATTTCTTTTAAATTTGTCTTTTAATATTGAGTTTTAAAAATCTATGTGGTAAAAATAGATTTAAATTTTTGATTATAGCTCGCTCTTCATAATATATTCCAAACTATTTCAGTTATTATTATTTTGAATGAGGTATTAAGTTCATGAAAACTTATAGATAATGGGAAATAAAACGTAGTTCGATCTTGGAACATCATGTCATCTACTTTATCAAAGTTATAATTGATGTAATTTAAGTTAACAAAGTAAACGTGGTAAATCAAAATAATTAATTTTGCTGTCAGAGGTTATGTTATGTTGTAGACGCTTGTAAGCTTTAACCAATTTACAGATTTCTCTGTAAAAATGTGTAAATTAAAATTTACTTAGCATTATAAAAATAATTTTAAACTAAATTTAAAATTTAGTGTAGGTATGTGTTGAAGTAAGAATTCTGTAAAGTATGAAGAACAGGCGAAACGTGTGCAATTTTATCAAGAGATAAAAGAAGATTTCCTGTAAACATAAGGATTTCCTAAAGAGAATACAAAGTAATACCTAAAATTTTACATTTAACCTTTGTTATCCACTAATCAAGAGATTTTATATTTTTAATCTGCTTGATCAGTGACATCCTATATTTGTAAGTATGATTTATTATACCATTCAGTAACCTTGCAAATTTATTTAAAAAAAGAACTATGTTATGAAGCTAAATGATTATTTTCATGAAAATAATAGTTAAAGGTGAATAAACTAATAAATGACAAAGACGTGATTTAAGGACATAATTTTTTTAACTTACCCTTCAAATATTAACGGGCTAAACAAGTAACTTCATATTTTCACGATTACCTAAAGTTGACTAATTTACTTTACGATTATTTTCTTATTTAATTAGTACAAATGTATAATAAATAAATATGTTTATTTAATATTGCTTCAGTAATATACAGCTTCAGTCTTGACAAGTTTACAATAACAATTTAACGAAATATATTCTTTTATAAATGAAAAACACTTGCTTGTATATTCAATTTTCTATAAATTCTATAAAAGTAAAATTTTATTACTAGTAAATTAGAAAAAAGAATTTATAAGAAGAAGAGATGGAAAACGCGTCAGTTTAGATTGAAAAGTTACGTGCGGTAGCTTTTCTCATAGCTTTTCAACTGGACCTATTTTAAATTTTCTTCAATAATGCGCCGACGCTACATATTGATCCTTACAGAGGATAACCACATCAAGTTACCTTTGCGTTTAATCAGGAACGAAGTGGAAGTGTGGATAACTGAACAGAAATAATAAAGGATAGCATTCAATACAGAACAATAATATTTTTAAAAACTATTAAACTAAAACTAATAGTTCAGACAATGTTTGGCTAATAATACCTACATAATACCTTATAAGTAAACATCTTTTGCTAGAATGGGTTTTGATTGAGAATTTTAACTCGAACGAGGACTATCGTTTTGGCAAACGTTGAATGAAAATATAATATACAAATATTACCACTTTAAGCTAACAAATGTTTGCCAAATTTGGCCATAAAAAAAGCTACAATATTGTCAAACAGTTGAGCAGCTAAACGCGTTTTATTGCTTCTTTAGTAATAAGTAAATATAAAACTTTATTGCCTTTTGTTAAAGCTCTGAATTAATTCAAGTTAATTTACAAAAGTTTAGGTGTTTGAACGCAAAATAAAATTTTTTTATTTTATTTTTTTTGAGAACTAACTGTTCAGTGCTTTTAAAATAATTATGTAATTATACTGTATATAATTATAAACAAATATTTTTAAATATTATAAATTATAATAAAATAATACCCTTATATTAACACCAATTGGACCTTGTTTGCATAAATTAATTATATTCGTTGCCATGAAAATTTATATATCTACAAGTGGTTTAAATATTGGACTTCTTGTGTAAACCACCATTTTCAGCTGTTTGAATAAAGAAAGTTACCATCAACATGTCAACAAAAGTATACAGTTGACGCGAAAATCTCTTTAAGTTGTGATTGCATAATAGATTATTTATTACTTACTAATAATAATTGTTTTTTTATTTTATATTTGGTTATTAGTTATTGATGAATTATTGAGTGCACTTTGAAGCTACCTAAGTGATATTATACTTATTAATAAATAATGGAGCAAGGTGAACATGTACATCAGTATATTCACATTAGATGGAGATCGGGGCTAGTGGACTACAGGGGCAAGTTTACACATAGAACATGGAGAGAGTTGGTTACGGTATGAAAAATTACTGGTAATATTTTTCTAAAATTTCATTATACTTCATATCAAATCAACTAACGTATATTAAAGACCCTCTTCGAATTTGCGCAAAATTGGTGTAATTCAAAATTATATCAGATAAGCATACCCGTATTTTTTTGTTTGCCCCTAAAAGGGCGCCGCTCACGTTGTAAAGCCTTACAAAATAATTCAAATTTTCTTTGTAGAGCTTTGATAAATTATTTATACTGGCTAAACCGTACCATTTAGACATACGATTATTTTAAAATGTAACTATTGCATGAATACTACGTCTATTCGGTGTGTATTATTATGTAAATAATAAAGGTCAAAAAATGGGGCCCTTGATCAAATTGTGACTTTCCTTCATAGACTTGTAGGAAGACCAGTGTAACCACTACAGTGCAGTGGTCTAAATTTAAAAATAAAAAATGTTCTTTAAATGTAAATGAACATTCTATTCAAATATTCAAACACATTTTTTTTATTAACCCCTAAATGGGTTAATTTTCCGATATTAACCATATTTCAAGCTCTATTTCTAAACGGGTCTTTCGTTTTTCTAAATTTTTTTACTATGTTTTTGTGCAACTGTGCTGATCATGTGTACCTTTAATTTGATTAAAGCTAATTAAATTCTTTTCAAAAAATCTTTTAAACTAATTTTTCGTGAGATTCGTATTCACATAGTAATAACCGTTCAAGCAAGTGGAGCAGGTAAATAAATTTAAATATCTGGGAGTAGCAATAGATAGAAGTGGAAGTCACAAAATAGAAATTAATAACAGACTGTGTTCAGCTGCAAATATATACAACGCGCTAAACAAGATTATAATAAACAAAAAAGAAATAAGTAAAAGAACGAAGTTGACAGTGTTCAAGACAATTTATATGCCGATCCTGACATTTGGATGCGAAACCTGGACAGTAAACAACAGAGAGCTAAGTAAAATACAGGCAGCAGAGATGAAATACTTAAGAAGGGTTGAAGGAGTTACAAGAAGAGATAGAATTAGAAACACAGAGATAAGGGAAAGACTACAAGTGAACTCCGCACAGGATAGAATAGAAAGCCAACAACTTAGATGGTTTGGACACCTTAATAGACTGAAGGAGGATATGCCAGTAAAAATGGTGTGGATGGCCAAAACGACGGGTAGAAGAAGAAGAGGTAGACCGGCACAAACTTGGAACGATAACATCCAAAAGCTGTTGGAAGAAAGAGGATCTACATGGAGACGAGCAGAAAGAGAAGCATTAAACAAGAAGTTATGGCGAAGATTTGTAAATGCGGGAATATAAGAAGAATGAAAACCTCAACACCCTAGGGTAAATGAGGATACGACTATATATATATATATTGCTATGTGCTGACGTAGCCTCACGTTGGGCTAGCCAAAAAGTGTAATGAACGGAGTCCTTTAAGAGTGCCTGCACGTTTTAAAGTTGAGGTTTTGTACGAGTGTACGTAAAAGTACCTCGTCAATAGAAATGTAAGCAAATTATTATTGACAAATACAAATAAAATAAATTTATGCCTCGGCTTGACAGTTTCGGTGAGCACAGACCTACCTTCTCTCACGTTAGGTTCCTTCCTTGACCAAATCTTAAACCTGAAATGCAATTTAGTGGCCCTCGGAATGATTAAACAAAAATTATGCTCCGTCTTATATAGCAAATTGTGTTTTATTATAAATTTCAAATGTCTTCTTCTTCTTCTTCTTAATCTAGGACTACGTCCTGTACTTCCCAACTATAGTACCTCTGTTCAAGGCACTGTTGGTTCTATGAGCAGTTTGGTTTTTACATCTCAGATAGCTTGCTAGGCTTGCCTTTCGATGTGCCTGCACCCTGTTTTTTATTGTTATGATGGCAAATCATTAACACAGGGGGACCGCCTGCTTAACGTGCCCTCCGAAACACGGAAGACGGTCAAGAAATTTTTAGACAATACCCGGACTCGAACCGGGGCGCGTTGCGTTAGCAGTTGATCGCGCTAACGTTCAGACCATGACCGTCTTCAATTTCAAATGTAAATAATTAAAATTAATAAAGTTCTTATATTTAATGACAAATATCTTAATTCTAAAATAAACCCGGAACGTTTTCCCGCACGTGTGAAATTAATCGTCAATTTTTCACTAAATTGTTAATTTTAAATAATTTTGAATGGGACGGTACCTTTTATCTAGGGTATTTCTATTTGCTCGGTTCATATACCATTAAATTATGCAGTTGGATTCGCTGGATGACCTTCAAGGGTGTGAAATGTTTCTGGATTTAACTTTCTCGTGGTAACGTCTGCTTGTATTGTGACCAAAGTTTTCTTCAAAAATAATTGTGATTTTTCTCAATCTTGCACAAATTTTTACTTCGCAAATACGTAAGTATAATATTCTATCGATTACTAATCTTTTTATTCACCTTTTTTAGTAAAATTTTCTTATATTTTTCACTTTTTAGTTGAGCACACCAAAATTCACCACCATTAAACTGTATTAAGCAATCAACAACCTATTCCAATTGTTTTTTCACCATAGCTACTTGTATTTTCCAAGGCACTTCTGATTTTGTTTTATTGGTCGATGTAAAATCGATATTTGACGTTATAATTTTACAGGTTCGGCTCTAGCCCAAATGTGACTTATAAAATTTTTAATAAAAATTTTTTTTATGTTTCAGATTAATTTGAATTACTTGCATCGCCTGTGATCTTCCAGTAAAGTTTTGAAGAAAATGATTTTCCCATTCGTGGTACATTGAATTACGACGCACTCCGATAAATGTAAAATTATTTTTAATTTTTAAGTTTTACGTTTAACACATTTTTATAACTAATATTTTGGACAATTATTTTGATTTCAAATTACATTTCTTATTACTAATTAAATTAATTTATAATTTTAACAAACATTTTTGTTAACAGAATTAAAACGTTGCATTAGAATTTATTTTGTTATTTCGTTCCGTGATCCCTTTTCTTCATGTAAATTTATGACTTTAAAACAAATTTTGATATCAGATGAAACTCTTACGTTTGAACAAATAAGTCTCGTGCTACCTTTATTAATTAAATAACCTTGAATCAAAACGTGGTCATTTCTATTGACGTGGTAGTGGTACATTGCAATATATAATAACCGTTCAAAGTTGAGCTAAGTTACGCGACCCCCGATATATTTATTTAAAAACGTTAGGGTCGATTATTATTAATTAATTGTATAGATTTTCAGCTAAAATATTTTATTTTTGAATATAAGTTAACAAAGTCGTTGTTTCTTTCCTAGGCATTACACGACGTTCTATGAACGATTCTGAAGGAGTCATTTGACTCCTTCAGATGTTCAGAATGTTCTGTGAAAGAGTGTTGAAGTTTTACTTGTATTGTTCATGGTAATCAAAAGGGTCTCTGTAAATATCAACATTCATTCGAGCATGACTGCCCTTGACAGTTTCCACAAATTGCTGAGCAATGAAGTTCAACCTTTCTGCAACTGCAAACACGTCTGTGATTTTTTTATAATTTGCAAGTTATTGATTTGAAGTAAAAGCTCATGTGGAGTGTAAGTTAGCCCAACTTTGGCAGGTCATTACTTGGTGAAGTACAAATGTAACGAAAACTGTGCATAGAACCTTCTTTTTGAAGAATTTAATGAACTTTAATGTTAGATAATGTAAGCTATTTTTGCCAATACGTTGAGTTACCACCGAGAAATTAGCAAAATAATGATTTTTGTCATTTCTCCTTGCCCTCAGAGGAGACCTCAAATTGGTTGAAAAGTGAAAACTCCAGGATTAGTTAGTGACACCCCAGAGAAATATTATATCAAAAAAATTTCAGTTAAAATTTTGTTTAACTTGTTTACCATAGTGAATTGGGCACAATTTTATAATGGTAAGTTATATGTATCTAACTTTAATTTTTTTCTCAATTCCCAATTGTCAGCCCACGATACAATTTGGTACACAGGTTTACTAGATTAGTCCTGGTATTTATTAATTTTTTGAGGAATATAAAAAGATCCGTTTGAAATAGGGATGTAAAATAGACAATAAAAAAATGTATGTTTTGCATAATTAAAACTTCTTTTATTAAATTTTAATTTCAATTTAAACTAAAAACTTTTACTGTAAAAAACAGATCAGCTCTCTACATTCATTAGTTACAAAGTTATATACTTTGATGATCCGGGGTGTAAACTGAAAAGTACCACCTTTAGCTTTCCGTAACATGGCAACGACTCAAGTTAGAAAAAAAATCAAAGACTTATTTTTTGTTTTACTTGCGATACATTTAACTTTTTATCAAAATTGGAGATGGCGCGGTAAATTCTTCAGTTAAAGTCAGCTGTATTGACCCCATATATATTTTTCGGTAGATTCGTAGTTCACCAAGTAGTGACCGACTAAAGCTGAGCTAATGTACGCCCCACATGAGCTTCTACTTCAAATTAATATCTTATAAATTACCAAAAATTGTAAACGAGTTTGCATTTGTAGAAAACTTGTGGGGGCTGTTAAGGGCAGTCATGTACGAATTAATGGTGATACTGACGAACACTTGCTTGACTATCAGCAAACAATGTAAGTAGAATTCCAACACTCTTTCACACAAATAGATGATGACAAAACTGTGAACACCTGACTGACCGACATTAATAATGTAAACACCACAAAAAAGTCATAAATGACTCCTTCTTCAGAATCCTTTATAGCGTCGTGTAATCCCCAAGAAACGACGAATTTGTTAACTTATATTCAGATAATAAATATTTATGCTGAAAATCTATACAATTAATTAAAAATCGATCCCGACCTTTTTAAATAAATATATCGGGGGTCTCTCAACTTTGAATGATTCTTACTGTGTTAATATGAATCTCACGAAAAATATGTTCAGAAGCTTTTTTGTAAAGAGAATTTAATTAGCTTTAATTTTATATATCTTACTATTTTTACATCAAAGTTTAAAAAAATCGAGAAATCGGCGAAAAACTGATTTTTGTGAACTTCTCCCAATTTTTAATTTACTTTTAGGAACCGAACCCAATCTCATCCCATGGTCAAACTTGGTTCACATACTCAGCAAAATTGCACAAAAACATAGTAAAAAATAAAGTAAGAAAAGACCCGTTTAGAAATAAGGGTTAATATAAGAAAATTAACCCATTTTAGGGGTTGAAAAAATAAAATGTGGTTGAATATTTGAATAGAATGTTCATTTACCTTTATAGAATTTAACCATAGAATTTCTTGTTAAGAATTGCTTAATAGAGGATCTTTGCATAAAATAAAAATAATAGCATAGTATTTTGTTAAAAATTTGCAGTTCCAGAATTTTCACATGTAAAATGCAAACCATGAACTTGAAAAATTTTAGCCTTTTATCTGAAAAAATCTAATTTTTACTTTCACAACAAAAACCTAACGACTAATCAAAATTTGTTGATATCGAAGGTGGTTCATATGAAGTTAAAAGAAACATCTGGTGTCTTATACTTTAAAAGGTATTTCAATCAAGAAAATTTTGAAGACAAGTCGATTTCAGTAATCAACAATCAACACGGAATGAGAAACGCACTCTTAATCCTCAGGAAATTTATCGAAATTCAACTCTTGTCGAGCCTGCAATAAGAGAAACATTATAAAACTAATTTTCATAAACAAATACAAAATTTGCAGAAGTTACTAACGTGGGTGCCTTAAAGGTTCCTTATTTTTTATTTCATTTTGGTATCATAACCTTGTTTTTTAGCACGGAAATGGGGGCATAATATGGCTTTTATAGCCCGAGGGCCTATAAAGTTGCTAAGCAATGACAACAATATCAAAACAAAAGAGTTAGTCCAGACTCTGTTTTTTTGCGCGATCGATCTGAAATTTTGCATATGCTTACCTACCGACAATTCACGGGAGGGAGTACCTTGCGAGGCGGGGGGGGGAGAATTTTTTGCTCAGTTTTTCGATATCTAGTGCCGTTTTCGAGTTATTGCTAAATCAAAAAATTAATTCTCGCCCCTCCAAGTTTCTCTCCATAGGAACCATGGCACACCAAAAATTCATAGCACAAACAAAATGACATGATATTTTTTCTCAAAATACTTAATTCTTCAATTTTGACAATTCAAGTACCAAGTACCAAAATGAAATAAAACGTTGTATGTACCACGGGCACAATCAGATTATAGCCCTCGGGCAATTTAAAGCCCTCCGCTGACGCGTCGGGCTTTAAATTACCCTCGGTGCTATAATCTATTGATTGTGCCCTTGATACATAAATAACTATAAAAATGTTCCTCTTGAAAAAAGTAATATTTTGATTTTGTGTTTTACTTTTGCCTTTATGCATTAATTAATTTTGATTCTATTGACAAAATACTATGTTTTTTTTAATTGTAACACGGTATCAAGTATTAATAAATTTTAATCATTTTTGTGTATGAAACGTTTAGATTTACATTACCATGATACTCGGCTGTATAATGTTTAATATAGATTATAGATTATGAACCATGGAGAATCTGGCATCATAATTATTATGTACACATAATTATGAATAACTTTACTGCACTATGAATATTTGCTAGCATATCCCACAACTCTGTTCCATACATCCAGACTGGTTTAAATATAAAAATAAAAGTACAAATTTAAGTAAAAGTGCACTTTGTTACTAACATATTTTAGTGAATTGCAGTGGCAAATAATATCTGCATTTTTAAAATAATCTAGAAAATTCGCAAAAATTGTGCTTTTTAGTTTTAAATGTATTTAATGCATTTACGATTTTTTTAGGTTATTTTAAAAATACAAATATGGTTAGTATCTATCAATTTTCACTACATTAACCATGAATCCAGTAATTATTCACAGCAATAAAGGTAAAGTTTAATTTTTAACAGTTTCCTGATTATAACTTTAAAATTATTTCGTAATTATGTCATAACAATTTTTTTAAACTATACTGATTTCCGAAATTGCACTACTGTGATAAGGAATAGCTAAGGAATACCTACATCGACCATTGTTGAGATTACATTTAGCCAACAAATACATATATTCATATTTCATATCGATTAATTCAAATTACACTTTACATAAGCTTTTGTTTATTAAATATGCATAAATCCCTTGTGTACGTACATATGTGAAGTCCCCAAATATTCAAAGCTAATCTGTAATTTAGTACAAGATCAGTATCACGTAATCGCGTCATTTGCAGCTTATCTAAAAATTAAATAAAGAATATTTATAATAAGTATTAAACTCCATTTTGCTTAAAGGATTCCATCATTTACGATAACTTACCCTGGTGGTATGGGTAATTTATTCACGTCAATTTCAAGAAAAAACAATTGCAACAAAGATTAAAGATTAACAACCATGAGTAGTAGTATAATCAAAAATTAATAAAATGTTTAGCGGAAGTAATGACAAATAATTCCATCCGTTCAAGATGGAGATGCCTCTAGATATACTTTATTAATTTTTAATTATACTACTACTGGTTGCTAATTTTTAATCTTTGTTGAAATTGTTTTTTCAAGTTCAACATTGAAATTTGTTATCAATATGCTTTGGTGGGGAAATTTTGTGTGAAAGATTACATTTAAGTAATTATAAACTTTCCTGTAAAACTATTGCAAAATCCTTTGGATAGGTGACGGAATGTACTGACGATTTTTTCGAAGTTTAAGCCATGCGAACACACAAGTAGGTTTGTGAATCGGGAATGGCATTGCTTTGTCAATGCGTGTCTGACGAGTTGAGTCCCCATTATACCGGGTGACCGGCCGAAAACTGAACATAGGGAAATAACATGGGAAATTGATTTTTTCTAAATTCCTGCTTCCCATTATAACTTATATGAATAAAAAAAATACCAAATTAAAGAGATTTTTTTTCCGCGCCTAAAGATACCAAACACTTAATATTTTGTTTTTTAATTATTGTTAAAAAGTCGATAGTAAAATTAAGAAATAGCGCTTCTTAAAAAAATATTAGCGGGCTGGGTCGTTGCATTACGTCTAATGTGATCCAGCCTGCTAATATTTTTTTAAGAAGCGCTATTTCTTAATTTTACTATCGACTTTTTAACAATAATTAAAAAACAAAATATTAAGTGTTTGGTGTCTTTAGGCGCGGAAAAAAAATCTCTTTAATTTGGTATTTTTTTTATTCATATCAGTTATAATGCGAAGCAGGAATTTAGAAAAAATCAATTTCCCATGTTATTTCCCTATGTTCAGTTTTCGGCCGGTCACCCGGTATACGGGGTGACAACGAAACTGCAGTTACATGATAAGGCAAGAGTGGTCCATTTTTTGATGAGCTACCTACTTTCACAACTTGAACGGATGGAGTTATTCGTCTTTACTTTCGCAAAACATTTTTTTTGCTTTTGCAAACATTCTGGCTAATATGCCGATTTAAATCAACCAGAACGCCCCTAGACATACTTCATGTATTAATTTTTGTTCAAAATATTTTAATTCAAAAGAAGCTTTATTTCTTTTTGTTCTTTGCTACAATAAGTTCTGGTTTCATTTATTTTGTCTTTTGCTCTCCGGAGCTAGCTAAAGGGGCATAGTTTAAGACGGTCGCCCTGAACTTAGGCTGTTTGATTGCACCAATTTTGTCTCCTAAGATTTTCCGGAGACGTGTTGGTGTCAATAAACTTTTATCGTTACACTGGCAATTCGTAACAATTTTACACATGCGAAAATTAAGGTTCTTATAACTTCGTTTACTATTATTTTTAATAGTAATTATTGAATCTCTATAATAGATTTTTCATTAATGTGAAAATGAATATCTGGAGATGCTATCAAAATAAACTTTAAATTAATAATAATTTAATGATCTATATAAAACGGATATATAAATAAAGATAAAAGGGCATATTAATTGGTTTCTTCTCCACCGTCAATGCTTATAATATTTTTATTACTCCACTGCCTGGCACTGGCATGAGGATTTTTGGTAGTACTATAATAAAATCAATTTTCATAAAACAAAGTTTAATAAAAATAGACGTGTATTAATCTTCGATGTAAAAACATATTTTTATTGTATATTAAATTAATCTATTAATGTAACGCAGTTGTCGCCTTTATTTATGACTGCTGCTTATTATTATTGTTTATTTAATGAGCAATCAGTTTATTATAAACATGACAAATTATAAGTAAACACTGTTATAGCTATTACAGTATATTTTTGTGCTATTTACTGCATTGATTAGTAATCAATGATTACTATTTTTATTAATATAAAATACCCAGAGAGAAAAAATTATTTTTCCTATTAAATCTAGTTTTCAGTAATAATTGACATGCGAGGCTGATACATGTAGTGGTTTAATTTATTACTATTATGATGAAGTGCATTGATGCAAGATATTCTTGAAAACCCATAATAGACAAACAATAGAATTGTTCCAAGTGAAATAAAAGAATAATATGTACATATAGGAGACTGGGACAAAATAATTCGTCTAAGGAAGAAATTGATCTAGCAGCTAAAATAATTCAAATTAGCGTTTTACAGACTCCTAGCTACATTTTCCTTCTAACTGGTGAATTGTTTGTTGTTTTTTAAACAACTCGTTAAAAATACTAGAAGTATTTTCAAAAATGCACAGTGACCATTTTACCCCAGTATCTCCTATATTTAAAATTACATTGTGGTATAAATAATGCTAGGAACTTAATTCCTCAATATATTTCTAGCATCTGAAGAGATTGTGGAGAAGGCCGTATAATATAATCAAAGATCCAATTCGTAATTAAGCGCAAAATTGTTAATAAATATTATCAATTAGCTTAAGCATATTATTAATGTGAGACGATATTATTGCTTCTTGAAGTTCATGGGAAGAAAAGTATGTATAAGTAGATGTAGATAATAACGTTGGATAAGTGTGTCATGTTTTTGGATTTCAGGAGGAAATTTGAAACTGTCGAGAACATATTGCGATGGTCCAAAATAGGTCGATTGGATTAACAGACACAATCGTGTTTTTAGTTAGTTTAGAGGCTATGATTTTGTTTGTTTGACTGTACCGGGGTTTTGAAATACCTAAAAAACGTTGAAATGCTGTTGGTTCAGACCTAATACGAAACTCGGATGAAGTCTCTTCAATGGATGTTGTTTCTAAAAAATAAAAATGTAAAAGACAAATTATAAAATCATGATGAATATTTTTCACTCCCAGCATAAAACAAATTGGGTAATTTTTAAATATCTGTTAAGTTATGCAAACGTAATTAAACGATGTGTGATAATGATAATAAAAGTGATTAAATGAAGTGAAAAAGGACGGAATTATTTTCCGACGAATTAGAAAATTAGTAAAACGCACCTGCTCGTAAGAACTTTGGGGAAAACGTGAGGAGATAATGGGATTGGCGTGCGGTCTGTCGTTAAGCGAGGACGTGGAATTTTGGATTTGGTAAACGAAGTTATTTGATTTTGAGTACACCAAAGTTTTATAAAATAGAAGTCCGTTGATAAAATTTAAAGACGTGAGAATAGTAGATAGAATTTATTTAAGAGAAGTTTATGGAAAGTCGCGTGAATTCAGACTTTGAAAATTTTTGGTACCACTGTTTCTTTTGTAATTTGTTTGGTTATGGTATATGGCAAAGAAAATTTTAAGTTAAATGAGCTGGAATACTTACCCAAGATTCAACTGACATTCATTCCATCAGAAAGAAGTTATGGTGTATGATTGTTCTTATTTGTCACTACAGCAAAACGAGGTAAAGAAGCATTCACATCGAAGCGGCAACAGCAGAGGTGCGAGCAGCTGGGTTCTCCGACGTCGGTAATATTCGGTAAGACTTTTGCGCGTTTCTTTTGTTTCATTTATCACACGACGTAAATACGAATAAACTTTAATAAGAGTGCGATAATTTCGTAGGGGGTTATTTTTAGATTTAAGAATTATTTTGTACACTTGATTTGTTTTTTTTTCTATTTAATTTTATGGTTTGTCTCAATATTAAAGGTGTTCATAAATGAACAGGTATTGGTTGAATAGATTTATTTGAGTATATTTTATTTCACAAATACAGCATAGGTATAAGACAAATCCAGGTATAGTTTAAAATTTTGAATCATTTATTTGAACTGCGAATTGGTGTCCAGACGAGGTGTCTTTTTCTCTTAATCGAACCATCTACACGCCTATTATTAGAGTCTCATTGCCGAGTAGCCGAAGGTATAATAATAAAAAAAAGAGCCGTTAATTCATTCCTCGCTATATAAAATTAAAATTTGTCTTATCACGGCAATATATTATTTCAAAAGATAGATGGATATGGTATTACAAGCGTTTGAAAATGGCTTTCAAAAGTGACTCGAAATTTTTATAAGTCTCACTAGGAGGCGTATTAGGTTCGTTGTTTATATTATACAGTACCTACCGCCTAAAAGTAAATTGCAAAACAGATTTTTCTAATAACTTTTTCAAATTTAACATTTTCTTTCATATTTTCAAAATGTATTCTTTACTTGCTTAGCAATTAAAAACACCACTACATCTCTTTAGATAATAACATTGTATATCTCTAAAAGTTCATTAATATATAATTACAGAATATTTCGTCGCTATCAAAACGTAAAGGCGTATCTCGATTTTCCTCACTTTACAGGAGAGCGAAATAAAGAAAAGTATTACTGTTCTTATTTTCTTCATAACTAAAATACTATTGAATATATCGTATTTCTTTTTACACAGTTACTGCTAACAATATTGATAATCATTTCTAATATTTCAAACTGTGATTGGCTTTATTATTAATGTTACTTTTTAGCGTTTATTTGAGATCGGCCTGGAACTTAATTTAACTATAAAATGCAAACGGTGCATAATCAAGATGTGCCTTTTCGTCACATCACGGAGATCATTATCCAGCAAGTAATAATGGCATATATAACTCATTTTTAACAAAAAATGAGATACGCCTTTACGTTTTGATAGCGACGATTTACTTGTAACAGGAGGTAATCAAAAATACTTTTAAACAATAAATTCAGAAACGTAATGAAAAATAAAGTCTAAATTATTTAATATTTTGTTACAAACCCTTTTGCAGCGATAATAGCTTTGAACCACGAATGCATCGAGTCAAAAAGCTTCGTTAACTTCTCCATTTGTATTTTGTACCATTCTCTTTGCAAAAATTCGTATTTCGGCAAATTTTATTTTTTACGCTGTTCGCGTTATTCCACAATTTTATGCAAAGGTCCAATATCATCACGGGAACAGCAGGCCCACACCAAGACGTTTCCACCACCATGCTTTAGGTACTTGATATTTGATATCATGTTTTTTGTTTGGAGGGCGTCGAAAATACCTTATACTATCGGAATAAAACAAACTAATTTTAGTTTCATCGTTCCACATCATTTTCGACCACTCTTTATTCCTCAGTTCAAATGAACCTTAAGGAATTTCAAGCAGGCTATTCGACTTCTCTTTTTCTCTTTCATATCAAGGGTTTCTTCGAAAGTCGTCTTCTAATCAGACTTTCAGGTTTTTAATCTATTTTTATATTGACCTGTATTTTTCTTCCCCGGGTATATTTTTGTATTGGATATTTTTGAATTAAATTAACGATAGACATTTTAAAAATTTGCGTTCACGAGTTGAACGACGATAAAACAAGTGTTGTAGGAGATTAGTAAAATTTATCAGTCGAGTCGGGTCCGCGCGTTGCGGCTAGCGATTGAAATTTGTATTTTGGTGAAAAGTTTGCAAATAAATTAAAAAGTTATTAAAAGGTAACGGTGTTTCATTTTCCTTTGTGAAATTTTGGAGCGTAGAAACTCCACATCATTAAATCGTTCGCCCAGGGTGGCGTTATAGTTTTTAGAACACCACAATATATAACGGATTAAATTACAGTTAGTACTGCTTCTCCGTCCCCAGTTTCCATTTCTCTCTATTTTGCCATGCGTCTTCTTGGAGATCTCTAGCCTTCATCCCCTCACTCACATCATCTCTCCAACTTCTTCTAGGTCGTCCTCTCTCTCTCTTCTCAGGCGGAATCCACTCCAAAATTCTTCTGGGCCATCTATCTTCGTCCATTCTTTTTGTGTGTCCAAACCACACTAGTTGTCGCCTCTCGATTTCGTGCGCTATATTTTTTTCAACTTCCATCGTCCTGTCTCATTACCTCATTTCTTATTCTCTTCTTCTTCTGCAACTTCTTCTCAAGAAATCCATCTCTGTGGCAAGCAGCTTTTTCTTATTAACGGTACTTACATCCCAGACTTCAGACTTCAATCTTTTTAATTTTTTTAATTCAGGTTTTCATTAAAATCGCGAACAATCGTACGTGCCATTAGACATTAGACGATGACTTTATTTGTTTCAATGACGATCATTTGATCTTCTCTTTCGGTAGTTTTTCTTGGTCGTCCAGCTCTTGGTCGGTTTTATCCGCTATTCCATTTTTTGTATGAAAGACTTATTATTTGATGCGGTATCTTTCCTTTATTTAATGGGTTTAAAACTTTTTTTTTTAATATTGTGAATATTCTTTTCTCCCACACATGTTTCTAAACTATTGTATTAAAAATATTCCTACAAAACTGAATTTGCTTATAATTAGTGATGTTTTTTAAATACGCAATTTACTTTTTGATGCCGAGTAAAATATAATTATTATAATAAAATATAATAAATTATGATTGAAATAAAAATTTTTCTTCCCCTCGGATCTGAATAAAATAAAATCTCGGGTGTGAGGGTTGGGATAATAAAACAACTGTCTACCACATCGACTAGTTTCGAACCCTGAACGGGTTCATCTTCAAGACTCGCGGTAAGATGTACGTGCCGTTAACTCCCGAAACTGGTGACTCCGGTGGAATGGTGGAAATACAAAAGTAATGTTCGTCAATACAACGATATAACGTTGAAAACTTAGACAAGATGTTGGCAGTTTTCTCACAATTAACATAAATTGTAAACATTTAACAATTTTTAAAAATATTTTCTAATAAACTTGCACAAAACGAATTATTTTTCTACATTTGATTACAACTGTGACAGAATACTCTATCACAGTTTCTCTACTATCTATCAGAGTATTCTATCAAATGTAGAAAAATAATTCGTTTTGTGCAAGTTTATTAGAAAATATTTTTTTAAATTGTTAAATGTTTACAATTTATGTTAATTGTGAGAAAACTGCCAACATCTTGTCTAAGTTTTCAACGTTATATCGTTGTATTGACGAACATTACTTTTGTATTTCCACCATTCCACCGGAGTCACCAGTTTCGGGAGTTAACGGCACATCTTACCGCGAGTCTTGAAGATGAACCCGTTCAGGGTTCGAAACTAGTCGATGTGGTAGACAGTTGTTTTATTGTCCCAACCCTCACACCCGAGATTTTATTTTATAATAAATTATGTTATGCCTAAATCTGTATCAGGTTAGCTACTATTGGTAGGTCTATCAGTGCCGAAACCAGGCAAGTGCAACAGGTGCCCTTGCACAGGACGAAGGCTCCCTGAGATGGAAGAAAAACTCCAATTTTGTCATTTTCCCGTCTCGTTGAGAAATGTGTATATATTTTTTAAAAGTTATGTATTTAGTCATTTATTATGCCGATAGATATAGCGCGCAATTTTAAATACCATTAGGATAAAATACCTTTAACTTTATTAAATACCAATACCATAAATAAACCTGCTTGTCCAAATGGTCACAGAAAATCTATATTTTCTCTAATTCTGTAACATCGGCTAGATTTGAAACCTTCTAGAATAGAGGTATAATTTTTTGACCAACGTTTCATTTGATTTTTGTTGTATTCCCATTGGTAGGGGAGAGTGGTCAAAAGTAACAGGTGTCAATTGTAACATTGGATATACCAACTGAATTATTACTAATATTAATACATATACTATTTCCTCTACTAGAGTTCATTATTATAAGCCACCTTACTGTAAATTTATCACTGTCTGTTTTATCGTTAACTTAAAAATGGAATAAAACGCATTTGGCGCAGTAAAAACGTGTTAAAAAGTTATTTTATTAATATTGTAAAAATTACATTTAAAAAAGGAGTTTTTTGAGTACGTACGTAATCGGTAAGTAATGTATTTTTTCCACTACTAGTCATATAGGCTATCATTTTTACTTAGGTTAGTCGATCAAGAAGTGACACGTTTTCAACTAGTGGTGAATAATATTTCCATTATTCACCTATGAACAAAATGACATTTTTTGATAACTTGGCGACTATTTTAAAGAAAAATGTTGTTATTAAATGATTTAGAATAACCAAGAAATGCTAATTAATTGTATTTAAACTATTTAAAACGCTTTTTTAATACATTAATTTAATTTTAAAAATTCATTATAATAGAATTAAATGTGACAGCAAGTGACAGCGCCATCCATTGTTAATTTGACGAACCGCGATTTATTTTATTTAATAACCTAAATTTGTCAACAACTGTCAAATCAACTGTCAAATCAACAAAACAAAACTGTCATTTGAAATAAATATTTTAAATTTGAAAATTTTTTTGTTAAAAAGAATTTTAAAAAATGGTAATAAATCTAGTAGTGGAAAAAATCGTATATAAACCACGGTTGTGAAGACCATTATTGCCTCCGCGCCTTATATTCCTCGGTGCAAAGCACCTCGGAATATAATCTTGGCGCTAGGGCAATAATGACGGCCTTCACAACCTTGATATATAATATACTATTAATATTGTATGTTCACTTTTTATAATAGTTTGCAAATTTTCAACATAATCTAATTTAACCTAAACTTCTTGGAAGGTTTCAATTGTAACCCAATCGAAGGTGTCATTTGTAACATGTTACAATTGGCATCTTTCGGTAAAATTGCTATTAGAATTACGATGTTTCTCAAGGTTCTCTTTCTTATTGGTCTTTTTTGATTTGTTATAGTTGATAATCGTTAAACCTAGGGAAAGAAAAACCTCTAGAGGCAGTACCCTTCTAGAAACTTTTAAAAATCTTGCGGATATGATCAAGAAAGAAAATACCTCAATTAGAAAAGCAGCAAAGTAATAAATTAATCAACATCAGAGTATTTTTTCTGTTATTTTTGCGTTAAGACAGAAGTTTTTATTTTAAAGAGTTTTAATTTTGATTTATAATTATAATAGCATTTAGTTACATAGGTATGACACCACCGTGGTGTCATTTGTAACAGCTTGAACTATCTTAAAAAATAAATATTTCTATTAAAACTATCAGCAGTAAAGCGTTTAAATCGTTACACATTGTAGCCTAAGCCCATTTCTACCTTAAGCCCGTCTTACATCAGGTTATTTCTGGCGCCATTTCTTGATCCATTTCTTGAGCCAAATAAATTGCCTAGTTTAAAACAGCAAATGTCTTGGAAAATGTCCTGGCTCGAAATGTCCTGACACGTGCTCTATTTTTGAACAATTTGCCTGTGAGCGGCCGCAGTACAGATTGAATGCGCAGGTAGATTCTGTGGCAGGTAGTAATTGTCAAATGCAGGGCTAGGAATGAGTTGCGTTTATCACTAAAAGTTACGTATTTTTAAATAATCGCAAATGTTTTTGTTTTTCACTGAAATTAAAAAATCAAATTTGAAAATATAATAACCACTGAAAATTTAATTTTTTTAAAAATTTTTTTGTGTTGGTAAAAAAAATAATACTATTATGTTTGCTGCAATCACATTTTCTGCAATTAAATCGCTTTCTTTATCCATTTCAATTTTTATGTGTAGCACAACTTTTCACAATTTGACGTTCGTTTAATTTTACTGGGCACGCTCGCAGGTAAATGGCGTTGAAAATAGCCTCAAAATAGAACGGGTTCTATATATTTGGCCTACAAAATGTTTCAGGTAATTTGCTAAAATTACCTACTGCGCAAGATCAGCGCTAGAAATGGCGGATGAAATGGCCTGATATAATACAGGCTTTATATTTGGATCAAGAAATGGCGTCATTTCTGGCCCAAGAAATGGCGCCAGAAATATGGATCAAGAAATGGCGCCAGAAATAACCTGATGTAAGACGGACTTTACACAAAAATATTGTTTTATTTGGAATATTAAGGTATACCTACTCTATAGAGCTTTTTGTTGAAATTGTTACTTTTGATGCCACTCTCTTCTACTATAAAATTAAACTTGAAATAAATATTATTATTATACTTCTTTTTTAGAATTATCAGAATTTTTACACCTAATAAGTAATAAGTAAAAGTAAAACAGAGGTGAGTTCTAAAATAAAAAAATCTATAGATATTATAAATTCGTTTGTGTAGTAACTGATGCTGAAAACTGAAAAAAAAATGTTACAGGAAAATTCCGATTTCAGCTAACATCACATCATATAAACAGATTAAAAGATTATATACTGAAAGTGGTGATCGCCTAATCGGTTAGTAATTAATTCAATACAAAAATGTGTAAAACATTGTTCATAATCTTATTATTATGTTCACTACGTTGGAGTGCCATCTATTTTATCTAGAAAATTAATTTTACTAGTAGATAATATTATTTATTGTGTTATAAAAGTTTTCGACGAGTATAATACGTACGATATAGCATCACGCACTACTAGCTAGCAAATATATTGAAAATTAAAATACTAACAATTATGAAACAGCATTGCCTAAAATCGATTATAAATTTCAGTTTTGCCTCTGCTGAATTAGTATCTATTGTTTAAAATCTAAGGTTTAAAATACATTATTTCCGTTTGTGTTTTGCGGTAATAATAGATAAACAAAAGGTATGTACGAACAAAAGACGAATTCAAAGTGGTAAATGAAATATTAAAATCACGATAATATAAAAATTATATTTAATGAACAAGCTTAACCTGGTAATTTTCCAATGTAAATTTTTTTATGTTTATATTGTGTGCAAAAATGAAAATTGTGTTTCGCTACTATAATATTTATGATGTAAAAAAATAAGCAGATCCATAAAATTTAACATAATACACAATGATTTATCATGAATATATTCAAACGCCGACAGACTAAAAATTCCTTAATATTGCTTATATCAATCCTCTAAATTCAAAATCTATTGTGTTCCAGTTTTAGATACATTTTGGTTATTTGCAAACCGGCCTCGATATCAGCCAATCGTAAACATGCTCCCCAGCATATCGAATTGCCTATCCCAACTATCCAATGTACACGAAAATTATGCAAAAAGAAAGAAGTATTATTTTGATTGCGTTTCTGGCTTTCGGCTTATTTTGAATAAATTTCAATGCAGTGTAGACCTCTATTATATTTATTCGAAACTACACCCACATAGATAACTACTCTGTTATCTTTGTAAAGCGTAGCGCAGCATCAAAAATATATACACACCTACACAATTTATTGCATCTTCCCAGGGATAGATGTCAGGAATAGTAATTCCATGGTCACTTGGTAAAATTTGTGTTTATTAGAAAAATTAGGGTAACATATTTTTGAATACAATACATGCATATGTATATCAATCAATTATTAAGCAGTGAATAAACGTTTGAAAGCTAAAATTATTTGCATATAAAAATATTTTCTATAACATTACAAGTGTCACATACAACATCGTAACAATTATTTTTCCATTTGCATCTACAAGTGGTGTTTACACTAATTTGTTGCATATTGGCACCACGACCACAACATAGGGTAGCACAGTTCTCTGTATCCTTGCAGCGCCGCTCAAAAGTATCTGAACAAAAATTAGGACTTTGCGATAGATACAGAAGCCTTCGCGGACGTTTATTGACGTTCTTTATGTTTTGACTTATGGAATTTTTCGTAGTTTGTAAATTGGCGTACCGATAGCTCTGCTTGATAGCTTCGGCAATTTTGTTAAATGGTCCGAGACTTTTCCAGCAAGTTTTCATCACACAGGATGCTGAAAAATTAGTAATTTAAGATTCAAAGTAAAAACGTATACTTAAATACAATGCAGACTTTTAAACGCGCTAATAACATATTTATTTGTATGACTAAACGATTATTTAACCATTACATATCTGCATATTCTTAATAAATAATTGACCTAGCGTCCATCTTGTCACCCCCAATTAAAATTCCTGAAGAACATCTTACCAATGTCACTAAACAAGCAAAAAGTTTAGCCAAGAGTTAGTTACCGGGACCTTTAACTGAAAGTGAAAAAATGGGCCCTAAAACTGAACAAATAATATTATTTTTAAAAAACTTCGAGCTTTAATTGCTCAGTTGCCGCTCACAAATGTTCTTTTTATTAATCAAACATCATGGCTCTGAATATTATAGACACGTCGCGTCGTATGGCCTGCCAAAAACTGGTAAAAGGAAATTTACAGGGACGATTTTGTTTATTCTTCACTTCACTATAATGACAATATGTATACTTTTCAAAATTACCTGAAACTCCATGACATTTGCAAACTTTAATTTCGCTTTCAGCTGTAATTTTTAGACCAACCATACTGTTATAATTTAATACGTTAAGTGGACCGTCGCCTTTTTGACGCAATTGCAAAAATTTTGAAGCGAGCTTCTTTGCTTGTTTACTATTGTCACCACATCCGCCCCATTTCCAATCAGAATTCGAATTTGTCAAGTTTTCTTGATCTGCACATTTGCAATTATGCAATTTTCCGTCAGAACATGCTTTAGCAATGGCATACATTATTGCAGCACTGCTGATTGCATGCATAAATGCAGTTTCTCGATAAACTTTCTTGAATAAGCTCTTTTTATACGAACAATTCCATCTATCATATCTAAAATCAATTGTATAGAAAATATTACAAATATTAACATCAATAAAGCTGTTACGGAAATATTTAAATCAAATTTTAGGTTCAATTATGGTTCCTGAAATGGAAATTTCAAAGATGTTCAGTACCTAACTATTTTAAAATTGTGATTTTTATTTTTTAATTTTCTATAAACGTTAATTAATTTAAAAAATTATGAATTTTAAAGAAAACTAATACAGGGAAGTGTGAATTTTTTAAAATAGTTCATTTACTTAATACCTTTCCAATAAGGAATGTTTCATTATTTCTGTATTGTTGTATTGCACAAAATTTTTTAAATAAATAAAAACGGTGAAAGTAATACTGTAAAATTGTTGCCGCATTTCCCTACATAAGATTCTCACGATTATAAAGGATTATATTATTTTTATGTGTCTTTGAATTGCTCGGCTTTTAGCAGAATGTCGTCCTTAATTATTAAATAAACTGTTTTATCAAAAAATTACCGAAATAGTTCTTCGCAATTATTTACAGCAAGTTGTCGAGCTTGCAATAAAACTTCAGGCAATCCTTTTCGTTTGCGGCAAAGTTTATTTTGGTGTTTGTATCCACGAAGCCATCTACAAGTCACTGTACGATTTCCTGGTACATTTTTTGCAACAGTACTGTTTGAAAATATTAAAGACACAATACTACGGCGACGAAGTGTTCGCCTTGCTAGAAGAGCTTTTGAAGTACTGAAATAACCGAATTAATTAAAAATTTTAAACTGAATTTTAGATAATATTAAAGTAAACATACCTGTTAGTATTAGTTGTATTAGCTAGAATATCAAAATTAAACAAAAGGATAAAAAAAATTATGAAATGCATTTTTCCTTTTAATGTGCATGTCTGCTAATTACTGGCGCACATAAAAATATAATCAAAGTTTGAACTGTCGAATATGAATAAGCTTTTCGTATACAAATATTAACTCGTCTGTGACGTTATTTAATTACTTAGGTGTAGACAGATGGAAAAATTAATTTGAAAAAATTGAATGATTCATGGTTTGCAATTTTTTATTTTAAAAGTGATAGAAAATTTTCGTAATTTACTATTGTACGTGTTGTGATATATAGATTTTTTTTATCTATAATAATTATAATCCGTTAAATTGAAGAATCGGGTTTACCTGTTAAATCTTTCAGCTCTGTTAACACAATCCATCTTTAAACAATACCTAAAAACAACATAGAAACAAAAAGGTATTGAACGTCTTCTAGACCCTGTCAATATTCTTTACAAATATGTACTTTTCAGATAGTTGTATTTTATTCTTGTTTGCCTAATGTCACACTAAACTGTAGGAAACCAAACAATTTCGAGTGTCGCTAGAAAATTTTTTAAATTTGAGTTAAGCTATTTAAAAGATTTGTTGCAGTTTTAACAATGTTAACTCTTAGGATTTATTAGGATAACATTAATTGAAAAGTGTTAAAGTAAGTAAATACTTTCACTGTTCGGTAGAAGCGTACTGATTAAAAATAAAAGGAACATTTCGTTGTTCAGTTGAATTTAGAAATAATATATTAATTATTAATTAATTAATTATTAATATTTTGAGTTCAGCATAATACAATAGCGATTATTGAAAGCACTCCCACTCCATTGAAAGTCATGGATTTCCAATTTCTAAAAGTTTTCTTATGACGGTATCGGTACTATTGATCATTTTTATTACCATCGGCAGAATACCCATACGATAGGTATAAAAATCAATTAGATTTTTAAGTAAATACTTAAAATTTCTTTAAAAATACTTAAGCTACTTAGTTACCAAATAATGCCACTGTTGTCACTCATACAATTACTTCCTAATAACAAAATGCATTGCAAATTTTCAAGTTGTTTGGTGATATATAATAAGAACCTTTTGTTATATGTGCAAGTGTTATAATATATTTTCAAACGTAAGAAGCTTATTTTAAAAAAATGAGTAGCACTGAAAGTTTAGTCCCAAGGGTGGTCTGCCTTAATGTCAATCGTGGTTTATCTCTATAGATTTCATCTTTGTGTATCAGAACTTAATTAATGGTAATAGAGTAATAAAATTACCAATAGATAATTAAATGACAAACTTACAGGTAAAAATAATTTGAGTAACTTGTTTTCAATAATCAAGTTGTGTAATTTGAGATAAGATTAATTAGTTTGTTCTTTATTATTAAGCAAAAGCAAGCAATTAATTAAAGTAATTTACTGTTATTGCTTTGAAAAGAAACAAATTTTATGTATTCAGGTAAAGTGTAAATAACGGATATGTACAATTTTGAAAGATCAAAACGTTAGTAATTTTACAAATTATCGCATTATCCACTTGAACGCACATGTTGAATTTTCAGCGAAATCAAGATGGATTATAAATGCATAACGATTTAGATTTAAAGTTTAGTACATTGAATGAGTTTTTGTGTTAAAAGGTAGAAGCACCAAATACTTGTAACAAAAGAGTAAATAAGTCCAATGGTGCAGATAAGAGGGTATCTGTTACTGAAGTAGGATAATATAAAAGGATCAAATCATATAGGTACTCAAGATAGCCATATCATGCCATCTTAATCTTAGGATGTGAGTGAAAGCTTAGAAAACTTGAACCGACAGAACATTCAATTAGATACAATATAGTTAGTATGTACCAAATCTGGACAGGACCGTATTATGCTAAATCCTTTTGAATTATACATCGCGAGTACCCGTACAGTTTTTCCGAATTTCTTCGCAAATTGATTCCTTTATAGCATCATCCTAAATTATTCCAAGTTTAGCTACTACATTGTTGTATTTGTTAATTCTTTTTTTAAAAGATGGCAAATTTGCAGAAACGGTACGATTCTGCACATCGGCAGCATGCATGGTCGAGTTAGCTGTCGGAATTCAGGCGGTCGTTTTATGATAATCTTCTTCGTGTATCCGTAGTGTGATGCTTGTCTTCCTTTTGTCCTTTTCAGCTGCCGGTTATCTTACTTAAAATGCGCCGCATGTATTTAAAGTGTACGCAAGTTTTCTCTTTTTGTTAGCAATTATTGTTTGTAATAGTTAGTTGTTATAAATTGTTTTATATTTATTACACCTAATACTATTCATTCCAACAGTCGAGCTGGCGCCTCTTGAAATTTTCCCACAAGAACGGGAATTTTACCACTTGGTCATTCATAAAACCTTTTTCTATTAGGATCACCTTTATGAAAGGTAAAAGCTTATTTATTGCAACAATTTTACCTTATATTACCGGAAGGTGTTATTCGGCACTTGTTCTCATCATAAAACAATAAGCCTAAGACATTTTCCATTCAGGTGAGCTCCAAAATCGAACCTCTGCTGTTAATATTTCCTTCTTAATGCAACAATAAAATAAATAATTTTACAACTTCAAAAATTCTCGATTTTCCGAAAGTAGGTATGTTTACCACCCACAAGATGGTAAGTTTCACCTGTAATAAAAGAAATATTACTTAGGGTTCTTAGTTAACCGTTATAAATAATTTTCAGTTTTCAAAATTGCATAAATGAATACCAAAGTAGAACATAAAAATGATGGTATTAATTTTACAAATTAATAAGTTTTTTTTTACTTAAAGATAATTAATAAAATTGATGTACAAAATATACGAGAAGCTTAAATGTAATTCTCACAATTAATAAATGTATTACACGATAAATTGTGTAGGCGTTTATTGTTTTAACAAATGTGGAATCATTACTCATGTTGGATAATCTCGACGGGATTCTTAATCGAGATCTAAAAACGATATCTTTGAATCATGATTGGTATTTCTAATTAAATACATTTACAATACTAGCAATTGTTTGCGTTATAATCGTGAAGTACCATTTCTAACGGCAAACTTCTTGTGTGGTAAATAAAGCTTTATTGAATATTTGCTGATGATTTTTCTTTCGGCGCGGTATAATTATTGTACTATTGTTAAAAAGCAATTCAACGAATTAGTAATTTATAATTACCTTTACTTATGGGCACATTTTAAAATTTAATCTTTTCTATTGGTTACGTTATGCTGTATTCTCAAAGTAAGTGGTTAAATTCATTATTTCGATCATGCGAATAAAGTATAATTGATTAACTCGAATTAATGAAAAAGTAGCAATACTTTCTGGTACACAAAGAATAGTTGCTGAACTTGGGTCGATTATAAATGGAATTTAAAATGCACATTAACTATCGTAATAACATTTATAAAAAAAATAAGAAAAGTATGGTCGATTGTTCCAGTCATTTGTAAACTTTCCAAAAAAAAACTCGAGACCCTGAAACTCTTTTTAATTTTTAAGGAAAACTAACAGTCAGTTGTTGTAATTGATATTAATTACCTCCAACTTACAATATATCATAAAACTCAAAAGTTTCAATTAATTTTTTTAATCGAATCCAATAGTATAAGTACGTCTAAATTATTATGAGAAATATTTGTAGTTTGGTTAAGTCATTTATTACAGTAAGTATAGTTATCTAATTGAGAGAAATCAGGTCAAGCGTTTAATAACGCAGACAAGGTTCCGTTCTTAAAATCAAATTCAAATGGAAAATTGAATAAAGGCTAAATCTACATATTTACATGCGGCACTCTTGGTATGTTATAATGGATTTTACAAACGAAACCATGTTTTGCGTTGTTAGAGACGGATCATTTTAGTGTTATAGGTAAATTGATAATTACCCATATTCAGTTTGATTTTTCAAGATGAAGTACGTACGAAATTTTGTCTGAAGACTACAAAGTAGAATATGAAACCGTTCATTCATGCATTCGCGAAAATTTGGGTTTCCATGAAGTGTAGGTAAGCTTTTAGCCACATAATTAAAAATGTCAATTTCAGAACCAATATCCCCTGTTTCTAATTTTTCGGCGTAAAATGAATTTTCCATTAATTTTTTAATTTGGTTTTCATGAAGTTCCATTTAAAGAAATTCCGTGCAGCAAGGTTTACATGTAGCTAATCGAGAAGTACATAATGCATGGACTTACTATATTTCTTCATTATATTATATTGACGTTGCCATATTATATCCACATAACCTGTGGATATTTTGGTAATTGGCAAAATAAAGCAATAACAAAACATCTGCGGTAAAAATATCCAGAAAAAATACTAATTCTCGAAAAAAATTCGTTGGTCAAAAGATCCAGGTAAAATAATTCACGAAAAACTTTCATATTTTTAGGTTTTTTGGAAAACCAAAATTTAGTATTTTAAGAATAGAACAACAGTTGTTATCAAATTCTATAATACTTTGTCTTTGATTAATAGATAATAAAATAAGTAGAACTACTAAAAGCTTTTCGATTTCAACCAGGAAATTAGGATTGTAAACCTTGTGATTCTAGGATAATTTATACACGGGAAAAATGCTCTGTAAAATAATCCATGGAAAAAAATCAACGGTATAAATTTCAGCAGTTTAATTACCAATATATCACCTAATATATAAAAAATTATTACATACTAAATAGCTGTAGAATCCCTAATAATGTTCTGGCTGAAAACGTAAAGCTTTTAATTTGGTACAAAAATAATGTAGGTACTGTTTTCTATTCCTAAAATATTAAATTTTGGTTTTTCCAAAATACTTCCCACAATCAATCAAATAGAATCCCACATTCAAAGTGTGGAAGATTTTCATGGATTGCACATAGATTTTTTTACCTGTGGATTTTTTCTGTCGATCATTTTACCTTAAATTTTGACCTTGGATTATTTTCAAATTACGATACCATTGATATAATTATCAATAAATTGATAATGAGACTACTGAAAATTATATTATGAATTTTTATTCATTGGATTATTTTACCTGCATCTTTTACTGTGGATTTTTCCTCGGATATTTATCGTATAATTATTAGCATTTCTCAGCATACCGTAGAACTAGATTACTTTATATTTTTTAATACGCTGAAAATCATTACCACTTTGGTTTTTTATAACTAAATCACAACAAATATCAAAAATTATAATTTATTATCAAGTGATATCCCATAACGATTTTTCTTATGACATTACGCGATATCATTATGTTTGTGATATGTTAATAGGAATACGAATTTATATTATAATGAAGTATTTAAACATTAAAATATTAGAAGAATAAGTCAAGATTATGTACATTGAAATGTGAAGGATCGGAAAATCAACCATAAGGTTTTTTAAAGCTCAAAAACTAAAAAGAATTAAAAAATAATATTGTAAAAAGGAGAAATAATATTTGACAAAGTTTTTAAATTTAACAATGTTAGAAAAATTAGGAAAAATTACTTACATAGAAATGTGAAACATCGGAAAATAAACAACGAGGTTTTTGAAAACTCGAAAACTTTTTCTGTAAGGATTATAAAAATGAAAATTAAAAAAAAAATGCGTATTTTAAAGTGTCCTTGGAATAAAATTTCTTCGTATGTATTTGTATATCTAAATTACAGTTAATATTCTAATATTTCATCATTTACCTAGATAAGGTTTTTGTTAACTTTTGTAAGAATTAATTAATTAAAATATTCAAAATATTGGATTTACCTATTTCCTTGGATTATTTTTTATCCTAGAATAAGTATAATTGGTAATATTACCTAACATTACTTTTTGTTTTTGAACAGGGTTCAGCAATTATTGAAGGCAAGTAACATCTTTTTGAAAAGTTATTCCTTTATTTCAGGAATTTCTAACTTCAATATTAAAATAGCTAAAAATCCATTTATTCGCTTCAAGCACAGAAAGTGAGAATTTTGTTAATCTAATTTACATTTCAGTATTAAATAACTAAAGACAGTAAACAAACAAAAATCGAAGAGATACAGCAAGGACAAACGATTGGGACTATTTGCAATTTAAAAATCAAAATGCCGACTTGCACCGTATTTCACGGCATATAGTTTCATTAATACTTGTATGACCAAAAGCGCTTTATATCTATATTCCACAACACTTTTTTTCCGAACTATAGAAATGGGCGATAATCTCCTTGCACTGGCGATAGATTTTTGGGTGTATTATTCTGGAACACCTTCTGAACTTTTGTATACCCAAGTTTACTAAAATTTAAAAATTAGTGAACTAAGCAAACACAATAAAATTTAAATTATTTCATATAAATGTTTCATGTTAAACATTAAAATATCTATCGATGGTAATAATTTAGCATAGAAATCTTTATTCTGTTGCTTAGGTGGTTAATTTTTGAAAACTAATTTAATAATATTATTTATGCTCTACTCTTCTACAAGATGCCTGGATTGAACTGCAATTTTATAAAATCACATTATTTTAGCTGGCAAACAAAATAAATTTTTATTCCGTTTTTGTTGTACTTTATCTTCTTCTTCGGCTCTGATGTTCTCTCAAACATCCAGTCCAGTGCTGGACTTACAGCCTCTCCCCATGAGGGGGAGGGTTCGGGCCGTACTCTACCACGCTGGCCAAGTGCGGGTTTGTACTGCATACATTCATTTTTCAATATAAAAGGTAATTAATTCAATTAGGCGTTTCCAAATACGTCACAGTGTTTACCGACAAGCTGACAAGCTGTCGGCGTACTTATACAAGTTTGTTATAAATCGTGTTTTTATTGGTGAAAATTGAATTTTTTTACATTTTATAAACCGTAGAGAGTGTAGTGTAAAATTATTACTGTAAGTACCTTCCGTTTATTTTATTTGCCGAATTAATCGTAAACCTAACCTAAGAATTTTACATACATAAAAGTGTTCGTGACGTCACATGGAAATGCCTCATTGGAGATGTCATTTGCTTAGTTACAAAAACGCATTAGTAATTGGAATAAATGGAAAATTTGTATTTTAATTTAAAGAGCAAACATTGCGATTATACGTGGAACACAGCATCATTCAAATGTCCTCCACAGCTCGCTCTGCTGGACAACCATTATTTTGGCAAAATTTTCCATTACATTTTCGCATAAATGAGACCCAATGTTTATAATTTCACGTCGAATATTGTTCTTGAGATCTGGAATCATTCAAGGTTTGTCTCCATAAACTTTTCCCTTCAAGTAGCCCCAAAGAAAAAATGTAATGGCGTCAATTCGCTAGATCTAGGAGTCCAATTCATGCCGATACGTTAAGAAATAATGCGATCTAATATTGGACAAAAAAAAAATGTCACGATAACGAGAACCATTAACTGCTAGCGCTTGGCCGGCATAATTTTCAAAGAATTATAGTCCAATTACCCCTCCAGCCCAGAAAACGCAATAAACAGTAACTCTGCGCGAATATACGGGTTATTTCACGATTGCTTATGAGTTTTTAGCTCCCCAGATTTGAAAATTTTGTTTATTGACTTATTCATTCTGCTGAAAATGAGCTTCATTAGTTAAGATGATTTTATTGAATAAATCAACACCAAGAGCTTTTTTTCGTGGAACACCCAATTGACAAATGTACGGCACTGTGCATGGTCTCCAGGCTTCAGTTCTTACCTTTGTAAGGCTGTAAATGAAGATCCTTTTTTTAAATTCGTTACAAAGTACCATAAGAAAAGTCCAATTGCTGAGAACGGTGACGAATTGAGGCCCTTGGCTCTTCTCTGATACGTTTCTTTACTCTTCTTCTTCTCAGTCCTTTTACCCTAATGAGGGTTTGGTGACCCAACTCGTTCTATCTCTTGCTATGCATATGATGTGCGTTCAAATTGTTTTCACATAAATAGAGGACCTACTAGTTTAACGTGGGCTCCGAACCACGGGAAGTGTACTACACTTCATTTCTAGATGGATTTTCTTGGCAGATTACACCTCGGTGGTTTGCCATTGCCTGCCGAGGGGAGACGGTCAGAATAAAGTTCTTACCCTGCCCGGATTGGATCCGAGCGTTTCGCATTAGCAGTAGACGCACTTAACTGCCAAGCTATGACCGCCTCTTTACTATATAGTGTACTACAGTGTACTACATACTATATAGTGTACTATATAATATCTTTACCACCACAGCGACGGACAAGTGTTCTTACATTACTTACTGAACCAGTTTCTTCAAATATTTTTTATTAAATTTGCAATTCCGCTACCGGAAGGTGCACTTCTTCTACCCAAAATTTCACGAATTTTGCGAATCGTGACTTTGACTTTGTATTATGTTATCCCAATCTCTATATTAACAATTTGTTCGAATAAGTTCAAGGTGCAGTGTTGTTTAAAGACAACCTTGTCTTCCAAGGTATCCCAAATGCAGAAATCAAAATTGAGATCCGGAAAATGGAGTGATCAAAATAATATAGAAATACTAACTGGAACGATTTTTCTGCTTTAGACTCAGTCGCGCGTACTTCGTGTGCTGGTGCAATCTTGTTCGAAAACAAACCGCTTAATTTTGTAATCGGTCTCTGACAACTGTTCAACATAAATTATTTATAGAGACAGCGTTAATTTGTTACTTCAGGTACAAACACGAGCAAAGCGCGACCATTTGCAGTTATCCTGACTGCACCATCACAGAAGGTAGTTATTGTATTTCATAGCTTAGAAAGTGTTACAAATTGAAAGAATGACAATTACTCAACAACACTATTTTTTTTAACTTTATTTTCATCTGCTTTCTTTAGCCTTTCAAAACTAGTAAGGCTGGTAAGGTCCCAAAGGGCTGAGCTAAGAAATTCTGTGAAGTCCGTAATGCAAACGCGAAATTTCCGCTCTGTAACTCAACTAGTGATCACATCGAGTCACTGCTGTAGAGTCCAGAAAATATTGTTTTGTTTGTTCACAAAGTTCTGAACTATGAATACTTTCTTGTCGGTGAAAACTACATTTTCAAGTTCAGAATGAGCGGCAATTGCTTTGAATTTTACAAGCTTTCAAAGTTACGAGTACTTACAAAACATACAATCGAGTGCTTATATCTAAATTTTTTGAGATAAATTTGTCAAATGTACAGTGGTACCCTATGATGTGCCATTCAGAAGATACAAAGCTCGGAATAAAATTGCAGTAGAATCCAACCTCCCTGTATTTTTTATACAGGGTGCCACGCCTTACACCCAAACAAAACTAACATTACAATTCAATTTTTTTAAGATTCCCGCTTGCCATTGTTACGGATAAGAATCAAAATCGTACGTTTCAAAAGTAGTTTTTTCTGCGTCTGAAGATACCGAACACTTGAAATTTCCTCTTCAATTATTGTTAAAAATGTAAGATGGAAATGCATGCTTTGTAAGCTTGCCTGCAAAAATAATAGCATACAAATTTATTATTTGTAAGCTTTTTTTTAATAACTTGAGGAGCTAAAAGTAACATAAACATTTTTATGATTATTTTGTATCCAAAATTAAAAATTGTGGACCATAATATTATGGTATTGTCCAACGATTTAGACTCATTTTCCAAATTTTCTTAACCATTCATTACATTTCAAAATTTAGTGGATAATACAGTATTTTATATATTATCAATTAAATAGCTAATATTTGAACTTAATTTTCTTTATTACATATTTTAATGAAGAATTATTCGATTATAAACTTCAATTATATTCATTATTTGTAAAATGCGGGTACTTATGGACTTATGGTAGAAAGATCAATCTTCGCATCAGTATAAAAATGCAAAAAATGCAGTTTTGCTATAAGTCAATAAAAGTGTATTGATTACGTGGCAAATAAATAATTGTACCATATAATTTTCTGATCGGCGTTCGAGTAGAGCATTGTTTTGACGCTATTGTAGTTGGTAGGCAGGAGTGAGCAAGGCCGGCCCAAATATTAATCAACGTCAAAAAAAGCGTAGCCAAGTCCGGAATCTAGCTGTCCACGATCACGATCTCTTCTTAAGTCGTGTATTATCCTGTAAGTTCTGTTGGTCCACTGTAGCCGCGGGATTGAAATATGAAAAAGTATTATGAGTAAGTATTAATAACGGCATGGCTATATTAATGTGTTGGCGTAAACGTGTGTGTGGTCCAGAGGCGGTGCACTCACCTGATACAGATGTTTCAGATCTCGTCGATGTTATAAGGCCATTTTGACACCTTAACTGCAATCTATCCTTCTATTATTATAAGAGCAGCTTCACAAATTGTCATTACTTGTTAGTTTATATTTACCTGAGCTTAAAATTTTACATTCCTAATTTTTCACGCTATGGTGTGTGGTAATCAAAGCTTGTTCTAATTTAATTACAACAAACTTTGTAAAATCGTTTGCTGTTCTGACAGATGAAGAGGGTAAAAATATATATTTTAATGTTAATATACCTCAGTCTATAGCGTTTTCATTAGTTTTTATGACGTTTCCATATATGATTTGGCACCTCGGCTACAGATATCACATACATACTAATTTTGTGTCCGATAGAATGCGTGAAAAATTAACTGTCATATATGTTACTTACAATGTTAGCAACTGTCAGCTTTTCTGGAACTTCGATAAAAGGCTTAACATATTTAATGTTTGATACCTCCTACCACACACGAATTCTTTCTACATATTTAATACAATTAGCTGCCGGATTTTTAAACTATTCTAAATTTAATTTAAATAGATTGATTTATTAACTAGAATATGCAAATTTCCTTTTTACTTAATTAATATTTAGTAGACATACCAAATTAGCATACAAATACAGAGCCCAGACGTTTAGAAATTATAATTTGAATTTTTATTGTTATATTAACTTTTCTTCAAATCTTTTTGTGTTTCCAAATTTAATTTACAAAAAGAAATTGTAAACCTCATTTTATTATGATTAATTATTATTTATAATTTATTTATATCCCAAAAGTAAAAGAATTTCATCGTCAGTTACTATTGTAAAAGTATAAGAAATTTATAGAAGATTTAAGAAAAGGTAGTTTAGTTAACAATAAACTGTAGGTACCTAGCATTTGAAATAATGTTTTAAACTTCGGCGTTTTACTATGTAGTATAAGCAGGGTTGGTTACCGTAGTAAGTATCGGTGGCGGGTGCGAATCGGTTTGATCAAAGCCGCCGGTTGGGCTAATATCCCTGGCGCCGAAAGCGACCCATTCATGTTCACGATGAAGGTGTTTTAGATACAGCTTGGGTGGCGCTCCGTGACCAATTCGCCCTCGTCAATGAAATCAACTTGGGATCTCACCTTTACGTTTTCCAACTATTATTATGTGCGGTACACGAACTCAAACTGAAAAAAAGTATTTCGTTTACCTATATTAAAAGGAAATTTAAAAAAAAATTAATGAAAATAAATTATTGCGTCAGCACTTTAAATATCCCCTTCTTTATTCTCACCTTAATCCAGGTATCTCTTAATAAAGTTATCGACCGAGAATTGACGAACGGACACGGGAAACATCTGCATACGAATGACCAAGAGGGTCCATAAACATGCCCTTTGTCAACACCTGAGCTCTCATGCTGTACAAAACATAAACCCCCCTGAGAGTTGTCGGGCTCATAAAATGTTTTGTTTATTGTATTTGTTCAATTTATTGTCTTCTTCTTCTTCGGTGGCTTTATGGACCAAAAATTTTCGATTATTCTTGGAATTTTTATGACTGAATTATTCATGTTCATTCATCGTTACAAGAAAGGTAACCCATTGTAGGGTTATTTGACCGGAACTGAGTCATTAAAAGGTGTAATTAAATAAAACATATTTAATATAAAATTTTCCGTGAATTACAAGAACGAAGCAAATCTTTAATATTTAAAGATAGGTAGTCGATATGTTAATTATTAAAGAAGCATTAGCGTCTTCATATGGAATTTATGAAGTAGAACCAACAGCTGGTACCACCACTTGGGCTATCTTTTCAGCACTTATGACAGATGAAAAACGTCTTCCTTTATTATCACTTAAAAATATTAGGTAGATACTTCTGTTACATGCTCACCTACTGCTTCTAGAGAAATTAATGTAGGTACCAAATAGTCTGACAAAATTTGTAAGAAGTTGTTTTTGTGGTCATTATTTAATAAATATGAACTTTCAAAAAAGGTAGATTCAATTATAACTTATATTTTTCATACTAATAAAGCGTGTAATTGTTCAACTATTTAAGATCATTATAGAGCTTTATTCCTTTGTGTTTTTAAATTACTTTACTTTAAGGACATACAAAGCGATTAAGTTGGACACACTTGTTACAACAATAATACCACTTATGCCGAGATAAACATCTCAATCCGCTTAGAGAACAAAAAACGCCGAAAAATCTATTTCATTTCAGAAACCACCACAGGCTTTCCTTGGTCCATTACTAATTCTTTCTAAATTAGCAAATATTATTTGCGAATTTTATAAAAAATGAACGACCTTGTCGGAATGGCCACCCAAGTCCTTGCGGTCAGTGGGTTGAGACGAAGAGAGGATGAGATATATAATGACCCCCTGACAGACTCCCTAGTGTGATATTCCTCACTTACAGGTACTAATCATAGACTATACCCTGTCATTTGGTCATTGTTCGTGCCTAATTGCCGCGGAATTCCTCAACATTTTTTGGTAAATGCTTTTAAAGTAACGCTGTAGGTATCACTTTTTACTAAAAGTGTGTCATGTTAAAAGTTATTTTAATAATTATTGTGCGTGGGAATATTTTAGTCTTTTTTGAATTTTAAATGGAGTAATTACAAGAAATTTTAAAATAAAACCATTATTTTCAATAGGATCTTAATAATACAATTAGGATACCTTTAATGTCAATTTTTTTTTATTTACAATTTTTTACACTAAATTCAATTAACTACGATGATTCATCTCAAAATTATATAGATATATTATGTTAGCAAATTTTTTGTTTCAAAACTAAAAACCATACACGATATAATTAAAATGTATAATTTATTATATATTAACATTTTTCGATTCCCTCGGAAAATTGTCGATAGAAGACCCGCTAAAGCGGAGCGACACACAAAAATTATTTTTATTTATATTTTCACTCAAGTATTTGGGATACACTTAAAAAGGCTCAATTTATAGTTTTACACGTATAACTACTTAAGGTTGTTGAAATGGTCCGGACGCATCTGCTTCATATATGGAAGTAAAAAGTCTTTTACTTTAACCTATATTTGCTTGTTCCCAAGTTAACAAAAATATATAGATAATATTATCGTATTGTATCGACAAATAGTAAATAGGTTTTTTATGTTATAGGTATTATAAATTTGATTATTTTGTTTTTGAGAAATTTCATAGTATTCAACCTCTAAGCAAAATATGACGATTGCTTGAAGAATTGATTATCGCAAAGTTTATTAATGCAAAATAACGATTTGATATGGATAGTGCTTAAACATGTGAAAGGATTAAACAAGCTTATTATTAAATCATGTAGTCAGTTAAAGCACCTTCTCACAGGCAATTATAAATGGATTTATTAACAATATGCACTCTGAATAAGCGCTGAAAGCAACATTAATATATCATCAACAGTTTTACAATTATAAAGTTGCTCGTCATGGAATGACTTGATAAAACGATACACATGACTTGTTGAACGGAATTCGACAAAGAAGTGACATGAAATTGGATAGAACCATAAAAAAATGTAACTACCTACATTATTAATGTATGCTTATTAATAAAATTGCCACTAGCATCTTACATTATAGTAAATAAATTACATACATTATGTATCGATAAGTGTTTAAATTTTAATAAAAATAATTTTGTGTAGGTATACTACTTGAACTTAATTTATAAACACTTGTAAGCAAGACGAGTTATTAATTAAATTAATGATACATTGGAGAAAGTATCAAAGGCCTATAAATAATAATGTATATTAGCTTGAATGATCACCGATCTTTATTTAAATGAATTTTCATAATGCTGAATTTTATTCAAATAGCCTATAATTTTCAATTACGTTATTTAACAGATATTTTATAATTTTGTTCTTACGCTATACGATATAAGCATGTATGCAATGGTAGCGTTAAGTTTTCTTTATAATTCCTGCTTTTACACATTTTTTCTATAATTTTTAAAAACAACTTTTTTCTCAGTAACATTCGGAATAGAAGCAATTATACAAATTATACAGAAAAGGAGATACCTTGCTATAAAGTTATTAAAATTAAGGAAAAGAAAATGTAAAACAAATTTTATAATAGCTAGTATATTATTCATTTTAAAAATTTCCCCAAGGTTTACCCTTGGACAACTTTTTTTTCTATAAACAACCATCATTAATTGGTCTTACTTTTAACTTACATTTCGTTCCACCGATGGACAAAAGTCTTTCCAATCTTCACTATCCAAAGCATTGCTCATCAAACCTATCTTGATTTTGGATAACCGCGATAATTCTTCCAACTTTAGATTTCAAGAGTTCAACAATAATTTGCCTATTTGCCATCATTGCTGACATGACCTGCCTAATTCCTCCATATCAGTTTGTTGTTTTATCGGCTAATTTCTTTTGTATTAGGATATAATTAACGTATCGAGGAAACATTGACCGGCGTTGATAAGGTGAAAGTTGATAGTGATAACATGGAGATAAGCATGAGCGTTGAAAGTAAATTGTTATATACATGGTTGGTCGAGATATATGGAGAGGTATACAACAAATGATTCTCTATTTATTATAGCTATTTGGTCTTTAAAATTAAGTGATTGTGATGATTAAAACAATAGTAGGCTTCTTCGCACCTGGGTTGTCTATTTTAGCCCACAGCTAAAATAGCTCTTTATGAATAGTGCTAAGATTTCACCCATAGGAAACGAAACGTTTTCTACCTTAGAACCTCACATAGGTCACATACTATTCACTTTCACCTGAATCAGCAGCGGGACGTAGGGTAAAATATTGGGTAGGCCAGCAGCTTGGTAAGCATAGATACAAGGTAAGGGAGGGATTTTTTTACAATTTAATATATAAGGTTTCCCACTGATCATTTCAAAGCTCGAAGGTGCTAATAGAAGCCGCGTTGAGAAGAAAAATTTTGAACTAAAGCACTGAACAAGATCCTCTGGGGAAGTCTTTTAAAAAATTTTTTTCTTATTTCTTACTTTAAGTTATGGTAACACCAGAGGTATTAATTATTTAGTGTTAATCATTGAATGATTGAAACTGTTGCTCAAACAGTCGATGTTTACTATTCTGAACTAGGGTAAACTTGGGCATACCTGTGATAAAAGTAGTTACATTTTCATTTATAACTAGCCCGGATTTACATGTAGCAAAAAACATCAAGATTTTTATATACGGTTAAAATTAGACGATATAATATGCCGCAATATTAATAATATGCGGTTAGATGAAAACAAAGAAATATACTGAGAAAACAAAATTTTTGGTATTGTATACTACGTACATATTTATACAGTAGGTATATAATTATTAATTTAGGATTCGGCAGGTTCGTGATTTATTTAAATCAACGGCGGGAAACTTTTTGGATGGGGCGGGCCAAAATTAGTTTTGAAGTTACAACAAAGTGGTAATATTTTTCAGACCCTTATAAAAAAGGAAATAAATGATCAGTGACATATCAAAAATCATTTTATTTTCCCAATATTTTTGGAGTTTTGTAATAAATTAAAATTAGTCTTTTTCTCCAAATTCTTTATTAAATTACGATACGCGTTTTGAGTTGTGAAGAGTTGTCAAATTCTCGAAACGCGTCTCGTAATTTAATAAAGAATTTGGAGAAAAAGACTAATTTTAATTTTAATTGATTAGTGACAATAAAAAATTTTATGTATTGATTTCAAATATTTCAAAAGTGCGAATGCGTATTTTTTAAATCTAACATGTGGCAACGGAAAGAACGGCTGGAGAAAAAGTGTAACCATAAATATATTTGCAGGGTTGGATTTTGTATACACATTATTTGGTTTTTGTTTAAACAAAATTTGGATCTTCTACATACTACTATAATTAAAAATAAAATTATGGCAAATATTGACTATTATAATAAAATACAAAATGAAGTTAATCTGAATCACTGTCCATCTATAACAACTATCGCACATGAATATTTTGCGCTCCTTGGGCATGTTCTGGTAACTTACCCTTTTAAGGTGCTCCAAGAAATTTGGAATGCTTGCTGTTTATAATCAATTTGTCTTCTCATATTCGCTTCAAAACAATCGAATAAAATTTTCGAATATCGATGGTGTCAATACAATACCTCGTATCTCCTTGGGAGGTAATTTTACAGGAATCAAAAAATAATTTTATAAACCTTACCTGGAGTTCTTTTCAAATTGTAAGTTACTTTTCTCATTAATGAGCATTATTACTAAATATCTTCATAATTTTTCTTAATAATGATGAATCTATCATTTTTTCATGGACATAAGTGGTATTGCACAATAATAATTTTCAAAGAGGGGAGATACATGGTATTGTATCAAAACAATAATAATAAAAATATTAAAATTTACGAATAAAAACTTTACTTTATTGCTTAATAGATAATATCAAAATAATATAAATTCACAATAATTAAAAAAAACAAAACTTTAAATTCAGCTAACAATAACAAATTAAAATATAATTTTTCAACTATTTATAAATATAACAAATTATCGTAAAATGGCCAATAATTTTTATGAAGCTTGGTTTTTATTTCCTGTAGGTGGTTGTTCTTTTTTTGGGTAATTGGAAGTTTTCCAGTGTGTAGTTTTGGAAATTCTTCAATTTTCTTGATTGCTTTTTTGGGACGCTGCGGTAAAGGTTTAAAAAAATTGTCCTCAAAACTAAGTTTGTATTGGATTTCTCCTTTCTCGTATTTTAGAACTCGAATATCTCAAAAGTCGGGCACACAACTTCAAATGGTCTAGGATTGCTTCGAGCTTCTGCTGTGATTCGGTGATAGTCATTAGGAATTGAAATGGTCTTATTCTTCAACTTTTTCTCGATCGTCGCGTGTACGCTATCGCATTCCATATTGGTATGGCCTTTTATCAAAAATTTTTGAATAATCTTTACATCATACTGATAGGAAAGTGCAAGTAAAGCGTTTGCTAAAGTCGCATTCCGATTTTGGTAGGTGCAACCATCGGAGAAAATTATGATCGTTTTTGTTGATTCATATTATTTTGCAAGTAATATTTGCTTTTTATAAAATCTACTAATAAAGACGCAAATGTCGAAGCCTGAAGGTCGGTATCAGTTTCATCAAACCAATAACACACAGCATCCTTGGTGTTTAGATCGAAAACGGTGTAATTATGACAGCAAAGTTTGGTTTTAAAATACAGCGAGCTGGCTTGTAACGATGGACAAGTTTTTACGGCTTGCAAATCCATGCATATAACGTGACATTTTTCAAGTTTTGCTTGATCTTTATCATGAGTTTTTTCGTCTTGGGCTCTTTGCTTTTCATTTCTATGTTTCTCCCATACACTTTGGTCCAAATTCCCGGCTTGGTATTCCACACATAAGTCGCACTGATCTTTTCTAGGACTGAATATTCCTATATTTTTTATTTTAACGTATTTCATAAGTGTGTTTCTTGATAATGCCTGCATTTGAGAAATTTTACAATGTTCTTGATATAATTTAAACAGATCTGCGAAGCTTGTAAAAGTTTGCTCTAAGTACAGCTTATTGGTGTCCTTTCGACAATAGTGACTCGGTAATTTCGGGAGGTTGTCTAAAAATGTTGTAAGAAATTTAGTTGCATCTTCGTTTTTACATCGAGGTTGATTGGTCCTACTTGTCGAAGGTGTCCCATACACGGAACGTTTAACCCAGTTTTGGACTGTCCACTCTTTAAGGCCGAGGGTGTTTAAAAACATTTTTTTGCAAACGAGAATATGTTTGCTTTCTATATTTAGTTTATAAAAGAGTGAACTGGATCTCCTTGAAGTTTCATTAGGCGTCCTTTTCCTCTCTGTTTGCTTCCTGTTAACTAAATTTAAGACATAAACTTTTTTTTGCTCCCAGCTAGTTAAGTTTTCCCAAAAATTTTTAAAAATATGCTGTCTCTCAATTTCATTTATGTCCTGACACCACCTTTTTTGGATTTTTTGCATGCTTGAGACAAACAAGTCGGTCCCATTATTCTCGCATTCCTTTCAGTATCCTGAAATGTTAATTTTTCGTTTTTTGATCTTCGGTAGCCTAAATAGGTTTTTCCCAAAAGTCTCCGCTTCTGATGCAACTTTCGTTTCGTTCCTCGACTAATATCAGATTGATTTTCCTGTTCTTCGCTAGTATCATCATCTAAGTTTGGTTTTTCACTATTAACACTACTATTTTCTTCATCATAACTTTCTGATTGGTAACTGTTCTCTGACTCTATTCTGTCCTGTTCTTCATCTTTTGACCCAGATCCATACTCATCTGCTCTTCCTTGGTTATCTTTCTCTTCAATTACATCTGCATTTACATTAACGCCGATATTAACACCTTCGGGAAAGGCATTTTCTTTTTCTTCAAAATCCAGAAAAACAAATTCGGCATTTTCTAAAACTTGTTTAAAATCTTTTTCTGTCATAGGTGGCAAAGACTCGACAATAACTTTTTTAATATCACAGTTTTCATTTTTTGGTTTAGAACAACTTTGGCTTTCTAGCTTGGTATTGCACATAGATAAAATTTTTTTAGTTCTGCTGGACATTTTGGACTTGTAACAAAAATTGATTCACTTTATCTGAAAGAAGTAAACTCTCATCAGACTTTCTGAAAAACGATAAAGGCCTAGTTGACATCTAAAGCTAAGTACATGCATTTGCGAATTGCGATATTAGCTTTAAGACTTCTTATTGCAAAAGCCACAAGCCAATTTTTATACCCAATTTAAAATAATATCCGTTTCTTAATTTTTGTTTGCAGACAATAGAGAGACCGTTAGATTTAAAACAATAAACAAAAACACGTATCTACCATAACGCGAGCAAAAGTGTAATATTCAATAACATGTATCTCCAAAGGTTTCAATTATTTTCAATTTTCTTCTTAAAACAATACAAATAGACTTAAATAATTATTTAATTTAAATAAACAAACATAAATTAATATAACAGACATTATTTTACTTATGTAATTCAAATAATAATAGGAAAAAACACATTCAAAACTTACCGAATTTTAAAAGTCACCAACATCCTCCATTATTTTTTGGAGATACGCGGTATTGCATTTTCATTTGACAAATCACGGACTTATTAATCGGATTATTTCCATTGTAACGCCATCTATCAGGTCATTATTTATGTTTTAACCAAAGGCACCAGAAATCCTGATTTTTAAAAATTGTGGCGATACGAGGTATTGTATTGACACCATCGATATCTTTATCGGCATTATTTTTAGGTTTCATTGGAGGCATAGCCTAAATAATTGAAGTAAAATACTGCAGTTATCTAGATTTTATAAATTCGCTGTTTTATGCATACTTTCTAATTCAATTTTAAAGACGAGATAGAAGGAAATAACCCTCCTACATATATGTGACCATCCTATACAAATTGTAAGTAATTAAACAAGTCTATAGTTCAATTATTATTGTATAAAAAGTAATTAAAATCTAATTATGTTTATGCATAATTTTATATCTGTATCGTAATATCTTCTTGCAACAAGACAAACAAAATTTATGAAAATGTATCCAGGACCTTTTATGAGATTTTACTTAGGTCTTGTAAGTCGTATTGTTCGTTTCCAAACGTCGTGACCCATCTCTTTCTATGCATGTGATGTACGTTCCAAGTGTTTTCACATACATAGAGGACCTACTTGTTTAACGTGGGCTCCGAACCACGGGAAGTGTACTACACTTCATGTTGAGATGGGCGCTCTTGGCAAATTACCTCGGTGGTTTGCCATTGCCTTCCGAGGAGAGACGGCCAGAATAAAGTTCTTACCCTGCCCGGATTCGATCCGAGCGTTTCGCATTAGCAGTAGACGCACTTAACTGCCAAAGCTATGATCATCTCTTTTTTTACTTTTTTACATTGTAACATTGTACACGGAAAATATTTTTACAAAATAAGTATAATGAATTTTTGTAGGAAACTGGTTAATTCAAAAAAATATTACATTAACTTCAAATAGTAATGAAAAATTTTGTCGTGCATTCTTTTGAAGTGGTCTGTATTTTGCAACTCACATTTGAAACAACTTACTTTTTTTAATTTTCAGGTACTATCTGGTAAAAAAATGAAGTATAAATTTTAGTCGGTTGTGATGTACCAAATTGCTGAGTTATTAAAAATCTATTCTTATTACTTTAAAAATCGAATATTCTATAAAATTGTAGTAATTGCTTCAATATAATAAATTTTCTTAAACATTCTTGTGAGTATTGCTACAATTTGTGGGAAATATAGGCGGTAAATTGCGATAGTAGCAATTTTCTTTAAAAAGGTTCTGCAATAACTGCTACAAATTTGTAGACAGTTTCTAGCTACAGTAATTTACAAAACATTTTACTACAAAACACTCGCTAAAAACCTGTAGCAATTTATGATAGAAAATGCGCTTGGGGCATTTAATACTAATAAGTACAAATTGTAGAATTTAATTCATTACAACTTTTTTTTCGTATAGCAAACTAATTTATGAAATATCTCAAAATTTTGGAAACTGAAAAACCAAATTCAGTCACTTTCGGGTAGGTATTTCCTTCTCCCACCACTGATGAAATCCAATAAGCTCGAAATATGCAGTCGTTGTTGAAATTCCCGAATGCGATTGTTAATTTAATAAAAAGGTCTTTTTTATAGGTATATAAAAAAGAGTTGCTTTTTAACTCACATTTTGCGGGAAACTTAACTTAATCACACTTTTCCAAAGCAATAGATAATTCCATTCCATTCTTCTATAAAAAAAGTTTGTTTTCTTGATATCCTATTAAAATTACAGGTTTGCATAATAGTAAAACCCCTAGCAGTATACATTTATATATTTTTATAGTATTTCTCACGTTATCTTGATTTTCTGAAAGTCATATAACGTGAAGAAAATAATTGATGTGTTAATATTAACGTATATATGCGAGTTAATACATTTGTTTAACACATTTTTGACAACTAAATAATCTGAAATTCAGATAAAAGTTAAAAATTTAATTGCTTTATAAAATAATGCGACGTGAATATGAGATATAATTTTACTGTTAAATTAGAAAGTATCTTACACCTATAGGTATTATATTATATTAAATTGCCGATGTCATAATAATGAAGCTAATTAATAGATTTTATTAATAATAAAGAGAAACAAATTTATTAAGCTATAATCCTTTTCTGCAAAGGGTGTGTCCATTACATTTTTAATGTCTTATTTTCCATATCGAGAACGATTAATCCATTTTTATCACGAAATAGATTAATATAGGTGTTTTATAAGAAGTATATTAATTAAACAAACATATTATTCTATTTTGGTACGACACAAGTAGTCTGTTTAGTCTGTAAAATTGTTTTTCTAACTTATGTAATAATTCAAGTTTGATTAATTAATTAATTACGTCTACTTAATTTATGCATAATAATTAATTTTTATATTCAATTCGGATTATAAACTGGTATTATGTTTGTGTAAGTTTAAATATTTAAACTTAATTAAGTGGAGTTTGTAAAACAGGAAGTATAAATAATATTCAGCTTATTAAAATTTTTGAAACCCTGCAGAAAATTGAAAGTTAATATTTATGTTACAATAACGATAAAAATAATTACTTGATCATAAGCTGCAGCTTAAGGGGCCTAATAATATAAAAGGTAAAAGATTTTAATATATGCAAAACTAGCCTTCCTCGGTATCTTAACAAAAACTGAAACTGAAGGAGAGTGAAGGATTAGGTATCTCTTTCAGTGGACCGCTTTCAGTGTTCAAAGAAATTTTACTTAATGCAATATGACTGACCATCCTAAGTATAACTGAATTGTCAAACTAAATTTAAAAAGTTTGATTTAAATTTAAATAAAAAATTAAATTTAAAACCGTGCAATTAATTCAATGTAAACAATAATAAAATCCAATATAGGGTTTCGACTGGTATGTCCCTGTCTTCTTCAACGATTTCATTATTTTTTTATTAAATATTAACTACCTACTAATATTTGTAGTAAAAATTTAAAAATTTAGATTTTATTTTTTCCAAATTTTATTGATGCTTTTGAAATTTAATCTAATAATTTTCCTGAAATAATATTGAATTATTCATATTAATTAATTGAAATAACAGGATTTAATTTTTTAGTATAGAAAACCATAACAGTTCTTAAAGCATCTCATATTCAGCTGTATTATAATTTCCTATCAAGCAACATTAACATCTGTCGAGAATTTTATTTCAGTAAGTACATAACAGATCCATCATTTTTCTTATAATCGTGAAAGGTAATTCTAAATGCTTATAATAATTTTACGGCCATCCAAAAACTGTTGTGTCTAAAACCACAATCTTTAAAAGTTATAATGTAAATATGGGCAAATGAATTTATATTGAGAGTGGTGAAGACTGAAGTTGACAACTTAAGTGGAGATTGAAGTAATTTATCACGAGCTGTCTTAATAACACGTGGTCTGTTACTAATATTATTGTAGATACACAAACCAAAAATGATATTATGTATTTATAATTGTCAAGAGTCAATTTTGGGTAACTAGTACACATGGTCAATCTTAGAGATCAGACGTCCATCAGTTCAACTGTACAAAACTTTTACCCAATTTTAGTAAAATATTCCATAATTAAGACATAAAAGCCTCTAACTCAAGTAGCTGAAAGGGAACAAGTGCCATATCCGTTAAATGTTTTTGACATGAAGGAACCCCTGAAGAATTATTAAAGATAACGATCGCTTTTTGACGTCCCACTTCAATTGGTGTGAGAACTTTTAAATATGCATTTTAGTCAGACTTTTCATTGCTTCTTTTAACAGAAATGACACATTTGTTATTTATCTTTTTAATGGGAAAACTTTTATCTTATCTAGTTTGCAATAATTATTGATTAAATATTTGTAAAATTATTATACAATTTATTCGTTAAATTATAGGTATGTATATGTACCTATGTGCTATTTTATGATATCATAGAAATAAATGGTAATTTGTTTTTAATTTTGTGTGGAGAATTTTGTTTAAATTAACTGACAAAAGCAAATTATAATTGAAGTAAATATTATCAGCAGTGATGTAGGTATCATGCGAGAGCTCAGCAGCACTCCACATGCAATTAGCGATAATTATTAATTTCTTTCGCTATTTCTATTATTAGATACAGAAGTATAATATAGATCTCAGACAATATGATTTGATTATTACTTGTATATATTATATTTATTATATTGACTATAGCGCAAATTAAAGCAGAAGTAGGTACGTTAAATGTTTATGTAGATTAGAATACCGTCGGCGTATAATACGATAAATTATTAATTATTAATAAACACCCCTTCTTATTCTTGTTTTTAGACTTTAGAATGCTGTATCCTTTAGCAAACGTTGACTATCTATATACAGCCAAGTTGACTTACTGAGGAAATGTAATTAATGGTGAGATTTCCCGTTGCTTTCCCCTTGACCCCCAGATCAATGTTGAACTTTTAGATCGCAGTATTGTATTCAGCGCGACCAGGAATACAACCGTGGTTTTCCGCTCCCTGTACATTTAGGTTTTATAAATGCGAATTTTTTAAACTCACAACTGATAAGCCAGATTTTCGCAACAACTGCTTGTATCTACTGTATCTTGTTTTTGTATCTAACTGATGTATCTACTGCAATAATTGTACGTTGTATATAAATAATATAGTATTCAACTATGCCAAATTGTTTTTAGAATTAGTTTGATTTGTATTTCAATTTAATAAGTGCCATATCAATAACAATTTAAATAAAATATAGCCTCTTAGTATTTATAGATAGACGTTAATGAGATTTGCTCTTAGCACAATGAACGAAAAAGCTTGTGGAGTTCTTGTCAACTTTTTTGATTTCATGGAAGAAGTTTTTGAATTGTTAGCAATTCATTCATCTTTCCCAAGTGTAAGTAAAAGTAAAGAATGCATGAAATCCTCTATTGAAAAAAATCGAAAAGAATTGTTCACATAGCAGGAAATGCGATAGATGTCAGACATCAATTCTTGCTGTAGACCACCGGTCATCTGCGTTTATATTTTTGTTGAGCAATGGCGGGTTGCTTAATGGAAGAGGCTAGTCATAAGGCGGGTCGATATCTGCGCATTGGTTAAAATTTTCTACAAAGGAGGAGTGCAGATCCACGTGTGTACGACCACACGTGCAGGTACATCCAGAGCTTCAGTGCCACAAAGGATTCTGCTGTGGGTGGTCAGGATAACATCCTGACTCCTCCTTAAGTAATTACTCGGCGTTTTTCGGTCCACCTCGATTTAAAACATCCCTACCCTACCCTGAAGTTAAAGTAAATAGTAAATCCAGGTGATATTGTTTATTTTTTGCCTTTGTGACGGTGTGTTGTGTGTATACGCGGGTGGACAAACATGAAAGTTTCAGTGATAATGGTGATAACCATTCTTTTAGTGATTATTAGTTTTCAAAATGCAGAAACAAAAAACAAAGGACGAGGTCGAGGATCAATGTGGTGGTACGTTTAGTTTTTATTTTCTTCGTCGTTTATAAAAAATTACACTTTTGTTAGAAACCTGATGACGGTTCAAAATTAAAAATAGTTTTGTATTTGCCTTTATTACAATTACATTTTGATATATGTAGATGGACTGTTGATAAAGAACAATATTCTATCTATGACGATCTAAATCAACTGCGTATTTCATGGAAATTCTTGAAAGATTTATTAATTTTATTAATATTTTTCATTACAAGTTAGTTTATAGTCGAAAAAATTTGAATTGCAATGAAGCGAGTTACCAAAATATTTTAAAGGATCACATTAAAAGTCTGGCCACATTTTAGTAGGCTGACACGAGATATTTACAGCACTCCGTGGTGCCCATGTACAGTGTGTCGCGCCCGCCGATCCATCAAGAGTTGTCAGCTACTGTCCTTGTTGATGTACGAGCAATTCATGAGCTGAAATTGTAATAAAACGATTTGTATTATTTCACGACATAGCAATAATTAACAATTAATTGTAAAAAAATTGAATTCTGCACTTATTAAAACTGTAACTCTGTGAAGAAGACGTCAAACATTCTAACCTAAATATTAAAATTTTATCTTCCTACTGACATCTTAATTTTCTTCAACCATGTCATTTAATCTACCGAACTTAACACATCTGACGGGTATCTCTGACATGAACAAATAAAATTCTGATGAAAGATCTTAAGTTGTCACTAGGCGTAAGCTTAACGAGATGACTACACAGAAGTTAAAAAAGAAATTCATTTTATACTTGAAATTTTATAACGATATATTCGCGATTTATAATGTTAATAAAATGGCTTTAGAATCAACGAGTAAGTAATTATGAAGTCTGTGTAAGGTTTAGATTAAATCTAACATTAATTTATATACATTATTACAGGTGTAATGACGTTTGTATACTTATCTTTGTCGTGGCTATATGAGAAAACCCAAGTTGTACAATTTTATCACGTGATTAATCATTGTTCCTTTTACGGAAGGTGTCGAGCTTAACTAATGAGAAACTAATAAGTATTGGCATTATACAACTGACATATTGCTTAGCACAATCGTGTGAATGCATTCATTTTTCATACTATGATTGTTATAATACATTGTTTGCGTTTTATACATTTTAACGAGAAGTTGCAGCGGGTTTCGCGTCTATCTAGCGTTGAGGTCTCCAGTATATTTTAACGAAAAACGAAATTTTCAAGCATTTTGTTTGAATTGTTGACATTTTAACCATAGTGCTGTCGTGTATTTTTGGGTCGACGGCATTATGCTGAAAATGTCGTCATTTTAAACAACCAAACAACTAATTAACGAGGAGCATCATTCATCGTACGTAATTTAAAAATTGTAAAACTCTCAAATGAGTTGTCAATGAATTTAGTAATTGATTTTGTGGTCGATTCTTAATTCTAAAGATAAAGAAACACGATCTAAAATTTCTTAATATTGTGAAAGAACGAATGGAGCGTGAGAACGCTTGATTATCCACTATTTGTTATCTACACTTTTTGTCTCAGTTATACGTTAACCCCTTATCTGTTGCATTCCACCGCCAAAGGTATGTCACCAGGATCGACAAAAAATACGGCACTACTGTGGTCAAATACAAAGCTCCCGAGAATGATTCGAAATTAACATTATATTATTTATTGCCTTGTACATTTTAAGCGAAAACTTGCGTACCTGTATAATTAAAAACATTTTGTTATAAATTACAAATTCGTTATAAAAATTTAACAATAATTATAAACAATGTGGACCATTATTGTGTTATTTAGGTAGCAAAAAAAGAGATGGGTAACAATAGTCGTAAATATAAACAAACCAATTAATTTAATGATGTTTCTTGTAATTATTAAGAACTGTAGATACATAATACCTTAAAGCGTAATTAACTTTAATGTAGTTGTAAATTACTACTCTCTTGCAAACACTACATACATTATAAAGCTCATTAAATAACGAAGAAATTAAAAATTATTAATACAAACCATTAATTATTTTATTGAAGAAGCGAATTTACTTTTTAATACTACTTTTAATAATTTTCTGCATTTTAAAATTTTACTTACGAGTCATGGATGTACATAAGTATAAGAGAGTGAGTAATTTGTGACAAAAGGTATTTTTTATGGCAAACAAAATTTTAGTTTTTTTTGTAATAAAAAGTGCTATCGGTTAAATAAATACTACACACAATACATCTTTCGGCAACTTTGCGTTTACATTACCTTACCTCTGTAATGACATTAGTAAATAAAACCGATTTTAATATTTACCGACAATTCACACCCATTTTGTCAATATTTTTCTTCCGGATTATTTTTGTTTTAATTTTACAGAACCTTTGTTGTTTCAGGGGTATTGCCAAAGCAGGAGAACCCAATAATATTTCACCACTTTCACCTGGTGTTCTTTACATGGATCCTTCGGTACACGCAACGCTTCGGAAAAAACAAAGACGATTAGCACGAGAAAATCCAGGTGTACTGGTGGCCGTTTCTAAAGCAGCAAACATGGCTATACACGAATGTCAGCACCAATTTCGAAATCGAAGATGGAATTGTTCGACAAAAAATTTTTTGCGCGGAAAGAACCTCTTTGGAAAAATTGTAGAACGAGGTAAGTTGTTGTCATGCTTAAATTTTATTGCTACATAGATTTAGATAGGAAAAAAGTTATTCGAGTATTTAAGATCACGTTTTCAAGACTTTATTGGTTTAAACGTTGACAGATTTACAGTTTACATTGATATGAAATTTATAAATCACATACTATACATAAGCGTTCCACTTTCTTCATTCTGCGATTTCACTTATTTGGTGTGCGTAGTTTTTCTGTTAAAATTTAAGAAACGGTAATAATAAATTATTGTGTGAGATTTCTCGTTGGTAAATTAGTAGGTAATAAACGTGAATCGAAAAGGGTTATACGACCCTTGTCGGTAAAATACGCTTTTAAATTAAACCATGGGCGGAAAACTGCAATAACTAACTGTTCCGACGATGTTAAACAAGCTCGTCTCTTTGTCAACCCCTTATTATGCAAATCAAATGCTATTAGGCTATTAAGTTGTCATTCATTTTAAAAGGTTGTAGGACATTGAAATCACGGTACTCTGTTATTTTCGATGTTTGTTCTTTACCGTACCAACACAATAAGTATTATGATATAATAACGCCCATCATTATAGGTATTATGTGCACACTTATTATTTTTTTTCGCGATAAAATAAGAACGAAAAAGAATTTATGTGTCAAAAAGTATAACTTTATAAGATTAAACATGTTACTCAAAAATTTGCATAATGGTCTATTAATACTCAAATCAAGTTGCTCTAATAATACCAATTTGTCAGTCATTTAATTAAAATAATTCGAGCGACAGCACAAAATTGTTCCAATTTAGATACATGGATCAGGTAGAAAAGTATAAAGTTTATAAAGTGGCATTTCGGGTAGTTGCTATCTTTTAATCTATCCACCTCGTGGGTCCGGTCGCTATTTGTTATTTTACCAGATAAGGCATCTATAAACTCGACCTATTAGTCCCAATTGATTGGTAATTTGACTCTTCAATCAATGTTCGTCGGCTCTCGTTCAACCAAAGTCTAAGCACGGCCACTAACTGCTGCCGGCAAGCAACCTGTCGAAAACCGGCAGCTTTACAGATTACGGATGGTGTAAATTTTGACAAATATATTTAGTATGGTAATATAAAAGGGTCATTTTTAACGAACGTTTTCTGAATTTGTAATTAATGTCATTTAATAAGAAACAAATTGCCTTATGTAAGGTTTTTCAACTTAATTATCACCTTTCCAACAAAATTCTTTAACCCACAATTGATCTAACTACAAATGGGTCTACCTTCCAAACAAAATTGCTACAGAAGCGTGACCGATCATTGTCAATTGCTTGGATATAATGGTATATACTGTTAGCAGCTACCGTACCCAATAGTTCCATAAATCTATCGTGATGGATGAGTACATATTCAGAAGTTACTATATTTCACTAAAGTCAGCCAATAAAACCATCATGTTCTATTTAAGCATAAAGTAGTTAAAGTAGTTAAACAGTTTAACGCCATTTATGTTGTAATTACACCTCTATTATTCATTTTCTTTACTTGACCTTTTCAAAATTTATGTTAAAGAAAAATTGTTAAAGCAAGTACTACTGTTCCAGTTTTTAATTTTGTTCTGTAAAAAAGTGAAATTATTGTTATTTCTCGTGCGTGGGTACGAAGGCCAGGATAATCACAACAGTGATGCTTTGGTTTTGGAATCTTGAATTGAGAAATAAGACGATGTGTATGGCCCAAATATAAATTAAATGTCGTTTTAATTTTGACACTGTAATATAAAAAATTAACTATTAGTATTAAATAAGGTATTTACAACCGACACTCTATGTATCCGTATCGCGTGGGCTACCTCACCATGGGGCGTCCAACATTGTAGTTCTAAGCGGGTGGCAGGTAAATGTTCGCACACAAAATATATCTTCATTTCTCATATCGAATGAAGTGATTTACTACATCTGTCTATATTTTATACATTTGACCATTTGTTCTAATAATTGATTACCATATTTACATTTTAACTTTTATTTGATACCAATTAACTCACACAAACAAAATAGTTAAAACGCATAAGAAACCTTTTTTGTAAAATCAAGTGCATTATTTTGCCATAAAAGTATACTCGCAGTTATTCGCTAACAGATTAATAAATTAAAATAATAATATCATAAATGTCAATATATCCGATCAATGAAAGTGCATTCCATGTAGCGCTTGGACAAATTCCATTCCTCAAAGAAGTTATAAGCATCAGGTATCATAGTTTACTTGTCATTTCTGACGTACGATCAAACTTATAAGTTTATTATTTCATGTTAACAATTCTTTGTAAGTTGTATATTCCAGATACAGCTTAAATAAACTATCCAGTTCGAAGCATCGACTAAATTTTAATTATTATGTCAAATTCCAGTTTTTGTTTCGGGAATTATTTACGACCCGGTTCAGAGATCAGCTACCATCGCAAGTGTTAAAACTAATTTAAAATTTTATGATGTTTACAAAATTTTTATTGTCGAATTTTTGTAACAAAAAATTATTTATTGCATATTTTAACACAGGTAAATTTTCCCCATCCTATTATTAGGTTATTAATTTCAACATTAGTTGACAGGCAGACCGCGTCAAAATTATTGATTTTTAAATTGAAATGCTGGCTTTATCTTTTATCTATATTATAGATAATAATCCGATTTTCTTGATTCCTAATTTTCGTAAGATGCAAAGAAAAACACGCAGTGCATTAAATCTGGAAACCGAAAACCTTAATTATTATTCTTTATTATTTCTCCGGCAATATATGCATGCATGTTCTGCAAAACAGAATTAATGAATGATTCGTAATAAAATTTAGTAGCAAACATGACAAATAAAATTCAGATAAAATCTTTAATAAACCATAAACACTTCAACAGGTTAATAAAACTGACCAGAGAAACTAGTCGAACATAAATGTTTTTTGACCTTAACCCTTTCTAACACACGATACAATCAATTTTAAAAATATCTCGTGTTAGTTATGTTAAATTTCTATAAAACGTGTATTTGAGGAGTGGAATGAAACAGTAATAGAGATGATCTATTTTCTTTGTCGTTTTCTAGAGTGCGATAGATCTAATTATTAGTGTTTTATTCATCCTCCGTGTGAGTCCCCATCTGTATAGGAATATGAATTATAGTTATTTCGTTAATATTTGGCTCCCTGGAGGGAGACTGGATAATTACGTCATCACGAGGCTTCCCGCTGATCTTCATGATATATACCTACCTGGTCAACATGTTCAAGTATTGTTACAAACACTGTATCTTGTCGCTCTAATATTATAGCCAAAATGATTATGTTCTTTTTATATTTCTTATTTAATAACGATCCACAATAAAAGATATTAAAGTTTTTAATGTTTAACCGAATTTTTATTATATCGAAAATATAAAGAAAGCGATATCAAAGACACGCTGGTAACGCCTATCATGTTAATTTAAAACATGAAAAGATTATCTGTAAGCTATGACCAATTGTTTGATTCGGATGCCTTTTATATGAAGGGACTCAAATTGAGATAAACCGGAAAAGGGGCTCAAGGTAGTAATTTGTCCCCAGGGGTTCATCCTGAACCTACAAACGCAGATCGTGATCGATCTTTTCTATTATCAAATATTATAAATTACAAGTTATGAATGTACATTTATCAAAATTATTCTTATTTTCGTGCAAAATTCCTAACAGTTGAAACAATTTTTTTTTTGTAAAAAATTGTTTTGTCAATGAATGCATGTAAAAGCAGACACATACACAATTTCAAAAAGGTATTTGCAGCACTCAAGCTTTTGTAATGCTTTTGTAGTGGACAACGAATAGGTGCTTATGCATGATGAAAGGTTCTCCATGCTAATTAAAATTCACCCTTTTCTATTTTACTTTTTGTGTTCGATATATAATATAGACTCTGCTTTTTTATCTTTTTTTATTTGTATTTTCACATTAGGTAGGTACATAATCAATTATTTTTCCATGAAAAATCGTAGTTACAATTGACAAATTTCAATTACGAAGAGTCGGAATAAGCATAAAGTATAAAGAGGATGACAGTTCCATTGTTACCGAATTAATTAAATGCGCACCTGTGCTTACTATTTAGGAAGCAATTATATTGTAACAGAAGCAATTCCTGTAATTAGTTCTTACCTTGTGGTATACCTCTTGTTTTTTATAACCACAAGTTGTTGTAATAACTGTCATTTAAAGTAAAACTTTCACTAACATCAACTTTTCTCTTGCAGGGAATCGGGAGACGGCTTTTATTTACGCAATAACAAGTGCGGCAGTTACGCATGCCGTTGCCAGAGCGTGCAGCGAAGGAACTATAGAAACTTGTAATTGTGATTATACTAATCACAGAAGACGCCACAGAATATCTGGAAATTCAATTGTATCCGGTGGTAGAGAGTGGGATTGGGGTGGCTGTTCCGATAATATTGGTTTTGGATTTAAGTTCAGCAGAGAATTTGTTGATACAGGAGAACGAGGTAGAAGTTTGCGAGAAAAAATGAATCTACATAACAACGAAGCTGGCAGAATGGTAAGTGTAGCTTGCAGGCATTTTATTTTTAGTAAAACTAGTTTTTTCTAATGGAGATCTAACCTGTCTAAAAGGATTAAATCGCTTCTTTGTTAAATCTTATTCAACCCTCGTTTGTTCATGTGCATACTAACAGCTAGAACATATGTACATGGGGACATTATCTGGTGTAACACGGTGTTTCTCAACGGGACGTCCCTAGACCTTACATGAGACATGTGTGCTCTATGGGGTGCCACATTACATGCCCATAGAATAATTCTTAAATGCAATGTCGACCAAATTTATAAATTTTACTACTTTTTACGTATTGATGAATAAATTCTCTTGAAAGTTATTTTTAAATTACTGTCAGTATCTATCGCAATTTATTATTGAAACATGGAAATATAAATTAGGTCGGAGCTTTTACATATATAAACTACGCATATAAGTTATATTTTTAGTCTCCGTTAATTTTTTCCCCGTGATATATTACGTCGGTTCACTTTCTCTATCGAACAAATTAATTGAATTGGATAAAATAGCATCCATATCGAGAGTCATTAGTGCTATCGCGTTTAAAAAAGAGGCGCATGGAGTACTCTAGATTCGTGCAATCAGTACCACCAACATAAACTTAAGAACGTGAGACGTTGTCTGTCAGTTTGAGAAATGATCTGGCCATTGCGATTTGTTTTAACAGACATGTTCCACTAATAGACGAAATAGTGGATGTGTTTTTATTAATGAACATGCATTTGCACCAACACGTTTAACGCTTACGTTTTTTTTAAATTAAATTAAAATGATGAAAACGAAAAAATTTCGAATTTATCTTTGTAATAATTTTAATAACGGACTTTTTCGTGCCCAATAACAAGTTAATTAATATACATTTTAATATGACTCGATTCGACCACCCGGTAGTAATGCTTGCTTTCTGCATAAATCATGACTTCTTCTCACATGATGCATCGATTTGTAACGTAATATTTTAATTACACAATCATATAAAAAGTAGTATTAATAATTTGAAATACATTTTTTACTTGTCGATTTAAAATACAATTAGTCATTACACCTATCAAACGAAGACTGGTATTCCGAAATAACCACTAAGACGCGACTTAAATAGAAGTAAAATGTATGAGCAAGTTTTAAAATCGGTGCCACGAGATTCCAAATGATAGGTACTGAGAAACATAAAGCCAAATTAGTTACAACAAAAGCGAATCTTGGGATTTTATATAATAATGCTTCAATTCAAGATCTATAAAAGGAAAAAATATTCCATGAAGAATTCTAATTGATGTAATGTTTAATAATTTTATATGTGCAGATGTAAAAAGAGTTCATTAACGAAAATTATATTATCGCATTTTTATTAAACATTCGCGGATTATAATTTATATTATTTGCATTCCGACTTTTGATTCGGTGATTATTTCTAAAATATCATTTTCTTGTTGCCAGCACGTACAATCCCAAATGCGTCAGGAATGCAAGTGCCACGGAATGTCAGGTTCTTGTACAGTAAAAACTTGCTGGATGCGCCTTCCACCATTCCGAGTGATTGGAGATAACCTGAAGGACCGATTTGATGGTGCTTCTCGTATATTGGTTAGCAATTCAAAGATTTTGAATAAATCAAATAATGTACACAGTAAAAAATTGAACAAATCTAATACTATTATGAGCAACAATATTCATGCTAAAAGGGACGGAAGAACAAAGAAACCAAGGTACGGATTTCAATTACAACCATACAACCCAGAACATAAACCTCCAGCTTTGAAAGATTTAGTGTATTTTGAACCGTCTCCTGGTTTTTGTGATAAAAATACAAAATTAGGGATTCAAGGTACCTACGGTCGACAATGTAACGATACATCTATCGGTGTTGATGGTTGTGATTTATTGTGTTGCGGTCGAGGATATCGCACGGAACTTTTAGAAGTGGCAGAAAGATGTAATTGTACGTTTCATTGGTGTTGTGAAGTGAAATGCGATCTATGTAGGAAAAAGAAAATTGTTCATATGTGTTTATAATCTCCATATTACGTAATCTGCAGTTTTGGGTAGTAAATTAATTTATTTTGTTGTAACGATTTGTTATTACTTTCTTTTGTTATTATTAAAGAAAGTAAATTGTAAAAAGCATGTCTGCAGATAAAAAATTAATATCATATCAGTATTATATGAAAAGAAATTAGTTGTTGATGGTGCATAGTAAGACTTTTAAAGACTGATTTTACTATTAAAAGCTTAAAAAATATGTAAGTATCTATAAAATTACGTATCGAACTGAGTCAAACATTTGTAAATACATATTTATAATTTATAATTATCATATTATAGTGCTGAAAATGGCACACTATTATCTGATTTTAAAGATTTTTCAATTTAAAACTTTTGTAATATATAATTTTAACGTCATTTTAAGATGACTTTTTTATTGAAGGATTTTTATCATACAGTATAATACATACGCTTAATTGTACATTAAAAATTTAATTTATTTATTTTTTATTATAATATATTAATTTATGACAACTATGTTTTTTTTATCTGATGGAAGGAATTTAACGTTAAAAAATTTTTCTCTTGTAAATTGTACATAATATGCAGTTACTCGATATTTGTGTAATATACAACTATTTTTATATCTAATTTATCATTACGCCTAAATGTAAAACATCATTTAGGGTAAAAAAATATAAAAAGTTAACTTCACATCGTGTTTTATTATTAATTCCAACGGCCCTGACAAAAGCAAGAATTTTCAAGTAGAGAACTAAGGTAAGTTATAATTTTGCACAAGAAAATCTAGACGAATAGTAGGAACCCATAAAATCAACTTGATAACGTTAGTTTCAGACTCTCCGTGCATCACGGATTAAAGAAAATAATTTATACATAACGCTTTTCACATACCTACCGTTGAAAATTCTCAAACCGCCGAAAAATAACTACTATATTATCTGGTACTTAAACAAAAAAAATTTTAATAACCGATTATTGTATACCACAACATAATATATTGATTAACAATTTACATAATCCTGTAAAGTGCGTAGGTATATTTTATTTATTATTTTGTAATTAAATATTATAATTTATATAATATAAATGTAAAAAATTTACTCAAACCACAGTCCTGTAACTATTAATTAATTTATTTCGGTGTTTGAAGTAACAAATAACGGTTATTTTAAAATAACTTCCACAAATTACTGTGTTGCAAGTATTTATGTAACAAAATAAGATAATTAGGAATAAAGACAAGGTAGAGGCGGTAGAGAAGCATAAATTTCAAATTTACAACATTTTGCTTAGTTAATATTTTTTTGGTCATTTTAAAATGACTTGCGACAAATTTTAAAAAAACGGGATTTATAACCCGGAAAATGTTCAGATAACTTAATTAAAATACAGTTTGAAAATTTTAACGAACATCAATGTTTTGAGACCAGAAATTAAAACGATATCTACCATAATGATTCATATTTTTATAGTCATATAATTAATTACTATTAAGTATAAATTAAATTGTAGAATACAATATTTATATCTTTTATAGCCATTTCAGGTTTTTAAAGATTTTAAAAGAATAAATTTAAAAAAAGAAAATTTATACGAGATTATGTTACACCATCTGAACTATATCTTATATTAGTTTTAAACCGCTTTCAAATTTGTTTATATTTCTGAATAATAAAATTCCCTATAAACAGCTGTATACAACAAATCACTCTAAAATACATTATTAGATTTTTGGCATTGATGTATGTAAGTACCCTCGTGAGATAAATGGTTCTTTAACGATTTAATTCGTCAAATATATTATATAGACGTGGAGAACGTATGTGTAATATTTATATCTCCAAATAATTATAGCCAAACCGCGTACAACTGTAAGAAATTTAATTTTATTCGCTTCTAGTAGGTATTTTGTATTAAATTTGGAAAAGGAAAATTGTATATCAGCGGTAGCAATGATACAGTGTGTACTAGCTGAGAGGATCCATCAGCCTTGTGGCTTTAATAAAAATTTAATTTTTGGCGAAACTGTATCCACATTTACAGGGTCCACCCTGTGTTAACTATGCCACTGGAATGTATATTACGACTATTGCACAAACAGAATTTTAAATTCCCTCTGTAGCTGTTATGACAATATTATTTTCTAAAAAAATTTTAATTTATTTTATATTATTAAAATTCATTTTAGAGGTCAAAATGAGAAGTAAGAGAATTTCTGGAGGTAAATTAAAAATTCTAGCGTAAAATATCCCATAATTTTCAATATAGATGCCTTTATCTCACTGATAAGCTCACACGAAAATTAAATGAACATAAAATAATAGCAATTAAGATTTTCACTAATTCTACTCTCGAGGTATAAAAAAATTAATTTGAGGTAGGTATATAATTATAATTAATTGCTCCAATTCGACTTTATTTGTTGACTGTATTGTTTTCATAAAACATTCAATTTCCACTTGGGTGCTGGAATTGACAAAAAATTAAAACTACAAATTACATTAATTTTGCTGATGACTGATAAAAAATCTTTTTAAAATTTCATCACCATATTCTACAGAACTCATGAAATAATCACTGAGTTCTAGACATAATCAGAATGTTTTAAAGAAAAAATCTTAATTAGATCAACGGTTCAACATCCAAAACACAGATTTGAAATAAACGTGTTTAAAGGTTTCCTCAAAAACTTGCTATTATGGGATTTACACACGATGTCGGCCCGAGTAAATCGAATCGTGTATAAGCACTAATACAGCTTATTTCATAGAAAAACTTCTTCACTTTCTTCGTCAATAGCTTTTGTATCCTAGCGATTTTCTCTATATTAATTTTTCATGTTTAGAGCGATATTGTTCTCTTAAACCTCCGAAAACCTTATATATCATGGGTATTAAGATACAGAGAATATGGAAAAATATAGAGATTGGTATATGGCCAAGAAGGCTTTCATAAGTCAATAGCTCCTGTAGTTAGTCGGTATTTAAAGTTTCTCTTCTTTTTCTTATTTGTTCGCTTAATAAGTGTGGTGTCTCCCTCCTACCTTATACAAAGGTTGTCTCACCTATAAAGGGGCCTACTATTTTAACATGGGCTCCAAACTAGCAGAAGTTTAATACACCAAGAGAAAGTTTTTCTTGACAGTTTACACCTCGGTGGTTTGACATTGCGTTATCGAAGGGAGACGGCCAGAATAAAGGTTTTCTCCATAGAAACAATTTTTAGGCTCCAATAAAATATTGTTCTTTTCATAAAAAAGGGTTGTCGTCATTTTTATTTCATAATATAATACTTATCTCACAAAAAAATTATAATAGTAAACGAATTTAAACAAAAATTGTAAACAAAACCAAAGACAGTAAATAATATTAAAATTCTTCTTCCGTTTTTTATGCGCATCATGTTGCTCATTTCTACCCATTTTCTTCTTTTTTTTATCAATTATTCAATCCATCTGAATGTTGGCCTCCACCCCTACTTAAAGAATTTAGTACCTTGCATAAAATTTCATCTTAAAAATCTTTTACACTTAAAAAATTTAAGATTTAGATGGGCCTCAATCCTTCTTCATCAGGATCTCATACGGTTTGAGCGCAGCGATTATCATAGACCATAACGGTAACAGTATTTGGCAATTTAATTGTGCACCTAATTTTTTTTTATTATTTTAAATTAATATGATATTAAAAGTATAAAACATCCATTTAGAGCTGTTGCGACGACAATGTTGAAACCTTGATAAATAATAATAATGCTATAAAAAATTCAGTAAATTCATCCAAATGATGTTTTTGACAATTTATTTCTCCAGAAGCTATACTCATTTGTAATGGATGCACAACTTGTTTTTATGGAAAAAGAATTCTTATTTTAAAATATTTGGCCCCCCTATGGTTTCACCAAAAGTCGGACGCTTAGCATTTCCGCCATTGAGGATGTCTTGGAAGTAGCAGTAAACACACTTACATATTTTATGTAGTTCGCCAAGTTATAACCGTATGAAGTTCTTCTAAACATCAGTAAAATACAACCAATGTGGAAGGGAAATCAATGGCAGATTGCTTTTGTAGAGAAACCCTAAAAAGATCTTGTAACGCTTTTAATACAATAAATCAAAAAAGTATACTTTAAAGGACATAAATAAAAAGATAACTAGATAATTTTTGAAGTTTTATTTAATATGGAAATGTAATCAGAGGAAATCATTTGAAATTTTTACCAGAGCGATAATGGCTAGCTTGATGTTGCGAATTTTAGATGACGCCCTTAAGATCAACTCGAAAGCATATCTGGATTATTAATATTAAAAAATTCGTGCGTGGTGGTTTTATTTTCAAGTTTTACTATAATAAATAGATAGGATGTAGTCTTTATAAAGGGCATCGTATATGATTTCCGCATGAAAATATTTTTACCAGTTCACTCCTGATCATATTTAAATATAATTAACAAACATCTGACCAGTTTTTTACCACTATGTACGATGTATGGCGTATGGATAAGATTAAAGTATAAGAACTCATATTTTATGTTATTGGGTTTCAGCAGTACAAAGTAACCACCACTGAAAACCTATTAATGCATCTTTAGTCCATGTAGAGGGCCGGAAGCATCAAATAGAAACCAATTCAAATAGTTCCTCTTCTACATACTTTTAACCAATGGCTTCCAAAGGAATCTTCAATTACATTCATATACAGTGATTTAGGGACACCACTTGTTCCATAGCGTGGGCTATCTTGAGTAATAAGTTATCTGTGATACCACTATGGAGAAAAAAATGGTTTTTGAATAATTTAGCGAAATCTATGGGATGGGTTATAGTTATATTATCGATATTAAAATGTGCTTTTCGTCCATTGATGGGATGATTTTGATTTAAAATGGAATTGTTTGAATTCAGTTAGTTACAGTCAGTAGTTTAATTTAGATACGTATAATGTGTGGGTCGCCTTATTTGATTACCACAAGCGTATCTACATTTCACCTGCCAATTGCTATAATAGCTTGGTATTTGTTTGGAACGAGCTAATATTCTTAATCAAGTTTCTGAATGTGCAAATTAACAAGTGTTAGTTTATGGCAAGCATTGCAAGATTGATTACCATATATAATTACCATATATTAGTAAGATTTCGTTGCAAATTAAATCTGCGCTGAAGGGTAAGCTTGTAATTATTTTTCTTTCCAACCCGATTGAACATATTTTTGAACCAGAAGGTACCACGAGCTTATTTTTTTCATTTCTATTTACGATTTGCTCAAAGATTCTGTGACTGAAATGTAAATTTGATTACGATTTGATTTATGCCATGTAAGATTGGATTACTTCGTTACCAATTTTGTTATTTTTGATAAATTTATTTATAATTTTATCCTACTTTTGGATCCGCACCCTCGCTACCGAAATGGACGTTTTTTTAAAAATAGGTTTCATTGTTTAAACTGATTTCAGTTAATTCTTTTGTGACTGGTTTTAGTCAAGGAATTGAAGTAATTCTCTCAACCTTTGCAGAAATTTGCATCAATAACGACGTCGGATATGCGCTGATGTAGTTGACGGTGGCAGCCTAATGTATGACAACTTTCGTACGACAAATTTCGTTTAGAATTTTAAGTTATGAAAATGTAATACATTTTTGTCAAGCCCCGTCAGAATGAAGAAACTGCATCTAAAATTTTGTCATTTCAAAAACTATTTGAGATATTGCAACGGAACTGGCTTAAGCAAATAAGAAATACTGTTGGAAAATTAGATTTTCGTGAGAAAATGACTATTTTTATGTATTAAAAAGCGATGAAGAATAATAGTTTTATTTAAGAACAATGAAAGATCCAAACTGCATCTATATCAGGAAAGTTTGAAGAAGCTCTTTATGATCGCTTCATGACATGGTTGAGTATATTAGGCGCTCATTTGTCTAAAAGAAGTTTTCGGCTTATTTTACACAAAGAAACATTGAACCACTAAATATTTAAATTTTTGAAATATTTATAGTGTGTTTAGAAAATCTTTTCTTTTCCTGCATCAATGGAGTGGAAGAGATTTCAAATAAGGAAAATTGCAGATATTAGTTATTACAGATACAATAAAATCCTATCCGCAATAAGAATCTACCTATATAGTCATTTTTCATAGAATGGTAACATTAAGAAACATAATCTTATTTTGAAAAACAAGATATTGAAGGGGAAGTATTTTATCTTTTATCAATAGAAATGTTGATCAATGAAATTTTCTTAATTTGTAAAGAAAAATTTTTTTTTATAACTAATAAATTAATATCTAGTGCCAACAATCTGCAAATTGGCAGGTAATCCTTTCGAATTTCGAATTACAGGGTTTTATTTAATTTAATTTAATTAATAAACGGAGAACTCCTTTACACAATACAATATAATAATATGTATAACACAAATATTATACACTAAAAATAATACATAAAAGAAATAATAGCACTAATAAATTAACCAAGAATCAGAGATAGAAACTTCTTACATGTTTAATTTGTTCTTGATATCTCTTCTAATTCCCAGTTTTGAATTAGCGAAAAACTCAACATCCAGTTGATTAGCCCGTCTGCAAATCCTAGTTATTGGTGAGCAATTCCTACCATATGAAGACCTGTGAAAATCAACTGTAAACAGTAATGGATTTCTCACTATGCGAGGCTTGGCTGAAAAATTTATCAAACTCAGAAGATCAGGACTATCGACATTGTTGTTTATAACATTGAATAGGAAAACCAACTCCAAATACGATCTTCGTTTTTCCAAAGTTGCCATATTAAGATAGCTTAATTAGTCCAGTCAAATTACGAAATCTTTAAACATAAAATTATGTAGTTTGGCGATTGTTAAGGATCGATAGGGGGGTGCATTCTGAGCATACATTTCAATTTGAGGGGTTCTCCGAAGGTCAGCTATACCTCATTTCGCTAAAAACGCGTTTAATTCGATATCTCGAGAACGGTTAGTGTTAGGCAAAAAATTGTAGAGACATTTTCTCTTCTAAATTAAATTTACTAACTTTTTTATCTGAAACTTTTTTTTTTAACATCAATATTTTTCAACTTATTACTTCCGAAAGGCTAAAATTTTCCTTTTTTTCTCCCTATTTTTCATTTTTCGCTATTTCCTCCCCACCCGTTCAATTTTATTAAAATTTTTCTATTATAAAAGTTGTAGATCTTTTAATTACGAACAACTTTTATCTAAAACTTTTTTCTCTACTACCAATACCTTAGGAGTTATACCTTACTTTACCGAGCGAAATCCGCGCCATTGTCACAATATCCTCGACATCAGTGGGTATTCAGTACTTGAAAGAAATATTAAAGTATTCCATGATCATTTATTAGCCAACTTACCTGTATAAAAATGTGACTCGATTAAACCATTTAAATATTGTACTTCATTTAAATATTAAATATTGTAATCATTTGAATATCATTTAAATATTGTACTTCTTCAATTTGGGTATTTTTTATTGCATTCAATGGGATAATAATGTGAATAAAGATTAGAAAAAGAAGCAAATGAACAATGTAGAACAATGTAGAAAGGCCGGCCTATATTGCTCAGTAATTTGTATTAATTGCCAAGAGAACTATTGTTCGAATATCGCTAATGTTGTTGACGCAATGGACGATAATATTGTTGACGCAATCGACGAGGACGACGTATGCCCCGATACCGTCAGGGCCTTTAGTGATACAAACGAATCACTTCCATCCACCTCGGGTGCTTAATTTTACATTCTATTTTTTATCAATAAATGTGTGGAACAGTTTTAATTGTTCATTTGCTTCTTTTTCTAATCCTTATTCACATTATTATCCCATTGAATGCAATAAAAAATACCCAAATTGAAGAAGTACAATATTTAAATGATATTCAAATGATTACAATATTTAATATTTAAATGAAGTAGGTACAATATTTAAATGGTTTAATCGATTCACCTTTTTATACAGGTAAGTTGGCAAATAAATGATCATGGAATACTTTAATATTTCTTTCAAGTACTGAATACCCACTTATGTCGATGATATTGTGACAATGGCGCGGATTTCGCTCGGTAAAGTAAGGTATAACTCCGAAGGTATTTGTAGTAGAGAAAAAAGTTTTAGATAAAAGTTGTTCGTAATTAAAAGATCTACAACTTTGATAATAGAAAAAATTTCATAAAATTGAACGGTTGGGGAGGAAATAGCGAAAAATGAAAAATAGGGGAAAAAAAAGGACAATTTTAGCCTTTCGGAAGTAATAAGTTGAAAAATATTGATGTTAAAAAAAAAAGTTTCAGATAAAAACGTTAGTAAATTTAATTTAGAAGAGAAAAGGTCTCTACAATTTTTTGCCTAACACTAACCGTTCTCGAGATATCGAATTAAACGCGTTTTTAGCGAAATGAGGTACAGCTGACCTTCGGAGAACCCCTCAAATTGGAATTTATGTTCAGAATCCACCCCCCTATCGATCCCTAATAATCTCCAAACTACATAATTTTATGTTTAATAAACCCATTTTTAGCCGTAATTTGACTGGACTAAATATGTATTCATAGTTAGAGCCTTGGAACAATATGTCAGATTTGTAACAAAGATACTTGACAAATTTTCTCTGAATCAACAGGATAATTTCGAGTAAATTTAAAACTGCATTGCCATGTTATTTTTCTCGGTTCCCGTTTTAACCTTCTTCTCTTTTGATTTAGACCTTCCGATTAAGATTTCCCTTCTCGTATGAGGGGAGGTTTTTCTATTATTCACTTTTGGATTTTTGCTTCTTTTACTTGCATTCCTCCAGGTTTTTTACAATTCGCGTTGTTTATTTTAACCACGCCGTTTTCGATATGCATTAATCCTGGATATTTCCGAATGGATCTACTACTTCGGGGTGGTCTACCCCGTTTTCGCACCGTATTGCTACCGTTTTTATTTCTAGAAATGAAAAACCGCGAAAGTGCTGGCTTTTTAATGTGTTAATGCTTGTTTTATTTTTTATTACAAAATTTAAATGTAGTAAATTTAAACATTCATCTACCATCTAAATTTTTGCATAGTATTATACGTACTACCTATATTATGGAATACAACACCTAATTAGTCGACTTCTTAGCAAAGGCTAGCATATTTTAGACAATTACATTATAAACAGGTCCTTATAATTAATACATAAGTCACCTTTATAAAATAATAAAATTATAATAAATAATTATTATTATAATAAAATAATAAGTCAGCTTTATTCTTATTTCACAGATATTGAGTTTATAACGAGAATTACTGTACCAAAACTGATATAAATATGATGATATAGAAAATTTACTGCAGTCCTTTGATTCGTTTTCAAATGTGAACGGAAGTTATTGCTGATTTCATTGATTTTAGGATAAAAAATGAGAGCGGTCGTCGGACCGTCCACAGAAGCTATGCTTCTTACGCACAATAGAATATGAGGTGGGGAAATACATTAGGCTCAGTATGTTCGACTAAGTTAAAATGAAAAGAATACGCACAGAGCAAACCATAATAGATCCTTGAAGGCCATAGTTGTTCGGCCTTCGGCCTCACAGGGCGAACCATAATAGATCCGTGAAGGCCATAGTTGTTCGGCCTTCGGCCTCACAGGGGGAGGACCATAATAGATCCGTGAAGGCCATAGCTGTTCAGCCTTCGACTTCACAGGGCGGACCATAATAAATCCGTGAAGGCCATAGTTGTTCGGCCTTCGGCCTTACAGGGCGGACCATAATAGATCCGTGAAGGCCATAGTTGTTCGGCCTTCGGCTTCACAGGGCGGACCATTATAAATCCGTGAAGGCCATAGTTGTTCGGCCTTCGGCCTCACAGGGCGGACCATAATAGATTATATTTATAAGCCTTCAGCTGTCTTGACTGCTAGTCCGTGATTGCCAGTGGTTGTTCGGCCTTCGGTCTCACAGGGGGAGGGCCATAATAGATCCGTGAAGGCCACAGTTATTCGGCCTTCGGCCTTTTTGTAAAAAATTTTTAAAATTTTTTCGGCGTTTTTTGCCGACCCACGAAAAGGGGGGGAAATTTTTTAATTTTTTCTTCTTCTTCTTCAAGTGCCGTCCCCGCTACGGAGTTTGGCAATCATCATTGCTATTTCTATCTTTGAAACGGCTGTTCTGAACAATTGGGTAGATGTACACTTATACCATTCTCTCAGATTGTGCAGCCAAGATGTCCGCCTCCGGCCAGTACTTCTCTTTCCCTGGATTTTTCCCTGCATGATCACCTGCAGTAGTTGATATTTCTGTCCTCTCATCACGTGGCCTAGGTATTCAAGCTTCCGTCTCTTGATGGTAGTTAGAATTTCCCGCTCTTTCTTCATTCTTCGGAGGATCTCCACATTCGTCACCTTATCCGTCCACGACACCCCAAGCATTCTTCGATATACCCACATAATTTTTTAGTTTTGTCAAAAAACTATTTTCCCTAAAAACCGGTTGGAGGCGGCGTTTGAGGCGGCGGGGGCGGCGTGGGGTCGGGACGGTTGCCACCTCCGCCCCCATCCATAGCCACCATTCCCAGGGTCCTAGCCCTTTCGGTTCCGGAGTTATGCTTGCTCCCACTTGCTTTTGAGAACACGGGTCGGGTCGCGTCGGCCTTCGGCCTCAAACTTGCTTATAAAACTACGGGTCGGCCTCCCACTTGCCTTTCATGAACACGGGTCGACCTTCGGCCTCCCACTTGCTTTAGAGAACACGGGTCGGGTCGGCCTTCGGCCTCCCACTGGCATTTAAGAATACGGGTCGGCCTTCGGCCTCCAACGTGCTTATAAAAATATGGGTCGGCCTTCGGCCTCCCACTTGCTTTAGAGAACACGGGTCGGGTCGGCCTTCGGCCTCCCACTGGCATTTAAGAATACGGGTCGGCCCTCGGCCTCCAACTTGCTTATAAGAATACGGGAAAATTATTTCGACGTTTTTTGCCAACCCACGAAAAGGGAGAATGGGGGGGGGATTTTTTAATTTTGTTAGTTTTGTCAAAAAGCTAAAACTAGCTTCCAAATTTTTGAAAAATAAAAATTTTGAAAATTTTTTTTACGTTTTTTGCCGACCCACGAAAAGGGGGGGGTTTTAATTTTTTTAGTTTTGTCAAAAAACTATTTTCCCTAAAAACCGGTTGGAGGCGGCGGGGGCGGCGTGGGGTCGGGGGCGGTTGCCACCTCCGCCCCCTATACATAGCCACTATTCCGAGGGTCCTAGCCCTCTCGGTTCCGGAGTTATGGTGTTTGAAGGGAAGTTCGAAATTTGTGTGACGAAATTGCGTTACACATTTGCGTTAACAATTTGGTGTGACGTACGATTTTTTTCAGTTAACTGCCCGTGCGATACCCGTGCGATAAGAAGCATAGCTTCAAAAAATCCACGGTAGAAAACTCCAGATACAATAATCAACGGAAAAATAATCGACAGAAAAAATATCCCACGGAAACAAAATAAATTTCAATAGTTTAATTAACAATAATATAATTTTACCTCCATAAAAAATATTAAAGCTAAATACTTAGCTATAGAATTTGCTGTGGAATCCCTAATTTCAGGGCTAAAAACGAGAAGCTTTAAATAGAATTTATTTTATTAGTAATAAAGTATTTAAAATTTATTACAAATTAGGGAAATTAGAAAGGAAAATTAAAAACTGTAATAAGCATTTTGTTGAGAAAAAATACTGCATTCATAATACATAAGTTTTCTATAATTTTCTGGGCGTCCTACAACAGTTGAATATGAAGGAAACTAAAAGTGGCGTTTTAATAAAATAAACACAGAAGAATAGGAATATTTAAAACAATTACAAAAAAGAAGAAATGAAGCTTATGAGATATAGGGGGAGCTTACACAGAAAGCGGGACCCCATTTAAAAACGAGAGGAATAAGAAATAAGCAGGGAAACAGAAGACGATGCGGAAAAGATAAAACATATTTGGGTAGAATATTTCTAAGAATTATTAAACGACCAACAAGTAAAGGAACCTTCCCCATAACAAGAAGTGAAGATTAAACAACAGAAGAACCAAATTATGAGGAAATAGTATAAAAATAATAAATAAATTTAATAATGGAAAGCCACCTGGAAACAATGGCATTAGCGTGGAAATGATAAATACGGGGATGAACCGTTGCATAGGAGAGAATATGATCTAATATTTAAAGCAGATACCTATGGATAGAGGAAAAAATGCCAAAACAATGGAAAGAAGGAATTATTGTGACTATAAGGAAGAAAGACACGCGATAATTATAGGAGAATTACCCTCCTAAATATTGCATACAAAGTTTTATCCACACTAATAAACAAAGGACTGAAAAAATATACGAATGAAGAAATAGGTGAATGTCAATATGGTTTTCTGAAGGGTAGGTCAACAGTAACTGAGTATTAAAACAAAAACTAGAAAAAGTTATAGTTGACTTCCAACAGGAATTTGACAAAGTCATAGAAGTGAGTTAGTAAAGGCGATGCAATAAATGATTAATACTAAGCAAAATGATATGTTTAACAAATATGAGAATAGAAGATACAATAGAGAAGACGGTCATGGTCTGAACGTTAGCGCAATCAACTGCTAACGCAAGGCGCCCCGGTTCGACTCCGGGTATTGACTAAAAATTTCTTGGCCGTCTTCCGTGTTTCGGAGGACACGTTAAGCAGGCGGTCCCCCTGTGTTAATGATTTGCCATCATAACAGTAAAAAACAGGGTGCAGGCACATCGAAAGGCAAGCCTAGCAAGCTACCTGAGATGTAAAAACCAAAACTGCTCACAGAACCAACAGTGCCTCTGACAGAGGCATATAGTTGGGAAGTACAGGACGTAGTCCTAGCGTAAGAAGAAGAAGAAGAAGAAGAAGATACAATAGCCTGCGCCAGAACTGCAAACGGGGAATCAAAATATTTCGTGATACAAACTGGAGTGTGAGATAAGGAGACGCGAAGTCAATGTCCCTGTTTAATGTAATTCTGGAAACAATAATCAGAAAGGTAAAGATTAATGGCACAATTACTAATAGAAAAGTGCAAGTGGTAGCGTTATGCAGTTGACGTTTTGATAATATCAAGAACAATAAGGAAATTAATGGAAACTAGGAAATTGTTAAGAAGTTAAAATATTGGACAAAATCAATAGAATTAAAGATAAACCAACAAAAGAGAAAATACATGAAGTACCAGAGAAGAGGTTCACGTTTTAGTTATTTGGAAGTGCATAGATCAGGGATGAGCAACCCTTGAATGAATGAATGAAAATCGATCATTGGACAGAGGTAGTAGAGACAGTTTAGGAAAAGAATTGTATTGAATGCAAGAACTGACAATAGACTATAGTAATAAAATGTAACGTTGGATAATATTACTTAGATAAATAATAAAAGACCTATACCCAATAAAAATTTTATAATTAAACAAAAAAGGTCAATTAATCTACAAATACACTAATAATATGTGTAACGGAAGAGAGGACTAATTCACCTCAAAAACAGATATGTCAAGTCTCGAAATAGACAGTTAAATTCCTAAAGGAATAAAAGGCTTATTAGTATTAATTTAATTATTTTAGAGAAAAACTGCAAACAAGTTTTTCGTAAAGCAAACAATACTGATGCATAATTTTTCTGTAATATTCCGTCCTACACAGAAGTTAAAAATGGAAGAAACTAAAAGTGGTGCTTTAACTAAAATAAGTACAGTCCTGGAATTCAATCTATCAAAATAGTTTTTTGTATCAAGGATTTCCCAGGAAAACTAGGTTTTACTAAATCAGCACGTTTAGTTTCCTTAAGTTTTACCTTTTTGTAGAATTACTGAAAACTACCTAAAAGATTTCATTTTCTAAAATATTAAATTTTACTTTTCCAAAACAATTTAAATTCAAAATCCCATATTCACAGAGTAGAAATTTTTCATTGATTGTTTCACCTGGATTTTTTACCGTAGAAGTTCTTCCTTTGATTATTTTATCGATTACCGGGAAGAAAACTACGTAGAATCCGCTTATAATGACATCGAAGGGAAGTGACAAACACGTCATACTAACCGGACGTCATTCAAAGCATAATTTTAAAAAAATAAACAACTTTTCATTTTTGTTAGGTATTTAGTTTAATAGAGAAAAAAAACTACAAATAGTATGTGTTATTTAATAAAAAAAGAACGAAACATGAACTGACACAAAACAAACATTAAAAACATAGAATAAAAATTGAAATACATATGTACATATACATATCTGTACAAACATTCCATATTTTTTCATTTTTTACATAAGAAATCAATAATTTTTTTATGCCGGGTTTCCACAACTGTCTGTTTGGTGGATCCCCGGCATTAGGAATCATGTTGGTCACTATAACCTGACATAATTTCTTAAAAATAGGTCATAATAAGCGACATGTCACTATAAGCGAAGTCATTATATCCAAACTTTGTTATTAGTACAATTTCCTTAATTTTGCGTATGAATTAAGCACAGTTGATAAAGTTGAAAGTTGAATATATAAATTAAATATATTATTTTGCTGTTGCAAATTTAAAAACTATCATTGTTTTATATAAGCTTTTACATCCATAGGTTTCAGGAAATTTCAGCACAGGCCGGTCGGCTTGTCTGTGTGCTTATAAGATTTGGGTACCGAGCTGCCGCATGATAGAACTAAATTAATCCACTCCAGTGTCCACAAAGGCGTAAAACTTTACAATTCACCACCAGGGAGTTATTAAACTTTAACACTTTTTAAGGAAATTTTAGATTTCTGATGAAAAGATGTATTTTTATTCATTGGAAGGGTTTCTGAGTGGTAGCCAATTATGGTAGGTATTTAGTTTTTTAAACTGGTTATACTGTATTATTTATGGTTGAGTTGGGGGTACCTGATATTAATGATTTAATGAAATCTAAACCCTACAAATAAAGTTTTATTTTGAAAAATTCATCCCAATCGATAGGTTTCACTGTTGTATGCAGATCGATTTTCCCTGTTTAAATTTAACATACTTAATATCAAATTCAAATATTTTAAATTCATTTAATATATTATCATAAGATTTATAGTAAAAAATAAATGTAATCGTGTTTATGGATGTACATAATATGTGTTTCTGTATAATATGCTGAGGTTATGTAGGTATTTACAATCAAGATATATATTTACATTTTTATGGAAAAAAATTAAATTAGTAAAACAAATATAATTCGTTTTTGTGGCTTTAAATTTACCGGTTGGTACGTACGTTAAACGGGAACGATATACGGTAACATAAAGTTTGATTGACAGGCGCGACTTGATATGTATGACATCGCGACTTGTCTGCCCATATTTAGTCAACAAGTCTTTCACTGTTCTACGGATCTGCATTATGTTTTAAACAGTATGTTTGGTAGCAGACAAAGTACTAAATTTTAGTTTTTATGGCGCAAAATTGAAGAAATATAGTGGTAATTAATCAAATTTCAACATTGACCACAATAAAATTAACATGAAAAGAAAAACTCTTTTAATTTTTCAATTTAAAACAGTTGAAATTTGAATTTGTTCTCTTTCAGACCTAATAAAACTGAAAAATAAAATTAATGACACGCGTTTTTAGAAAATGTAGTGAAAGTTGTGTTCTTACACTGAAAGAAAAACTTAGTATAGCGTGCGAACGCGAATGAAAACAAATATAACTCACTTTAGCACTAAACGATTACAATGATAATTTTCAAGGCAGCCGCATACAAAAAGGTTAACTTTGAATTTTATATCTTTGCCGAAGAAGCTAACCCAATGGAAAACTATTTTAGAAAAAAACAAAAAGTTGCACCGTAGAACAGTGAGCAATAATTGTATGGGAAGTGCTTTAGATTCTTTTAGTTTAGATAATCTGTAAGTTGAATTGATTAGTAAAAACACTTAACCAATAGAAATAAATTAGTTACAACCAAATTTTCACACGATAAAAATTTAAAACATTTAAAATAAATCATCAGTTTAGTTGCTCAATCAAAAAAGAACTAAAAAACTTGCTTTTAATCAACTAATTTATATTACTCTCCCAAAAATGTTACTTTATAACGTTTTTATGTATTTTATATAAGCTGACATGTTGATCGATGTACGAATTTTGTTGAAATCTTGAAAATATCGTCCATAGTGTAATATATTTATTGCTACTGTGTAGAGAATTTCAGATATAAATTTTATTAGTATCCATCTTGTACTGTTTGAGCGTGGGAACGTTCAATATTGTCACAAATATTCTTGCCGTTTAGGAACCATCGGATTCCATCGACGCGCTTGTCATTAACTGAGATTCGTTCGGCCACATTCAAGCAGCCGACGAAGAAGTTCTTTTCCTTCTTTTATTTTCTTCTGAAGCTTTTGTTATATAACCACGTTAAAACAAATGAAAAGTGTCTGTTAAAAGTTTTATTTATACCTGTACTTAAAAATTTTGATCCTTAATCTCGAAGAAAATCTACGAATTTTCTTGAAACTGCAAGAATTCTTTAAGATTTAGGCAAATTTTTAATAACGTTAAACCATCCTTTACAAATTTTACCCTATTTGATTTAGTTGCGAATTCCATCGGTGGAATGTGGACCCGCAAGCAAACCCCACAAAATACAAATTTGTTTCTCCGTGTGAACGTTGTGATATGCAGCTCAACTATGTCCATTCTCATACCATCAAAACGGTTGGATCAAAAACTAACCTGCCTATTCTAAATTAGCTTCAGCAATTCAAAATTCCTATAACGACGTTAATGTTGGCGAAGAATGGCTGCTTTCAAATTGTTTCAGGATTATTTCAACTATTTAACAAATGTTCTACAGCTACAAACTGTTGCTAAATTAAACTATATAATGTAAGCTTTGTAAATATTTATGAAAAGTATTTTGAAAATTGCATGAATTTGTTGATTATCTTGAATACGTGTTTAATTAAATTTTAAACGACGTTTTTAAAATTTTTATTAACTTTCAATTACGTATAAGCAGTTTTTAAAATTCTATATTAAAAAAAATAAAATTAATGACGCATCATAATCAAATTAAAAATATGCTATAATATCGCTTTAATTAACTTATCCCCAACAATCATAATGAATTCATCAATCGACATTGCCTAATTCTTAATCTGACTAGATCCAATTTACTATTAAAGCTTGTTTGCTTATAAGAAATAGATATGAATACTTCTCAGATTTCAAAACGCAGAGATGTACTACAAAATTTTAAGAAAAATTTTTTTTCTTTTAGCTAAAGAACGTCGAGCAAAATATTTTAAATATTTGTGTAGTTATACATAATATAAGAACAATATAAGAAGTAAACAAAATAATAATAATTAATTTAAAAATATATGTAATAGTTAAACATTTTTGGGATTTTTAAAATTAAATGGATACCTTTACAAAATCGACGACTAATTTGAAACTTGCCAGCAAATCTTTTTGTTGATTTATAATACTAAAAATGCAAAATCGTAAAAGCTCACTGAGGAATAAAATGTTGAGGTATTTTAAAGTCAGTCGAATAGTAAATTTTATTCATCATTAATTTTGCGAGTATAAACTATTAATTACTGCAGTAGAATCTTTAGTAATTCCATGATTTGCCATAAACTGTAGTAAATATAGCTGAGTTTATATGGAAAACTATAAGTAGCTATAAAATAATGTAACACCCATCGATTAGTTAAAAGTGACGGAAACAAAGATAAGCTAAGCAAAAGGGTAACGCTATTAAATTTTATTAAGCCAGCTCTGTTTACGTATCATGTTGTGCTTTTAACAGCGGCAGGTCTTACAGATAAAAATTTAGTAAGCCATTTAAGAAAAGCTTCTAAGATTCCGTCTTTAATGCTCCACGTGCTTTATCACAAAAAATCTTCCTACAAAAACTTTAACCTTAATATAACTACAGAAAGTAATTATCAAAACCAAAACCGGAGATTGTTTATATCGATATGTTTTATAGTAAAATATCTGGAGGAATATTTTTCTAATAAAAATTCCGTTGATACTTTATTTCTTTTTCTCGACGTTAATTAGTTGTAAGATATGGATATTGCTTGTCAATGTGATGGTAGCTGGATGGAAAATTTGTGGCAAATATAATATGTAAGCCCAATAAAAATGCCTACCGACTACTATTTTGTCATCTTTATAATTTTATAGATTTATACCAACCACCTTCATCGTTGTACAACAAAGTTTATCAATTTAATTTTTTCATTTAAATGTGTCCTTCGCCATATTAATGTGTCAACGTATTAATTATTTTATTTATTATTTTATTATCTTATATCTCTCCATTTCGGAGACGTTTAAAAATTGTTTTTTATGTGCTGACCACAAGCATCTCTTCTTAATTTTGGAACAATTGGTTGTTTGAATATTAACATAAAAATCATCAAATCACGAAATTATGTAAATAAATTCTCACATACAAAAAGAATAACTAAAAACTCGAGCAAAATGGAAATGTATGTAATAAAAGATAAAATGTTATGTTAGCGAGTTGACACAATTCAAGATATTCATCAGTATCAACCACAAGCCGTGAAACATAACCGAATGCATGGGAAAGCCGCCGTACGTGCTATTATCAGATACACCATCACATAAGTTCAGCTAAGTAGCAAATTAACATTCAGGTAACGAATCAGAAGAAAATATACATTTTATTATATCCATAAATGCACGCCACTGGAATTAAACTAAACAAAATGCGAATTGTTTTAGTTTTACAGTTAGATTTTAAACGATGAGTTAGTTTTTCATGGGTAAATAGCAAACAATAATAATTCAATTTTTAATTGAACTTATTTACACATTAGAATTGACGCTATGTTGTATGGCAATGCAAATTTGATATCAGCACCAGATCTACCAGATAATTGCAGCTTTTGGCAGTTTTTATAAACTACTTTTTGGTTACTATACTTACCTTGTATTTTTGAAAATATTGAAAAATTTAATCGACTGCTCAAAGTTAGACCCCTTATGTGCGTTACTGAAATAGAAAAGTATAGTTACAGTATATTTATTACACTCTATATCAGTATTATAACTGCTATGGTACACTGATAGAAACAAATGTTTAATTTAAGAATTTATATATATTTGAATTTATTTATTTATTTTGAACATATATTTGTTCAATCGAAAATTATTATCTTGATTTTAATAGTTCCGGATTCTTGTCAGTAATAGAAGAAATTCTTATATTTGATGCTTAATTTAAATATATATTTTTGGAGCAAGTAAATTAATTATTAAATATAATACACCTACATTTTAAAATAAGAGTTTGTGTTGTTTTACATTTAGATAGTAGATATATTTGATTTAAACCTAAATAATTTGAATTAAACATTTACTTGACATGATTTTAATAGTATTCTTGATACAAAACTGCTGTATTATTTACTTATTTAAAGTAAGAGAATGATACGGTTTATTTAATATGATTGTCACTTTGAAAGAAGTAAATAAGAATTTTCACATCAAATATATATATGCTTCTAGTTAATCTAACATTTAGAACATATCATAATCTACATTTAAGAAAATATACTCTTGCTTATATACAAAGCTATTATTTGTTTAACTTAAATGTAATTTGTTTGAATTAAAAGTACACTTCTATCAGTGTATAGTGCATAGATATAGGGATGGTATGTTGACTCACATTGATGACAGAAAAAATCTGTATAAAATAAAATACAATTTAATTTAGTTTTAAATAAGAAAGATGACAAAAATGTAATTATTATATAAATAAAACTGAATTCACCAATAGAATTGCTTAAAGTAGTCGTTACAAACAAGCTGTGTTAAATTAAAAATGTTCCTATGATAGATAGGTAATATATTTTAAAATAGCACTATCATATCCGGTATTCATCGAACATTTCAACAACTTAAAAGAAATTGTATACGGCATTAATTTTATTGTAAATTATTCGGTATGTTTTTGACGTGAAATCGTTGTAGATACAAGTTCCAAAGATTGAAATCACCAATTCGTCTCTATTCGAAATGTGATAAATGATTTGATGACGACCAATACAATTGCAAGTCAGCTTACAACTCCAGGTGGTTTATATAAATTCAAATCATCAATGATATCTATATATAATAACATAATAAAGAAAGTGCTTCGACACCATACAGGGGCAAGAGATATGCGATGGGCTTGGGTGGTCTACGCGTGATGCCCTGAGCCGACAGCGTGACCCATCATTAGGTTATTGCGAAAGGCGATCTAATTGCTCGCCTGAACACCCAACGTCTTATTCATCACACCTTTGTTTCTTATAACTTCACGAATACACGAAAACTTACAGCTCGTTCAGTGTGGTGAGTATTTTTGCCGCATATCTACAGTTGCACACTCGACCCAACTATCGATAGCAATTACAATAAATTATACAAAATACCAACTTGCAAATAGATCATTTCGTAATTACTGTAAATTATATATAAATATAAAACAGTGGCGTAACCACCACAATGGTTATGCAGTGAATAGGATTCCGTGATAATAACATGCCCGAATTACATTAGCTGATTGTGCTTCACATTCCAAGAGTGATGTTTTTCAGAGAAAAAAGATAGATATCCAAATGACTAAGAAAATTATGCATAATGTAAGAAATATGTGATGCGAAATGCTACATCTCTATCAACTTTTTTATTTTTATGATGAGATACGATGATGAGAAAATGATCGGCATAGGGGATACTGTAATGTTTATGTATACCTACACACAAATTTAATTAATATGACATGGTTTTTATTCAAGTTTTAATTTCATCCCAAATTAAAATTAAATTATATTGTTACTTTTTTTTATTATATTAACAATATATAAGTAAACTTATCCCACAATACTGGGCAGTATAAAAAATGTTCACGATTCAATCAGGCTACTCAAAATCAACTATAAAAATGTAGATTCATGGTACGTAATGCTATTATTGCTAAGCCATGACAAGTTAACAATAGCCAAGCATATAAGAACAATACATTAGTGACTAGCACTATCTATATCACGTTTTTTATTAGCCAACGTTCTACATAACATACATATTTGCTTAATTAACTTACATCTTCTAATTTTATTCAACATGAAGATCACAATCATTTAAAACTCAAGTACAATAATTTTTCAAAATTGTTGGCATTCATGTTTAGTTCGGTTAGAAATTAAAAACTGATCTGCAATGCTAAATAGATAATGAATCGGAAGATAAAAATTTTAATATCTTGAAACAAAGATGAGATACAATCTGACAAGAAAATTTTGAATTTGATAGGTGTACGTACTAGAGATACTAATATTGTATTTTAAGAAAAATGGGAAATTACGTATACATTTTTTAGCAATAAAATTGTCTTTCCTAGAAATCGAATTTTTTTTTAACAAAACAGTAATTATTTATGCTTAAATTTATTTTAACAAAGGTACAATTACGTCATTCGTCACATTAAATTAGAGCTGATGTAAATATTTTTAATTAAAATTAGTTTTATTCAAATACAAAGGTAAAAGATGATGATGAATAAGGTAGGGAGTGGTTTCTATTATTGCCAAAAAAACTATAATTTAGTTTAGAGAACTTAATGGTCGATGACAAAAAATATGATTAAAATTATTAAAAGACCCGGGTAATTAACTCCTTAAACTTTGTTCTTACAAAATGGGGATATTCTAAATGAATATGAAAAATATTAATAACTTAATTTTAATTTTATGAGACTTGGGAAAAAGATTCAGAATTTTCTATTAAGTAATATTTTATACTATTATACCAAAATAACAAAAACTATTTAATAGCAATTAGGCTTGACTAACGAGCGACTACAAAAATTCGTTTTTTATTTTGTTCTGGTTGGAATGTGGCTACAAAATAATCTGATTTTGAAGTTAATTTATTATGACAAGTTAAATTTTTATTAAGAATTAAGCAATGCTGCAAAGTTCATAATTGAAATATTTGTGGCAAAGTACTGTGGCTATTCAGAATCTAATATTATTGAAAAGTTTATGTTATTCAATAGTAAATTTTTAATAAGGACACCAACGTCGAATTTCAACAAAAAGGAAACAAAGACACCTGAGCAACCTTCACGTACAATCTTAAAAAGCATACAATTAATTCAACTTTTTAGTCCCATATATCACAGTTAGGTACATTTTATTGCGAATAAAAATGAAAGGAAGAAATTATAGTTCATACATAAATTGCGCAAACACTAATGACCTGAACGTGTTATCTGACTCATTTACAATTTGATGCTTACCATGATTCAATAATATCAACTAATCGACCACTAATTAGGAGCAGGTATGAGATTCCAAGGCTCTTGATCAGCCAATTTGTAGGTAATCGAGCATTGAACATCGCTCCGATTGCGCTGACGGGATTTTATTCATAGCATTTAACACGATAAACCAACTGAAACAAAAACCTGAAAATTAGCAAGAATATTTAAAATAACAACTTGACGTAAACTAATTAAACCACTTAACTATTTTGTTTATTTATTTGCAATTAATTTCGTGAATTTATATTTCCTTTTTTTACTAATTTGTAGCCCGACTACACCATTTCGATAATTAACAAAAATTAGTAACAAGAAAAATTTTGACATAAAAATAACCAAACCAAATAAATTAAACTTCCAGTTATCTATCTTCAATCTTCGTTCAAAATTTTTTCATCATTTCACTACCTACAAATCTGAATAGTTTAATAAGAGGTAGTTTAATAAGCACATCAGTCGATTTTGTTTAAAAAAGGCATAGATTTAATCCAGAAGATGGTACCAACAGACTGCAATTTTTGAGTTGGGTTAAGTACTGTCAAATGGAGTGAATAGAAACACTTCCCGGATTCCAGGCTGTGTTGCGCCACTCCTTCTGAAAATAAAAGTATGTAACTTGTTTAAAACTTGAGTTTTGGTCTCCCTAACCATTTTATCCACAAATATGAGAAAAAATTATTAATCAAGAAGAAAAGTGTTTCTAGTCACCCCATAGGGCGGGGTGAATAGAAACAGTAACTTAAAATAGCTTTTCTCTTATTCCTCGAGTTGAGGGTGGAGTAGAAGCACTTCTTACATTACATAGGAAGTGACGATTGCTACCAATACGCATGCAATACGTGGCCTGAAATATACACAATAAAAATAAATTTTACATCCCTTAAGAATAATTAAATTTTCTTCAAGTAAAATTTTTAATTTTGATACCACATTTACACCTAAGAAGTAAATCAGTGGCAGTGCCTTGTTGTTGTAATTACGGCGTTGCATTCTCTTATAAATATGTATAAACTTTCTTAGTACTACAAACAATGTCGTCTATACACAGAGAGAATTCGTCTATAAGAATAATCACTGTTCTTCGTTTTACAAATTGTGTGAAAAAGGAAAAAATGGAAAGCTAAATAAAGAAAATAACGTATATCCTGATATTAATCTAGGAAGAATCATCACTATTTGTATGGGGTTATGCAAGCGCCTCTGGTAAACCAAATTTCCATTTTATCGATGGCACGATGGACCGCAAATGTATATCAACATTTTACGCCGAAATTTACCAATATTTATATATTTAATGATCACAATATATTATGGAGGTACAAAATAATAACATAATACTCGTATTTATTCAAGATAATGATCTGAAGCATAAAGCTTATTATATAACTGGAAGTAAATCCTATATAGTATACACTAAAATGTTTGGAAATTTCTCCTTAAAGCGCAGACATTAATCATGATAACATTTATGCGATCACCTTGACAAAAAAATTAGGGCAAGACAAATTAGAATTAAAAATGATTCAAAAACTGTTCTTAAGAAGAATGGGATAAAATCCCGTCTTCAGTGATACCAAATTTAGTAAAATCTATGCCTAAATATTTAACGGCAATTATAAAGGCTAAAGACAATCCCACTAAATATTAAAACCTTCTTTAACTGCGTTTTTGAATTTTTTAAGTTGTGATGTCGAATACTTTAGACGTGTATATTATTATGAATGTGTTATTTTCGTATGTGTTATTTTTTAAGCGAAGATGTTTGAAATTTTTTAAATAGAATAAGTTAAATCATAAACAGAAATGTTTATAGTTTCTATTGCATTTTTTATTTTTTAAATTACGTGTAATGTAGAAAAGATATATCGATTTTAATTCAAAATATGTTAGGTGACGAATACTGATGACACTCACTGTATATACAATTTTGTTCTTAATCATTCAGTTTTAAAGAGTAATTCAACACCTAAGCGTTAAAACTTCGGAAGTAAAAATTTGCTTGTTTTGTGTTTTTAATTTTAAAAATGGCAAAACGGTAATTCTTTAAGTTACTAAAATCTCCCTGTCGCGAATTTTATTATTATGCTCTTATCATAAACGTTGGGCGAATGGCTGAGCGGTTAGCGTGTTAACTTTCTCATGCCGAGATTCATAGGTTCAAATCCTGTGAGGTGCTATCTATAAAAGGATTTTTCGCTCACCAAATGTCTATCTGCTGGCCACAGGTAACATTAAATATGGCTCAAAGACTTCCCTAGTCGGAGTAGACGATGTAAAAATCGTCTATTCCCGTGGTTCGGAATCCACGTTAAGCTGTAGGTCCTCTGTGCTCGTCACACAGTTTCAACACGCAGCGAGCACAGACAGGGAAATCAGAAGACGGCGTGAACGTCAAAACCCGATGTGTGAAAAAAATCATAAACGTTAAATTTGTGATTTAATAAAACCTCACAAGTCATTTAGTTATGTGCCTTCCTATAGTTATAATTAGTCTTATATTTATTTTAACAATTTCACATTAAAACTTCGCATGTCTTAAAAATTACAAAGTATGCTTAAATTTTCCTTTTTCTTCAACTTGTTTAAAACGTTTTTCTCGCTTCATATAAAACTACGTTTTTTGACTTACCTACTATAAGTTTTAACTCCTTTAGGTGATGAATTAGCAAATACATAGTAATTTATTGCGTAGTCGGGGTCTATTAAATAACATAACCTAAAATCAGATTGAAAGGTGACCACTTCTCAAACTAACAGCTTGGAAAGTTAGGTAGTTAATAATAACTTATTTCCCAATTTATTGAAATTTAGTAATAGATCAATTTATTGATTGTGAATAAAAATATAAAATAATTAACTAATCATATCGAAAATATCAAATAAATTTCGTGCTTGTAATCGTAGTTTGGTGCTTTTAATTTGTGCCGCGGTTCGGATTCCACGTAATATTATGGGTATTATTATTTCTATTTTCGTACTGATACATTATCTTTCCTTACTGCTCTAATGAGAAGCAGTTTGGAGAAGATAAAGTCCACGCAGAAGGTAAGAACCTTCTGCTTTTAAATGCGTGGAGCCCTGGTGTTAGGTCAACTAGCTCTTTGATGGAAACGTCGGTATGCGAGGGCCATGGGTCGTGTAAAAACGCCTCGGATAAACTCAAGGAATCAGCTTTGCAAACACACACAAAATAAACTTAACAATCAAATAAAAATAAACATAAAATAAACAATACGATGGTCATTGCTTAAAGGCTTAATGATAAAGTCGATGCTTATGGTGTTAGTATTGCGCCAGTGGAACGTAACAACAGTAGCCCACTACAGGAGCCGACCAGTGAAACTAAACAGTAGCAGCCTCATTGACACCAAGAATCACCACCCACACAAACAATCGACGGAACACTCGAATGGTCATATAACAATCCCATAATGGTAACCACATCGAGCTTCCGACGACCAAACCAAGCGGCAGCGAACCCCGGTGCAATGTCGCACCCTGTATATATGTAGGTCGCACATCGCAGCCTTTATAAAAATAATATTAAACCAAAAATTAAACAAAAAAACGTCGAACATAAAATTTCAAGTCGAGGCTTGAACTAAGGACGACCACTCTGGAGTCCGATCGCCGATGCATTATACTAGCGCCGCTTGATATTGTAACGTGGAAATAAAACCCAGTCGAAGTACACATTATAAAACAATTTATTAAATCAAATAATTATTAATTAAATAAATAATTACACCAAAAATCAATATTCAAACTTAAATTCATTTCCACGTTTAGCGAACGTAAAAGAGATTAGATATTCCAATCACTACGATACAGGTATACAAAAATGCACCGCAATCATAATCTCGTATAACATTCTTTAATTAAAAATGAACGACGAACAGAAAAACCAGAATGTTACACATAAATAAAAAATAAAACACATTAAAAAGGCCAAAGGAAAAATACGTCATCGAGCTTCAGATGTTCAAATATTGGCCAATCGATCGACAGGTACTGTGAAGTAATAGCAAATAAAACATGTTACTCACCGATGCTACCGGATAAACATCCTTCCCAGAAATTATGGGCCAGGGTGGTCGGACAAGGACACATGGCACGGCCAAAAAAACCACAATCCTCCAATCGCGGATCAAATCCCCTACTGGGATGGAAAAACAACATATTCCATATAATATCCGGATTGTCGGACTGCAATTCCCACAAAACGCAACCATACCCCGCAAAATCGAAAACCAACCCCGAAAATCACTTCACAGCACCAAAAGACGTGACCTTCTCGTCCGCCATCTTTCCCCAAGTCCCTTGCAGCGCGCAGCTCGACTTGCGTTCCGGAAAAGATGATAACAAAAAATCGAAGTGCTCAATAAATTTGATGTAGATGGCAGTGACCAACAAATTATTGTACCAGGTTGATCATAACGGATGTAAAGTCCAAAATCCGTTATAGTACTTGTAATTCGTTAGTGGAGATTTAACGTATATATATCATGCAAAAGAGTTCCTTTTTCTAAAAGTTTTCTTATTTTTGCCCTATTTTTATGATACTATAAATAATAAATTAATAATTCAAGCAAATACAATAGAATTTATGTTGTCTCATATGCTAACCTTTCAATATTAATTAATTTAATATTATTTCTCACAAGCTAATAATATATATATTTTTTTATATGTAGTATTTTATCAAAGGTTAAAAATCAAATTTAATTTTATTACTTTTTAAGCATAAAGGACAAACCTCAGTAAAAAATGCAGGTGTTAGGTGGTAAAAGAATAAAACATAAAAAAATGAATCATTTATAATAAAATTAAATAAAGTAGTATTTATGTTAATAAATGATATTATAAATATTATATTTTATTATCAATAACGACGTGTATTGGCGCGATCCAGTTTGATAATTCCTATGTTTATTTTGTAATTTTTCACTAAGTATGAACTGACAAACAAATGGATGTTGTAAAAATATTTTTGTTCGTAACGTTCTGGAGGAGCTAAAATGTTTCTTTTTCTATTTTTACCCAAAAACGCATAAGTGACATAGATGAGTGTAACGAGACTAAATTCTCTGTAAATATCCGTATACATAGAAGAACTTCCTAGCCCAAATAGAGTCCAAGCTCTACCAAGTATTTTGTCATACCAAGTAGGTATGAAATAACCTCCTCCTTTTTTGAAGTCGGTTAAAAATACAGTTAAGATTTCAAGCAAATGAAATTAGTAGCCTTTAGTAGCTTTTGAGACAGAAAAAACTTTTTTTTTGAAAAATGCTATAAATACCGCTGAATTAAATCTTTTATAATTTCATATTACCACTTTTCTTGATAAGATTCCTAGGAAACAAATCTATTTCCAAAAAACGTGAAGAAAATCACGTCTGGGTACAGTTCTAAAAAAACAAAGAAAGAAACCCTCAAGTATTGATGGAATTTGGTTTGATAAATTAAAATTTGATTTGAATAAAGGTTTATTAATTATTCGCAATGCACATTTGACTGAATGATTTGATAAGCGATAACATTAAAAAAAGAATGCGACATTTGACTTCTAATATTGGAAATTTGTATAAAATATTTTTGAAACAATTTGATTTGAATTAGTTACATTTTGTAAATATGATGAAAATTTTTAAATTATTTGAATAAATAGGCTCAAGGTTGATTAATTTTGCAAAGAATGAAGATTCTAAGTTGATTATTGAATTTGATATGAAACATTTTCTGAAAAAAAAATTAAAAAATGAAATTAGTAATAATTAAAATTGATAGTTTAAGATACTCGTATTGTAAAGCAAATAGTTTATTGCTGCTTAATTCAATGAAATTTAACCCGTTATTCAATAAAATGTGTTTTGGGCAGGACTTTGTAAACATTTTTTTGAACTTTTGAAGATTTCAATTACTTTTATAAATTTAAGAATGGAGTTTGTTATTGTGATGAGATAGTGAACCAGGAATTGCGAATTTCGATAGAAAGCTCAATAGGTACTTCTTATAGCGTAGAAATATGAAGCTTAGGTACTATCGCCAATACATAAAACATCTGAATGACTTGGGAGAAGAACCGGAACCGGAAATGGAAAAGATACAGTCACACCAAAAGTTAGCAAACCTCTTCCAATTCTTGTTAAGAAAGTACACCAATTGCTCTTGGACACCTACCTATACACAGAATGATTATACGTCAAAATTATAAAAAATTGGCTTGGCTTGGCAATTTGTTTCATCCGACTTTCCTCCAAGCCCTACTTAACCTCTATACTAAATTGGTCGACTTGCTTGAGTATATGTAGCAGACAGAGGCTTCAAGGCTTAGTTTACCACTCCCAAACATTACTCAGTACTCATAAAGGCTTTAACTACTCAAGAGATCAAATTTCATATCTAGCAATTCGAGAACAATCAAACATTCCGCGTAGTTATTCACAACATTCACCCTACAACCGATTCAAATCTGATAAAGCAAGCCATAAATAAACTGGGGTACTAGGGCATCTAGATCTAAATGTTACTAACATTTGTCATAAAAGCACAAAATAAGATCTCCTTTTTTATAACATCGAACTAATCTCTAAGCCAAACAGGAAAAATATCTACAACGTATGTACCAAGATTATCAAAATTCTGTTTGCAAGGAATCGACAAATGAAAACGTTTGCTCCGTTACTTCCCTTGCTGGGTATTACAAAAAAAAGATCATTATTTTGCACAAAAGACCCGAAAAACAACAAAACAAGTCAAGGTGACAACTTAGACCAGCATACAAGTCTTCGCTGCATCGCAACAGCAATCATTCAGTGCTCTCGAAACAATGATGAACAAAATGATTGAGAAGCTAATGAATCTTCTGAACTCCCCGATAAAGAAATTATGTAATTATTTTCCATTTAATGATAGATAGTTTATTATTGGTACATACCATATCTATGGAATCCAAAATTATTATTATAATGTAATATCTTTAAACTAACTTATTTAGGAATGGGTTAGTTCTCCACTTGTCACAATCTCACAATTAATTGTCGATGGTGTTGCTTGTTGTCATCTGGAACAGATTGTAATATACCTATTCACGGCGTCAATAAAATATTTTTTATTTTTTTATTAAAAAATACTAACTTATTCATTTCTTATTTATTTATTTTATATTTCACATTTGCATTTCATATCTTATTTATTTATGACAATTCGTAGCCATTTGCTATGGTTTTGCTCAATATAATTTTTAATCGTGTAGAATTTTACCTAGTTAATTAATGTAAGTAATTAAATAATTATTTACAACATGTTTTATAAACTGTGCAGTCAGTCTGTGCGGGAATCTTAAAACTGGTCATATAAATAATAACCATTCATACCATGAGCCGTCGTGACTTCAATAATGAAAAGTTAATAAAAATAAGGTCTAGCACGCAAAGCGCACTTGACGTATATTTCTTAATAACACAATGCTTCGTCATTATATTTAACGTTTTATAAATTAATGTCACGCTACTCTGCGGTTAGACGATTTTGCTAAATGTGGTTGAAAAAAATAATAGCGGTGGTTGAATATGGTTCATCATTTACAATACAAAAAAATTACACATAACAATAAATTACGAGAATTTAAAGTATTAGGCATTAAAATAAAATCTGTTAATTTGTGGGAAACCACATAGCTTATCTGTAAGTTCCCAAAAAAAAGGATCCCAAAAATAAACATTTTTGAATAATTTCCCAGTTTAATATTTTGATTAAATAAGTGATGTAATTGCTTTTTTATAAAAATATTCTATTGAGGTTACGATAAAATATTTCAAGTCGGCAAGTTAATTGAACGAAATTATTATACCTAATAGTTTAATGTCTTGAGGTCATCTTCTACCATACCGTCTCTATAGACAGTGTTGGAGATGGGATGTGGCAAAAGGTAACCAAGAACTATAATAGCCATTAATAACATGCCGCCAACGCGGTTTCGTGCGAGGCTTCTTATAACCGATCTGTCTTGGTTTCTCTCTTCATGTAATCTTTCCAACCTTGTTCGCGAACTAGAACTTGTATCGGCAGTTTATGATTTATATTGTAACACTTACATATATACACGTTAAATATGACTTAAGTTGTTCACTATCTTGACAGAATTATCTAACCATTTAGAAACTTAACAGAGTTGTTAATTTTTTAAAAATAAAATTTATTCGTGTCTTTAATCAAACAAAATAAAAATTAAGACATAAATAAAACTTTTCCTATTTCAACTTACTTCGGCATTTTTAATTTCTACGAGATACAGTGAAATATCTTTTTTCTTAATGAGCCAAACTTTATGCTATTAAATTTGTGGATAGATAATAGTTTTTTCAAGTTTGCTTAAGCATTTCGGTTATCTGAATCCTATAGGTAGGTACACGAATACATTTTTGCTTAATTATTTATTTATGTAAAAATTAAATTTTTTATGGCCTAATAGTTGATTGCTAATTAGGTGTTTTTCATTAATTACAATTTACTGCCGTAACTGTTTATTACGTAATAAATTTAATCAAAAAATATATTACTTAGTGTTTATTCCAAACTTTTATTATCAATCTCCTTTCGACTAGTATATCGAATGTGATGATATAAATGCCAATTATAAATTTGTTTACTGTAAACAACTTTGCATAATGTAGTTGATAACGTTTGCATCGTTCTAAGACCACCCAAACACAAGTTGCTTCCTGGGGGGCACTTTAAGACATCTTCATGGGTCCAGGACATAAATTTGCCGTGGACATGCTCTGATCACGCAACCTGAATGAACCGATTGATTAAGAGAACTAAATTTTGAAACCTATATAATTTTATTACTTTGTCTTGGCTATTTTTCTCTCGTTTGAACTACACTCAAATACAAACGTATTTAAATATAGAAGTTGATATTCGCGACCGTAGCGAATTATTAAACACGTTCGGGGATATTAAAAAAAATTAATAATACAATATTTTAGTAATAAGGTGACGAAAGCAAAAGTTAAGCGCTTCCATATTATAGTCACCGATTAAAACATTGCCTTAAATAATATATGAGATAGTGGGGCAACTACGTATTTCAAGTATATTAAAACCCCAAGTCCAAGGTAATGTCGGTAATATTTCTAAATGTTATGTTTATTGAACGTAATTGATATTTAGGCTGCATAAAGTAACAGTAAACATAAAATGCTTAAAATTTTGTAAATATTTTTGTAACATTTTGCACACGCAATATTTACCAAAAATGATGGACATGTGTCAGTCATACTTTCCGACAAAACCCAGACCGTTTTTAAGCTGTTTTAATAATAATGTATAGATTTTACAATGACATCATTTTTTTGTGCAATTTTACGATCGATTATAAATTATTTATTTAGTTAATGCAAAATCGGAAATGTTTTCCTCGACATTACGCAAATGTCAAGAGAGAAAAAACGAGTGAGAGCTTTTATCCTTTCGGCTTAAATACTTAAAGTAGAAAGGAAAAACGATAGGTTGTGTAATAAATGGAAACAACTTTTCATCTAAACAAAATTGCACAATCAACGAATGCAGACTACACAACTTTAACACCTAACATTTTTATTAAATGCTAATATGATATAAATAACAAACTTAATGTAATTTAGTAATTAATAAAAATAAATAAATATTTGGATAACGAAATCAAGATCAAACAACTAATAAACTTAATATGAATAGTTCAAGGTGAATTACCGCAAATATAATTTACGAATAACGCATTTATAACTATAATTAAATATTGAAAAAATTTTAATTTTATAACCAACTCAAATTAATACGTTGAATTATAATTGCATATGATGTAAATTGTACATTCGTATACATTAAACAAGTTTTGTTTAATGGGTATGTGTGCTTTTTTAATCTAAACCATCTCTTCGTAAAATGCTGTAAAATTGATCGAGTAATAATTATTTTATATTACCGATAATTAAAAATATACTTTTTAACCCTTTCGTTGAGTATCGCGTGCGACGTAGTGTTGCTCTTTTTTTTATCTTGTTTCTGGATCAGTTAAAATAGTTATTGTAAATATAATCTAGCACTGAAGGTATGTTATAAACCAGGACATTACGCAGATACAAGGATAGGAATAACTCATGAAAGCCATTCATCAGGTAGGTTTGCAAATTTTACTAATAACATAGTAAACAGTGGGGTTCCATATTGAAGTAAACGAGAATATCTGGAGATGATTGAAAATGAGAGAATTACACAAAAAATGCTACCAAATTAACCATGAAATGAAATTCAACAAGGAAAAATGGCATATTACAAAACCCACTAAAAAATAACTTATCTATGCAAGAAACAATTGGGCAAAATTTGGCTTTTAAATAACGCAAAATTTAATGTTAGTATAATTTTATAACACAATGAGCGATACAAACAAGAAACAAACCAACAAAAGCAAAGAACAAAAATCTGCAATTTTTATATGTATTCATATCCCCTTCTTTATTCATGAACAAATACGTTGTGCGTTATTATTTATCAAAATAAATCCAAATAAAGCTCCAGGGTTTGATCTGATTACTGGAAAAATTCTACAAGAAACAAACAAAAAGTGCATTAAAGCCATCACTCGGATTTTCAACGCTATTATCAGAATAAATAATTTTCCTAACCAATGGAAGGTCGTTCAAATTGCTATGATCCTAAAACCAACAAAAAAGACCGAAGACGTCAAATCCTATTAGCCAATAAGCTTGCTCCCTGTGTTATCTGAAGTCTTTTAGAAACCACTACACCAACGATTAAAATCGGTCTTTGGCCTTGACAAAGTATAGCACGAGGGTTTGTTCTATAAACTGACAAAGAACTTCCCACATCATCATTATCAGATCCTCAAATCATATTTGAGATATATTTATTTTCTCGTTCAACACCAAAATGAACTGACGGATCTTTGTGCTATCCAGTCTGAAGTACCACAAGAAAGCATGTTATCCCACATGGAGATCCCATAATAGGATCCAGAATTCTACAAACCAACCTGAACATGATACAAAACTGGCTTTAGAAATGGCGCATCATAGCTAAAGAAAAGTCTGTGCATGTGACTTTCACTGTGTGAAAAGATACTTGTCCACCTGTGAAACGGTTGCCTATTACCATAAGCCTCGAATGCTAAGCACATTGGAATTCACCTTACATTCAGCCAAATGTAATGGATTATTTGCCTAAAGTCACAACTCTCCTTTGCAAACGAGCTTCTACTATACAAAGCCATAATAAAACCAATCTGAACCTATGGAATTTAACTTTGGGGATGAACGATTTCTATTGCTTCGGTTAGGCAAGAAATCAAACGATTTAGTACAAATTACCGTGATAGACTCACAATGCACCCAAATGTGCTTGCCTATCAACTGCTAGTGCCTAAGTGATGATTCAGACCCACTGATCTCGTTAACAGATTTTGAACTAAATTTTTTATTAATTGTAAATAGAATGTTACACATATTATGTACATATTTCATTTTCAGAAAAATGTTTATTTAATTTTGAATCTGCAGAGTACTCACAGGAACACACTGAACAGAAATTTATTAATTTTTATGTGCAAATCTTGTCGAAATACTTTTAAAGTTCATAGTTTGGACATCCGAAAACTACCAGAATCCGGACCTTTTACATTTCTAGGATTTCCATAGAAAACAGAAGATGAAACATTTGAATATTTATTTTAATTTCTTATAGCTGTAAAGTAGATGAGGCAATGAACAAAGAAATATAATTTTACAATAATAGAAACTTTAACTGGAATAAATTCCTATAAGATCTCCGGCAGTTTTTCTTCCAATTCACCTACACTTGAGAAAATTAGTGCAAAAAGTGCCAGTATCGTTCATTACAAAATTATTAATCTCGTAAAACTTATAGGAATATTGAATTAAAAAGAACTTGTTTATCCTCTTGCCAACGTTTTGCCGCCTCTAACGGATTCTGCAGGACTCGAGACTTTTCCATTATAAGGTGACAGAGAAGAAACATGCAATTAGCTCATCAATGCAATAACAAATTGTTTGCGAAATTAAAGTCTAACAACCGTATGCATAGTCAACTTAGTAGCTACAAAGAAAATATTAGCAAAATATTAGCTAAAAAATAACTAGCAAATATTAAAATGGCCGTGGTTGCTATAGTAATAAACAAATTGTGTAATATTTCTTATATACGGCCATTACAACCACATGAGTAGCCATATGTAAGAAATATATAATATTTTATTTATTAATATATTTACTATTCTTCTCAGTCCTTTTGCCCTAATGAGGGTTTGGTGACCCATCTCGTTCTATCTCTTTCTATGCATATGATGTGGGTTCAAATTGTTTTTCACATACATAAAGACCTACTTGTTTAACGTGAGCTCCGAACCACGGGAAGTGTACTACACTTCATTTCGAGATGGATTTTCTTGGCAGATTACCTCGGTGGTTTGCCATTGCCTGCCGAGGAGAGACGGTCAGAATAAAGTTCTTACCCTGCCCGGATTCGATCCGAGCGTTTCGCATTAGCAGTAGACGCAATTAACTGCCAAGCTATGACCGCCTATAATAAGCGATGTAAATATTTGCTAGTAGCTACTAAGTATACTATACATACGGCTGTAAGTTTTTATTTTTAATTGTTTTAGAAAATTAACAATGCATAATGTCCTACTTGAAATGAACCTTCAGACCAAGTATGTGACCCTTAACATACCCTTACATTTTAAAAAGAAAGTTAGGGGTGGTTGCATCCATCTGGGTGAAAAGAAACTATGAATTTCTATCGAAATAGCAACCAGGAAAAAACTAAAATTGACGTTATTTTGGAATTGCATCCACCTGGGCGAAGATATTCTCTAACGTTTCCGTTGAAATATATCCTGGAAAAATCTAAAATTGAGGTGTTTTAGGAATTTCCAGAAAAATACTGTCGATTGGAGTTATAGAATCTATTCAAGTTAACATTACTAACAATATAAACAAAATTAAAAAATAAGAGAAAACGAGAAGATTACTCAAAAGTCGTAAAAGTCGAATGTCGTAAATATAATTATGTACCTAGATGTCTAAAAAATTATATCGGTTTAGTGCAGTTGAGAGTTAATTGTTTAATGTTTTGGTTTCATTAATTTTTTATACCTTTACGCTTTAGAATAAGACTTTATTCATATTATAAGTAGTACTTTAATTTATTATTAAGATGCATTTTTTATGATATAGATGTAAATTAGATTGCCAAAAAATTAAATACTTCTAAACTATTAAGTTTGCAAAAAATAAAAATAGAAAGGAAATATAAAATTTACCATATAAAATAACGCAGACCCATAATAATATAAGATTCCATTTAAAAAACTTGAGTTATTGGTATTATAGCTGGATAAATGAACCAATTAACGCATCAAGATGCAAAACTGATGGAGGAAACATAACTTTTGTTGCAGTATATGGTCCGGAAGAAGGTAAAAAAGAAGAAACAAAGGTATTCTATAAATAACTAAAAATAGTGTTGAATATACGAAGAAGAAGAAGAACTATTACCTTCTAATAGGGGGAGATTTTAATGCCCGAATCGGACGAGTCCCTACATATGACTAAAGTTATTAGAAAGTATCATGAAGAGAAACTAAACGAGAATGGGAAGAAACTAAGAGACTTTACGTGCTACGACAATTACCAAACTTTAAGCATAAAATAATACATCATGAACTGTTATTTCCCTCCCCCAAATACTTGGATTTTACATTCAAGCTAGGATCATTTCTATTTTTTGAATCTACGACCGCACGCTATATTTTCTTCTTTTTTGCATATGTTATAAAGCAACGACGCTTTTGGATCCACTCCCAGAGTGGTACGATCGAGTTCAGGATCGATCATTTATTTTCTAGACAATGAATTTATTATAGATAAGTTTACATTTGCCGTCATTATTATAATATATGAATTTATGAATGTATTTGTTTATTTTTTATTGATATGTGCGAGGTATTTGAGTCGTTTAAAATTTATTTAAAAGAACATTTAAAGTTGATAAGTGCATGAGAATTAATTGAGTATCAAGATAGAACTCACCAAGATATTTTAGTGGTATTGACTTTAAAATGAAAACGAAAAATCTGAGGAAGAGAAGATACGGAAATCGTTCTAAAGCTGCCGTAGTGAGCGGAACGAAATTTGCCCTACGTCAAGTGGAAGTAATTTTAGCGTGATTGCGCTTATTTAGAAGATTTTGGGTTAAATTGGGACCAATAGTTGAGTCGAGCAGCATTGTCGCATTGGAAAAAGGTTATCAAGCAGGAATTTGCGGGAGTCGTGAAAAATTTCCACTGGGACGTTGGTGGTTCGTCCATATGATAAATTTTCCAGCACCTAAGGAGACTATTTTGCATAAATTTAAATTGGAAACCTATGATATTTTGAGGAGGTTATGTTATACCTGGTAAATGATGCTTGTAAATTATCAAGAGTATTGGATGCGTTGCGCAATTGCAGGAAGTAAATCTAACATTCCATATTTGGTAAGAGTTGAGAGTTCTTTCATAACTTTGTTGACGACAGTGTTAACGATCGTGAATAATCAAGTTTAATCTAAAATAGAGGCATAAATTTAATGATAATTAATTTATTTGAACTAAACAATTTTATTCGAATTTTATTTATTGTACAACATTTCATTATCATAAATAACTTTGTACAGGGGTTAAGATTAGTTTAAGTGGGTGGTTTAGAGAACCTCCGAGGTATTTATTTTATTTGTGCAGAATTTGCAAGTCATTTGCATGCTTCGATATCTTTCGGATAACTTTTGTTCTTTTGATTAGCTTTATAAATTTCGATAACACATGTTGGTGTTTAATTCGAAATGAATTCAAATAAAAGCTACCAATGTTAAATTTGAATTGAGTATACGAATTACGTACGCGCGTAAAATAGAAAGCAAGAAAGAAATGAGGAACTGGGAAGTCGATCTACTGCGAGAAGATTAAGTAAGAGAATTATATCGAAGCATAGTAGATGAACAAAATAAATATACAGAACCAATTGACAACATTGAGGAGTGGACAAACCTCAAACAGATTATTGAAAAGACAGCATTTGACGGGGCATTTAAAGCCCTTGGCGTCGAAAATAATGTAAAAAGGGGAAGTCTTAATATATGGAATAACGGATTTGAAGAGCCGTCAAGCATCAAAAAAATTACGTTAAATTCATACTTACCAGTATGAACAACAGAGATTTCATGTTTGCAATACTTTTTGCCGATGACCAAGCTATAATAACAAACACCGAAGACTATGAATGTGCAATGCGCTTTCTATAAGTTGAACCAAATTTTACAAGATTATAACATGATCATCTCTATTAGTAAAATAAAAGTAATGGCATTTCAAGAACAAGATCGAATGAGATCTAAGGTAGCACTCATTATTAGGCCATAGAGCAAGTAAGAAACTTCAATTACCTTGGCTGTACAATTTCCTTCTGCGAAGGAAAAGGTAACCTACTTTATTTCAGGGGATTTTATAAAATACGAGTACATTAGATTGGAGTCTCACTGGAAGTACCCACTGCCATCAAATAAGATTTATGATCAACGAAGTATTCGTGACACATTGGATGCAAGCATTGTAAAATTATTAGCGTAAGCTATTATTTGGCCCAAAATTTTATCAATTTATAAATAAGATTTAATTAACTCAATTGGTTCAAACCGAGTTGAAATACTCACCTACTCATAAATCAGCTACTGCCATTAGTTGAATTTTAGTTTGTGATTGACGGCGGTTGCAGTGAGACTTCAGAATTAATCAGTAGTGTATACTAGGTTTTGTATTATAATTCAGTATACGCTATACTGCATTAAAGCTCATAATAAATAAAAAAATATTTTTAATTTACTATTTTCTTTAACTATTTTTATGTCACTATTTTATTTTATTTAAAATTTAATTTAATTTTATTATAATTCTCAACAGTTAAAAAACATATATATTATCTGAACCACGTAAGAAGAGCTCTGTGACGTCAATAATTCGTCATAAATAGCTGAAGATCAGACAACTTTTTATTTTGCATCTTTGTCCCTCTTACGTTAAACGATATAAGGAAAATATAATGTCATGTCGTTTCTAAGTTCATAAAATAATCACGTGGAGCTCTTCTTTCGTGGTTCGGACTATATTTAAATAACACTTGATTTACACATTAAACATAATATATTTAAATAACCCACTGGAAGTGGGTTCTAATTACTTCTTTTGCCGAGCAGGAAGGGTTGTTCACTTTGCAATTTTGCTGTACAAGATGGTACAATCTTTCAATTTATTATTATTTCATAATATTTGCAATATTTTACAAATTCGTCCAAATTTTACAATTTTGATGTAAACATTTTTTTCGGTGCTTAAGTGGGGAGCCCCGCTCCAGTATATTTTTCAGTCTTGATGTTATCCTAGTTTGAGAATCCATTAAGATTTTAAAGATATATTTGTTATTTTGGCCAATTTATTCAAAATAATGAAAACATGTCAGTTTCAAACACGCAATTTCAGGAGATAGGACAAAATTAACTAATTTCCGAGGATGTTAACTTTTGAATTAATATTTGACATTGGTTTTTTTTAATTATCTGGATTATGTCAGATAGGGTGTTCCTGAAGACTTTCAGATCTTGAAAACCACCCAGGAAAAAATAAAACTATTCCGAAGATGTAGAAGAACTGTACTCTGTAAATAACTGTTTTAGATTAGTTTCTGACTATTTTTTTAAATCAGAAACCATATATTTTTGAAAGACTTTACTAGCATCACTTTTGGGTGATTTTAAGTGTATTTTAAGATGTGCGATAATCAAATCAAAAATAAAAATCAAATCTTTATATTTTAAGGAAATTATTATAAGGTATTGTCCAAGAGAAAATACAAGAGACGGAATACGGATTGAGGATCATATCTATGAGGAAGTGGATGATTTCGTATATTTGGGAGTACAGATAAACAACGCAAATGAAAGACAACAAGAAATTAAAAGAAGAATTCAGTTGGGCAACAAAGCATATTACGCCAACAAGCAATTATTGAGTGATAAAAACTTATCGAGGGCAACCAAGTTAAAAATATATAAAACGATAATAAGACCGGCGATTGCGTATGCTGCAGAGACTCTGTGTATGACAAAGAGAGAGGAGGAAGAGCTGCGAGTTCTGGAGAGAAAAATATTGAGAAGAATATTTGGTCCGAAAAAGAATGACCACGAGCACAGACCGATGACGAATTCGGAAATAATACTAGAAATGGAAAACGAAGACATCGTGAGGATGATGAAATCGATGAGATTGGGATGGCTCGGTCACGTGATGAGGAGAGACGGAGAAACCTCAATAAAGAAAATCACGGAGTGGAGACCAACAGAAGTCCGTAGCAGAGGAAGACCAAGGGTTCGGTGGTGGGACCAAGTAATGGAAGATATCAAAAGGATAAGAATCGAGAACTGGAGGACAAAGATCATGGACAGAGGATCATGGAAAAGAATCACAAGCGAAGCAAAATCAAATACTAGACTGTGAAATGAAATAGAATGAAATGTAAGAATATGGGGACTAAACCAACCCAAAAAATGGTTTTGTAAAATCTCTTACGGAGATAGCTATATTCTGTCAGGAATAAAATGCTTTATTATTATTATTATAAGGTATACTTGAAAAAAATAAACTCTTTGTTCTTCTAACCATGGAAAAGAATTAAAAATTAAAGGATCGAGTATGTATATAAACTACTAATAAGTAAATCATACAGAATGTAAAGTTGTAATCGTTGATCATGAGAATTAAAAAAAATTTAATTAACAAAAATGTATTCATCTTGTAAAGAAAACAAGAAAGCGACGATAACTACATTACAGATATTTCTAATGAACTGAAACTATGATGATACATCTCATCTCATCAAGCAGCATGTAGCATGACAGTTCATGCTTAAAGTCGGCGTGTGTGCAAAATAATTTAACTGTAGTCAACTAACCTCAGTGCTTCTCTATCTAATAGGTATAGCAATAATTTATTATTATTTATTATGTCGATATCATTCTAAATAAGAAAATAATATTTTAACTTTCGTTCTCAGCTTTCATTCATACAAAATTGCCGATGTCAGAAAGCTAATGAATAAACTTCAGCTTTTGGCTAAAATGTTGGAAAAATTAAAAAATAGAAAAGCCAAGAAGAATAATTGAAAAAATCTTAAAGTCTTCAAGATATCGTAAGCCCAAACATTTTAACTTTGCTATTTATGGACGGATTTTCCATTTTATTCCATTCGAATTTTGAATTCATGCTTTACTTTTCTTCTTTTATTACTTCGAAAGTTCATGATCGTGCACAATAATTCTTTTGTGCTGAGGTAATTGAGGAAGCTTCCTTTTTGGGCCAGAGTAAAAACTAAATACACTATCGTCAAAACAGAAACTAAACGTGTAAAAATGATCTCACACTTTCTATTTCCTAAAAAGAAACATTTTTACATAATAGCAATATGCAAATTATAAAAGTGGTATTTTTTCTCCGAAAGAACATTTTTTATTTAAAAATCGATCAACTTTCGGTAGTCATAAATATTGAACAAAATTTTTGTAATCTATCAAATAAATTTGAGATCAATTAAATTCTTCAAATAATAATTATTAAGAACCTCATGCATTATTTGATACATGGAGGGTTTAGAGTTAAAGTGAATCAAATCCTTTTTTTTTTTAAATTCCGTTAATTATTCACAATTTATTGTTAAAAGTTTAAGACGCTATTTCAAAAACTGGTCAAGGACTTGGCTCACATTAACTCTGAATCAACCACATAATACTGTCAATTTCATTTTTGTTCGGACATTAATTTACTGACATTTTTCATAAGGAATAATAAATTATGTAAATTAATGAATTCAACTAATATGTAAACCAATGAAAATTTTATATTTATTATAAACTTGAGATGTTGGCATTCAAAATAGCTAAAGGAGCTCAACCTTTCACAACTGTAGAATATTCCGCATTCGCTTCCGGTACAGATATTTTATATTTAATTTTATTCTATAATCATACTAATATATTCAAATAATTTTCTACTGAAAGACTGAAAATTTACTAAATGTTATTCAAAAGATATGTTTTAAAATACTTATTGATCATTTTTGACAATAAAGGACTAGGAATATTTTATAAACAAGATAGGAAAGGGGAAAAGAGCAAATTCATGAAAATCATGAAACTTTGAAAAACTTGATATATTAAATAGGCAACAAAAAAATAAGAGAACATAGTTTCCCAAAAGTAAAAAATTGGACTAGCAAAGTATTGCTTTCCGACCTTGTTACGTAAATAACTAGTCCCACCCTGTCAGAAACGGTAAATAAACGTTTTCTGAATAAAATTCCCACGTATTATATTCTCGACTTAGTTTTCAGTTACGGTTTTGTTAGAAACATGCTTGAAATTCTATTTAAGAATTTTACCCAATTTTCTTGACAATTTAAACCTTAATTACAAAGAATTTTATCAAATTGAAGTAGAAAATTCTAGTAAATGTGTTTCTAATTCATGTGAAACTAAATTTCATGCGATTAAAGCAACTACAATTTTAAACAGAATTTTTTTAAACGCGAACGTTTTGTATGCCATAAAAACACGATTTCTATGTTAAATTGTTCAAATAAAAATCTTTGAATATTCTGAAATTATTTGTAATTAAAGTTGTAATCATGAAAATAGTTATTATTGTCTCTCTCTCTCTCTCTATGTTGCATTGCCATATTAAGTCGTCCATCGTCATAGATAAAATTCAAAATAATTAACTTTCATTATACGTATGTATAATTAACATTAGCATCTATGAGGCAGCAGGTCGAACAAATGTAGCCTTCCAAAATGGTCTCAATCACCCTGAGTAATGGAAGGCTGCTGAACAACTATGACTTTCCTTCCTGAGTAAGGACAATACTTTGAAATTATCTGAGGTGTTATTTTTATTAATTAACCAGTCGCTGCTTATTGTTGGCAACAAAATTAAAAGTTCTTTGTGATTTTATTTATCTTAAAGATAAAAATGCGTATCAAACAGAGAACCTAAAACTTACCAAATTATCGATAATAAATTATTGTTTTGAGAATTTTGATGCATTAGTAAAAACCATTATGAAAATATTGTATAGACTTGGGGCGGATTGCATCAGTTTTATTTTGTAATTTAACAGACATTTAATTTAAATTGAAATTTAGTATCGGTATTAATACAGTTTAGAGTAATGAATTTTTGGATTCTTAAATGAGGTTGGTGTAATCGACCCTAAATATAGGTATTATCTGAGCATTTATTACCTATTATTAATATCAGAGACGCGATAAAAATTAAATAAAAATAAAAAACTGAAGATAATTGTTGAACCTACCTTTGTTAATCTTCTGGAACACAGGTTGATTCAGAATGGTATACCTATTGTGTGAAAACTTTAGGGACACTATTAAAAGTAATCAATTTTTAATTTACTTGTTATTATTTGTTTAATTAGTCATGTCAATTTAATTTAATTTTCAATTTAATAACCGTTTAATGAAGTAAGTACAAGAATGTGTAGTAATTACTAATTATAAATTGTATAGTTATTAGTTAAGAAATACAATTAGCAATTACAAACAAAAATAATAACAGTAAAAGTTGATGTATTTTATTCGTGAAGAATTAAGAACGTTATTGCTTTTAAGTTTTTTTATTAGTTAATTTTATTATTGCGGATAAATAATTACATAAATATATTGTCGTGTAAATATGTAAAAATATATCTCTAAAAGTGTTAACAACTATATTTACAGTCTTATATACATTTACGAATTTTATTAAAAGCCATGTAAAAAATTCTCACTAAACACACGTACTAATGGTGCGTTTTACTTTACAGGTTTGACATTTAACTTCACAGCACCAATGAAATTTACAGTAACAATTTTTCTCTTCTATAATGTCTCTCGTGTTATATCCTCGACCACAACATAGAATATCGCAACCTTCTTCGCCGAGAGATGTAGAGTTGCACGTTCTTCCGGACGTGCCCAACGATCCCAGCGTAATATTTAGAGTGCAAAATTTTGGGGATTCTTCGAAATAAACTAAATCTAATTTACCGGGAGGCTTAATGGTTTCACCTTCTGGTATAAAACTGTGTCCGTCATTTCCTGCTATTACTTTGGCAGCTCCATCAAAGCGTTCCTTTAATAAGTTACCAACGTCTCGAAAGGGAGGCATTTTTCTCCAACAGGTTCTTAGTGTGCACGAACCTGAGAGACCGTGACATTTGCATTCTGTTCGCATGTGATTTTTGATTGCCTGTAAAACAGAAGCTATTATTTTATGAATAAATATATTAGAGCGAGTGTAAATTATTGTAATTTGACTTGAATGTTTTATATACCGACTCAATACGAAATCGAAGTAATAATTTAATGTTTAATAAGTAATAAAAAACTAAATGTTACCAACCAATCGTCCGGCGGCATAATTATGTAGCTTTACAAGAGTTTTCATGTCACTTCTTTTCTTGTATCGCGTATCCATGAAATCTTTCGATTTTCTAAATCCAAAATTTATATTGTCACCACAGCCACCCCATTCCCATTCGCCCTCGGGAACGGGCAAATCGTTGTGTACTTTTTGAATTTTATTTTTCTTATTGTGTTTTCCTTTTTTCGAATTTTTAGTATGTTTATCGCATGAACATTCTACTAAATCTCCCATCGTACAAGCTCGCGTCACTGCAAACGTTACACCCGCAGCAGTAATGGCATTAACAAAACCCGTTTCTCTTGTATCTGTAATAAAATTAAATCTTCAATTAATCGCTTAAAAATTAAACATCTATTCTTATAAATTTTTGTTAGTGCCAATTTTAATTTTAATTCGGTGGTTGATACTGATGACGCTTTTGATTTTTTGCTTAAAGTATATAAATAATCCAAGTATCTTAAGTGTAATCTAAATAACTGATCTAACTGGATTTATTAACGCGCAGTTGATCCATCATGTGCTCTAGAAGTCATCAATCTGCCTTATCGAATCAAATCTTGCAGTGTCTCAATCAGATTCCTATTGCGATACCAAGATCAGAGATAATTGTCGTTCAGCGTATATTTTTATCTGATGGTAATCATCAAGTAGTACGCATAACTTCTTTAAATAATATTATCTACAATTTTATATACCTACGAAAAATAATATTGAATGTAATACAACTCTTCACGTTTACATAGAACAAAACAAAAACGTAATTTTCTAACTTTTAGAAATTACTAATCTTTTTAAATAATTATAGGTTCAAAATTTTCGGAAATATGTATAATTTATATTTTCCATGAATCGTTAAATCAAACTGATAATAATTACCCTGAAGGTTAACCGATTATTATATGCTATTAAACAGTTGCTGAAATTTCTGGAAGCTGTTACAAATTTATTTAATGGTAAATTCGTCATTTGGTTTATTAATAAAGAGATAGTAAATTATAAAATAAGTACTTCTGCGCTTACGTTGTATAAACGGAAACACTTTAAATACATTTCGTATAAAATAACTCAATAAATAATATAAGTAATACGTTGTCCTTCAAGTGGGGTATAAATGATTTTACGCAGTAGGACTTGGCCAAAAGATATTTTGGCCTTTCTTTTGATTAAGTTTAATATGAAAAAGTAGTAAGTACATGCAAAATACCTCACTTTATTAATAAATAAATTGCCTATTATAGTGGACGTGTTAAAAGTGTTCAGTTCAATCGAACCTGTTTTCTTGTTAGACGTTTGTTGGTTATATCAGTAAATGGAGTACCTGCAGTTACTATTAGTTATTATATACAACGAAATGAATAAAATTTACAAGCTTTAAGTACGTAATCGTAAATAATGAAATATTATAATGTTAATTATGACATGTTGCACCCACCTGGACATGCATCATGGAAAAATTACATTGTGATATGCTATTATGCATCTCGAGTATACTTATAACCAAGTACATTTACAACGTGTGTAGGTGAATTTATGGACTTGCAAACGTTGATTATAAATATCTATCCATCTATAAAACGAAGGGCTTCTTTCAATTTTTGTTTATTTCATCAAGAGGGAATGCATGTGAAAAGAACGATATAAAATAAAACGGGTCGTATCTCCAGTATCAACATAAATTTGCCACCGGTTTGACATACGGAATGCTTTGAAAACGAGGTTATGCAAGTGAGTAAATACGCCCAAGATGGCACGTAATTATTAACAATCTATACAGGCATGTCGTCCTATATTTGATTTTATTTTTAATGATAACATTCTTTACGACATACTAAGTCGATGGCTTTCTTAGTTTTTACATCAAGACAAATTCCAGACATGGACAACTTAAAAACCAAACTAGCGATCTGACGTTTTTGTTCTATAGGTAAGATATACATTGTTGCAAAGCAAAAGTAAAGAAATATATTTATAGAAAATTCTTTCAACAATCAGGTCGTTCTGAAATTTCCTATATTGAAATCAAATTAAATAAGTCAAAAACATTCTGAAAATTTGTATTCCACATAAAGTAAGTATTATGCACATTCATATACCATTTTTTATAGATTTATTATTATTCATCTATACTACGACTAACCACAACATGGATAACAAAAAATGCAGAATCTTAACTTTTGGGATTATTTTAAATCGTTATAAAATGATCAACTCCGATAAGATACCGTAATGTAGATAGGGAATATAATATACCTGTGATATAATGGGCCTCGGTTATATTAACTTAATTGTCAATTTAATTTAGGGTTACCATGACGAATCATCGACATTGTTATAGCGGGTGTATTGGATTAAACGGTGCAAAATGTGGGGTTCTCAAATATTATGATACACATTAGGTTATCTGGAATCACAAAAGTAAAAGATATTCACAGCATTCTCTTTTCTCCAAAAACTAAACATTTCTCAATTTTATTTTGCGATACTTTGTATTTAGGTATTTTATCTTTCTTTAAAGGTAACTGAAATTGTAATTTCAAAATTTCCCTAGCGTTATTCCTAACAAGCTTGCTATCAGCTCCTTATCATCTATTTTGCAAACAATGTTGAAAATCCATCCAGCAAGAATGGACCATCGTGTACAGTCGACTGTTATATGTAGTAAACAAACTTATTCAAACCGAAAGTTAAAATCCTCAATGGGATCCCATTTAAACCAAAAGCCGACTTCGCAACCAAGAGAACATAATAATGTTCCCCCCCTTAGTCTGCCTAAAATGGATTTATGCATCACCTAAATTAATCAAAAAAAAATAAAATAAAATAAAATAAAAAAATTATGTTAAAGTTATTAATTCAATTCACTCATTCATATTTAAATTTTATTATCATTTTCTCTCTATTTAGCCGCCGCCGTAGTAGCGCTCATTTGTTCCTTTATTAATTTTATTAACTTAATAAAAATTGTTATAAACTCATTAACATTATTTTCACCACCATGTATCACCACCATTCTTGTGTCATTTAATTGTTATGTTATTGTTTATTATATTATTATGTATCCCATTGCATAAATATACTCCCTCTCTAGGTGGTTAACCTAGGGAGGAAACAGGAAAAAAAAAAAAATAATAGAGATCACGTAAACACAACAATTTCTGGGTTTTCATATTATCCTCCAATCGCCTAAACAACTTTAAGTGGACGAAAAACAAGAGAATGTAAAATATTGCCTCTAGTAGGATATTAATAAAATAAAACTGATTAACTAACTTTTTAACAAAGTTGTAAATAGTGAAATAATCAATTACCAAGGGCTGTTTTCGCAGTACAAATTATACGAATAATAAAAAAAATTCGTAATGAATCAAAAATTTGTTACAAACTCGACATTCAAGTTATTACTTTACCAAATTATCTCAGCAAAAGGAACATGATGTTTTTCTTTGGCAATTTTAGCTTTTTAAAGCACTGAGCAGAGTTATATTGAGTAATTATTATTTTAAGTTGAAGTTTATTTTCTTCTTGAGAGCTAATATACGTATGAACTTTATACACAAGTTACATAATTAGATTAATTCCGTCATCAACAATAAAAAAACATTGCGCAATAATATTAAACAACAATAAAAAAAAGTACAATAAGTACCGAAACTGGAACATGAAATTAATATTATATACAACAAATCAAAGTATGAAAACATAAACATGATTACGACATGTGCAAATAGACCAATGCATATGTCAGCCGAAGTCCGATCAGACACTTTTGAATTCAGCTTAAGAATAGCTCATAAGCGCACTGTTGATCTTCGATGATATATTATAATTATGCTGGATATGCTCTCCAAGCGAGCGGTAGCCTTTCATCAATGTACACTCCCAGGAATTTAATTTTATGGCATTTATTTCCAGAATGTTAACAAAGTGTAAATGATCGCCTGTTTTCATCAAACCTGAAACCTTCGAGGGTGCAAGTATGAAAATAAATTTGATTTGTCTATGTAAATACTGCGTCGACTGAAAGCTATTAGGAATCGAGATTATTTTTGGTATGACCTCCTTAATTTTGCATAGTCCTCTTAATTATTTTTGAAATGCTATTTGTTAATTTATTGCATATCATGCGGTAGTTTTTACATTCTGCTGGAAGTAACTTTCCACAAGTCTTTCGCATTTGTCGGATGTTTCTCGTTCTCCAACCTATTCCTATAAATGGTTTCGAAAGGGTCAATTACACTATTTCAGTTCACCAAGGTTTCATTTTCTTCTAAATAAATTTTCACTCGTCCAGCTGTATGATTTGGGCCATTATCTTGTTACGATCAAACTTAGCTCAACAAGCCGTGCAGGCCCAAGGTTTCTTCTTTCATCCACTCTCTTCCTTACATCTGTACGCTACGAAGACAAGGCCGTGTTATCCAGAATCTCGTAGTTCACTCTTACTCATCCATTGAGTGTTGATATTCACCAGCGGGCCATGCTAAGAAATTTTGTGAAGTTCTCTATTCGAACCTACAATGTCCGCATCGTAACTCAACCAGCGATCACGCCAAGCCACTGCTGTGAACCATTATTTTGTTATATACTATAGAATATTTTCGAATTAGTTTCAATCGCATGGTTTCTAATAACCACTAAATATTGTTCTGCATTTAACTTTTCCATTTCTCCGATCCCTCAAAAATATCTTCAAACCATCACAGGCTCTCCCCATGCTTGACGGTAGGTGCTAAGAATTCTTCTCCATGCCTTCCCCTCACATATTGACAACGATTGGATCTGAAAACTTGTTTCCAGTTATCCAACATTTTTTATTTATTTCGCACATTTTAATCTCTTCTGCTTATTTATTTTCCGAGGTAAAAGTTTTTTTTTGTTCACATTCGCTTCGTCTCTTATGTGTATGTGAAGAGCAAACTTTCATACTCGTGGGGGTCTTGAAGATTTTTAGCTAACTATCGACCAGTTTTCTTTATAAATCTCGAAGCTACCACTTTTAAGTATTGTTCTGCTTTATCGGTAAGCTTTTTAGGCCTACCCGCTTCAATTTCAATACTCTTCAGAATTTGCTTTTTTCAAATTCTTTGATGATGTAATGTTCACAAATTTCCCTCATTGTTAAACCTTCCTGATTAATTAATGATTTTTAATCTATCCATATATGGTTTATTTTGACCATTTTTAATAAGTTTATTCAAAATTAAATATGAAACTTGAAAATAGTAATAAATGAACTGAATACCTTAGGAAACCTTGAAAATATTGACTTTTTCCAATTTTTTTCTTCGACTAATGGTAAAATCAGTAACACCAGTTTTGGACCAATTTTCAGTTCTCGACTATAACTAAAATATTTTTTCATGGTTTAACCTTTATTATGAATAATTTCCTCACTATGTTATTTTTAGAATTACTGCTATTAGGAAAAATTTTTTAAGCGACGCATAAACTAAAACTAGTCGAAATTATATTCTTCAACTAAAGCCATTCGTTGATAATAAGGAAAATATGTTTGTTCGAAGATTTTTAAACATTAGAGGTTTATAGTGAATATGCTAATAACTACTCAGTATTTTTTTCTATTTGTGATATTTTGAATATCACTGAATTGACATGTTCACAGGAAATGCTAATGAATGCTGTATCAATCGTACACCGCTAATCTTTTATTTTAGTAATTATTAAATAAGTAATTTAGAAATTTTAAAAACTCTATTGACCAAATCATGCGTTGATAAAAACTGAATAATTCTGAAATAAAACCTAAAATGATAATACTGATTAAAACCAATATTTTAAAATAACCAACTCTAAAAGTAATAACATTTTCTGAATTCTAATAACCTTTAATTATTAATATTTCACGAGAAATTTTAAGATTATAAAATTGGATATATTATAATTATGTAAATATACACATTACATTTTTGCACCTTCATCCAAATAGGTTGGCTTGTTTTCCCTGATATACGTATATCTTTTGGCGTAGGAAATATTTCGGGTGGATTGATTTAAAATTAATAATGAAAAAAGAACTTGTTATCAATTTTTATTCTACTGGAAAAAGCTCCTAATCTATTGTATTTTACACAGTCAATACGATGAAGTTTTGTAGTTAAATCAACAATTACTTAATTGAAAAAAAACTTATACCAAACATTGCGATAGTTTTTCCATTACTCTCTGGAATATCCCAGTCTCATTTTTCTCAATATTTAGTAGAAGAAAGTGACCAAAGGCGGCTCCGGACCCCTAAGTCGGTTCCCTGTATTATTTCATTTCGAAGATGCTGGAATATAGTGACACAAGATGAAACGTGTGGGTATGAAGGGGAACATATTATTTTGAAAGTGGCAGCACTGGTTTGCAATGAGTATTGTTCCGTTCTGTTATTACTGTTTTTGCGTAAGGAATCACGTATAGGTACATAATGATTTTTATTACTTCAAAGAGGGAAAATCGCATTTCTTTTACAATTTTGGTTTTTGTAATTGGTACTAGAATTCCTTGTAGAAGTTTCCATTTTACTTTGTAACCGGTATTATAAATCTTTGCATTTCAATTTGTAGATCCAATGTCAATTTGCGGATTTTGGGCACTTGCAAAGTGAACAGAAAGCGGGAGGGGAGAGTGTTGATCATTGCAGAAAAACTTGCTTCCAAAATTTGCACGATATATAAAAAAAAATGCAAATAATCCTAAAATCCCAAAAATTGAAAGAATTCCAAACAATGGCAATTTGCAATATATTGTATACCAAACTTGCAGAGTGGTCAACCCCCCGACAGAAAATCACCAGGAAATCTATGTTTGTGACTTTTGTCATTAAGAGAAGGAGAGAACTATTATGAGATATTAAAACCAAATAATATTTATGTTGATATAGTTGTAACCGTCTTAACTCGTGTATGACGCTCCGAAAAAATTTTATGAATCAAAATTTACAAAACGTGTCTCCAGTTTGTTTTACTACAGTAGAGTTAGGATCAGTTGGCATGATAGCTAAAAATCAAGGTGGAAACAGACGTAGAGATAGTTACAAAGCTCAAGAACCCTAAAAATCGACGCAGAAGGCTCAAATTCTTCTCTTCTCCTCGCGCAGATTAGGGTACTTGAGCTTTGAAACTATCTCTACATTTATATTTAATGTACATCGCAAGTTACCCCGAAGTGTTTTTTATTTTCTGTCTCTATTTTAATAGTTACTTTTTGTAAGTATGACAAAGATAACCAAATGTTAATTATTCTTATTACATCTAAAGATTAGGCATACGAGTATAAGACTTAAAATGGTTACGACAATAATTCTCATTACTTAGTGTAAAGTTGTGTTTTCCGATGATTTTTTATTTTAACAAAACGATATCGATTCCAACTATCACTTATGGAAGTGAAACATGGACAGTGGCGTAGCAACCGCTGTATCAGCTGTATCAATGATACAGGGCCCACTAGCCTGAGGGGCCCACCGAGCAGTAAAAAAAAATCAAAATATGTTAGCATCAAAATTTTTCGTAATTATGCAAACTTTGCTCATACTTTGATGAAACCCCGTATCAACTACAGCCAGAGCACGCGGCCATCACGCATTCGCCTGTCCCCGTATACATCAAACGGTTGCCGGCGGCAGACAGAAAACCTTTGCGCGATACCGCGATACCGAGTTTTTCCCCGAATTATTCGATCGGGCGGCAAAAATGTGATGCGTATGCCCCGGTTGCCCTGCCCTAGTTACGACACTCAGTGAATTTATTTCTGTTTATTTTATTTCTGTAAGTAAATGTTATTAATAAATAATAAGCTATTCTGGTCAGACGGTAAGTTTTTTTATTTTATTTACCTCCCCCCCCCGGTCCTGTCTCAGGGGCCCCCTGCGAAGTTCGTGATACAGGGCCCTTTCAATGCTGGCTACGCCACTGAACATGGACGATAACAAAAGAGAATGAAAGGCGTCTACAAAGTGCGGAAATGAGGTTCCTCAGAGCAATCAATAGCAGTATATACAAGATTGGATAGAAAGCGCAATACGGACATCAGAAATGAACTCGCAATATTCAGTTTATGTGAACGCATTGAAGAATATAGAAGATATTGGGTGCAGCACCTAGAAAGAATGGAAGACAGCCGTATACCGAAGCAAATTTTTAATTATAAACCTAGAGGAAGAAGAAACGTGGGACGACCAAAGAAGAGATGGTCGGACCAAAATAATAGAGTGGCGTAACGGACTTCAAGTCTATGACGTGCTGTTGATGATGATGATTAAACTAAAAAAATTATTAGTATATTAATTTTTATGAGGAGTTCGACTTTAGAAATGTGTTTTCGATAGACAGTTTTGTTACATGCCAAAAAATTGATCTTGAAAATCTGATCAATTACAGGTGTAATTGAGTCATAAAAAATGTTAGAAAACATTATTAAAGAACTAATTTCGTAAAAATAATTTGAAATCAAAAAGATACAGGTTAAAGTAAAATGAGGGTCCGACTTTGATTACTGTCCTCCATATAAAAAACTGCAAATATTCAGAGAAATTTAAAAATACACAAAGAATATTATTGAAAATGGATTAAATGAAATTCATTAAACGTAATAAATATTCTATAACAAATATGCTTATATGATTATTGTAGGTGTTTATTATAAATAGAACTTAAGTATGTACTTATATTTATTAATAACTTAATTATTCAAACACAAATATCTTTATTTACACCGTTGATTAAATTAAGTATAGCTATGTTAGTTTTATAAGCCAATCTTGAGTTATTGAGTGAAATTCACGAATACATATAAATATGTAGTAGATATATTATTCAGAATAAATTATAAAACTTAATATCAAAAAAATTGTTTTGTTTTATAACTTTTCAGTTTTTGTAACTAAAATGTTGAATTTAGCAAAAATTAAATACCTACATACGTGCAGATAATAGTGAACAAGCTTAAGTTAACACAATAAATAAATATCATTTAAAAGAAGCAGTAAGAGTTGTATGAAGTTTATACAAAGTGTCGCTGAAAGGTTTGTACAATACTCCTGAAAATAAGCCGACTGGACCAAACATATGCCCACAACTGCTTTGAAAACAACTTGCTTTGTTTTGGCAACGAATTTGGTATGTCGATTATGATTGGAAAAGGATGTTTTTTGGCACGAAATATTTTATCCATCATTGTCTTATCTTCATCATTATCAAATCTTATCTTGAACATCAATTTTAAGTTCATTTTTATTTGATGTTTTAGTGTAGGCGCAAAAGAATTAATTTTAAATAACACACTCAGACATCGCCGTTATTGAAAAATTAAATTTGTTTTCAAAATACTGAAACGGTTTAAATGGAAATAATAACGATTGCAAAAAAATATCGTTAAGAATATTGTAAAAATAACAATTTTACAGCAAATATTCAATGTGATCGCCGTCTTCACGCATATACAATGATTAATTCGATATAAAAAGTTAAACTGCACTGGGCATAATTTCAGCACTGGCGCTGTAACAAAGCATTTTTAGATAGAGGTAAGTTAAATTTAATCGCATTATTTTGGTCACACGAAGATGTGGTTGAGTATTGTCCAGAATTTTTAGGGACACTCTGTATACTCAAATTTTAAATGAATTGTGTTGTTAAAATAATCAGCAGAACTTGGTAATTCCTAATATATTATGTATATCCACAAGCTACAGAGATTATTGCTGATAGCAAGTATTAGGTGAAGATTATTTTAGAACTGCACTTATATTAACTACCTACTTAAGTAAGCTTTAGTTCTAATTATTATTACTTGTAATGATTTTGAAGCTATATATGACTAAAACCACCTTTGTAAAGCATGCGCCTCGACCAGATTGTTGACTTGTCTTGACCGGTATAGAAAATTTAAATGATTATGGTAAGCCGACGGATGTGAACTGAAGATGTTTCAGTCGAAAGACTACGCTATAATAATAAATGAAAATTATTTTGAAGTGCAAATCAACAAACACGAGTATATGTTGTATTCAACACTGCGAAGAGTAGAATCCCTTAACATTAAATAGCCAGTGAAGGTACGCAAGGGATTTTGCTATTGGCAAAATTATGTAGTTCTTGCTGAAATTGTACTGAAAATGTTATAGCAAATAAAAATAAACTTTCGAGTAGTATTAATTCTTATTACCTACATTATTTATGCAGTATTAAAATTGCAAGTCCTAAAAACTGAAATTTTCTAAAAGCTGTTTTTAAATAATTTTATTCTTTCTCGGTTATTTAAATTTTTTAATTGGAATGTTTGTCATGTCAATAAAAACAACGTTAAATATTATAGTCAAGTAGCACATCAGTAAAAGTAAGTAACTGATAAGCAATTTAACAAAGCTTCTAAATCTTTCGGTTTTAATTTTATCTCAAATTAAGATAAAAAAAACAAGCATCCGTCTAGATCTACAAAGTTCCGTTTACTGATAGATCTTCAGTTAGTTGCTGTAAATTGTTAGATTGTTCGCAGGTAGTTAAAAATTTAATGATAATATAATACGAAATGTGCAAGGTCGCAATAGAGATGAAATATTTAAAGATTGATAAAAACTGGGATTCCATCGTAAGGGCGAACGTCTACGGATTTGGAAATGGTCTGATTCAGGTATGCGACTACTAGCTATAAATTTACCGAGTCCATTGTCCTCATGAGTTGGACCTGCTTGCCAGTCAGCATCCGTGTTCTTCTCATTTCTACCAAGTTATCTTTTGATAATTAGAAATTGATTCATATTAAGATTCTTTTTCTTTACAATAAGTTGACTAATAGCTTCTATTATTACCATAGTAATCTTCAATTAATTCAAAAAACCGCTTATTATTCTATTTCACCGTCATTTTTATTGTTGCTTTATCATTATTTATAACTGTTTATAATTTATTTTAATTTCATTAGGAGATACAAAGTAACTTAAGTACCTAAATAAAAATGCAAAACTCACCTCTCAAGAGAACTTTTCTCATGCTACGCTTTGAAGATGTGCAATTCCATCGCCTATGTCTGAATTGATGTTGGCATTCTTTTTGACCCAATAAAACTCCATTACTAATTTGCTTCAATAAAGCAGGTTCGTTTCTACATATATCCGCTAATTTACCTCTAAGTCTACGTGATTTTCTACATATTTGAAAAGGGTCCATCACAACTAAATTACCAGCTGCCCTAAAACAAAACAAAATTTTCTTAATGTATTTTAATACTCCTTCTGTTTTTACAAGGTGATTGGTAGGCCATTTTATGACTGTCATTTAATGCTATAAAAATAAATCCAATAAAAATCATATTAACCAATCACAAGGAATTAAAATTTAACTTCATTTTAGTAGCTGATATATTTTATAGTAGATAAATCCAATAGACATAATTATCGTCAGCGCATCGCAAATCAAACTCATTTGAGGTAGGTATTTAATTTTTTCATTTAGAAAAGTTTACCATAATTAAACCTTTTTGCATTACGTGACTCACCCTGGAAAGTTTATATGTGTATTTCTGCTGTAAACAATTTTTTAAACAACTTGCTATTATTGCTATATTTTTATATCGTAGCTACGAAGTAAACGCTAAATTCAAGGAATAACTTGAGATTTCTCAGCATTCCAGTTCATTAACACATTTTTATCAAATTAGACAACAAAGTTCGTTGCATTGTCTAGGTTTTTAAACGACTCAACAATATTTAATTGGATAATATAATATTATACAAATATGCTTAATATAATTAGGACCAAGAGCAAATAAACGAGAAATCCCATTTCAAAAGTTCAACAATAACAATAAAGTGCAATTATAGAATAATAAATCGAGTGTTTATTGCGTTTACTATATTATTTTAACTGTTCTACCTAATGCCCAGTAAACAATCAATCGCGAAGATTCTTAGTTTTATAGTTAAATCTAAGTTTATTTTTATATAACCACCAGGTGATGGATGCTACTAGAGAAATTCCAGATCACTTTTCAGTAAGTAAACAAACACAGTTTAATGCTCAAGTGCAGTGATTAGTTAATAGCCTCATTAAAACTTGTTTTAGAACCAACTAATATAAGTACCTACGTATACCTACATATCTATACAAACTTTATCAAAATAATTATCTGCAAATAAAGTACAAAATTTATTATAATTACGTATGCTCATTAACATTTTTATAATAAATAAATCTATCTCGTAATTTTGTATCCTTATATATTATGATCACACCAATAAATTAATATCCTAATAATTAAATTAAGTATCCTGGCAACAAATCAAAATGTAATTACATCAACTTAAGAAAAGTAGTACCTCAGTTGCATTGCTTATGTAGGTAGCAGGCTGCATATAATTAGCGGTATCCAAAGCCAGCGGATTATGTAAGACTTTTATTTCTCTTAGTTTTGGTATGCATAGTTGCCACTTCAGAGTAAAGTGCACTTTTGACTATGTGAAAGTGACTTTCATCATTACATGCAAGCTGCAATAGAAATAAAGAACTTGATCAAGTATACATCCTTTATCGCCTGAATCGTCAATTTATGCGAGAGTTATTTATTATCTGTCAAGTTGAATTTAGTTTCCGATAATTTGCAAAATACTATCCTGACGAATCCATTTAAGGACAAAGGTCAGGGAGCATTGCCCTTTTGCGTGGCCAAAATGGTGAAATTTTCGCGAATAATTTGCAATAATGATTGTCGTAGAAATAGAACAATAATGGTTGAAGAACTGAGAGAAGTGGGTATTCACAAATGTGAACATCAGACAACAACAAAAGAAAGTGCTGCAATAAGCCTTGAACTTGTTAGTTCTATAAAACTGATTCGGCCAGAAGTAATTTAATTTATTAGGTATCGATTTTTCGATTGCGCAGAAAAGATATTTTGCTAATTTATAGAATATGGGTTAGTTCGACAAATTAGACTTTTATTTTTCGGATAAATTAGAATTAATTAAAATTATAATTTTGCGGTTTATTATACATCAAGACACTTGGAAGTGTTTTTTTTTGCTATTGAGGTTTAATAATCTAGTTATTAATACACTTTCAATAGTTCATGTTCATTCATCACGTCTATATCAATAAATGATTAAATGTATCATAATTAAATTAAAACAATGTATGGATTGTTGTTTTTCTAGTTCCTGAAGCAGCAGAAGAAATAAATCTTTGAAGCGTAGATCGATATAAATAGTGGTTCTACTTAAAGTCCAAAATTCCTCATTATTCAAATTTTTAATTATTTGTTCGTGGTTCAGATTCCACGTTAAAATTGACTTTGTAAAGGATAGATGTAACTACTATATTTTAAAAGTACTGTTTGAGAAGTTCGAAATCAAAATCTTTAGTGAGTTAGTTTTTTACGTATTCAGTATAATAGTAGGTACTATTTATTATTGTAACTATTATATAGGGTAAAGTAGCCCATGTTGAACCGGCTCCCAAATTGAACCTCGGCTAATTTAGGTAGTTATAATTAAATTAACGCCATCTGCCTATCAGTAATTAAAAGAGTAAGTGTAATGGACTTCCTTGCGCTAACATATTATTGCAGAAATCAGTGAACACAATAGGGAAGATGCATAAATTTTTTTTATAACGTAGTTGGATCAAAAATAACTAAATATACTAATTAAAGCTATTTAATTTATTTATTTTCGTTTTGATAATAATTTAAAAAATATTTAAAAATCCGTCAATTTGAATTGAAGGAAACGACCGCGCAATTTGCCATGTACTTGTGACGTCACAAGTCCTAATTTTACATTCATTTATATTATTTTTCTGTGGTTTTGTGCTTTGAAAGTTGAAGTTTGTTAGTGTTAAAAGCTGTTATTTATCATAATTAAATCAATTAAAAACAAAAAAGTTAAAAAAGTACTCTACACGAGTAGAGTAAAGAAAGTGAGGTTATTGCAAGCAAGCAAGCAAACGCGTTGCGTTTAAGGTCACATGATTTATTTTAAATTATCATTGAATTTTAAAATGGATTATTTATAACAAAATACAATAAATAGAAGTTATTTTTGCTGATTTGATATTTAATATATAGGATTAATCGGAAAATACTGTTTTAACTAAATTTTTTATTCATGCATGTTCCCAATTGTTTTCCCGCCAATAAAAGTTAAGTCGGTATAACGCATGTTATTTCTAAGTGTGCGCATTTAAGGAATTCTGTAATCTGTCTGCAAAGTAAGGAAAATATTGATATTGCCATGAAATAGTATGATGTTTAGAATACTTATTATTGTAGGTAAAACATTTTAAAATTTTGTGTTTTTCACGTTGAGGTTATAACTTAAATTTCCCGCTAGTTGCTCAAGTTGAACCACTAACAGCAGTGGCGTAGCTAGCATAGGTGACACCCGGGGCGGATTTAATGGGTGTCACCCCCACCTAGGCTGATGACCTTTTTTTTGATGTGTCACCGCAAAAACCAAAACACGATGTAATTTAACCAGGAAATTTAAATAATTTGGGGTTGGGTGCAACCCCCACCCAGGCTAATGACCTTTTTTGAGGTGTCACCCCTAGGAACCTAAAAAACCAAGAAACGAGGTAATTTTAGTCAATAATTTGGGGTCGGGTGTCACTCCCCCCTAGGCCGATGACGTTTTTTTGAGGTGTCATCCCTAGGAACCTAAAAAAACAAGAAACGAGGCAATTTTACTCAGGAAATTTAAATGATTTGGAGTCGGGTGTCACCCCCAGACGGGTGGCACCCGGGGCGGTCCGCCCCCCCCTAGCTACGCCACTGCTAACAGTGTCTCATATTGAACTCATATTATCTCATATTATCGACGAATTGGTTCTGTGTAGAATGTGAAACAGAAGAATTAAGTGGCATGATTCAATGCATGCGGTGCAAGGCATAGGCTCATTGCAAATGTGTAGGAGTAGGTGCCCAAAAAAAAGAGATATTTTTGTGCATCGTGCATTGAATAAGATAACATCTCATTCCTTTATTTGATAGAATTACATTTTATTGTTTAAAAAAAATTCTAATACCAAATTTTATTTTGTTTTATGTTATAGGACCTACTTATTAAAAATTTTATTTCATAAAAGTGTTTTTATACGTCATATTACTATGTGGGTTCAATTTATGATACCGCGGGTTCGATTTGAGCAACTGGTTTCTTAAGTTGAACCATTTTCAACTCAAAATACTTTTATAAATAGAAGTTTGGAGAATTTTTTAAAATGCTGTTTACTAGAGGCAATGTGTGCCTGAATGTCCAACACATATTTTGGTCGCACGTCGCAGACGAATTATTCAATTTTCCAAAAATACAGCCATTTTTATGAAAATTGGTTCAATATGAGCAACCTTACCCTATCTATAGCCTATTTAAATGAGTACCAGTTGTAAACGTAAACCAGTTGTACAAAAACCTATAAATGTCATAATATTCAAGTATAGGTAAATGTAATATAAAACCTGCACTAAATACTTTGCTGCAAGATAGAACTGCAATCATTTTTATAATTTGGTATTAAAATGTACTATCCGCTTACAACTATCCCACAATAAGATACTATACTATGAAGAAATTGATATAAGAGTGAGAAGGAAATAATAATTTACATTTTGACGATTAAACCACAATATTGCATTCTTCCAGTTTTTATACATATTTTGAACATTGAACTCGAGCTACTTCATAAATAAAAACTTTCCGAAACTTGGTTAGGTATGGAGATAAATCGTATAACTACATACTTCTGCTTATAAATTTTGGATAACAGCCATATCGGCTTCCTAATTAACAGTATTTAACTAAATATACATAATAATTTTCTATTATTAAATGGATACCTGAATATACAAGCTTTACAAGTTGGACAATCGAGTTGTAGCAACCAATGGATACCCAGGGGACGGGCCGAGCATTTCATTGGAGAGGTGCTTCAGATATCAATACCTCACACCTCGAGTTGACCGAGAGCGATAACTAATTTTAATACTTGGAATAAATGTAAACCATATTGACATAAACCGTATCGACAAAATTGGCTCCGCACCCAGTACGTGGTTACTATAACCTGAAATTTTTTGCTACCAATTTAATTAAAATCTTGTCATTTCTTGTTCAAACTTGCACTGACACGATTAAGAAATTTAACTTTAAAGATACCTATGTACGTTTTCAAACAAAAGGATTTATCAAGTTGTCGTCGGTTTCGTTTGAACCGTTCGATGTGCTATATGGGAAAACAGGAATGGGGTTTAGGTTAATTTTAAGGATTAAAGGATTTGCAATTTTAAGAAATAAGTTTTATTTATTACCTAAATATTACTTTAAAAATAAGGACGAAAAACTGAAATATTGAAGTTTAATTTTTTAAACCGATCGAACAAACAGGAAGACTTTTATTATCCGTTCCACGGTATAGGCCTAAAATGAAGAACTATTTGTAGCAGTTTTCCACCAACAGCATCTTACATAAATATTTAATATATTATTTTTAATTTTCCACAAAGTTATCAAATTAAATAAAATTGTGTTAATTTGTTAGGAATAATAATAAAAATGTACTTAAGTAAGATATTTACTCTTCGACGTCTGTTCATGATCAATCTATCACGAAAGTACAATATTTCAAGTTCAACTCCCGAGCCTGTTTAACATAACTCATATTACGCTAGGTTCAGTGTTTAACACCTTGGCATCTATCTAAAATAGTTTATACATGTTAATTATAAGTAAAACACACTTTTATTAAAGTATACACACATCCACACGCTTGTAATATTAAAAAAATAGTAAAATCTCTATACTTAACATTTAAATTTTACCGAAACAAATGGGCATTAGAAAATTTAATACGTTTGTATTTACTTAACGGATTTGTATATGCTAATAGAACTTGAGTTCTAAATTAAGAAATTAAATATTACAAATACCGCTTATTGCCTATATTGTATTGTATACAAATATTTAACTAATCTGAAATAAAACACTAAAATTTTTAAGTTAACCTTTGAGTAATAAACCAAAATGTAAGTTACACTTTTATATATCAAGAGTGATAACAAGATGGTACATTCATACTTGCGTGTAAATATTATAAATCTAAATTCTTTGACATTAAATTTACAGTTTGCTCAGATAAACATGTTAGAAGAATTGTTAATGTTGGAAAAATTTCATTTTTAATGTCTTAAAATTCGCTTTAAAGAAAAAATGTGGTCGATAGTACAATTTTTAAATTAACGGTTTCGAATAATTGTATACTATTTTAGGGCTCCAACTTCTTTTCTCATATATCAAAATTATTTCTAAATGGTGTTTAGGATGCAGCAGGTATAACAAGCTATATTATGTGAACTATTTTTTCAAAATACCTACATTTCCTAACGTGTTTTATTTAACTTGTTTATTAATTTATATATTTTTTTAACTTTTTGTTTTTTATATAATTTTAAAAAATAGAAAATATTTCAAAACAGAAACAAATTTTAAATATTGCTTTTCACATTAAAAACTAATTTTAAAAATTTTAGGCTGAAATAATATTGAATATTAGAAACTAAGTTTGAATGCAAAGTATAACTATAAAATTTAATATTTATAAAATATGGTAAAAATCAATAATATTGGAAACAACTTATTTTAATATACAAGGTTATCGACTTTTTTTGTTAAACCGGTTAACAAAAAACAGCAGTTTAAAAATATTAATTTGGCATAAAGTTTTAAAAAATTATATAGGTAATAAATTATTATAGTTCGTACTGTTTTTTTAATCAATATAATATATTTTTTATTGTACCTATTTTGCTGTGCCTAGGTGATACCTCAGTTTTATCGTGTAAATTACTCTTTAAGGTTATGTTTAACTTGTGGCTTAACCGTCGATTTAATTAAATTCTAAACAAAAGAGTTTGAAGTGTACAAGACAATCATATTAATCTAAATATCTTTTAATTTCAGAAGTGAAGAGGAAACACTTTCGGCCATGGAAGAATTTCAAACATTAACCAATAGCATCCATAATTTAAATTCAAACGAATAAAAAAGCCGAAACGTTGCTAATTATATCATTTAACATAGATGTGTAAGTTAACAGCTGTTTCGTCCGTAAACTTTCATGAATGGTACTATATCTACTGTAAATTAGAAAGCAAAACAAATACATTACTTGCTAAATGTTTTAGATAAACTCATAAAAATTGTCCACTTGGCATAAAGTGATCATACAAAATAACTTATGTCAAAATATTCCAAATTCTTTTGAAGTTATACTGCAATAAACGTGAATTATTACACCGAAACTTTAGTGATTTACTAACCGACTTTAATTATAGAGTACAATAATGACGATATATTTAATAAGTCGGTACTTTAATCAGTTAAACAGTTAACGAATAATTAAGATTAAATTTTTCTCTTTATTAGTTACGAATATTTTCAGTAGTAAATGATGACGACAATAATGCAAATATTATGACTTCTGAATAGTAGCAAAATTAGTTAAGGTGGGCACTAAAATAATTTTCAAATAAATATAACGATTTACAAAACACACACTGTGGGTAGTTTGCATTTAATAAAAAATGAAATATTATTTCTTAAACAAAGCAATATTTTTAATAAAACGATGTTGCTGTAGCATAAATCCGACACAATTCAGTTAATCAGTTTGCATATACCAACTAATTTACCAGTCTTTAATTTGTGTGAAATAGTTTCTCATGGTAATACAATAAAAAAAGTACTTTTCTTTTGTATTAAAACAAGTCTATAAATTACTGTACGCTGTGACAAATGACACACATAATTAAATAGGAGGGGAGTTAAATAATGGTAGTGTAAACTAAGCTTTAGTTTATATTATTAGGTGGCGAGCAGTTATTACATGCTTTAAGTTTGATGGTTGTATAAACAAGGTGGAAAATTTGGTCTGATTGTGATATGTGAATAATTGAGTTGTTATGTCGTGGTAGGTCGCTATATAACGCGAAGAAATAAAATAAGCAGAAAATGATTGCAGTTACTTTTATAGTTTTTAAAAGCGTCATGTGAATCACGTACTCGTTTTATGGACTTACAGGTCTACTACATTAATTGTAATTCCATAGTGTTTAATAATTTAATTGAAAAAAAATGATCATGTTCGCATTTAGCGATCGTTCAAAAGAAACATGACTTTTCACCTTCAACCCCCCAGTACAATTATAAAAACTTCTTCAAATATTATACAAAGAAAATTTTCTCGAACTTTCCGAAAGTTGGTCGCTTACAACGGGAAATTCAAAAACTTAAAACTAAAATCATTTTCTTTAAAAGGATTTTTCAAAAATATATATTAGATTACTTACCACCAAGATCCAGTGATGGGGGTGATCAGAAGAAGGTATACGGGCACAAGCACAGCGTGCATGACCACGCACTCACTGCACCTAGACGAGCCCCATGACTGGCACGATGAAACCGCGGTGGCCCGCTTACCTGTCTGAACAATCGCATGCGCGCAATCCAACCCAATCTAACCCGTGTGCTGACCCATACATACCCATGATTGTACCTACTGACCCTAATTTTTTTTGTATTTCAATACGGAAAATGCATTTTACTACTGTTTTTCTACTAACAAGTTAAAAAAAAATTTATATCTACGTTATCACTTCTTGTTTATTATACCGGCTTTATACCTAAACTAGAAAAATGTTGTTTGTAGATAAAAGAAATGTTTAGTTCAACCATAAATCTGATAAAACTTTTAATTATTATTTGCATTTTAAATAACCATTTTTTGCTGTAATTATTATTACTTAACGTCTATAATAAGAATATATAATTCAATATTTTTTTTTGGTTCGCAATAAATCGTAAGTCATATATTTATTTAAGATAAAATGCTTCTTAAAAATTATAAACATAAACATGCGATAATTAAATAAATGTGTAATATGTTCTCAAATTTATAACATTTAATAACTATGTATGTAAGTACGTACATACATAGTATGTATCTTTAATTTTCTTTGGCATTTTTATTTTTTACGAAATACTTAATTATAATATGAATATTAGAACTTCCATTGTTTTTTCTTTGAAAAAATAATAAAATTACCCAAATAGTTTAGTGCAATATTATTTTCACTGGCGAAAAATGTTTTTAATTTAATAATTCAATTAATAATTAGTTTTGCGCTTATTATTAAAATTAAAAGTGTAATAAAGCCATTAAATATGTAATGGAATTTTGAACACTTTTTTGGAAATTGAATTTATTTATTTATTTTTATTTATTTATTTATCAAATACGGGCTACAGCCCTTTTACAATTATTATCACAATTATTATTACAATCATTATCACAATCACTGCTATTATCATCATTATTATCGCAGAGTACTCAAACATTTACATTCTCAATAAAGCATACATGTTTACCGAATACACAAAATAAAAACAAAACAAAAATGCAAATACATTGGACCCATCCTATTGGCTACCATCCAAACGTAACCCTAAAAGCCTCTTATACCCGCGCAATGATGAACTAAACAGGTCGACGTCGACCCCGCTCAAGTGAATATTGCCTAATCTTTGGATTCTATTAATGGGAGCGTTGTAGCTATAGTTGGTCAAAGCCAAGTCGACGTAAAACAAGCCACCAATCCTAACACCACACCGAGGAACCCGAAAATTAATCAGCTGGAGGAGCTCCGAGCAATTATATTTGCTATTCACTATATTAAACAAGCAGGTCAAATCGGCCACAACCCTTCGATCGTGCAGGGTCGACAAACACAATAAATCTCGCACAAACCTTTTTACGCCTACAAGATCGCTCTCCAAATGGAGTCTATATGCAACCAAATATAAAAACTTGCTCTGAATTCTCTCAATAAGATCAGAGTCAACAGCATAGAAAGGAGACCAAATCGGAGAAGAATACTCCAAAAGGGATCTAACCAGGGTCATGTACAAGATCTTAAGGGTATTAATACCTTTAAAATTTCTAGTATTTCTATTTATGAAACCCAGCATTCTCATTGCTTTGGAAGATATATGTTCCATATGACACCTAAAGGTCAACCTAGCATCAAAAATTATCCCCAAATCACACACTGTGTCAACCGATCGAAGAGCCTCTCCCTCCAACGCGTACCTATAAAAGAAAGGCGACTTGTTCCTACAAAACCTCATGACGCAGCACTTACTAACATTCAGAAAAAGTTGATTATAATTGCACCATACCAAAAGCGCACATAAAGCATTCTGAATCCCAACTGAATCATCGCTTGATCCTACCGCGCAAAATATCTTTAGATCGTCCGCAAAAATTAAATAACGAACACCCAGTCCCAGAGCATTGCCAATGTCGTTAATAAAGAGAGTAAAAAGTAAGGGACCCAAGTGGGACCCCTGAGGCACACCAGAAGACACCTCTATCGGCTGGGACAAATGCATCTTGATCTTAACATACTGGATTCTACTAGATACGTAACTGATAAGCCAACACAACAAAGAACCATGTATACCCAGGGCCTCAAGTTTAGAAGACAGGATAGAAAGATTAATCCTGTCAAATGCTTTACTGAAATCCGTATAAATGGAATCGACCTGATAACCGTCCCCAAAGCACTTAAAGATGTAATCTTCATATATCATTAGATTTGTTAACGGGGATCTTCCCCGTAGAAATCCATGCTGCTCAGGAACAACCAGATCCGTAAGATCAGAAGAGATCGCATCAAGTACCAGGCCCTCAAATATTTTCGGTATAACCGATTGAATTGAAATAGGGCGATAATTCGAAACATCGGACCTATCACCTCTCTTAAAAATTGGCACCACAAACGATTGCTTCCAGACCCTCGGCATAACACCAACTGACAGCGACTTGTTAAACAAAATAAACAATGGGAGACTAAGTGAATGCACACATGATCTTATCACAATTGGATGGACATCATCCGGACCAGGGCCCTTGTTAGTTTTAATATTTTTCACTTTTCTCAAAATATTCTCAACAGAAATATGGCAATGGCTCAAATTTGTTGTTTTTTCATATTTAAAATCTCTTGAAAAAACTGTGCCATCCCCATAAACACCAGAGAAATAACTCGCAAAGAGTTTCAATACTTGATCAGGCGAGTCAGCACTCGAGTCACCCAGAAACATAGAACACGGAATACCTCCAGAAGACCTGTTTGCCCTGATGTAATCCCAGAACCCCCCCACATCATCGGGTATAGAAGCTTCCACCTGAATTATTTCTAAGTTCAAGGATATGTATTAGAAGTACTATAGTACTTACTCTATTAGAGGTAATTAAGTCTCCCAATCAAATGGGTAATTGCTATTATTTATGTTCAATATACGCATAAGCACTTATGAATGTATATCAAAGACAATAATAATATATCTTCTTCTTCCTGATAATATAGGTAATTTATTCAATTAACTCTCTGAGCATGGGTTCTTACCGGTTAGGGCGACCTTGAATATACCTATAACCCTGTTTCTTGTTGTTATGATGGCAATCATTAACACATGGGTTAATGGGGCCTATAGTTTTACGTGCCCTCAAGTTTTACGTGAACCTTGCATTAGCAATTGATCTCGCTAACTACCAGGCCATGAGCGTATTCAATATGGTATTTTATATTATACCTTACGGAAACAACCAGAAGTTGATCACCTTGTGTTTTGCTTAGATAAAATGTGAAGTGCTTACACAATGTGTCTTTAATTGGGCACAACGGAATTTGTCCGGGTATTTTTCCTCTGCACCCCAACATTTTCCCTGATGTATCATCCTGAGCAATTTGCCAGTCATTGCAATCGCAAATTGCTATCAGATCGGTACACCATCATATCTAAAGCTAATTTCCACCGGTAATTAAAAATAACCTTTCCGATATGATTTGAAGTACAAAAACTACGTACCTACATAATATAAGGTAGAGGTATACAATAACGCCATGTTAGCAATATCGCCAATTTCTGAAGAAATAATGACGTCAGGAATGCTTGCCCAATAAATGCGATCTGTATTCAAATACTGATTATTTTACAACCTCAAATTTTAGTTGTACCGTGATTTTCTTGGTTAGAAAGTTCTCGAAATTTTCACACGATTATTATAGTCAACTATTTATAATCGCTATTTTGGATGGTCTTCCCTCTCGGCTTCTATCAAATTTCTTTTTTTTATGACACTCTCTACTCCTTCCTTCAGGTTCCTCCCAGTTTGCCTCTTTTTCTTCTTTGTTTAACCACCCATTCCAACATCCTTTAGGGCCGTCATTGATGGTCTCCCATTCTATGTACACAGGGACGTGCTCAACCAACTTTTTTCAGGGGGGTGCAATCCTCAATTTGCCAACTGAATCAATAAAAAATTGCCAACTTTTTGTAAGTAATTGGGTATAAATTGGGACATAAAAAGTAGATCATTTTATAAATAATAAAAATATAATTTTATTTACAATATTATACGTAGTACATGTTATTAAAGTAGATTAATATTGAATAATTGTCATTCATTTAGACGGTTTCTTCTGTTCTTTAATTCGGACCACAAATTGATGACTCTCTCTAAAGGAATGTTATCAGTAATATCAACTTCGCGGCTAGAGTTATATAACCAGCCCCACGCAAATCAAAATTTCCTATTGACTATTGGATAGTATAAGGTTTATATAGTAAACTGTAAAAATATTTAGGGTGAAAGCGGGTCAAACTTTTGAATAAATTGAATTTGAACTTAGCAAATTTTACACATTCAGTGACGCGCATGAGTGACGATTTGTGGAATCTCCCCATTCTGTTCTCAGTCCGTGCAAAAAGATATACCCTAACACTTAGAAATTTTCGCTCTGGCTGATTGACGACACCACTCGTAAGCGTAACATCTATTAAAGGTTATTATTTACCCTTTATTTTAGTTTTATTCCATATTTTGGGGGTGATAAGTAAAAGTATACTTTTAAAAGCTATATCCCGGTTTTATATGATCCCTATTTAATTGATCCCGGTTGGGGTGAATTAATATTCCTTAAGTATGTTTAGCCCAAGTGGTAGCGTTTAAAAAAACCGCCCGAAGGGCGGTTTTTAAAACGACCCAACCGTCTGTATCGAATCCCACGCAAATAACGAGTGATACATTTTGATTTTCACTCATTCCGACCGGGCACGGCAAAGCCAGTAGCCGCGGCCGCGCCGGCTCTTATGTGACTTGTATCCCCTGATATGAATGTTGCCGATTTTCGCACTTTTTTCGGATTTTATCGATTCTTCGTTAATTTTAACCGTCTGCAATGGCGTCAGAGTCACATTCGGACCGAAACATACCCAAAAAGTCCGGAAATTACCCCAATTTTTGTGAAATTGCATGGGGGCGTGGCGTATTCACCCGGATTTTTAATTATTCGAAATAAGGGTTATTTCTCAAAGGTTCACCCAAAACAATTTTTCTATAGACTCTATTAAACATTCTCTTTACAGTAGTCAATAGGAAAATTTCATTTGGCTGGGGCTGGTTACATAACGCGACCCGCAAAACCGTGTTGTATAGTAAAGCAATTTTTGAGGAATCTTACAACTTTTAGGACAAATATTTGTCCTTTTTAATCGCGGCCCTAAATAAAATAATTATGAATACTTAAATTAAAATTTTTTATTACATTTTACACTGAATGTTGGTTTCAACAAAAGCAAAACTTTTACGCATTATTTAATTATTTCAAAATTAGTAACATTGTGCAACTAAAATAACGTGTTTAGTTACAAAATATAACTAAAATAGTTACAAAATATAACTACACACGTTATTTTGTACAGTACAGTTGGACAAAATAGGCATATTATATTATTTTATTACTTGAAATTTTTTGGAGTTGATAAAATTTTTACAAACCTAGTTTTGGTTTAGCGGCTTTTGCCAACTTCACCAACTTTTGGGTGATTTTGCCAACTTCACCAACTTTTGGGTAATTTTGCCAACTTTCTAAAGTATTGGGGGGAAGCTCCCCCCTCATCACCCCATGGGCACGTCCCTGTATGTACATATCCGTACCATTTTAGAGCTTTCGCTTCTATGGTATCCATTAGTATACCGATATGCACATCCATCCTGTCTCGGATCTCTACATTTCTCACTCCATCAACCATCGTTAGTTTTTTCAGTGGTCTTGCAAAGGTGGGCCTTTGTGCTCTTTGCAAATGACATTTTCACGATGACCGTTTAGGAACTTAGGACTCACAATGGAAGATAAGAAGAGTTATGAATTTGTCCTTGTCGCACTTACATTAATTTTGTTACCTCTTACGTTGATTTGCAAAAAAAAACTGAATGCAAAAAAATTTGCATTATTTTAGAAAACTAACAGAATTTTCAGTGCCCAACTTTTTTAAAAGAATGCTACATCTTAAAAAATATTTGTGAATGTGTAACATAGCGTTATTTTATACAATTACATTACATGAAAATTGCTATTGAAGAAAATTTTGGTGAATTATAATTCATATTGTAGATACATAAAACATAATAAAATAAACTTTAAACTGTGCAGGTTTCTATTGGTTTTATTCCAATTATTTGCATTCTATCAACACCATAAGATAAGAGTTACATTTTCAGTATGTCCTGCTCGAAAATATAATATTTTCAGCAAGAAAATTTAATATAGGAAGGTTAAGATTGTATAGAGTTTTTGTAGTAATCGATGGAATTAAGAAAAATTAGTGTTAGTGTGAGAGTGTTGCCTATTAAATTCGATGAGAAATATGCTTTCATTTCAAGAAAAGTTTTTTTCCCTTATAAGATGTTTTATGTACACATTTAATCGGAACATTTGTAATTTGTTATAAAACAACATTATTATTTGCTGAATTTCATTATCGACAAATTACCTCAATGTTCTTGTAAATTGCTTTATAATTTATTTAATAACTTCATTAATATAAATTAAAGTCAATTTCAATAATATATGAATAAATCATTTATAAGTGATTATGAGTGTTTATTAATATTAACAACGTGTTTAACTGCATAGGCAAGTTTCCAGAATTTTCATTAGGTATTGGTATAATTAATAGAGACATTTTCAGAAATTAGGTTCCGTTTGACCATGCATAAATATTACACTTCTTATTAACAACTTCTTTTTTGTTATATTATATGTACTACATAATATGTAAATTTATCTATATCTTAGCCTAGTTTTTCATATAATCATCTCTTAATTATCTCTTAAATGCAAACATATTGATAATATCGTGGTACAAGTTTTTGTATGCCATTGTCAAAGAAGTCCCCCCATTTTCATCATCCCTATTGTGTCGTTGGTATACTAAAACAAATAATAAATAAATACTAAAATTAGAATAAAAATCTGAGGATTCAAGAAGAGGGTCATAGGGTATGTATATGCATTATGAAGGGCGAAGTGGAAGACTGTTGTTAATCACCGAAGAGTTTGTTCAATAAGTGAATACCAAAATAAATTCATGAGAATCCAATCTGAATTTAGGTTTTCGACATGCCTCGTAATATTATGATTCTCTAGTTTTCTCAGCTTAAAGTCAATTTATTTACGTGTATGAGCCGAAAGACATTTCATACCTGTATTGGATTTTTATAGTAGTATTCTATACCAAATTTGCTTTAAAATTTCAGTTCAAAATTACGTTTAAATCTAATTTCGGTTAATTGCGTGGGTATTTTTTGCAATAGTGGTTAGATTACGTTCCTTAACTTTGACAATTTAACAATATTTGACGTTGTAGTTTTAAATTTGTTATAAAATAATTAGTATGGGTATGATTATCTCGTTTTGCTATAATCCAACGACATTTTAGAATTGTGTTAGTTTTAGAATTTTTGTTTAGTGTTTTCCCATTCCATTAATTGGGATTTGCTTCGCTTGCTATTATTTTGGTGTTTTTTTTTTAAATTTACGAGCTTCGAATTTTGAAGCATGTGGTAAACCTTTACCTCTACAATTTCTTGGACACCTTTCGAGCTTCTTCTTCTTATTCGAGGACTACCTCCTGTATACTTCCCAATTACAGTGCCTAGTTTCCGAGGCACTGCTGATTCTGTAAGCAGTCTGGTTTTTCCATCTCAGGTAGCTTGCTAGCCTTGGCTTTCGATGTGCCCGCACCCTGTTTTTATTGTTATGATGGCAAATCATTAACACAGGAAGACCGCCGTCTTTACGTGCCCTCCGAAGCACGGAATACGGTCAATAAATTTTAGACTGTACCCGGAGTCGAAGCGGGGACCCCTACGTTAGCAGATGATCGCGTTATCAGGCTGTGACCGTCGTCTTTTCGTCGAAGTTTCAAAATTTCTGATGTTCGAAATTTTTACTTTTAGCTATCAACATCTTTCTGGAGAAATTGGCACACGTTTTGAATTGTTTTGAATCTTCAGCAACATCTGGAGGTATAACAGGTTTTATGACAACTGGAAAAGTTGTTATATTTTATCTTTGAATTTTTAGGGTTTTCTTCCGTACGTAATTATTTCCCGTTATCTATTTGGAGTTTGGAACAATGAAATTTCTACTTCAATCAGTACTACTAGTTTACTAAAATGTGCACAAAAGCTACTAGAAAGGCAAAAATTTCCACAAGAAAATTAACTATAAAATATAATTCGTAAAAGATTTCGCTACACTGTAACATCTTCAGGCGTAAAGTTTCCACGAGCTTGTGAAAATTTGTGACTTTCTAGTGTCTGAAAAGAGTTTTTGTACATTTTCTAAGTTTACCTAGTATTACTGATATGATTAATATCAATTTTTACTACATTAACCACGAATCAACCAATTATCAATTTCCACTTGTTTGTGACTAATGAGTTCTCTCATGTTCTATTAGCCACCTTTTATGAGTTCGAATCATTTCGTTACTATTATAACGATGGTATATCCTACATGGGTTTACTTGGAAGCCCCTACTTCACACATCATTCTATTTTCGATTACCATCACTATTATTTTATGATTCCCTTGACTAACATCCAGAACCAGAAGACAACCAAAGATAAAATTATATATGATTATACCGTTAAAACATTTATATAATATCTTTAATAAGCAATATTTTGGGTAATTCTTTCGATATTACTTTATAGAAATTTACTAAGTAATAATTCTTTTGTTTGTGGTTATGTGATGAATATAATGAGTTTATATTATAATATTTCTATTAATTTTTATTCAATCTTTTGAAGGAGTAGTAAACCAATTTTGTTTGTTATCATTAAACGTGGATGGAGAACGAATCGATACTCTTTTGATAAAATCAGTGTAATTGACCCATTCCTTTCGTCTCTTGCACTTAACCAACTTCATGCAGTTTCATAGGTAATCATCTCCTAAAAAATATACAGGGCGGTTAAAATTGAGTGGAGCTCAACCTACCATCAATTTTCATTGTGTTCCTCGGGGCGTCTTCGATAGCGCCCCCTGTATTACTCCGGTATCATCGAAGCAGAAGTAGTGGCTCATTACTTTGTCGTTTGCCCTCTGGAGCTAGCCAAAGGGGAATCTATTTATTTGGTCGGAGAAATCATGCCGGAGGGTTATCTCTATATACATGGCACTTGTTTATCAATGATTTCAGAAAGTTAAATTTTTATCACTACCTTGTATTTTACAATTTAATTTGAAGGAAAATCATTTTAAAACCTTCAAATATTTAATTACAACTAAAAAAGAAAAGAATAATAATGATAGTTTCAATAATTTTTAGCTTCGGTGGCACTACAATATGTGGTTTTGTCGTTTTTATTTTTGATGGGATAAAAGCAAGTAGCAAATAATGAACTTGCCAAAATACGTAATTGAAATAAAACCCTCCAGGTAAATTATGATAAAGTAATATAGGTACATTACTGCCAAAAACATAAAAATAGCATTTAGCATAATTCACAAAACACGTTTTGGCAACTTTAGCAGTCATCAGTGCGATTTAACAGATCTTAATCATCTCAATCATAATAAAATGGAAAATTTTCATCTGTTGTTAAATCTCACAACAAAAGTAAACTTTATAAAATGTTTAGATTAAAATCACAAAACACTAGCGTGCTCTAATTGTTATATTAAAATTAACTGGAAGGTTTTATTTTATATCATTAAGTTGCGAGTACTATATTATAAAGATGATGTTTTTAATTAATAAAATTTCGGCTATGGGAGATTGGGGTAAAATGATCCTCCATAAGGAAGAAATTGCTATGAAGCAAAAATAATTCAAATTAGCGTTTCTCCTTTGGCAGGCTCCTAGCTTTCTTCTAATCCATGAATTACTTTGATCCTTTTTAATACAAAGAATTTAAGATTAGGGAAGGAGTAAACACAATGGATTTCACTCACTTGCAGAAATCTGGCACTAGAGGTATTGCCAAAAACATGGGGGATTAGTGGACTCCCAGGGATCATTTTACCCCAATCTCCCCAAGTATTTTACTTTTCTACATCAGCAGATATTCTACCGCGTAGTAGTAGAATTTTAAAAATCAGTATTTAGTTATCAATAACATTATAAGTTTTTGTATACCATGTCTATCTCCTTAAAAATGTAAAACGATTAGTAGGTACCTACCAACCTAAAATAACTACTAATTGCAATTACACTCCGTAGATAATAAATTTCAAGCAACCTACAAATGTTTATACCTATTAATTCATTTCTATTTCGCTTAATTTCTTTTTATACGTAAATACTATTTTGACGTTTTAAAAGCATAATTTGTTATATCCTTTCATATTAATACATACCTATATATACCCATCATACTACAAGTTTTATTTTTCAAAATTGTTTAAGAGTAATGCCCGAATTGAAATTTTGAACTTCATATTATAAAATCGGATTACTACAACAGTCGCGGAGTGTTTAGTTTAACTACTGCAACATTAGCTGAACTAATGGGGAAGGCAGCACTGTTTTTCGCGTAGTTATAATAATCAAATGCTAGGGACCCTCGGTTTCGGGAATCAATTTACGAACATTTAATTATAATATGGGTATTATATTTTTAATGCCCGTAAAATGGGACTCACAAATTAATATTCGCCTGGGGTCCAGGATAGCCTTAAAATAGCATGATGAAGTGTACATAGATATATTTCAGGGGACTATAATCTAATTATGCTCGTGAATTTCATATTTTTCTATAGAAGATTCAATAAGCAGATTTAATAATTGGCATTCCAGTTGTTCAACGGTGAGGAAAATTGGTCTAGTCGAGAGATAAATACCTACATCTGAATAATATATAATTTATACTGAAACCAAAAAGCAAAAGTACGTGTCGTCGATATTACCAACGACATCGTTATTCAGGCAGAAGTTCTCCATGATGGGCAAGATTATCTTTCCAATAATATTTAATTTTTACTGTGAATCGATAAATACCGAATCGAATAAAAGTTCAAGTTAGTAGCAGATGTGGTTTTAATAATAACATCAAAGGTAAAGGAAAAGGTAATGGTGGTTTGTAAGAATGTTAAACATTCGCCGCCAACCTGCATAATTACAATAATTACTATAATAATTGCACAAAAACTTGAAATTTTAAAAAAGGTAGCAAAAATATCGTGTATGTCAAATGAACGATCTATGGGATCATAGTCAAATTTAAACCAAGAATCGAACAAGCAAGATAATCGCTTATGAAGATGAATAAATTAATTTGTTACCGAAATAAGCTGTTCTGTTATGCGGGGAGGAGGCTTGGTCACTTATATAGTGGAAGCAACAAGTAAGAAGCTTGAAGTTTTGAAATGTAGGTCTACAAAGAATGCTGCGAATATCATAGGTTGATAAACCTACAATAAAATGGTTTCGGAAAGGATAAAAAAACTTGTAATTTTGTTTTAAATTATGAATCCAGTTAAGCGTGTAAAACTGGAATGCGTAAGTCTTGTAAGAAATGAAAAAATAATACCTACTTTGTTGTAATTGTTGCTACCCAGGGTAAGACAGTATGAAACAGCGTGAAAGAAGAAAAATATCTTGAGTAAAGAAATTGCGACTGTGGTTTGGAAGGAGTGCACCATAAAGAAAGCCATATTGATTGACATTCTTCAATAGGAAATGAAACCAAAAAAGGACGAAATTAGTAATAATTAATCAAAGTGTTACAGCTTTGAGGTACAAAATACGTAGTACGGTTAATCGGAGTTTTTGCACTCATTTTATCGGCGTATTTTTAACTTTTAAGAAACACTTGTGTACTTGTATCACATCGACCAAAAGTAGGATAATATATTCAAGTTATTATCGAGACTGAATTATAATCTGAATTTTGAACATTTTTTTAGCCCCGGGCCAACTAAAACTTTTCTATTGCATCCCCACGAAACTCACATAGGAGCCATAGTTAAGCTACGGGTTAGAGCTTTATTTTTATAATTAAAATTTTCTAAAGGTTAGGTAAATTTGAACGGAGCAGTTAAAATTAAAATAGATCCTTTTTTAGGTTAACACTGTAATAAAGAGCCTACACAAAAGCTTTAAGGAAGTCATTAGTGGGGTAAACTTTTCCATTATAATCTCCAGCTACATATTATTATATCCTAAACAATTTTCTTTACTTTTGGATTAGATTGCATAATTATTCTAGTAGGTAAATTCAACGTCCGGAATTATTATTAGGGAAAGTTAATTTAAAAAGTAACCTCTAACAACTCTTCTACTAATTTTTCTGTTATCTCTTATTGTAACCAGAAAATTTTTCTGGAATCTGTGAATATTATATATAGTTTGTTTTTGAAATAGATTCTAAATTTAAAACAAAATAATAATTTGTCTTCTAATTAAATACTAATTTGTTAAAATCATTTAGGTCATGTGTTTGTAAAACCATTAGCGCACAACTTTTAGCCTATATCAAACGTACATATGCAGGATATGAAAGAGCGTATGTGTTCTTGAAGATTTATTCGTAATTTGTGCTATAAATTGTCCATTAAATGGTACACTAAGTTTAATTATCGGAGCACAAGTTACGCATATGTCAAGCGAAGCAAAAGTATTTCATGCTCAATACAACATGAAGGTAACTAATGGAAGAGCATTGAGCATTGTCTTTGAAATGTCTCCTAAATCAGTCTGTCTGCCCATTAGGATGCTTGGATATCGTGATAGATTATCAGCAGCACTGCTATATGTAAATCCGGCGTATGTATTGATGTTTCTGTCGCAATATGTCTCGCAAATTTGTCAATGTTTCCATGAGATGAATGTAGATTGACAGTGAAGACTCATTAGTAGAGATTCACACAATCAATGCTATTTATGTACTTCATGTGCAAATTATTTTGAAATAAAATTGAACGCAATTATTTATAATCTAAAATAAAATAAATTGTTATTTTGAATAACGATCGGGTTCAAAGTTAAAATATAAATTCTAAATTGGTTGCTTAAAATAAAGTTTAAAACGCTTTGACAATTACTACAATTTCATAAAAGAAGTATCAAATTAAGGACACCTGGATTAAGCAGCTGCCGACTTCCATACTCAAAGAGCTACTCAATTAATACTATAGTTAACCTATAATATTGTCGTCTTCTACTAGCACAAGTGTGCTATAGCATATTAAGAAGATGGAAAAAGGTATTATCGGCAGATAAACATTATACTTATCCGCATTATTGCCCAGATTATACAAAAAGCATTGATTCCCTTTGCAACAGTGACAACTTGTTGACAATAGAAAAGCATCGGCTTACGAACCATTTCTGGCTGCTTTCGTCTATTATAATGAAAACCTTTAGTATTATCAATTCTTGTTTACAAAACTTGAAAAAGTTTACATCCGTATTGTTAAAAACCTTTAGAGCTTCTTGAACTTGTAATGGATTGCCGGTTCTTGCATTAATTAACAATTTTAATATCGGGAATCAAAAAATTGCTTTTAGTTTAACTAAAAAATTTTGTATGTGCGGTATGCAATTTTAATTTCTCAATGTATAAAAGCTCAAAAGAAGAGTAAGAAAAGCGAAGCTGGGAACAAGACAGCATTCAGTGATTGTGAATTCCTCGGTAGCAAGTCCTGACGGTTCAGACAGCCACATTTTGCTGTCAGTCGACAAAAAAACAACGGAGGTATTTTATTTTCCTGCCAAGGTTAATTCAGAGCATCTCCAAGTAAAATAATAGTGTATCTTACATACTATCTGCTTTCCATGTAGATTTAAGAAGGATTTAATGGTGGCAGTCAATTGACAGTAAGAATGTACGATTGGTACGCTTCAGGATGCAAATTTTGCCTTAAAGAAGATATAAACTTTCAAAGTTTTATATAAATTTTTGTTTACAAAATAAAAAGACATTTCTGAAAAATGTTTTATGATAACATTAAATTGTAAAAGAAGAACTACTGCAGCTAAATTAGTGGCATAAACGTTAACTAAAAATCATTACACCATTTGTTTAAAAATTGAAAGGCATGAAAACCGCAGTTCTTTAATCCTGACTGCCTTACTATGAAACTAACTTATGGTGAATGGTGCAAATAAAGCACGCTGTCAATTATTCTACAATATAATCAGCACTAAAGTACGAAACACAATCGCGAGAATTATAATTGTATACAGGCGTATCTTTGCCTACCGTAATTTCTGATAAGGCAACATTTTTAAAATAACCGAAACGAGTTCTCGAACAGATCCTCGACCGACTAAGAAATTTATGATTACATTTGTAGCCGTTCACTTGTGTTTCACTGTGTGAGGAGAATTGAGAATGCAGCATTGTCCGTCACATTTACAATAATTAACGCAGATAAAACAAATTAGTAAAGTTTAAATGACGGTTCATATGAAATTGGAAAAAATGTTCTGCGTTTCTCACAGGCAGTTTTGAAAATCTATAGCACTGGATAAGTAGAACCTGTTCAACTTGTACGTTTGAGCCATTTATCCCAATTTGTTATGAAAAATTCAGTTAACACTTTTAATACTTTCTATCTCAATAATGAATTATTTAAACTTTAAGTAAATAAAATATCACGTTAAATAGGATTAACAAATTAAATAATTTTACTGAAATTCAATAAGAAATGAACAATTATGGTTGATAATTACCTATTGAAAGTGAACTTATGTGACAGCATACTCGTATATGAATTGTATAATTATGTATTCATAGAATACGAATTTCCAAGCTATAGTTTCTGCATAAGACAGACACAAGGACATAAATATGTAACAGTGATTTAAAGCTGTATAGTGGTGTATTTGTGTGCGTTAAAGCAAAAGAATCTTGCGTACATTACTAAAGTGTATTCTAGAAGAATGGAATTTTAGATATTCAGTCAGATTTGTTATGTAAATTGAATAAAATATCCATAAACGACTGATAAACTTTAATATATTGCGATTAACTATAATACAACATAAAAATCTATTGTATTACAGAAGTACCTACTATACGTGATTAAATTGTTTAATTATTATTTCATTGTCATTAATAACATTGTAGGTTGGTATGAATAATTATTTTACAAAAAAATATTGAACGGGTTAATCCCAGATCCCAATTACAGATTATATTGCTCGAATGTTTCTGATGAGAACCAAAGCATTTTTGATAGAGATATACCATTAAAATCTGTCTGGTTTTAGTATTTATTAAAAATTGATTAAAACTTGAAACAATTTTATTAGCACAATTTGTTTATTAGTACTATGAAAATAAATAAAAATTATTAAAATAATCGATGGATTAGAAACTGAAAAGTATTTTTTGTGCATTTTTTAAGTTATTCTAAAAATATAGATATATGGTTAAAAAATATTAACATTGTAATTCATTTTAGTATGTTGCAAACTGCACAAGCTTTAAATGCCAAACACGAAACGTTGGATTATGCAATACCGACTTGTGCAAGGTGCAGTTTTACACGTGTGAAAGATCTTGATTATGCTTAAGCACACGCATAACATGCCCTGTCTTCAAGCTTTATATCACCTTTCGTCAACAATTTTATTAATTTTTGATATTGTTTTTTAAGAAAGTACATTGAACGCAGTTAAAATCGAAGTTTGTTCTAACAATTTATAAATCAATATTATATAAAATCACCCCCCCCCCCTTCTAATTACCGTAAATTAGAATATCTCACTACGTATATCGCTTAACTTCCTAGTCTATATTATAAGGTATTATTTATGTACCTATAGTTCACTTTTAATTTTTTTTACTGTTTCAAAAAGGAAAAGTTATAATAAATTCATGTGCCACCTAAATGAATTACTTGCGAGAATTTATTAATTTAAGTGTAATAAATCAAGCAATTTTACTTTTCATAATGAAAGCATTATAACTTTCGTCGTTATTTATAGTCTTAAGCATTATAAGGAATAAAATTTACAAAAAAATTGTTTTATGTGATTAATGAAAAAGTAATTAATTCACTACTTAACGGAATTTTATGTCACAAGAGTTGAAGAAAATTTATAAATACATATATGAATGTATGGTACTTTGTCTGAATTATTGAAGTATATTGACATATATAACATCAATTAATCACAATTAGTATAATTTGTAGAATAAACTAAACATTTTATTGATAATATTACGTGTATATAAAATTTTTATGCCATCACATAAATGCTACAAAGTTATATTTTACGTAATTTTTCATTTATTTCTTACAAGCTTCGTAATGTATTTTATTAGATAAACTTGAAAAAGTTTTTGAGTTAATATCTAATTTTTTTTCAAAAAAGTTATAGGTTACTCTTCATGATCTATAAATATATTTTATTGCTCGTTAAACTTCAAGTACTTACAATAATATACAAAGTTTTAATTTCAAGCATATTGACGTTGTTATAAATATGAACACGATTTTTAAAAATACAAAAATAAAAATTTGTTACAGAACGTTTTGTAAAATACTAAACAACTTACTATAATAATTAAAGGTTCATTATTACACGATATTATCTTGTTTTAAAATACACCTTCTGCTGTCGTCTATTATATAAGTTTTATTGTTATTAAATCTTAGATATTAATAAGTAGGTACTAGAATTTAATTCACATTGTGTTAATAAAAATTATATAGTAAGGTAGGTTCGCCAAATAGGGCCCACCCCCTCTTAAATGTCTCAAAACTGTAAATTTCAGTTTTTTTATTTGATTGTCTTAGTTAAGATACACTATCTAGTGACAATAAGCCATATTATATCATTATAATGCAGGGATATTAAAGTTATAAACCATTTACCAACTTTGAATGGGTACTGTCACGTCGGATATAAATTTTAGGTTACTAGATTATTACATTTTATTTAGAGTCAAGTTAATCTTTTTTTTACTACTTTGCATGATTTTTTAGCTAAATGTATTTGCTTTCAAATTATGTTAATTGCATCTTTCTAAACATACTACTAACATTAATTTATAACAATAATGTAGGGGAAATTGAGTTCTTCCCGGAGTGTCCTATAAAGGCCCGGCGGGTCTTGTTTGGACCATTGTTTGGAATTTATTATAATAAGTGCACCAGTCACACGGAAAACTATCTAGTCTCATAAGTTAGCAACGAAAAACAATAAGGGTTCACGAAAAAAATCTTAAGGCTTAATGCCTAAAGACAAAGACATACGGTTTTTGTGCCCAGATTGTGATAATTCTGATTAAATTTAAATTTCTTTTGTTATTTTGTTACAAAATATTCTTTTTGTTCTTTATTATTTACGCAAAATGTTTAATTTAGTTAACAAGCAGTTGTTTGCTAAAAGTTTACGCGTGGGCCTTATTGGAACTTCGCATGGGCTTCATTTGGTACAGCGTGTTCTTAATAAGGCCCACAAAGAGGTATTGTTTATTTTCGTTTTACCAATATGTAAATATATATTTTTCAAGAAATAATTATTCTGGTTTAACCTAGACATATGACAGCATATTTTCCTATCTTTTTTAAAATTTTTAAGTTGATGTAACGCAAAGAAAATAATACTATTCCTTAAGTGGGCCTTATTTGGTACACTTGCCTTAATAAGAAAAATAAAAAATTTACATAAAAAGAAGAGAACACCAGATGCTTCTTGCGGAACACCATTTGAGATATTATTACTTCTGACACCATACCAATTGACATACTATTGCAAAGTATTGTTTTGATCTTTTAGATTTTCAGATTATTAAACAAATCTACCCATATCAGGATTGCTTTTCAAAAACGGTTAGGTGTAAAAAAATTTTTGATCATAAAAGCCTACATATATAAAGATTCCAATGGTAATATGAGCATTCCCCGTAAATGTTGGCATTCAGAAAGTTTCCTCCGAAATATCGAAAACTCCAGATTTTCAATTGTTTGCGTCCCAGAGGAAACTTTTCCAACAATTCGAAGAAATCGCCACGTGAAGCATTAGAATGCCTAAAGTGCACATTACACGGGGCCTTCGGCTGCAGCAACTTCTGTGCAGAACGGTATACGCAAAGCGCAAATACATGAACTCGTCTCTACGCAGAAATTGCATGCAGCCGAACGCCCCGTGTAATGTGCACTTTATTAGTGTAAGAAAATTGGGCACATTTTGATCAAAAATATCCAAAATCGGTTTTCTGCAATTTTTCGACGGATTTCGTTAGGTAATTGTTCGTACTTTAACATACTAATAAACGTCCTCTCTGAACCCTGAGCTTCTTACCGAATTCTTCGTCTGAAGTTGACATTTTTTATGAAGAAGTGAAAATGATGTTTTTCGACAAAATATTTTTAAAGAAATTTCTATTTCAGCTATATTGTTATCATATAACTCATTAAAAAAATTAAAAACACTTAAAATATTTTAACAACATCCTCAAATCATGAAAAGAAGAGTTTCCTAAAAATGGTCTGAGGGTTCTAATTTTTGGATATGTTTTAAGGTTTAGGGTCCTAATAAAAACTCTGAGTTGGTGACCTCGGCGACCGTCCGGAACAAAAATGGCGAAAACAAAATATTTCTTCGCAATATTTCCTTACCATCAGTTGACTTTAGGACGAAAATGACTTCTATAAATCTTATAGGGAATAAAATTTACTACAACTTCTATCTAAGGTATTTTTCTCTAAGTCGAATAGTTGCTTAGCGCCAGCACTGTTAAATAGAGCACATTTTTGGAAATTTCAAAAACGCTCGATTTTGACCTGACTTTTTTTTATACTTTTTGGTTACTCTTTGTAAAAAAGTCTATTATATGATAAATTCTATTAATATATACTCTATTATAAAAAAAGTCAGGTCAAAATCAAACGTTTTCGAAATTTTCAAAAATATAACAGCAGATGTTACAACAAATGTAATAAATTCAAAAATTTAACAGTGCTGGCGCTCAGCAACTATTCGACATAGAGAAAAATACCTTAGATAGAAGTTGATGTAGTACATTTTATTCCCTATAAGATTTATAGAAGTCATTTTCGTCCTAAAGTCAACTGGTAAGGAAATATTGCGAAGAACTATTTTGTTTTCGCCATTTTTATTAAAATGGCGGCACTTCCGGACGGTCGCCGAGGTAAAGAAATTAGAAATTTCTTTAAAAATATTTTGCCGAAAAACATAATTTTCACTCCTTCATAAAAAATTTCAACTTCAGACAAAGAATTCGGTAAGAAGCTCAGGGTTCCGAGAGGACGTTTTTTAGTATGTTAAAGTATGAACAATTACCTAACGAAATCCGTCGAAAAATCGCAGAAAACCGATTTTGGATTTTTTTTCGCAATTTTCTTACACTATATCCCGGAGCACCCGAATTGCACCACGAAAAGATTAGTTCACAAATCTCCTATCCGAATTGCACCACCGTAATTTCAGGTAAACACCTCACCAAGGGTCGGTCGTCCGAATTGCACCACCTCTATTGTAATATTTTAGGTAAGGTGGTTTTATTGTTAAAAGTTAAAGCACAATGCTGGAGTTTAACCTGATGCCTCCTACATGTAACATCGATTATTTTTTGTTTTTACGCGATTTTTTGGGGGTGAAACGTAATAGTTTACTGCCCCATACCGCAACTATACTTTTTAATGCTATTTCGAGGGTCTCTCACATCCCGGTTGCCTTGATCCCGGTTTTCTTGATCGGAGGCCCTTCTCGTATGTGTAGCCTAGTAACCAGAGTCAAAACCGCTCTGGAGGGGTGCAACCCGGAGCGGAGCGGAGGGGCGCCCCGGAAGAGTAGGTTTTGACGATGGATTACCCTCCTTATCGAATGCACACCCCAAAATTCGAAGGCAAAAAAAATGTAATTTTTTCACTGTTTTGGGTTATTATTTTATTAATACCTGCTCCGACCCTGTATAATATAATATGAATTAATATATTAAACTCGAAATTTAAATTGCAAAGAATTTAGATATTTGTGTATTTATTTGTTTATATTATCTGTTTGCTTGTGATACCTGCTTGGTTTGCTCGTGGTGCAATTCGGTAAAGCGATTACGGAACGACATTTGACCGTGGTGCAGTTCGGTCAAGGGATTACATTTACCTGGGTACAAGAAATGACCCCTGATAAGCCGTGGTGCAGTTCGGGTAGCACCCTATATCCCTTTAAGGGTCCCTTCGAAAAAATAAGGGGCTACAATTTTTTATCCAAGTAGACCGCACCATTGTTGATACTCCAAAGATGCTGGGGGTTTGCCTGGGACCAGTAATGAACTTTGTGGATGTTGACTTCTATACAGTGCTTTTAAAAGTAGCCTCGTCGCTCCATAAAACTGTCCTAGGAAAGTGAAGGCCCTTGTTTAATCACTAAGTACAGAAAATAATAAGTGGACTTTAAAAATCATTTTCACGTAATTCTTGGTGCATGTTGATGTGGCATGGATGAAACTGATGATCTTTCAATATCCTGTAGACACTTCGTTGACTGACACCAAATTCTCTTTCAAGTCTTCTTGTCAAAACATGCGGATTAACAATTACTGCAGCAAGATTACCAGCCATTGCTTCGTCGTTCTCTTACCCGCAGTAACACTTGATTACTGAGGTTAATTTTTGGCTGCACTTGACCTAATAATAAGACGTGCAACCAACCGCCGGAACACATTGAAGGACTGACGGGCACGCTGAGGATATTTTTCAACATCAAATCGTCCAGCGGCTCTGTAATTTTTACCTCATTCTCCTAATACCATTAACATATCAAAAGCTTCTAATTTCAAAACTTACATTTTTTTAATTTTTGATTTACATCTTATCGGAGAGCTGTGCACAAAGACTTGTGAACTGGAATTTTTATCATTTCTTAACTTTAAAATTGAAAACGTCTAGTCCTTGTTCAATGTAAAGGGGTGTTGGCAATAAAATGTTTTTCCTTCAAAACTTGCTTATTTTTGAAAAACCTTTTCAACGATATTATTTTCGACCCCTCGAACTATTTGTAAATTTGGAGTTTTCAACATTTTAGAGCAAAATTTCAGGATGCCAACATTTCCGGAGAATGCCTGTATCACCATTCGATCCTTCATGTAGGCTTTTGTGATCAAAACTTTTTCTCGATCTTCTATACTGCCGTACTAAGCACAAAGGGGGCAACTAACATTTTTTTGAAAATTTAATTATAAACTTTAAACCATTTGTTGTCTTATCCTTAAGTCATTGCAAAATTTTCAACTTAATATTTGCGCGATTTCTTACTAAAAAACGCTCAGCGTTTTTAGTGTACCTACCTATTTGCATTTTTAATTTGAATTACTAGGCTATTCTTTTGTATGTACTGTTTGCTAAGAAATTTTATTATATCTACATGTAGATACGACTTTCTACCTTAGTAAATAAAGTTACAACAATATCGATTAGTAATTGATTAGCAGCTTAGTAGATACGTTATAATATAGTAGCTTAATAAAACTATACGTTAAGAAAATAGAGTTACTTCCAAAATTGACGAAAATAATTGATAAATCTCCAATAATTTCTCACATAAAATCATTCAACATTTCACACTAGCTACCGTTCACATTACCGTAAAATTAAGACACGAAGATTGTGAGCTTTGCGAGCATTTTAAACAACATCCTTACACTTTTGAGAATCCTGATGCTGACTGCAGCGATTTCATAGTTTGGAGTGAGCACTCAATAAAAGAATCAATTGTAAGAAGTCGATACTCTCAAAACAAGGCAAGGGAGTTCCATATAGTGATGAAATTATGTACAGTGTCGATTTGCAAAAAGTAATATTGCTGTCTAAATTGAATATATTTAAGAACGTTATATTTCTTCTACGCGTTTCTGCCTATAATGAAACATTTGTCATGGTCGGTGGTTCAAAGAACAAATCAAAGATAGTTCCAGTAATCTGGCATGATGCCACAAAAAAGGTGAAATATTCAGAACGGATTTATTTACATGATATTGTTTCAGTCTACATAGGCTCTTCGTGGAAGTAACATAAAAAGAGATTATGAAAATAAAGATTGGAAAACACTAGATTTTTTTCAGATAAATATTTTGAAAAACGGAAAGATTCCAGGCCGTTCAAAACGGGAAAACCCGAAAGGGATCTCTATTGAAAGGAAGAATTCCGTCATGAAATTAATAAGAGGAAAATAGTCTATTATTCCATATTGGAGTTCTGGCAGTCACTGCCCCTCAGTAACAATAAAGGGAAGGCGAAGAGGACCCTTATGATATTGATCTTGAACAGTCGGAACATAATTAATTTGTTCTATACGATAATTAAATAAAAATTATATTTTGCATTTGATTAATAAAATATACCTAGTGTTTTACTTATTTGTACTTGACTACTAATTTGTATCATTTTTAATTTATTTGCACATTAATAAACCTTTTGGTAGTATCTGATGCGTATATAATATCGTCCCCTTAGTGCTACAACTAGGTAACTCGAATTTGCGATATTTTGAGTTAGCTACTTGTACCCACCTAATTTTAACCACTTTCTTTAGTGATACGTACAACTAAATATTATGTTGTATTATGTTTCTAAATATCAAATATCCACTTAATTTAATCCTTTTTGTGCTATTTTCGACTTTAAACTCAAGCTATTTTTTATCAGTAATTTCAAGTTACCTAGTTGTAGCACTAAGGGGACGATATGTAGATACAGTTTATGGCCTTAGTAATAAGCAGTTACAATGATTTCGCTTAGTACATCATGCTAAATTTCTTACATAAAATAATTTTAACTGAGTTCTTTTTTAGGAAATAAGTAAGTACTTTTTGACATTTTAAGGCTTAACAATAGATTAATCTACATAAAACCTAAATAAAATTATATAATTCACTGTGACAAGCCAACTTATCTGATTAAAGCAATGATTTTAAACAAAATCATCGATTTCTCGGTTTTGTGCATAACATTGTTATTTTTCTGTACCATGCAATACAGCAGTAAAATAAAATATTAATTAAACTTAAAAATATTAAGGTAATTAAAATTTAATAATTATTTTATTGTTATCTGTACACGTATAACGTTTAAATGATTTAAGACAAATTACACACTGTCTGACATACAATTCATATTTTGATTGCATTTATAAAATCAAATAAATCTGTTGACGCTGTAAAATAAAAATACTATCGCATGATGGTATAGACAACCATAAAACTCAAGAACATTGTCACTGAATTAATGTTCATTCATTGAATACTTTTATGAATATCTCGCAATTAATTAAATTTGCTTTCGACACAGAAAATTTTAATTCTCAAAATTTTAACATTATTATATAAAATACTCAGTAGCAGGTATGTACTAAGTATACATACATTAGCCTTAATATAACATAGTATTTATTATAGATAATACGGTTCAAACTCAGGGCGACCGTATGAAGCGTTAGATGCATGCCCTCGCTACTCCAGAGGGCAAAAGAGAAAATAAAAGAGCCACTAGTTCTGGCTAGATGTTATCAAAGTAATACAGGGGGAGCTAAAAAGATGCTCCGAAGAGCAAAGCGATGTAGATGGTAGTATAAGCGCCATGTAGTTTAAATTATCACCCTGTTCAACGTAAAACAAGAAACTACCAATGAAATTACGAAAATGTGGTTCACAATTACAATAACCAAAAGTAATGGGAGAACTACCATAAATAACATAAGAGTATCAACTCGTCTCTGGTCAAGTTCAATAAATTTCCCAATGGTTGCAAAATTCTTGCACAATATCAGGATTACTCTTTTCCAAATATTTCGATAACAATACTTATCGAACATTTAATTACGCCTAGCAAAGTAGTTAAAGGCAAGACATTATTCCAAACAATTCTCACAAAATATAATGTAATCAACCAAAGCAAAAGTATAAACGGAAAATATATACCTTGTTTGCTCGGTTGAAATCGTGTTCTTGTAAAACCAATGCAAGGACCACAAAATGTTTGCTCGGTTGAAACGTGTTCTTGTAGAACCAATGCAATTCGTTACAAAAAACCTTATGAGCTCTTTACTTGGCTGGATGATTAACTGCTAATTGGTAGACAAAAGTTATAAAGCAAGTGGACTGTATTGTTTTTATTCATGGAATAAATCGGTTAGCATAATTGTAAAAAACATGTATTTCTGACAATCGTAACTTAAATTCATCTCGAAACATAAACGTAATCATGGCAATTGATAAACATAAAATTGAAACATTAAAAAGGGGCTGCCATGGACAGTTGTAGTCTAAAACACACACATGATCTTAAACAACCTTATCTTTCAAATGCCTTCTGGTAGGTGTTCGATAAGATTGAAACAGTTGTAAAACAAACAATGGTCGAAAATGCACCAAACTTGTAGAAAAAGTTTTATCAAACTGACGACGGTAAGCGATATAGCATATAAAAAGAAAACAAAACAAAACATCCAGATGCTTTTGAGGGTCGCTTGATAAATGCAACTTGGGAAGTAATTAATATATTTGTACTCGCCAATTGGACGTGAAAATCCTATAAGAGAAGTTCGGATATAGATACGCTTCGATAAAGAAAAATAATCAAACTAAAAAAAGAATCCAAAAAAACAAATTCCAGTAACGAAACAGAGAATAAGATGGATGGGATAAATACTTACTTAGAAGGAGTAAAAAGGAAACAATAAGAGCAGTAGTAGAGTAGAAATCATCTGGTGAGAGAAGAAGAGGAAGACCAAGAATTAGATGGTGGGATATGGAGTGGAGGAGGATTTGAAAAAGATGGGAATACAGAATTGGAGGATGAAGTGCGGTAATAGGGTCGAATGGAGGAATATCGTTAGCGAGACGAAAACACACAGACACCTATAAGAATGAAAAGCGATGAGGAGTCATCCACCTCAAAATAAGAATTGCGAAAACTTCGTCATAAGTGGTTATATTCCGTCAGGAATGATACCTGGATTCATTTATTCATATAAAAATAACATACCTAAAGAAATTCCGACAGAACATCACCCAATCTCACCAGGTTAGCAACCTACGGACATTTGTAGTATACATTGCTCACATAATCACACAAATTAGCCTCGGATATGGACAGGATATTACGATGACGACCCGGCAAGCGAACAGGACACCCAATTTTTATTATTTCTCAAATTTGGTACAAGATTACACACATAAAAGATTTATGTTGTGGTAAATAATCGATATATTTGTGTAGAATTACAAAAGTTTAAAATGACCTCCTTATTTCTCTTCTATTATTTGGTCCCACATTCCGGCGTTAAAATTCATATATGCGATTACCCTGTACCTTTGAATTCCCCTTAAGGAAATGTGACTTCGTTTTTTTTCACCTTTATAGTATATGCTGTGTCCTTCAAATTATCCCTGATATGAATTGCTCCGTTTTCTGGTGCTCACTTTTATTGCTACTCTGTCCCTCAAAGGAATTCTCTTATTGAAATAGCCCCAATAAATTATTTAATTAGACCGTAATTTGATAAAGTTTTATCTTTTCTTTTATTAGATAATTTTTTTTTATATTTTAATATTAGTTGACTAAGTTTGATTGTTATAATTTAGAGTCATTAATCTTTATCCTTTTTCTCACCTCTGCTATGAATTGATCTTTCTTTTATTTAATTTGCTTGATTATTTTTCATCCAACGAAATTTCCACACAATATTGAAACGTTTATATAATTAAATTGACAAAATTTGCTCAAATATAATGAATCCTTTTAACACATAATTAATAATAATTAACGTTCAACAAATAATAATAATACTTAACAAACAAAATTAATTAATTAGCCTTGACACAACAACGATTACTAACTTTTATGATTGTTCCTTCTTCATTTCTTCAGTCTTTCGTGCCCATCTCTTATTCTACCTTACTATATACTAGTTTTATTTTTCTGCTAAATTGCTTCCAGAATTTTACATTAGTCAATTGTCGCAATTTATTTCCATTTAAATTCCAAAATCTTGTTTGAATTTTCCAGCCTATTCACCGCTGAATTTATTGAGATTGTACACTCAATATTTTATTTGTCTTTTTTCCATAAATTTCGTATCGTTCGGGAGGATTTTTTTATCATCTTTCCTCATCTGATCTCAAAAACTTATTATTATCTTGTGTCCAAGTTACCCCAAATATTCCCGTTAAAACAATGCTTTTCTCCGCCATTCATATTGTTCTCCTGTTTTCTTTTCATTAGGGCTTCTACATAGATAAAGGGTGTCCAAAATTGAGGTATCATTTTAATTTTGCTGCCATTTTTTTCTACTTGTAACTTTTATTCGAAATTTTTATTTTCAGATTCTAAATACATTCCGGATAGTTAATATTAACTTAAATATAAATTAAATAAATTAAATAAGAAAAACAATGGATCTTTTGAAAGAAAAGTTCGAAAATCGCATTATTTCTCGTATATAGAGGAAGAGTAAATTGGCCACCAAGATCGTGCGATTTGACACCTTTAGATTTTTTTTTGTGGGGTTTTTTGAAATCGAAAGTGTACAGCAATAATCCCACAACAGTTCAAGAGCTTAAAACCAACATTATCGAGCAGATATCAACCATTGACAACAGTTTATTGAAAAACGTGATTGATAATTTTGGTAAAAGATTGCGAGCCTGCCGAGCCAGTAGGGGGGGGTCACTTGACCGACATAATTTTTCATTTTTAACCGGAACCTAGTTGTAATAAACTGATATAAAAATATTTTTAATATCTGAAAAAAAAGTCTTTTTTTTATTAAAATTAAAATGATACCTCAAATTTGGACACCCTTTACAATGCACCACTTTCCAATTTGTTTTTTTTTTTCACAAACCTTATTTATTCTAATTTTCTAGATGTTATCATTTATGTTTACATTTTAATTTTAAAAGATATTTCGTTGGATTTTATTAGTAGCATTCTGGGTATCATCGTTCTTATACCAATTTTAATATAATTTTTTATTATTGTAACTGTAGTATAAGTATAATTATTATAACTGAAATATTCACAAAAATTTATATAGGTAATTTTATAATGTTTGGAACTATTTGTTCCACATGTTAAACAGTACTTTTCAGGTGTTACTCGATAATTTCAGGTTTATTTAAAACGTAAAAAAGATCTGTGGATAATAAAAAGTAACAATTATTTTATATAATTGAATTAATTATTCAATTGAATAAAAGATTAATCCCATGCAAAACTGAATCTTTGCACGAGTGAGCAAGGTAAATTTTCTTTCTAATAAGTAAATAATATAAAACTTCTTTTCTTCCTTAAAATTTTTTTTTCAATTTATTCTCTTTCATATTCACCCAAGAAGAATTATCGGTTTTAGCTAGAACGATATTGGATCTGTAAAGATGGATGCCAGGTGATACTAATTAATAATTATCTTGCATTTCCTTCAAATTTTCAAACCTCAGTAATCTAATTGTTATAATAAATGAGCACCATTTTTTACGTTTAACAAAGAAACTAATTGTAAGCCGTTATAGTTAGTGCAAAAATATGCTGATTTGGCTACTTTTTTTGAATGATAACCCAACCTTAATGAGTAAAATAGAACTAAGAAATTATTAAATTTACAAAATTCTTATTTAAGGAAAGTGTGAAACCAATTTATTACGTATATTTATAATAAAAGTAAACGATGATATAGGTACCTACATAAAAACCAAGCAATAATAAACTTCCGAAGAAGTTTTGAATCAAGTGACGTTGATGGTAATTTCACTATTTTCACACCTCAGTGTCAAACTTGTGGTGGGTGTATCTACTTTATAATATGTATTACTATTATGACAATAATAATAATGAGCTTCCAGTTTGATACCCAACAAACATTTTAGCTATTAGCAAGCTGCTAGCTATTTTTAGCAGCTAAATAACCCATTTAACAGGCAAAAGTATTTGTTGGGAAGGTCAAAATAGATTTCTTCAGGCTACCCCACAATTTTAGATTAACAATATTTTCTTGGTTGAAATATCAATGTCAAACAGTTTATTTCGAAAACTAGTTTTACCATCACCGTTTAATAGATAGTATAAATATGGGATGTCAAGTAATTGATTCATATGTAAACTTGCTCATTTTACTTTTCAAAATTTGAACACTTCCTGTAATTGAGAATAAAGAATCCCAAACAATTAATGATGTCATCTGCAACCCCATACAGTTCTTTCAAGTTCACACTACAATTATTAAATTTGATGATCCTATACAGTTATGCAGTCATTGTCTATGGTTACAAAGTTGAAAAGCAAAAATTTCAACTACATCAGTTATGCAAATTGAAAATATCGGGCTGAGGTTATAGAACCCTGTGGCACGCCAGAAGTAGGTGAGAACATCTTGAATCGATATCCCACGTAATTCATGAATTGTTTGCGAACAAATTTGATCTAATTAAATCCAGAGCTTGATTAGACCTGCCTACATTGTGCAGGTTTAAAAGTACAAATACATGGAATTTATCTATGTATGCAGCTTTTAAGAACGCACGGTGCAGATAAGGCTTAAGTACCTACATAGAACATAGTACATAATATTTATATCGTCGTGTACAGAACAATTTCAGATATTTTTCATAAATTATTCAAAATCGAGATTGAACGATAGTTATTTCTCGGATATGAATAAAATAAAAGATAATAATTAAAAATAAGTATAAGTAAGTATATAAATAAGTAAGTATTTTAGTAAAAATACAAAAACTGGGAAAAGAATTGTTGAAAACCTTAAAATAGTATATTTCTTAAGATAAAATACTCAGCTGAAAATATTCTATATACATATTTGGCGGAATAAAAATTTGAAACTGGAAAGGTACATAATATTATATAATTAATTTATTGTGAAAGCTAGGTTATTTATTACCTAAACAATATTACTAAAATTGTCAGACGTTTCGGGCCATTTATTATCGGCCCATTTTCAAGACTTTTGAGGAGACAAAATGAAGAAGTCGTCTGGAACAAAGAAAATAGTATAGCACTTACTGCCATTCGGAAACCCTTATAAATGTTATTAATTTAATCTACCTTATGAAATGGTCGCCAACATCCGGTAACGGATAGGCACGCGAAGAAGAAGAAGATGAAATGGTTTTTTAATTTACATTTCTTATTGAAAATGAACCAATAATAAACGATCCAAAACGTTGGACAATTTTAATAACATTGTTTAATAACCAATACCTTAACTGTATATTAAATCACTATTAATTAATGAAAGGTTGCCATTTGTTAACAGTAATTGTCAGGAAATCAATTGCATAATAAAATTTTAATTTACAACCAAAGGAATATTTCCATGATTTAAACAAAGCACCCTGCCTGGTACTACGAATATTAATATTATGATGCATTGATTATTACAAAATTACCTCAATATTTTCTAATTTACATCGAATTATAAGTAGTAACATGCAAACTTTTTTTTATATTTAAGATGAAACTTAATATAAGACGAATTGGTTTTTAACGAATTTTTAATTGGAGAGCACATTAATATTGCGTCCTATTTGGAACGCGCTCTTTTGGTTTAATAATATAATAAAAGAAAATCAATAATTTAAATTACTACATACTGTAATAAATTGCTATATTAGTGTAAAAATCGTTATTAATTATATTTGACCAAAAAAAAATGTATGTAATAATTATTATGGTAAGCAATAAATATTTTGTCATTGTTCATAGTCATCAAGGACCCAAAACTGGCTACATACATATTTACTGATATACATCACCACTAATAAACAATAGAATTCGCTTTTTTAATAAAAAATGTATCATTAAGCTTAATGTTCGCCTGATGTTATACCATACCTACACCTTTAAATAACTAACCTAAGATTTTCTGCTCAATTAAGTTTAGAGTAGCATAATAACAGGGTACTTACGTGGTTTCGGCTGGTAATATTTTGCACTTTTGGTAAGGAATGAAATGGCGGTGATTTTCTTATACCGAAGAAGAGGCGAAAGCTGCGGTAAGGTGATTACAGGCCAACTGATGGCTTCATTACCCAACCACACCATGATGACCCACATTTAAACTACCCTGAACTTACATACTAAAGCAAACATTATACAATTAAATTTGATACGGTAGGTTCGTAATTCTTAAATATAAAAAAAATCAATATTAATAATTGAAAAAAATAAACCGGAGTATTTTATCTATTATGAGAACATGAACTGAACTAATGAGGTCACATTGCGCGGTCTTTGGTCACCCAAGGCAAAGCATTTCATCTTCAACTAATTACCTTTTAGTGCAAACCTCTGAACGCTTTTTGTGCGGTCAGAGCGGCTGATAATTCATTCGTTTTCATATACACAAAGCTGATTGTCGAGTTTTCACGGTGAATCGTATGCAGAAAAGTGTAAAATCTTTATATGTTTATTACTATAAGTAACTACAACTTAATCTTTTTTTTGAAAAATTTTCGTTTTATTTAGTATCTATTTCATCACTATGAAAAATAATAACTATGTCGATTCTACCATGAAAACTTGCTTTAAATTGTAAAATGGATTATAGATAACAGCCACGGGAAACGGTCAATCAGCGAGACTTACTATTAATATAAAATCGGTTCTTCAATCACAGTGTCTGATAAATTTAATAATCGCACAAGAATACCACGTTTTATTTATTAATTAAATAACAATAAAACAAGCAAGATTATATAAATAACAAATTAGTATAATTTGTTGGTTAAAAATTAATAGACAAATTAAAACATAATAGTAGAAGAAATAGTAATAATTATTGAACATATTTAATAAAATAAGATACCTATGATTAGTATTATCCTATCCTAGTATTAACCAAGTTATATGTGTATAATTAAACGAGTTTGCTATAAAAGAAAATCTGATATTTCTAATTTAGATTGAGTTAGAAAGTGTTAAATCGATAATTATTACTCCGGACGGATTACATATTTGAAAACGTTCCAACTTGGCGTAACAAGTAAATAAAAAATAAGAACTAATATACCGTAGGTAGTAGGTACCTAAACATTAAATCCAATTGGCACATTAATCTTGTAACTAAAATTAAGAGTCCTAAATTGGCAATTTTAATATAAGTAATAATATTTTCCTGAAATAAATAATTCAGCTTTAATTAATTTAAATTCTCTTATAATACTTAAATATTTATTAATCCTTGGTTATAAACTTAATTGCTATTATATTTATGCAAAACTTGAGTAAAATTATAAAACTTCAAAATTTAATTAAACATTATAAATAATCGTTAATTGGTCTGGAACGCTTTGAGGTTCAAGTGCAGTCGTAAAAGTTTAATAGTAATCCAAAAACATGATCTTAAATTAATTAACAAATTTAAAAATGCTAATAGATATTTATTTTATCACCAATTAGTTATCAATTTTTTTGATCAAAAAATTTAGAATTAGTGTTTCATTTAATGTGCGATTTTCAAAACTATTCGATGCTTTGAATGTTAATTGGTTTTCAATAAAGCTGATTAAATTTAAAATGCATTTATTATTTCAAGTTAATAGATATTAGAAAAAAGGAGGTGCTATCGTGATTTCAACTTTATCGTTGAAGAGGTGTTGGGGGCGGGTCAATCACATCTGGAATCTGGACCTCACACAGACTAACCGTAAATTAACTTTTTTTTTTAAATCAGCCTTAAGGTCAGTTATAAAATTATCATTTATTGGAAACTTATTAGACATACAAAATTCATGGTGATTATTAATATTAACTTCGGAATTTTTATGTTTAAATGTCGTTATTATAGCAGATCATTTGGGTATTTGGATTTTATTATGTAAATATATATTTACAATAATATAAACTGCATGGCAACTTTGTGTGCTCAGTAGCGGACGTAATCCCACGTTAAACTATAGGTTTTATGTGCATAACATATTCATCCTTTTTGGAATTAGGATTAATATCTTTTTACTAATTATAAAATAGGGTCTGCAAAACTAAAATAAGAGGTTTTAATTTCAAAAACCCATAACGAATGACATGGCTCGATCTTATTCATGATTTTACTCTTGAACCTGATCTCATCAGACTGATTTTACGTTGCGCTTTCTAGCTACCAACGATTACTACTTTGAAATTAGTTGAAAAAGTTCTTATCTTCTTACTCACCTAACCTAAACAAGGCCACGACCTAAACTTAGACAGAAACTGGAAACACACAAACAACCTTCACAAATAAAATCACAATCCACAAACTAGAGGATCAAGATATCGATATTGCATGCATTAACAAACGCACTGGCAAAAATCTAAAAACATAAAATGCTTAATAGGTATAAGCGGCTACAAATGAATATCGTTCTTTGCTACATCCTAGCACATGCATGGAGGTGTGGCTCTTTTCTCAAACAACAACTGGATATTATGTACACGACTTCCTGGAATATCTGCAAAATCAATTGAAATAGAAGGCAAATTTGCAGTCTGTTATGTAAAACAAGTGAACACGATTATCATATCAAGCTACGAATCACCAACAGATAACCCCAACAACTATTTAGAACTACCTGAAGAAATTATTACAGATTTAACCAAACCGTATAACTCACAAATTAAGGTAAATTCAATATAGACCTCAAGTCAAACACGACCACGAAAAAAACAATATCTGAACCGACAGGCCACAAGTAAAATATATCCTCAACCTACATCGACAACATTTCCACAAATTTCGATTACACCTCCGGTTACCCGAAACAACCGCTTCCGTTCATAAATCAATTTACATCGAGTGGCATACAAATCAAGAAAGGAAACGAGACAAAATGAAAAAAGAAAATTCTCAAAAATGTTGATTGACAAATTGAAACAAAACATCAGAACATGAAGTGGGAAAATGTGTATCACGAACCAGGTCCCAACAAGAAATGTCATTAACTTATTCAACAAGAAGATTCAAGAATATATCTACAAATGGATCAGACTCATGCAGATCTTACATACAAAACATAACCAAAAACAAACAAAAATTTTTTGTATAATTAAAATTATAACTCAAGCAGAAACTTTCACCACGGGAACACTAATAAAAAATTTTGCAATTACTGTATTAAAAGTAACCATTTGATCGAAGAATGCCGGAAAAGGGAGAACAATAATAATAGAATCACAACTCAAACTAATAATCCAAATATCAAAAATGTACCTCTTGTTGGCGATTCTGTGGTCCATTTAAACTACAAAATATCCCAAGTAAACGCCGCACTTGTAGATTATAATGGCGCAAAAACAAAATTTTAGGAAATAGATCATCTTACTTATAAAATTTTAAATAATTGTACAGAACTCAAAAATGAACTTAAATTAACAGATATCGACAGCGATATCGATTGCTTCTTTTATTCTTTGATGAAATTAATTAATTACTCAGCTCCAATTTTTAATTTTTAAACAGTGAACTTAATTTCGTATTCTTGAGGATATGTAGATCGTCAACCGAATCTATTGAAGTTCTTCGCGCACGCGATGCTTGGGGAGACGATGACATCATTTTTGCACACCAATACGATTATTGCGTATGTTTGCATACACAACAGAATCCACATTGGGTATCTAACGAAAATATTCGAACCGATCTTCTGAATCCGGAAGAAAAATCATTCATACTCGAAATTTGCACTGAATTTAATGACCATTTTTACCTCCCAAATGACGAGTTAACGTCGACAAAAACTGGGACACAAGAAATAAAACTCTGAAACGAGACTCTTTGTCAATTTAGAAACTACAGATACCGCGAAAATCACGATATTTAGTTACAAAAAAGAAGTAACTGAACAAATCGAGAAAATGTTAAAGCAAAAAATTATACGACCATATCTGTATCACCATATTATTCAAGCCTTCTATGAGTAGTACTTAAAAAACCAGGACGCATCAGGTGAAAAGAAATGGCGAGTTGAGATTACAGGGGGCTTAACGATGTAGCTGTAAGCGATGCATTCGCTATATCACTACCAGAAGAAATATTTGATGAAATTGGACTTTGAAAATATTTTACAATACTACTCGATTTAACTAATGGATTTCAGAAAATTGAAGTAAAATCCGAAGACATACCTAAAACTGCTTTTTACACCCCTCTAGGACATTATACGAATGTATACTACAGTTTTATCTGGACTACAAGGCATGCAATGTTTAGTATACGTCGATGATGTTGTTATTATTGCCGCTTCACTGGAAGAACATAAAACCAAATACTAATTGGAAGCTGTACTTAACCGCCTTCGAGAAAAAAATCTACTCCAGCCAGATAAAAGCGAGTTTATATGAAAAGAAATTGTTTACCTAGGGCATAAAATTATCTAAGACGGAATTGCACCCATTGACGAGAAACTTAAAGCCGTCGTTGATTGTCCAATACCTAGAACCCCTATGAAATCAAACAATTTCTTAGATTAATGGGGTATTATAGAGGATTCGTGAAAGATTTCACAAAAATTTCTTAACCCTTAAGATTATTGCTAAAAAAGGATGTACAATTGCAGTGGTTAGCTCAACAACAAGAAGCATTCGAACAATTTAAAATATTAACTTCTTAACCTATTAAATTTTGGTTATATTTTTTATCATAATTACTATATTATTATGATAGTTTGTATTGCTAATGGAACATTTTTTGTATTTTTATTGGATTTCTCATATTTTGTCATTTAAAAATGACCGCTTTAGCGTAGCCTATTACTTTATCACTAACCACAGAATTATTTAATAAAATGTAGGTACATTATAATATGTACCCTGGGTCTTAAAGGGTTAAACAAACCGGTGGAGCGCTGTAAGCAACAACAAACGTGACGTCACACTAAGGATATAACCTCGCTTGACCTCGCTCAGAAATGCTTTGATTTGGTTTTGAACGATAGTAATACATTACAACTAAGTAATAAATAAATTATTTAATCAAAAATAATAAATTTAACGTATTTTAATTAATTTAATCTCGAATTCATTGCTCTGATAAAAACACGTTTATAATACACAATACAAGAAAAATAGTAAGGTTAACTTTTGAATATGGTTACGTACAATATGCAAACACATTAAAAAATTTGTACATATTAATATTATTTCACCAGGATAAACAATAATCACTACCGTATAAAACCCATATGAAAACAATGCAAGTTTTATTTTATCCTTATCGTGACGTCAAATATTTAGTTGATATTACAGCCACCAGGGTGCGTACAATTAATATTTTTCCCCTATTGGAAATGGTTACTTTTGAAAAGAACGCACTCTATAGAGTTTTCCACCTTGAATACGTATTTAGGTTATGGTTGCTAAATAAACATTATTTTTAATGGTTGTACTAAGTATTTCACAGCTAACATCTATATAATCCATTATCCATTACAATAATTCTACTCGTGGAGTCGTATATGGGTGTCCATATGAAGAGCAATAGGGGCAGTTACCTTACCTGGCCTTTCAAACTAAATCTTTTCTTTAAATTAAAATCAATAACTAATTTAAAAAAATAGTAACTAAAACAAATGGGTTAACAAAAGTCAATAAAAAAGTATACAAAAGAAATACAAAATTTCGCTTTTTGGGTGGATTACAAAAATTGTAACCTTCATAAAGAAGGTTAAAGTTATTTAATTATTTTTTAAGAGTTACAATCTTCCATTTGTTGATTGTAAAATTAAATAACTATTGGAATCATTCTATACACAACTGATATTGCAAATCTTTCAGTTTTAAAAGATTAGTGCAACAAATTTTTAAAAATTGGAAAACTGAAAATTACTAATGAAATTGTTAGAATCTGTACCTGTGTAATTTAACTTTTGGCTATACTACGCAATGTTTTTTACTTCTTATTATTGATGGCATTGTTTATTCGAATCTTCTAATAAAATGTATGATGTCGTATACTACCCCTTCCTATTAGAACCAATAGAATTAAATCAGTATATTTGATTAAATTATTTATCAATTTTACTATATTATTCCAGCCATTCTAGATGAAATTTCGCTAGAAGGCAGAAAAAATATTGTAAGTCTGAAAATAGGCTTAAATGTTCCTAAAGAGCTGCCGAACAACATATTAAAACTCCCAAAACCTCAACGTGGGTTTTATTAATAGTTTCTTGTTAAGTCTTCTGCCCAAAACTTTGACCCAGAATAAAAGGCATTGCCGAATAACATACTAATGCCCGGTTTCTGAAGCTCGAGTTATATTAAGGTTAGTTTAGCTTAGTATAACTGCAGATTTTGAGTTTCTATAACGAAAAATAATCTCTGGTCAAAGTTAACCTACGTTTTTATTGGTTGTTAACTTTCTGGAATATGCGCATTGTGGATAACTATAACTTTAAGCTTAGATTAGTTATGTAGAGTATAACCACAGAGATCTTCAGAAACCGGGCATTAAATTCCTAACTGTTTCAGAAACTTCTTTATCATAATTTCCTTTTAGAATACTTACAAAGACAGAAATCAACAACGCAGGAGTTTGCGGTCTTGTAAGTTTTAGTATGTTCTTGGGTGAGTCATTAGGGACCTTTGATCCAATTATTTGATTTACAATATTTTTTCTGGGCCGAAATCTGAAAGTTTTAGGTAAAAGACTTACAAAATACAATTCAATGAAGGCAAAGTTTAAGGTCTTGCAAGTTTTAGTTTAATGTTCAGGGACAGATATTTGAGTCAACTTTTTGAATGAGAATATTGTTTCTGGGTCAAAACCTAAAAGTCCTGGGGTAAATGTTATGTGACATTTTTACTGTGCATTTTAGCATTGCCACTAAAGATTTTTCCATTTTTTGATACACATTATTTGCTTCTTTTTAACTTATAATATTGTGCGTATTCCTTTCGTCCGGAATATACGACTATAAATAACAATAAAAATTGAATCATGGGCGTTTTTTAATCATAATGATTTTGGAACATTTTTGTTTAATTCTTAAAAATAATATTTTAAGATTTGTTATAAACAAAAATTTGAGTTTACCCCTTCGAAAAAAATCCTATGGGCGCCCATGGAGTCGTATACAGTGCATGAATGCAATAACAATTTCCAACAAGAACAAGAATTTTCATTTAAACATTTTTAGTACACACTAATAAAATTAAATAAATTGATTCAAGTTTGTAAGATTCAAAATAAAAAGTTAACTAAAGTGAAAAGTAATTTGAAATTAAAAGTAACTGCGTCAAGTATCACAATATCTTTTTATTACTATTTGATTGCAAAGACAACAAAATATTCCAACGGCGTTAGAAGCAGAAAACATGAATAAAAACGTTGGATACTTGAGAAAAATTATAACGCTTCTTGACAATTTGCCAGAGTCTACACCATGCACAGCACTAATTGCTTTGAATCAACTAACCACATTTTATATGTGCTGAGCGTAGATATGTACACAATAAAAAAGGTTAACACGCCATAAACACCCGACATATTATTGGCATTATCATATAATTTACCACGGCAGTTTGCAATATCTAAAGTTTAAAACTATAGAAGTCAGTGAAGTGTGTGATTAGTCCAGTGATAGAGGGCGCTAAAGAGCTAAGGTGAAAGTACCCGTAATATCGGGTAATATCTTCCCCAAAACAAAATTAAAATTTAATGAGAGCCTCTTTTTTGACGCTATGTCCTTATGGTGGTGAAAATATACAAAAACTGGTTAACAAAAAGCATCAGTTGTTATTTTTTGGCAAAGATATATCTTCATCCGCAATATTATTTATATTGGCTTCGGGGGGTTCCCTTATCTTATAAATCTTCTTCTTTATGACCAATGTTTAGTAGAAAACCACTCTAATAGTTTACCAACACGATTTATACATGTATTTTACTATAAGATTTAATTGATGAATAAGTATAAGAAATTATCGGAGTTTGCTAATATTTACGATAGTGTTTTAAAAGTAAGTTTAATAAATTCATTACGATTACATACATATACATAATAATATTATATGGAACGTGTAATACGATTTGTTAAGAATGGAGGCAAGAATTCTGCAATAAGTTCAAGGGCAATCGTATAATTTCTATTAGGCATAGAAGATTTTTCATTGTTACCTCTAGAGGTAAGATTAGCTCTGCTCGCTAGGTTTTTAACCACTTACACAACTATCTTTAATATGTTTTTACAATAAATAATCTCTTCTATCATTTTAATTTTCAAATTTGCATTAATTGTTAATGAGAAATCTTTCTCTTCATTAATGTCGAATTTTCATATTCACATGCATATAATCGAAAATGGTTAGTTTGCCCACCAATGAAAATTTCACAATCATAAAAATATTACGATTAAAAATTTGGTGCCCTTACGAATTGACCGCCCTAGGCCTGGACTTTGTCGGCCTAGACGGTAATATGCCACTTATACACCGTATAAGACTAGTAGATTATTCTCATGTCTTCCATTTCTTCAAAAATTATCAAAAATGTAATGCTATTAGGCAAATTAATGCATTTGACCATGATAAATTGTAATATAGGAGTATGTAATTTTTTTATAGCATTTCTAGACGTATCTGCAATTTTTGAGATTATAATTGAACGTCAATAGAAATTAACAAATAATGGACTTAACTTTTAAGTAAGTGATAGCAGATTGAAGGTATATCACTCTCACTACATAGTGTTGTATTATCTATACTCAATTAAAATACAAATCCTTATTTAGTTATAGGTATTCATTTAAAGAATTCGATAACGTCAAAAATAATTCAATTAAACAATTGGACTTGGTAAAAGTAAAATGAATTTCTCACGCAATTATTATAGTTAAACTGCAAGTAATAGGTATCTAATTTATTAGCAAGATAGTATCTGGCCGAGTCTGCTAATGGAACAATTGAGACATCGGGCGTGGAAGTGTCAAAAGCTCACTATTGTTGTAACTTCTCACCTTTTAGTGTCCGCCACAAGTGCGTGGGAATTTAAGAGATCCTTCACAAAAGTAGGTACATACTTCATGTTAATGCATTTGATTGTTTTTAATCATAGGTTACAAAAAAAGGCATTTAAACTGTGCTGTTCGTCATTTGATTTATTTTTTAAATGTCGGTGACGTTTGCAAAAATTACTATACTTACTTTGTCAAAAAAGGCAAATTTTTATTTATTATTATCGATACCTACGTCCACCGTCGTCCTTTTATAACGAAAGTATTGTTTTTACCAAGATACACCAATATAGCATTTATGAAAGCAACACAGTAAGCAGCTTTGCTAAACTGGTTGCAATATATAATTTGTTAGAGATATGCAATATTTACATTTTGATTAATTTATTATTATTATTATTACGAACATATTAAGTAAATACCATCATTATCTATTACATTGAGAAAATTTTGATGCCAACAAAATGATTTAAATGAATTAAATGAAATGATAAAGAAAATATTAAATATTCACCAGAAATACCTACAGTGTTTATTTGTGTAATTGAATTACTTTAGAGGAGCATGGGTAGCAGTAAGACACGGGTTACAGTGAGACATTTAAAATATTTTCTATTCAAATCCACTCACACAAATGGCACTTTAATATAATATATTTAACCTTCGAAGGTATCGTTCTATCAAATTTTAAGGTACATTTCGAGGCAATTTTGACAGTTGTGAGGTGGTATTGGTTTCCTAGAGACAAAAGTAATTTCTAACATTTCTAACACTTTCGGTGAATAATTTATTATTATATTTGACTCAAGATAAGTGCATTCACATTTTTGAATAAACAATGAAATTAGAGTATTACTTTCACTTTTGAAAATTTTGGCAATATGGGTATAACAGTGCGACATTTAAAATGGGTAACAATAAGACGTTCTATTCCTAATATTTTAAAGATCTGTTATGTGTAGGAAGTTTTAATTTACCAAGTTTCCTAGAAATTCACCAAATAAAATAATTTTGGAACATTTTCGGACGAAAAAATTACCAGCACAAGAAGAAATTTTCAAAGAACGAATTATAAGATTATCATCATCTTTATGTTTTAGACCGGTGGCCTATCATCACTATCATCAAAAATACATCACTGAATTTAGTCGCTCCATTTCTTTCTGGTGCAACCTACACATCTTCCTCTCGGCTTGTATTGGAACATCTTTTTGGTAATCGGAACTGATCCATTCTATCAAGGTATCAAGGTGCCTTTTCCATGCTGTCACGTAATCTTTTATTTTTTATTGCTGCTGTAGTTGTTCAATTCATTTCTTACGTCAGTATTTCTTTACCTATCTATCCTTTGGTATCCTGCCACTGCGCGTAGGAATTCCATTTCGGCACTCTGAATTCGTCTTTCATTTTCTTTAGTAATCGCCCAAGTTTCATTGGCGTATGTGATGAACTTCAACGAAATATTTTGATTGGGTTTGTTCTTAAACGTTTTTCTTATTGTGTCATTTATGTAATTGAATTTTTCAATTTTATTGGGTATATCGGCCTCTTCAAATATGGACATTATGCAGCCTAAGATGTTAAAAAACTTTACTTGCTCTATCGTCTGATCATTTAGTACTACTTTTGAGCGTGTTATTCTTGTTCTCTGAATGCCAGCACTTTTGTTTTATTTGTAGATATTACCATATTATATTCTTCTATTGTTTGGTTTGGTTTAAAAAATGCGTAGGGAGTTCTCGCTGTTTGCTATTATGCCTGGTCATCCGCAGAGAGCATGGTTATTACAAAATCTCGGCTATTCAGATTTTGGCGATAGCGCGATATATGTATAGCGGAAAATACATGTTTAACCCTGAAACCCAACCCTTAAAGTGGTAGTTAAACAGGGGTCTCTCATTAGCTGTTGGTACTATTAAGGGCTCGCCACATAGCCTGTGCTGTGCTATGCCAATATAAATGTGGGTTTCAATAGTGACGTTCACATAATTATGAATTGCTATGCTATTTTGCGCATGACCATGAAATCATTCAACGTTTGTTTTGACATAGCACAGAGCATAGCATAGCACAGCACAGGCTATGTGGCGAGCCCTTTAGATCACACACCCCCACCCCGACTTTGTAATAAATATACGAGTTTTACAGCAGTACGTAGCCAGTAAATAAGAGGTTCGGTTTCTTTTGAGAACCCAAATAATTTCCGATCGGGATTTCTTATTATTTTAGTGCGCATCTAGCTCTTTACGGTTAACTTGGAAAAGTTTTCCCGAACGCGACAGATCCCAAAAATGACTTATTCTTAAAAAACAGCTGTTAAAGGATAGGCACATATCAAAAAGAACAAAACTCAAGATTTACAAGACATTAATAAGACCTGTGCTCGCATACGCGGCTGAAGTTGTCTGCTTGACAAGAAGAGATGAGGAAAATTTGAAAGTGTTCGAAAGGAAGGTACTGAGAGAGATAGTGGGATACAAACGTATAAATGAGCAATATCGAAGTAAGACAAACTCAGAACTACTTGAAGAAATGTACGGCGAAGACCCAAATTTCATTTTGGGGACATTTAATGAGAGCCAACAACGAAGAAATCGGAAGCTCAATACTGTCGTGGAAACGAAAAGAAGAGCGAGCCAGAGGAATGCCAATGCTGAGATGGAGCGATGATGTAAAGTAATACCTAGAGAAGATAGGTGTAAGAGACTGGACACAAAATGTTCAGAATCGCACGGCATGGAAGGAAATTGTGCGTGAAGCCAAAACACATCGGGATCTCTAACGATTTGTAAATACGAGGGTTAATCCACGTCAATAAAGGGGTTTATTGAATGGTTATTATAACCATTCAATAGTTATCTTCAAAATAAAAAGAAAACTGCGTTATTACATCTACAAAGAATTTTTATACCGCGATTGCTTCATTATCATCGAGTTGTACATATTATTGGAATAGGGTAGGTACATAAAAAAATTTGGTACAAAATATACAGAAATGCTCAGATATTTTTAGTACAACTTTTTCACTTCAAGCAAGTTCAAGTATTAATAATACATTATAAGATCCGAAGGTTCCGGCCGCCATAACTTTCTAGTTTAAATAATTAAATACAAATTTTAAAAATATACGGAAAACTTAAAAACTGGTAGAGTGGTAGCGAGTAAAGTCGAACCTTGAACTTGGAAAGTCTAAAAATTTGCATTCTTAATTGACTAGCTGTGAATTTCCGCGAATTTTCACTAAAAACGCTGCAAAAACCATAACAAATACGAAAACTTTGTATAAAACATTATGTTGTGTAACGTCATCTTTGTAGCTGTACTGGTTTAGGTGTAGAAAACTTTCAAAGTCGCGAATAAGAACTAAGAAGGCAAAATCTGTGACTTGGAATACCTCAGGCGTCAAAATTTCGGAATTAAAAAAAGCACCATTAAGCAAAGCAAAATCCAAAGCAAAAACGCAGAAAACAATAAGAGATGGAGTGAACACCTTGAAAGAATGACCGAAGAGAGACTGCCACTCTAGCAGCAAAGAAATATAAACTACCGGAAAAAAGAAGTGTGGAAGACCGAGAAAAAGATGGGTACCAGAACAGGCAATAATGCCTACACCGTGGAGGGAAGAAGAAGACTACCATAAATATCTGTAAAGAGAATAATTCTTATTTTTTAGCAAGCTCTCATAAAAATTTGCGCTGTAAAAATTCGCTAGTCGTGGTGGGTGTGATTCTTACCATTAACCCATAGTCCAAAATATTATTGAGCCGAGCCTGTCTCCTGAGTGATGCGGGTGTCATTGAGCCTGAAATACACTGAATTTTATATTATTGAGAAAAATTATTTTTGCATAACCTTGATTATTTAAAAATTATAACGATTAACTTCTTCACGAAATGATATGCAACAGAAAGAAAAAAACGCAAGAAATACTGATATCGATGGTTTAAACGCCAAATACACCATACAATAATTATCGTACCGACTCAGAGTTGTAAAACGCCAAATACACGATACAACGGTTGTACCGACATCGTAACAACATGGAGATTGTATGCGCAAATTGCATAGTGTGTGCGCTCGCTATTGTCAGTTGCACCGATATCGTACGATTGTATGCAATTTGAAATTGCATGCTATAGATTGTATGGAAATTGCATCGTGAGTGCTGCGCTGTCCAATATTGTACCGATATCAGTTGTTTAGTGGCTTTGAAGCAGTGCATTTTGGCTTTTCATTTGGCTTTTAATATTTTTACAAGACGAAGATCAGAATACAAGGATTTTTCTACAAGCCATTCTTTGACCCACTTTCGTTTCACTTTTTTTGGTTTTTTACTGCTTAACACTACACCAGCACTTATTAGCAAAAACATTTTTTTACGCGAAGTTACACCAGCCATCTCTACAGACTTTCTGCTACAGAATGAAAACGTGTCTTCGATGCGGTAAAATTGCATGTAAAATTGTATGGTAAAATCGTACCGTGTGGTTAGTAATTTTAGTAATTACTTATTATTAGGTTAGGGTTTAGTAATTGTGGCGGTCATAGCTTGGCAGTTAAGTGCGTCTACTGCTAATGCGAAACGTTCGGATCGAATCCGGGCAGAGTAAGAACTTTATTCTGACCGTCTCTCCTCGGCAGGCAATGGCAAACCACCGAGGTAATCTGCCAAGAAAATCCATCTCGAAATGAAGTGTAGTACACTTCCCGTGGTTCGGAGCCCACGTTAAACAAGTAGGTCCTCTATGTATGTGAAAACAATTTGAACGCACATCATATGCATAGAAAGAGATAGAACGAGATGGGTCACCAAACCCTCATTAGGGTAAAAGGACTGAGAAGGAAGGTTAGTAATTAATCAGTTGTACCGATATTGTAACAACTCTGAGTCGGTACGATAATTGTATAGTGTATTTGGTGTTTTACAATATCGATACAACTGTTGAATCGCTAACCACACGGTACGATTTCCATACAATTTTACATCTAATTTTAAGCGCAGCATTCACGATGCATGCAATTTCAAATTGCATACAATCGTGCGATATCGGTACAACTGATAATAGCGAGCGCACACACTATGCAATTTGCGCATACAATCTCCAAGTTGTTACGATGTCGGTACAACCGTTGTATCGTGTATTTGATGCATTAAGCAATATGTGCAACCATATCTACTAGTTTAATTTATTTCAAGGTATTTAAATTAAATGTTTCTTATTTTAACAGAAACTTAAATTAAGTTTTTCCTTAACTCGCGATCTCAAGATTTTCAAGATCATAAGTGTCTAGAATATATCAAATAACAATACTTTTATCTAATTCTAAAATAAATAATCCAAGGAAAAATATTATCAGCAAAAAAATCAAGCAAAATAATTCACGGAAAAATAATCCAGAGGTATAATCCAAGGATAAAACATCCATAGGATAATTTCAGTAGTTTAATTAAAAATTATAAAAACTATTGCATACTAATTTATTAAAAGTAGATAACTCGACAAGGCAAGGTAAATAATTTAATGTTGCGATAAAATATATTTCTGTACGAAATAAAATAAATAATTTTGTCTAACGCTTTCGGTTATATTTAACTATCATCAGGACATTCGTCAATAAAACTTGAAAAACTCATGAAACACAAAAGGTTTTACTAGATTTACTTATTTTTCATATCATACGTTATCATGTTATCATAATATTATTAATTCAGTACAGAAGTATTATAGGTAGAATGTGATAACTGTTGTTCTACATATTTCTAAAATATTAAATTTTGGTTTTTTCAAAAACCTTAAAAATATAAAATTCCACATACAAAGTGTAGAAGTTCTTCGTGAATTATTTTATCTAGATTTTTTTCCTCATTAATTTATCTGTATATCCGTTTCCATGTATTATATGTACCTACTTAAAAGGCATCTAATTATTGCAACATGCAAAAATAATTTTGATTTATTGCTTAATTAACTAGTTAATTTTTAAAGATTAATTTAATAATATTACTTTTTCTCATATTACTGTAGTTAGTGATCGTAAATTATAAATGTCGATTTATTCACTCACTGAAAAATTATATGATCATCTAGTACGCAATGAAGTAACAGTTATTACGACACTGATAGATTTATAATTATATTCATGGTAGCTATATTTGGTACCGGATAATATAGTGTGACAAATCGATAAGTATTTGTAGTAATTGCTTTGCTATAAAAATTAGTCGCTCTATGTTTTTATAAATATATTAGTATGTCTCTTTTGACTCCCGGTTTCCATATTACCTCGATATATTTTTATTTTACCTATAATTATTTATTTCTTCATAATATATAATCTGTACCCATACAATCCAGAAAAGAAAGCTGATACCGCAATAAATGCAGTGAAATTTTTAACACAGACTACGATATCTTTCAGACATGATCATTAAGAAGAATTAAAATAACGAAGCAAATTATAATAAGTAAACAGTGGTTACGCCACGAAGTGTACCTACACGTTTACTATTTTTTGTGTATTAAAGCAAAGTCTTCGATAATAGTTATAATACGTGATTAATGAAAACTTACAACTAAGTAAGTTCTTTTATGGACATTCGGTTAACTTATGAATTTGTTTGAAGACATTAAATCCTTCAAGTTTTGTAAAAACGCAAAGAAATGCAAGTTAGTATTGCAAGTAAAAAAAATTGTTGGATCGTGTAAAGATTTTTCCTCGTTCCTTCTTCGAAATAAAAAAAAACTATTATATTGCTTATCGTAACATTTCTTTATATTGAATAATACTAAGCAATATTACAAGTTATAAAAATAATAACAAATAAACTAAATATCTAGGGTTCTATTAGGGTTTCTTTCAATAAGTTATAAAATTCCACTTGTTCGTGCGGTTCAAGATATAAAATTCTAGAAAATATACTTTCCGACGAAAGGTCTTTAATGAAGCTGGTAATGTAAACGTTAACAAATGTTGCCATTAAAAATTGGCAATCAAACCTATCCAGGACACCTCCGTGTCCAGGAATAATTTCACTAAAGTCTTTTACTTTGAACGCACGCTTAAATCCCGATGCAAAGAAGCCACCAAATGGTGCTATAATACTGCCAAATAAGGAGAAAACTATGGTATGTATAATAAATGGATACAATCTAATATTGGTATGAAATTGTAAAAACTTCGAATTGAATGAAAGGGAATAATCGGTTAACTGAAATGCTATGTGAGTTTTACAATTGGTGTTTATTGCATATATTCCAGATTTTTCAATGTATTCTGTTGGGCATATAAAGTACGGACATTGACACAAAACATGCGCCAAAACACATCCATAAATCACAGTTGATATTATAGCTCCTATAAAGCCTTCCCAGGTTTTCTTCGGTGAAACTTGAATCAGAGGTGTTTTTCCAAATAGCTTACCAAACACGTAAGCCATAATATCATTAGTGACTATGATACTAACAGGAACCGTTAACCAAATTAATCCTAGAAAGGTATTTTGCACTACCATATAAGATTGTACGACAATGAGGACGAGCACCACGTGAGTACATGCTAGTAGCGAAAATTGATGCATTTCTTGTTTTTTCTTTAAACGTAATACAAATAATATAATTCCACCAATATACAAGCAAAACGCCACAAATCTATGATAATTAATCATAAATTTAAAAATTTCAAATTTTTTAATATTATCATTACAATATTCGAATAACGTCTCACCATAACAAAAATAATTTGCTATAAACAAAAAGTACCAAGATAAGGATTTCACAACCGTTGGTTCTTTCACCAAATAAAATTTAGCGGTTATTTCTATAATTTCAGCAAAACACAGAATTTGTATACAAGCCGCAACTGCTAATATAACAAATGGACCTAAATATATGAGGACCATTGAACTACCTATTAATAATCCACCAAATATCACGCGCAAAACAAAATTTCTTTGAGGTTCTATAAATTCATCGATTAAATGTTTGAAAAGAGTTTTGTTATCCTGATACTCGTAATTCTTCTTATTAATTCCGTGGCACTTCATCTCGGACATTTCTTTTCGGTCAAATATTGAATGTGCTTGAAATATTAAATGTTGTGGCGTTGGTAACTATTAATACATTTCTAAAAAAATATTTCAAGTATCATAATAGAATATTAATATTTAAAGTACTTTACCAGAAAAATGTTTGACAATTTACTACACCTTGCAGCACGACACATGAAAAATAACTAGTGATTCTATTTTTAAACATTTTGCTATCTTAATCAAACCAGCAATTGATAACATATTATCAATAAAAATTGTATTTTTAAATATCAGGATCCAAATATTTAACGTTTATTTAAAAAAAATGGATAGGCAAGTATAGTTTTAATGCAGGTACGTGGTTATTTTATTAATCAAAATAATTTATGACGTTTTCATTTTACAAATGGATAGTGGGATTTAGTTTTAATTTTGTGTCATAAGAAAAAAATTATGGTATTAATAAATAATGCTGGTGGATGTAATTTGCAACGTAGGTTATTAAATATTTTGTGTTATAAATCTCTGTAGCAAGTCTGTAACAAATTAATGTAGGAAATGTAGAGTTGGATGTATATTTACAAAAATGATAAATAATTTAAACTGTATTATAGTATAAATACTTATGATAAATATTATTTATCATACTATAGTACCTATAGTTTGTATTTCACTTGACAATAATATTTTTTGTTTTATTTATTTTTCAAAGATAAACAGTACAAAAATCATGCGTAAACAAATATCAATTATTAGCACTAAAATGGAAGTTAAAGAATTTCCAATATACAATTCGTGAACAATAAATTAATTTTAATAATACGTGCCTAAAATTTTGCAAAGAAACTATGCTTGAACCTTGATTGCAAAGTAACGTCAGGATTTTGGTGTGACCAATAAAAATAATTCATTCCTTCTTGTCTGAAGGAAGCTTCTTCGGAAAATAAAACGTTAAATTTATAAATCATGTAAATTATAGATTCCGAGTGTACCGATAAAGGAACCATTGCAAAAAATAATCCTTGCTAAAAATCAGCTGGCATAACGGCTTGAACAAGTTAAATATGGTAACTTTTCAACAACAGCTGATTATACAACTTTTCTACACATTCTTGCACACCAAACCATTCAACAGGATGTGCCTGGATTTTGTTCAACTGTCTAGGACGTTTGAACGCGATCGTTTGAACGCGGTCATTCGAACGCGGGGACGTTTGAACGCAGGGATATTTGAACGCGAGAACATTATTTGAACGCAGGGACGTTTAAACGCGAGGACGTTTGAACGCGTTTTCGATGTTTTCGATCGAAAACATATGCAAATCCACCGCTATGAAATTTCGTTTTTCCTCTTTTGCTTAAAATTTTCATTATTAAAACTTGCTTTCTGATCGCACTTTTAACACTGTTCGTTATAGTTAATTCTTAACTCATTACCTTTCTGATTGAAAGGTTTGGTATAAAAATACCATTTACAGAAGAAAGGGCAAATTTTGAATTTGCAAGTTTCCGTTAATACCGCGTTACCGTTAATCTAATTTAAATGGAAGGGCAATTCCCAAATTTACCGTTAATCTATTTGATTGAAAGGCCCTTATATTTTTAAAAATTATACGATTTCTAACAAATTAATTTGTAAATATGGTTTATATTTATCTCAATACATTAAAAAAAAAGATAGGATTCTAGTATTGATAACCTTCCGTCCGTGTATACATGTTCTAGCGCCAATCTACATATATTTTTGCAATCCATGTAACTTTTTGGCAGTGAAAGTTAAAAAAAATTAACGTTTAAATTTAATAAATTTTATTTAAAAAAAATAACATTGAATTAATAACCTTCCGTCCATGTACACTTCTTCTTGCGTGCGTGTACACAGTTTTTTCTTTAATTTTATCCTTTGTAATATTAAAAAGGTTACCTGCGGCGCTGTATTGAATAATATTTCTCGTTATGTTCTCAAATATTAACACGTATAATAAATTTTAATGCTTCTACGGTTTGAGCAAGTAAGTTGATCCCTCTGACCCCCCGCCCCAACGGTGGGGGCGAAACAATGGCAATGGCAAAACCATTGTTTGTCTAAGTAGAAAATTTTCCACGTGGCGGACAACGAAAATTATATCTATTATTATTCCCTGTAATGCTGCACTATCTAAAAATGAAGAACACTTGCCTTAAGATGTCCTTAAAATAGTACATAATGTAATGTTCCTAATATTGACAATTTTAATTGCTTGCGTTCAAACGTCCTCGCGTTCAAATGTCCTCGCCTTCAAACAACTCTGCGTTCAAACGTGTTGCTCCGAGGTACGGGAATTTTATACGCCATACATTTGTACGACGGAAAGTCATACGACAGCTGTTTTAAGATTGAATTATATTATTATTTTATTTATTATTATAAGCATTATTACATCATTATTTTCTTCCATAAGGTCCTGCAAATATTTTATTACATTATTATACGCTATTGAACAATTATTTATCTAATAAAATACAATAAAATCTGTAATATTTTCAAATGAAATAAACAAAAGCTCCCCAAAAGGGAAGGTACATTTTTCAAATTTATATAGCAATTTAAGTCCATTTAATGGTTTTTAAATTTTAAATATATGATTTTGAAATGCACTTTTACATAAGAATATTATGCTTTTTTAATATGGATGTATACATAAATACAAATATCTTGTCCCAACTTCAACCAATACGCAAAACAACAATTTCAGTAGAAAATTGAATAAAAATTAAATGCAGATAATCTACAAGAAAGAACCTAAAGCCCGTCTTACATCAGGTCATTTCTGGCGCCATTTCTTGAGCCATATTTCTGGCGCCATTTCTTGGGCCAAAAATGACGCCATTTCTTGATCCAAAAATAAAGCCTGTATTATATCAGGCCATTTCATCCGCCATTTCTAGCGCTGATCTTGCGCAGTAGGTAATTTTAGCAAATTACCTGAAACATTTTGTAGGCCAAATATATAGAACCCGTTCTATTTTGAGGCAATTTTCAACGCCATTTACCTGCGAGAGTGCGCAGTAAAATTAAATGAACGTCAAATTGTGAAAAGTTGTGCTACACATAAAAATTGAAATGGATAAAGAAAGCGATTTAATTGCAGAAAATGTTATTGCAGCAAACATAATAGTATTATTTTTTTTACCAACACAAAAAAATTTTTAAAAAAATTAAATTTTCAATGGTTATTAAATTTTCAAATTTGATTTTTTAATTTCAGTGAAAAACAAAAACATTTGCGATTATTTAAAAATACGTAACTTTTAGTGATAAAAGCAACTCATTCCTAGCCCTGCATTTGACAATTACTACCTGCCACAGAATCTACCTGCGCATTCAATCTGTACTGCGGCCGCTCACAGGCAAATTGTTCAAAAATAGAGCACGTGTCAGGACATTTCGAGCCAGGACATTTTCCAAGACATTTGCTGTTTTAAACTAGGCAATTTATTTGGCTCAAGAAATCGATCAAGAAATGGCGCCAGAAATAACCTGATGTAAGACGGGCTTAACGGTCCTCCTCAGGACCTTTTGGCCAGAAAACGTGGATCCTAGGTTCGAATTTGTCATATAAATATTGAGAATATTTTGAGCTGTCTAACAACAACCATAAGATAAATAAAGGCTGAGTTGTATAAAAACATTTTAATTAATTGCTAATCCATAAAAATCTTTGCGAAGTGCAATTTTGCAACGACGCTTAAATTATCTTCATGTAAGTACTCTTACTTTTATATAATTGTTGTATAGTATAAAATGATACCTATCTAATTAAATTTCTGTGAATTTCTGTCGAACAAATGTGTTATCGTATATATTGAAATGTGTTTTCAAAATACACAAAAGTAAATATTAAATATGAAATAAAATCAAATTTTTAAACAATAAAAAATAAATAATGTAATTAGATCATAAGTGTGTGAAAATCGTTTTCAAAAATAACCAAGGAAACAAAAAAAAATAGAGGCTCTTGAAAGCTTATGTTTGAGGACGGATGCCAAAAGATTCGGTTCCATAAAAAGTGTGTAATTGATTGTAAATCAAACGTAGAAAAGTGCGTAGAACTAAAACTAGAGAAGTATAAGCCAGTGGGCAATTGAATTTAACTGAGATTAATTTGGATTGATGTTAATAATTGTTGGATAAAGTAATCCGGTAATAAGAAGGAGATATTATAATTTGGATTAATGTTAATTATTGGATAAAGTAATCCGGTAATAAGAGGGAGATATTATAATTTGGATTAATGTTAATTATTGGATAAAGTAATCCGGTAATAAGAAGGAGATATTATAATTTGGATTAATGTTAATTATTGGATAAAGTAATCCGGTAATAAGAAGGAGATATTATAATTTGGATTAATGTTAATTATTGGATAAATTAAAGTAATCCGGTAATAAGAAGGAGATATTGATGCACAAAATAGGAGTTGGAAGAGAAAGCAGAGAGATTTTGGATCGCATTTTTACAGCAGGTCGACCATTGAGTATAAAAATTCATAACGCAAAGGAGAGAGGAAGTGTGTGGTAAGAAAAAATTTAAACTATTAAAAAAGGTAGACGAGGCAAGTGCAAAATTGTCGAATAACATTAAAACGGTTTTTGAAAAACGTAATTGGTTTGGGAACGCGTAGTTATAAGATTTGTTAATTTAATTGTTCAAAAAACGTAGTTATAAAGATTTGTTAATTTAATTAAGATTTGTTTATTAATTTTTATAAAAAGTTCTTATTTAATTAATTAAAAGTTTCATTGTTGAAAGGAGATTTTATTTCTTGTTCAAGTCAGAGGGAGAGGGAGATTTGCTAGTTGTCCTGGGACATTCTCGAATAGAACACGACAGCATAGTAAAGAAATTGGCGCACAACGAGTGGGCTGTCAAATACCACGACTCTGAGATTAAAGAATCAATTGCTCTAAACTAATAAAATTCAATTCTTAGAAGTTACAACCATTTCAATAAAAGTTAAAAATTCATTCAAATATTAAAATTAAGTTAGGCAAAGTTACAGTAAAATCCAACATAAAAACAAACTAATATAAGTGTATTTAAATATTTACAAAAATTGCAAATAACCATTATAAAATTAACTAACTATTTATTCCTATTTGAAAATAATTATTATTCAGAATTACAAAATGAACACCAAACGTGTAACTAGAAGTACGACTCAAGCGGAGCTCGAACAAAGAAAGGAAAACCAAGAAACCATGGAAAATATGGAAGAGAAAAAGGCTGGAGAAAAATCGGTTATAGTTGAGGATCAACTGACTGTTGAAAATAATGAAGAAGAAGTGGTTGAAGAAAGAAGAATAGAAACAGATCAAACTACAACAATGCAACAGATGTTTGCAATAATGATGATGGAGATAAAAGTAAACACGCAAAGGTCAGAAGATACAATAATAATGGCCACGAAACAATCGGAAGAAAGTTTAAAAAAGGGAATGAACGAGTTAAAAATGTCACAACAAAATACCCAGGTAAAAATTGAAAGAATGGACGACGACATTACCGTATTAAAAGAAACCACAATGAAAAGAACTGATTTTATAAACTCATTAAATGTTGTAAGAGAAGAAATAATAGAACAAGTAGGAGAAGATATCACTGACATGAAATCGGTTATTAACAACAACGCTAGCCGAATAACACAACTAGCGAATCAAAGAAATCAAGCTAAGGTAGGAGAAAATGGAACGAGTGGTCTTAAAGAGATAATGCAGGAGATTCAATTCGGGTTCAACAGCGATAAATTAATGAAATTTTATGGAGATGGACAAGGTAATCCACGTTTGTTTTTAAAAAATTTGAAGGACACTACCAGAAAAATCAAGGATGTAACGCGTCTAAAATCAATCATAAGGAGTTCGTTGAAAAAGCAAGCAGAACAGTGGCTTGGCATAATTGAAGACGAATACAAAGATTTCGACGAATTTGAAAAATTATTTATAAGACAATATTGGGGGCCAACTGAACAACGAAAGGTGAGAAAAAATTTATTGACAGGAAAATATCGTGGAATGGCAAACGACACGAGAGAAAATTATGCTATTAAACTTATAAATTCCGCAAAGCAATTAGATCCACCTATGATGGAGATTGATATAATCGGAAGTTTGGCAGATCATTTCGGATATGATGTTAGTAATCGAGTTTCAATTGAAAATATAGAAACCATTGAACAATTTATCAATTTACTAAAACGGTTTGACAACATACCATACGAAGATAAGAATGACGAAATTAACCAAAATAATCCTACACCTTGGAGGAACAATAATAATGAACAGCAAAACAGCAATAATTATAATCGAAATTATAATAATTTCCATAATAAAAACAATTATTACAACGGTAATAATTACCAAAATTATCGGTCTAATTACAACGAAAATTACAACAATAGAGGTGATGAAAATGGAAGTAGAAAGTACGACCATCAACAAAATCAAAATAATTGGAATAAATACCACCAGCACGAAAACCGAAATTCAAACAATTACCAAAATTCAACTCGAGGTCATTACCAAAATAGTTATAATTATAACAATCGACAACAAAATAATTACAACGCAAGCAATGAAAACTCAACTTCAGAACAAAATAACAGGAACAGATTTATAGTCCGGTCAATTTAAACATTCGAGGTTGCAATAATTCGCAGCCAGCTGAAAATTGGTAGGATTGTTCAAAACACCATCATAAATGAAATCTAAAAAGTCCTCATCGATCCGACACCTGGAATAAAATTTATTCGGGGTCAAAGGTCACTAAAACGGGTTTTCGCGATTTTCAGCAAAACGGTAAGTTTTATCATAAAATTATCTCATTCAAAAATTGTAGATCAGATAATTATCTACAAAAAATGTCTAGATACTTTTTTTCCTAAGAGCCACCGTTTTTGAGATATAACGATTCGAAAAGTTGAAAGAGTTGTAATCGTCATAATATGGGGTCCGTTACTTTGCCCCCCCCCCCGGTTAATATTTTTACACCAAAAGCAAGCACTGGGATCCTTAGAGCTAGCACCCAAATATGAAAGCTAGCACCATTACAGTTTTTTCACAAATCGACTTTAAAACCGGGGGGGGCCAAAGTAACGCTAGCCCCCCCGGTTAATATTTTTACCCATAAACCTAGCACTGGGATCCTTAGAGCTAGCAACAGCTAGCACCCAAATATGAAAGCTGGCACCATTATAGTTTTTCCACAAATTCATTTTATTTATTTGCACCTAAATGACGATTACAACTCTTTCAACTTTTCGAATCGTTATATCTCAAAAACGGTTGCTCTTAGGAAAAAAAGTATTTAGACATTTTTTATAGATAATTATCTGATCTACAATTTTTGAATGGGATAATTTTATGATAAACTTACCGTTTTGCTGAAAATCGCGAAAAACCCGTTTTAGTGACCTTTGACCCCGAATAAATTTTTTTCCAGGTGTCGGATCGATGAGGACTTTTTAGATTTCATTTATGATGGTGTTTTGAACAATCCTACCAATTTTCAGCTGGCTGCGAATTATTGCAACCTCGGATGTTTAAATTGACCGGACTAAGAGTTATAATCGTCATTTAGGTGCAAATAAATAAAATGAATTTGTGGAAAAACTATAATGGTGCCAGCTTTCATATTTGGGTGCTAGCTGGTGCTAGCTCTAAGTATCCCAGTGCTAGGTTTATGGGTTAAAATATTAACCGGGGGGGGGGCTAGCGTTACTTTGGCCCCCCCGGTTTCAAAGTCGATTTGTGAAAATACTGTAATGGTGCTAGCTTTCATATTTGGTTGCTATCTCTAAGGATCCCAGTGCTTGCTTTTGGTGTAAAAATATTATCCGGGGGGGCGCCAAAGTAACGGACCCCATATTATGACGATTACAACTCTTTCAACTTTTCGAATCGTTATATCTCAAAAACGGTGGCTCTTAGGAAAAACAGTATTTAGACATTTTTTATAGATAATTATCTGATCTACAATTTTTGAATGAGATAATTTTATGATAAAACTTACCGTTTTGCTGAAAATCGCGAAAAACCCGTTTTAGTGACCTTTGACCCCGAATAAATTTTTTTCCAGGTGTCGGATCGATGAGGACTTTTTAGATTTCATTTATGATGGTGTTTTGAACAATCCTACCAATTTTCAGCTGGCTGCGAATTATTGCAACCTCACTCCTATTTTTTGGTCTAATTTGACCGGACTATTAATGATAATTCTAACCAACAATATGCCAACAATAACAGCCAAGATGTAAGACAGACAAGAGTCTACAATAATTCGGGAATGAACCAGCAGCATAATCGGAACAATAATAATGCGACACCAGCACATGTTAACGCAATAACGACTGTGGAAGAGACCAGAGAAGTGCCTGAAAACGAGAATAATAAAAATTTTCGGTAAATGGATGTTCAATTAAAAATCGGATAGGCACTTATGAACATCCAAGAGAGGATATAAGCACTAAAAATGACGCAAAGTTAAATGATAAATTTACGGGACTACCGTATAATTTTATGAAAATTAATAACATACAATTGAAGAATTCAGTAGACACCGGGGCAGAAATCTCACTGTTAAATGAAAAAATCGATAACCTAAATTTAGAACAATTTAGAACCCAAATAATAAAAATGAACCCAATAAAACTAATAGCTCCAAACAACAAAGCATTCACGACGATCAACAAAAATTTAAATACATATGGAAAAATAAATGTGCGAATCAAAGACAAAAATTTTCAACAAAACAAGTTTAATTACAAAAACAATCTATGTGATAACGGTACAGTGCATAAAAACTTTATAATAGACAATTTATGTGCTACAAAATACAATACAGAGAACAATTTATTAAAATTCATAAACAATTTAATTAATAATGACAGTGCGAAACGTCATAATAATATAATCAAAAATGACATTGACTGTTCGAAAAAATTTATAAATCAAAATGACATTCAAATTTACAAAGTGCAGCGACTAAATAATAATCATACAAATTATATGAGAACAATGGAATTATTTAAGCATGTCAGGTGGAAGACACCACAGGAATAATCGGAAGAATTTGGGGATAATAAAATATGACGAATAATTGTAAATTTAATAAATGCGATTGGATACTGGACATGCGATGAAAAATTTGTAAAATAAAGTTTGTAAATATTAAGAAGTTGAAGACTTATGTTCAAATGAAGACGTTGAATTATGTTAGAAATGAAGAAGAATTCTACTGCGGGTTGAAAAATGAAGCGAAACTTAAGTTAAAAAAATAAATAACAACCATTTCAAGAACCGCCGAAGAAAATAGTAGAAAGCAGTTGAAAAATTTATAGATCAACCAAGATGAAGAAGAAGAAAAATTTAATTACAAGAACACGACTCTACGCAAACAAAAGGAATATTTGATTAATTAACATAAAAGAAAACAAAGTTATTGAGAAGTTAGTACATAAGTGATTGAAATATGATAATAAAAAGTTTAATAATAGAATAGGTATCCAGAATATGATAATTATTGATGAAATAAAGGGGGGGTAAATAATTGAGATGCACTCCAAAGGAGGAGATAAAATAATGTGATTATGATGTTTTAGGAGGTAGATACCCGACGGAACTAGGATAAAAGTCGCGGGTGTCAGATTAATTATTGATGAAATAAATGGGGACCCAGTAGCTGGTCGAATTAAAGAGATTTGATGAAGCAAATGGGATATTATTGAATAAATAAATAAAATAGGAGGATACCGACGATAGAATTAAATAAATAAAAGTCAATTTAAATTCGAATAAAATTAGTTAGGACAGTTTAAAAATGTAGATTTGTGTTAAAAGTAACATGCCACACTTAATAATAAATTTAAAATTTAATTCATAAAAGAATAGAAACAAAATTAAATTCTTCAATCAAGAGCAATACTTCAATTTGAAAACCCATTCTTTGATGTAAATTTCAAAAAATTCAACTATGTTGAACAATTTAAAATGTAGGGGGCAGTTGAAATGTGTTTTCAAAATACACAAAAGTAAATATTAAATATGAAATAAAATCAAATTTTTAAACAATAAAAAATAAATAATGTAATTAGATCATAAGTGTGTGAAAATCGTTTTCAAAAATAACCAAGGAAACAAAAAAAAAATAGAGGCTCTTGAAAGCTTATGTTTGAGGACGGATGCCAAAAGATTCGGTTCCATAAAAAGTGTGTAATTGATTGTAAATCAAACGTAGAAAAGTGCGTAGAACTAAAACTAGAGAAGTATAAGCCAGTGGGCAATTGAATTTAACTGAGATTAATTTGGATTGATGTTAATTGTTGGATAAAGTAATCCGGTAATAAGAAGGAGATATTATAATTTGGATTAATGTTAATTATTGGATAAAGTAATCCGGTAATAAGAGGGAGATATTATAATTTGGATTAATGTTAATTATTGGATAAAGTAATCCGGTAATAAGAAGGAGATATTATAATTTGGATTAATGTTAATTATTGGATAAAGTAATCCGGTAATAAGAAGGAGATATTATAATTTGGATTAATGTTAATTATTGGATAAATTAAAGTAATCCGGTAATAAGAAGGAGATATTGATGCACAAAATAGGAGTTGGAAGAGAAAGCAGAGAGATTTTGGATCGCATTTTTACAGCAGGTCGACCATTGAGTATAAAAATTCATAACGCAAAGGAGAGAGGAAGTGTGTGGTAAGAAAAAATTTAAACTATTAAAAAAGGTAGACGAGGCAAGTGCAAAATTGTCGAATAACATTAAAACGGTTTTTGAAAAACGTAATTGGTTTGGGAACGCGTAGTTATAAGATTTGTTAATTTAATTGTTCAAAAAACGTAGTTATAAAGATTTGTTAATTTAATTAAGATTTGTTTATTAATTTTTATAAAAAGTTCTTATTTAATTAATTAAAAGTTTCATTGTTGAAAGGAGATTTTATTTCTTGTTCAAGTCAGAGGGAGAGGGAGATTTGCTAGTTGTCCTGGGACATTCTCGAATAGAACACGACAATATGTATGGTGTATAAAATTCCTTGTCGATTAAATGTTCAGTCGTAAAAATGTTGAGCCGTACAAATGCAGTCGTACAATTATTGTTCGTCGTACAAATTTCCGGATACGACCCCTGAAACCTACTGGTCTCGAAACAAGTATGCCTTTATACGTATTTATGTACATTTACTATTTATGCTATAATAAATGATCAACTAAATCAAAGTATCGTTAATAGAAATCTATACGCTTAAAAATAATTCTAATAGGTTATGGGCGGAGAAGAAGATAGGTAAATTAAACCTGCGACACTTGTTGGAAGTTTTTCGTTCGTTTTGCTGATACAATCGGAGTAAAATATAAATAGATTATATTATGTAAATGTTCAGATTTAACTTTACTTCTTTTAATTAATATATGATGTACTTTATGAGTATAGGAACAAGAATCGATACGGAAAATTTAACAAAAATATACAAAATGTTGGTTTCAACACATTATTATATTTTTTTAGCAAGTTTTAACTTACTATATTTACTATTGTCATTGTAAGTGATACTTTTTGGACATACCATCTCAGTGGTATATTTTATGAGTATTTTCATGAAGTAAAATATTGAACATTTAATTATCATATTTAAGCGCCTTTTTAAAAGTTGTTTAATGGTAAGTATTAGGATGCTATAAAGCAAATTAAATTTCGCGTCGCTTACCCAAGAAATCGTCGTTGTACTATAAAATTCTGGCCGCCAACTAGTTCCCCAATAAGAACAAGGCAAAACAAAATAATTCATCAAATATCAGGAAGTTTAAACATTCGGCTGGAAAGATGAACACGGAATATATCTTGGTGTCTCCTTTAGGAGGGATGTCTCACTACCCAAATTTCGCCCACGACTAAGTACGGACAAGACTCTGCTTTTTGATTTAAAATCAGACCCATTTAGGCCCAGTTGTTCAGTATTAGGTTATCTTTTAACCTGAATTATTTTCCATGGAAACAATTCTTGAAACAATCATTTCTATGGAAAATAACCTAGGTTAAAATATAACCCGAAACTGAACAACTGGGCCTTAGAGGTAAAATTTATCAGTATTATTATTATATAGACAGGGTATTCCCAATTTTCCCACTTTAAATATCTGAGTACTTGTTCAAAATAGTTTGCGCAGTTTTACTGGATGCAACCAATATATTGGATTGTATTCCTGACTACATATTTACTTGGCTGCATACTACAAGTGAGAGACGGTCGTCAGCTAAAGCAGTTAAGTGCGTTGCTGCTAAAGCTGAATGCCTGGTTCGACTCCGGGCTCAGTAAAACTTTATTCTGACCGTCTCCCCTCGGAAGGCAATGGCAAACCACCGAGGTGTAATCTGCCTGGAACAGCCTCTCTGGAGATGAAGTGTATACACTTCCCGCGGTTCGGAGCCCGCGTTAAGCAGTAGGTCCCCTATGTGTGTGATAATACTTCAAACGCACAACACATACATAGGAGAGAGGTCGCCAACGTCCGGGAGACCAGATATGGCACTTGAAGAAGAAGAAGATACTACAAGTAATCGTGTGTTACAGACAGGATTACATTTTGTGCTCATTGTGATAAGAATGCTAGCTTGTCAGATGGTTACGGTTGTGTGGGATAGGATGATACGTGTGAGTCATGTATTTCAGTTAGAGTTCGCAGGATTATTAAACTTATAGCAATAAAATACAAGAAAGGAAGTTTTAGTCGTTTAATAATAACTTTCAAAAACGGTGGAATAAAAGACAGTTTCTACTAACATAAAATTCCTAATCAGAATCACTATAATCGATATATCCCCGCATTATTACACTTTTTATTTCTTCCTAATAATTCCACAACTTATTTAGCTTCCAACTTGATACTGCTACAATCTTCCTTGGGTACCCTTAGTTGGGTATTATTAAGATTGGAAGGATTCAAATTAACAAGGACTGGTCCGAATAATATCATTCTGTGCTGGTCAAGTTTTGTATGGATTCTTACAGCATTAAGGGCTCGCCACATAGCCTGTGCTGGCTATGCTATGCTCTGTGCTATGTCAACACAAACGTTGAACGTTGAACGATGTCATGGTCATGCGCAAAATAGCATAGCAACTCATAACTATGTGAACGTCACTATTGAAACCCATGATTGAAACCCTATGTTTCTACTTCAATGTTTGACATTGACATTGGCATTGGCAATATTTCGTGCTAAATGTGATCTTTTTTGTCATTATAAGCAATTATTTTTAAGAACCATGGATTGCTTCGTGGTATATCATTAATAACTAATAATGTGCTATCTGCAGACTTTACATAGTTTTCTCAAAGCATTGGGCCAAAATTTGAAGTATTATTGTACATACATACCCAGGCAAATAGAAACATTTGATATAAGCATAATACGTCTGAAAATCGTGCGTTTTGAAGTTATGAGCAATTTCATTTAACGTTAACTCGTTAATCCTTTCAGTAAAGTGTCTATTAATTTTACGCACATTGTTTGATGATCGTCGAAACGCACCTTTGCACAACCTATATTTAGAGCATATTTATTATTTGTGTTAATAGATACACCTATTAGCTATATAGGTAATACATAATTATTAAGTATTGGAGAGCAATATTTTCCAATGAACGGAAAAGGAAATTACTAATAAAATTTAAACAAATAAAGATTTAAGTACTAAATTTATTTAATTTTGAAGGTGTAGTTATGTTTATAATATGTGTCACTAAAGGCACAGGTGTGATAAAATAATAATAATTGCTTCATGGTATATTAAAAATTAACAATTTTTATAAATAATATTTTTTGATAAAACATATTTACCTAATTTCACCATCCTGATTAGTAAACGTACAGGAAAAAAAATCAAGAAAGCTGAATCTTTGTTAAAAAAACATTAAAGTATTGTTTCAAAAATATGTGTATTTTAAAAGAATAGTATAATTTGAAATATACAGGGTGTTGAATGAGTTAGCCGTTCATAGGATATTTACATGTAAAAACTTATTTATGCAAATTCCTGCTTCCCTAATTATTTTAGAAAAAAAAATGAAAGACAAAAATCATGCAGAAAAATAAACTACAAATGATAAAGAATTATTTTCATCTAGCTTTTACTTAAAGTGGCAAAAAATGCTTTTGAAATTGTTCAAATTTTCATTTATCAGACTAGCCATGAAAGTTTCCAAGGTAATTATTTTTGATAAGTATTAAAAAACAATTGCACTTTGTTTACAGTTTTGCACTTTATTAAATTTTAATTTTATAAAATGGAAGCAAAGTACACAATTAGTGAAAAAAATCAATTTTTAAAACTATATTACTCTGGAAACAGTATACGTATGGTACGAGATCTCTTTGCTGGTTTATACCCAGAAAGACCAATCCCTACTTATTCGACAATTAAAAATGTAATTGATAATCAAAATCAATATGGATCTGTATTTAAGCCGTCATGCAAGACCTGCAGAAATAAAAGAATAAATTTAGAAGAAATCAAGCTCAGGTACCGATATCGAAACAAATGTCATTGCTGCCGTAGTGAATAATCCTTGTATCAGTACAAGAACAATTGGTGCGGAGTTAAATATTCATCACACTACGGCGTTCAAAATTATAAAAAAACATAAATTTATATCTTACAAGTTCCAAAACCATCAAGAAATTTTTGAAGAGGATATGTACAAAAGAATGATTTTCTGTAAAAGCATTATCGAAAAGGCCAATTTGGATAGAAATTTTATTAAAAATATTTGTTTTACCGATGAGACAACGTTTAGTATTAACGGGGAACCAAATGTTCAAAATGATCGGTTTTGGTCCACCGAAAATCCTCATTTAATGATCAACAATCGTTCACAGTATCGCCAAACTGTAAATGTTTGGGCAGGGATATTAGGAGCAAACATCATCGGACCATTTTTTATTGATGGAAATTTGAATGGACTAAAATATCTAGAAATGTTACAAAACGAAATTGGACCGGCAATTGATATTGTGGCAGGAGAAAATAACGTAATCTACTATCAACAAGACGGATGTCCGGCACATTATACTAGAGATGTAACCAATTATTTAAATGAATGTTATCCCAATTCTTGGATAGGACGCAATGGACCAATAAACTGGCCAGCTCGCGGTCACCAGACTTGGCTCCAAATGACTTTTTTTTGTGGGGTCATTTAAAATCTAAAATTTATGGTGAACGATACCAAAGTATTGATTCATTAAAAAATAAAATTGTGGAGGAGTGTGGCAATATTACCGAAAGACAACTTGCGAATGTACGATGTAACTTTTATGATAGACTTGGTTTTTGTTTAGCTGAATATGGAAACCTGTTTGAACATTTGCTGTAAATTTAATTATTTCTTAATGTATGTAATTGTTTATTATTAATGATTTATGTAATAAATAAATTAAATTGAATTTATTTCATGGCTAGTCTGATAAATGAAAATTTGAACAATTTCAAAAGCATTTTTTGCCACTTTAAGTAAAAGCTAGATGAAAATAATTCTTTTATCATTTGTAATTTATTTTTCTACATGATTTTTGTGTCTTTCAATTTTTTTCTAAAATAATTAGGGAAGCAGGAATTTGCATAAATAAGTTTTTACATGTAAATATCCTATGAACGGCTAACTCATTCAACACCCGGTATGCTGAAGTTCATAAAAAAATTGAAATTGATTAATTTGTCAAGATCTTTTAAATAAAATCATAACCAATGTAAAATGGTGATTTTATATTCTATATTTTACCGGAAAGGAGTTATTTCTGGAAAACTAATTTCGTCAACTATTATGTAGTACCTATACATAAGGTCGCAAACAACAACCTGTTGTATAGGCCTGTTACTATATTGGTTAGACACAGTTTTAATAAGCATTCTATAAAAACCGAAATTTAAAACTTTTTCCACTATTTAAATTTTTTCATCTAATTTACTTGAACTTATAATTAACGCATTCGTCCTGGCATGAAACGACTGCTCGTACACCTGCACTTATTCATGTATTACGGAAAATTATATTCTATTATAATTTTTTAATTAAAAGAAAACTTTTTATTGAATCCTATAATAGAACTTCTAAAGAAATCCGGAGTTCAAAGTGCTTATATTTATTAATAACAAAGCTTTCTTTATTCTTATCCTTTTTATAACAAATACAATTTTGTACGCTACAAATTTCAATGCAAATATTGTAAAAGGCGGGATTTTTATTCGAGGCGTGTTTTATACACACCCACAACTATAAAGAAGTTTTCAAATATAAATTCAAAAATTCATGTCGATAATGATAATAACACTTTAAACACACAAACTTTTTTACTTTGAAGAATGCGTAATTACTAATCATAATATAAAAAGTAAATTAACACCAAATAAGCCCTAATACATCAAAGGATGTTATGAGAATGCTAATTTTATTGTGTGTTTATTTGCATTTTATATTATTAAATTCTTGATCGAGTCAGGATTTAATATGAAAATCCTTTATAAAGCGATTGTTAAAGGAGTAGAGCGGTGGAATTTAATATAGGAAAATTTAATTAAAACAAACTTTTTTATATATTCCCTTAAAGGAAATAATGAAAATTCTTTGTTATAGCATAATATGATTTTCTATAGGTAACCTCGATGCAGATGGAATCCACATAGTTTATAAAATATCGTTGCAAATTTTTTCTATTAACATTTTTTTAAATGTTTAACAAATTAGTAATATAACTTTTTTGTTTTTGAATTAATTAATATTGCTAAAGTATTAAATGGGTGTCAAGAGTGTAATAAAGAGGAAATCAATTGATGGCTTTACATCCCAAATTGAGTTATAATGTTATGATAACTAACGCACTCTGGTGTCACAGAGTTCGCTTACAGATATGCATTGTATAATTTCCTGATGCGGTTCTACTTTAATTTGTAACAAATAATATTGATGTAGAGTTCTAGACATTATCATCATCATTACAGATATTATCATAATCATATGTAAATTTTTAACTGTTAAAGCCTCGCCTTCAGGATCGAGAACCTATAATACATAACAGATATAATATTTTAAAGAATTTTGTCTCGGTCAGCTAATAAAGTTGAACAATTCTAATATATTAAAACAATTAATTAAATTAATCAGTAATACAAATTTAACTAAAATGTCATTTAAGCAAAAACTGAAAGCGTATCGAACATTTTTATAGATTAACAATATTGATTCAGTAGTAGATTAAATAGAAAAAGTGACCATGCAATATAAATAACATGGATATAATATGATGGTATAACAATAGAGATAAAGACTTCAAAATTCTATAACGTCGTGGAGGTTCTGAATGCAAACAAAAGGTGTCATAAAAATGTACGAGAAAAACAGATTTTGAAGTTATTTAAGCTAGTAAAAACCATGGATACTAGGTTTAGGAAGGTCCTATTAGATATGGTAGTAAGTTTTTACAAATAGCGTTGAGTAGCGTTGTTCGGGAGTCAGGATGGCATGAAAAAAGATGCAGTGAGCATTATAAGCACCGGACCTCACACAATATATTCATTAGAGATACGCTGTTGAATTTAGCAACGCTCTGCTGATTCCTTAATACATTTTTCGAGTTAAATTCCAACACAATGGTTAATATAATAATACCAACAAAACAATCAAATTTAAACTAATTATTATTTACACAATCGATTAATCATTTATAATTAATATTACATCTGCACCTTCATCTATCATATCAGTCATACTTATTCATCAAAGAGCAATTTTTAACAAATAATCCAATTGCGCAAATTATGAAATATTTATATTAATATTAAATATTGGTTCAAGTCTAATTAACACATAGAATCAAGCTGTGAGCAAATTAATGTCAGCTACAACTACCAAGAATCGTCTACCACTTTGCTAATTAACCATCAACGAGCAAACGAATAGCGTGAACAACCTGTGATTAAAATCAAGATCAGCTTTCTTGACATACAGATTAATTCACCATGCTTGTAATCTACTCTTTTAAATATTGCGTCCATGACATATCAAAAAAAATATCATTTATTTTCATTTATTACTTATTTTCTCATAATCTTATATATAAAAATGCTTGTATGTGTGTGGGTATGTGTGTGTGTTCCGCATAGACGCCTAAATCCCGTAACTGTGGGCGTTGAAACTTTCGCGAGATCTGGCGACATTCAATAGGAAACTTTTCGTGGTCTTTGATTTTACTAATTCGCCACCATAAGACCGTCATCAGCAGTTAAACGCTTCAGGTCACAGTAGTTGTCATAGTTACGATGCGATTTTGACGCTAAAAGATTAATTCAATGACATTGACATATTATAGTCAGTAGCGGCTCGACAAATAGGGGGCACAACTTTGACATAAGAATGTTAACCTTAAAAATGACAGATGACATATACTCAGTGGCGTTCCAAATATTTTTAAAATTAAATGACTTAACCTTAAAAATGACAGATGACATATACTCAGTGGCGTTCCAAATATTTTTAAAATTAAATGACTTTGACATATTATAGTCAGTAGCGGCTCGACAAATAGGGGGCACAACTTTGACATAAGAATGTTAACCTTAAAAATGACAGATGACATATACTCAGTGGCGTTCCAAATATTTTTAAAATTAAATGACTTAACCTTAAAAATGACAGATGACATATACTCAGTGGCGTTCCAAATATTTTTAAAATTAAATGACTTTGACATATTATAGTCAGTAGCGGCTCGACAAATAGGGGGCACAACTTTGACATAAGAATGTTAACCTTAAAAATGACAGATGACATATACTCAGTGGCGTTCCAAATATTTTTAAAATTAAATGACTTTGACATATTATAGTCAGTAGCGGCTCGACAAATAGGGGGCACAACTTTGACATAAGAATGTTAACCTTAAAAATGACAGATGACATATACTCAGTGGCGTTCCAAATATTTTTAAAATTAAATGACTTTGACATATTATAGTCAGTAGCGGCTCGACAAATAGGGGGCACAACTTTGACATAAGAATGTTAACCTTAAAAATGACAGATGACATATACTCAGTGGCGTTCCAAATATTTTTAAGTCAGTAGCGGCTCGACAAATAGGGGGCACAACTTTGACTAACCTTAAAAATGACATTGACATATTATAGTCAGTAGCGTTGCACAATATTTTTAAAATTATCAAAAATCAAGTTATAAGGTGACAAATGAATTAAATTATGACATTCAGTGTACATTAATTAATAATTGTGTTCATTGCAAATTAATAATTATAAAAGTGTGCAAAGCTGTCTTAGAAGGGGTAAGAAAACATATATACAGGGTAAAACATAAATAGTGCGCGTTTTAGCAAGACCCTTTTCATAACCTAGAGAGTGACCCTGATAGTGTTGAATAGCCCCCATGGGCCCCCCGATAGTGTCAAAGTGACGGCATTAACTACATAACCTAAAAATCATTTTGCACATACAGATTTAACTTTACATGAAGATGTAACTTTACGTGAAGATTATGTATGTATGTGTGTATGTATGTATGTATGTATGTATGACAGATGACAGATGACGGATGACAGATGACAGATGACGGATGACAGATGACAGATGACAGCTGACAGATGACAGATGACAGATGACGGATGACAGATGACGGATGACAGCTGACAGATGACAGATGAGATGACGGATGACAGATGAGATGACAGATGAGATGACAGATGACGGATGACAGATGACGGATGACAGATGAAGGCCGAACAACTTTGGCCTTCACGGATCTATTATTGTCCGCCCTGTGAGGCCGAAGGCCGAACAACTTTGGCCTTCACGGATCTATTATGGTCCGGTCTGTGAGGCCGAAGGCCGAACAACTATGGCCTTCACGGATCTATTATGGTCCGGTCTGTGAGGCCGAAGGCCGAACAACTGTGGCCTTCACGGATCTATTATGGTCCGGTCTGTGAGGCCGAAGGCCGAACAACTATGGCCTTCACGGATCTATTATGGTTTCACCCTGTGAGGCCGAAGGCCGAACAACTATGGCCTTCACCGATCTATTATGGTCTTCCCCCTGTGAGGAAGACTTTATATAGGTCGCAGAACTCGCCGGAATTGTGCAAGAAGACGCAGACCCACCTCTTCGCGGAAGATCCACCTCTTTGCGGAAGATTTAACTTTACCTGAAGATTAATTGAAAAGTGAAAATTGTGTAAAAACTTTGGACGTATGTAGCGCTCTTATTTACGCCAGAAATGGACGGGCAAACCGTTTTTGGGATTAGTTCCATCAAGACAAAAATTGAATTTAACATTGGAAGCATTTAATTACGACAAAAACTACGATTACATGAATCACGAGGATGTAGCAATAGGTGTTATGAACAAACTTTGCTTGCATTGTCGTGTTTCGAAGTTCGCTAAGGAATCACCAGGAATGTGTTGTTCGAACGGCAAAGTTGTTTTGCCACCGCTGCGCTGATTGATCCACCTGAGCCGCTTCTAAGTTATCTTACTGGCACCACTGCAATTTCAAAACACTTCCTGCTAAACATTCACAAGTACAACTCATGCTTTCAAATGACTTCATTCGGAGCAACAAACATTTTCTCCAACGTCGGTTACATGCCCACAGTCATTTTAAAGTTGAAATAATAAAAAAATTGTTCATAATGTGTTGGTTCTGTTTACTCTACGTATGTCTAGCGCCGCAGGCGCTAGTAATCAATAATTATCGGCGAGAGTGTTCGCTTTGATAGATAATTCCACGTCAACATTCAAAAAATTATTTTTTCTATTTAATGATCCAAATCCGAGTTTTTTTTAAATCAATCTATGCATGCGTTTTACATTACGCTCACTCACCATCCAATATACGATTCGTACCCACGACTGATTTTTCCTAGTCGTGCTGAGCTCTCAAATCTGAATTAACAGATTGCCTAAACGCACTACCAATCCTGCCGGCTTATTTTTTTGTTTCAATTAAATGTTTTGAGACATAATTAATTGAATTTTTTATGAAATAAAATATATTTTAATTTATAAGTCAAATAAATAAGTACGTAAAGCTTTAATTAAAAAAAGCTCTAAGCAATAAACAAAAAAATTAACGAATCGTTTCAAACTAAATTTAAAATAATTACAATTATATTTATTATTATCATAAATTTCAATTATAAAAGCGGATGTACCTCAGTATAACAGTTCTATCATTCAGGTACAACTCTTTAGTATTTTTTTTTATTCGAAGATGAGTTTTATACGGGTCTCCATTTTACGAGTGCTAATAGAAAATTTGACGCTCATGTTGTGTGTCAAAACACGTATAATAACAGCGTGACATACCAGTATGATCGATCTGTTTTGGATTTCGTGAGACTGTGTTTATTTATTTTACAAAACTTCAATTCGTGCTACTAATTAAGTTTGCTTTTACAAATTTATGATGTATAATTTTATACATTTGAAGTAATAAAGGCTTGAAGTGGTTATCTTATTACGGTATGATCTGAAGGTATGTCGAGGTGTGAAATGATATGTAAGTGGAACTCGTATGTGTAGTGTCTTCCTAAGTACCGACGGCATATAATCAAGAGAGTTGGTAATTAGTGTACCCCCACTCGCTTTGTCGGCATAAAATCCCCCTCCGCTAGTTGTACCCCCAACCCCTCCTCTAGCCACCCCCACGATCTCTTGTATTCTTCACCCCATCTATATCTTCATTCAAATACTGATTCCTATCGCGATGTAGATCCGGACCTTCTTGTTCTTGTTGTGTTTGCATTAGTGGAGAACGATTTCCGGGTTTATGTCGAAATTTACGTGATCATCTTATTACGGTTTAAAAATTTTAATGAGATATAATTAGTAACAAAGTTTATTACGGTTTATGTGCGTCAAACAAATACATAAAAAATATACCTAATGTACATGCAACAATTGTGTTCAAAATTGTGTTCTCAGTCTTAGAAAATATTTGACAGTTTATGTTTCTAAATGATAAAAAACTTAAGAAAACAAACAACATTTTAAAGCTTAAAGGGACCGCATTTTCCGGTGGGAAATGTAGAGGATGGTGACATTTCGTTCGCCAATATTTCTGCTTATTACATGCATACTAATATCTTGGTAAGAACCTGTTCTTATTATTATTATTATTTATGTACTTACCTAACACTAAATTAACCTTAATGATTGTACATAGGATTAAATTTAATGTAATTCACACTAATCTGATTTTAATTATGCATGAAAGTGCGAAAATTTAATTTGTTTTATATTGTTATAGCATTAGGTACCTACACGCAAAATTTTATCCACCTCATAACATTACAAAAACGTTCCTCTGTTTAATGTTTAATATTTTTGCTATTAAAAAGTCACTTGGGATTGTATATTGAACGCGAAAGTAACGAATTATATCTTTTGGGTTTTAATATGCAATTTTAAAACCTTAATTAAATTTAATTTTTTCCAGTCCTGACCGACGATTTGAATATTTTGAAGTATTAGTAATAACAACTATTAAATAAGTAGTAATATGGGGATAGAAATTTTCATTTTAAATTCTAATTTTAAAAATTTATTCGAAACTTTGGTTTTTCATTTATAAGTGTTTACCCAAATTTAAATAAGCTCGTAACATTAATATTCTTTATCTTAAGCAACCTGAAACATGTAAACGTATAATCATGTAAGTCCTCATTCAGTTGTTACAACTTGACATTTAACACTACTTGTTGAAGATTTTCCTTTAGCCGCTTTTAACCATAAATTTTCTCTATCGTTTTGCTTCCGTCTTCCATGTCCGTTTTTATTTTTGTGTGAAATTGAAATTTCTGATGCAAATCTTAAAGCGTTTACTTTCCCTTTAACTGAAAGCATTTCACAAGATACCAAATAAATGATATATTTTTTATGGCGAAAGAAATTTTAAACATTTTAGCTGAAACCTAAATTAAACCTTTATTAATAAAGAGTGAAAAAAAAATAACCAGTTCATTTTTTTTACAAGTTATTGGCAATTTAATTGCATAAAGTCACAGAAATTTAGAAAAAGTCCTGCTGACTAAACTATAAAATGGAATCAAACGTTTGCAATTATTTGGTAAATTATTGATTTGCATATTATACGGGGACGATTCACAGAACCAAGTCTTTAAAAGTTTATGGGGGTTACATTTTTTTGGATATCAGTTCATGCATTCTTCTCTAATTATTCTATTTAATTACCTACTCGAAATTCACTTCAATATAAGTAGGTAATTAACGTAAAAACAACATTTACCACTTTTGGCAACCCTATCTACGGAACTTTTAGGATGCTTATTAGCAAAGTTCCATAAGTATTTCCATAAACCTTCAGCTTTTTATTCGGTTATTTGCAATTGTTTAATCAAGTTTAACTAAACTAAAGTGAAATATTAATGAGATTTCATTTACCTACCTATTATAAATGCATTGACGCTATCTTGATGACGTGACACGATTGTCACCATCAAAATTACTCACCTAATAAATAAATATTCTGAATCTTGAAAATCACGACCAGCTAAATTGTTCATGACCCAATACTTAGGTAACATGCGTAATTGATAGGTATATATTATAAGAAATTCCAATAAAATATTAACATAATATTATTTCATACTATAGCATGAGTAGCTCAGAAGGAATTAAACGAATTAAGGACATAACTTAATAGAAAAAATTGTTGATGGAGAAATATTTTCAGGATATTTCCTAGTTAAAAAATCTATACTAAGTACATCAAACTTGCAATTAAAGTACTTTTGGAACTCAAATTTGAAGAATTAGATTTAAAACAGTGCCTCAGAGATAACCAATATTACTTCTGGCTAAATAAAAATAATTTTGTTTCGCCTCGCCTTTGACTCGTGCCGATTTGCAACGACGCTTACATGGAAATGATCAGTAAATTTTCGAAAAATTTTAAAGCATTAGGTAGATTATAATACATAAAAGTTTCAGCACTATCGATAAGGTGTAAATTTTTTAGTGCGATAAACTAACATTGTAATGGAAATATCAAAGGCACGATTTTATGACTAATGAATGTGAGCACCATAAAAATGGAAGTTGCTGATTTTCACAATCGCAACTTTTGCAATAAAGTTTATGATTCGAAGTTGTTATCAATTATAGATTTATCGTGACAATTTCAACCCACGATGAAGGGATACAGCCATAACATTCTGTACATATATTGTTTCTGTTACGAACCTCTCAACATGAAAACAGATCTGTGACATATTAAGAAGTTCGGTGCTTTGTTTTGTTTTACACACAAATTCATGTATTCCAACTTTTGGATTTATAGGAAGCAGAAATTTTTAAATGCTGTTAGGTGAGAGGTTACGGAACAATTCAAACTGTAAAAGCTGTAATTCCTGTAAATGTACAAGCTGAAGATACTCACGCTTCATTCATACAAAATCCCCACGGAGCATAATTTTTCTAAATAAGGACCCATACCGTTAGAATATGGACCATTATTTTTGACAAAAATAAACTATGTTGCATAAATCATCAAGGCTGGGTGGAGTTTTTAAAATTAGTATAAAATTTCCTATGGACTTGCTAAAGCCTTTCGAGATTACTGGCCACCTTGCCGCTGGCGATAACAGATCGTAAATTATTCTTGAGCGCCACGCAGTTGCGCTGGTAGTTCCAGTAGGTGAAAATGAATAAAATAACTGCGAACCCAAATGATGAAGCTGGAAAGGCACACAGAAATAAAAACCCAATTTTCTATTACTCACACCCAATCAATATTTATTAACATACCAATATGATATACATTCAAAGTGTTTTCGCAAAAACATAGAGGACATACTTTTATTTAACGTAATGGGCTTCGAACCATGGGAACTGTAATACTCTTCATTTCAAGATGGATTTTCCATTGCAGATTACCTAGGTAGTCTGTCATTGCCTACCGATGAGAGGCGGTCAGAATAAAGTTCTTATCCTGGCCAGATTCGAACCGTATAACCGTATATCTTTCGCGTTAGCAACAGACGCACTTAACGGCTAATCTATGACCATCTCTGTAACATACGCAAAAGGTACTTGTGCAATAAAAACACAATTTTAACTTCTCTGGGTAAACCCGTATCAATTACCTAAATTATGTTGGAAGTATAATTTTATTATCATCATTAAAGCGGTACCTGTGTACGTGGGAATGAATGTGACAAAAAATATATAAATTTGATACGATATTCAATACTTAATTAATGATTGGGCAGATTGGGTGGCGGAATTTAAAAAACATACAAGACATAAATATAATCCATTGACTCGTATTCGCAATGAAACAATAAAAAATTTGGATCGGACCAAAATAGGGGCAAATTTGCCAAAGAAGGTCCCAAGAATCACAAAGTTACTTTTCTCTTTGTTCGACCGTTTTCTATGTATCAAGATACATATTATGCCCAAAATATTAGATACACAGTAAAAAATTTCTTCGTGTAAAAATTGTAGTGTTGATGGTAAATTAATTCGTGTGAAATTTTAGAGTAAAATTTAACACTATTCGTTATTTTAACTAACATATACTCTAAAACAAGTAAATTGCAACTATACGCTAAAATAAACTCGACATCAGGTAAATTTTACACATATTACATTAAATTATAATACTTTGTAACGGTCTTCCTACGTAAAAATAATATTGCTGATGGTAAAAATTCATTATGCTATAATTATAAAAGCTTATCAGCATAATCTAAGATATGACGTGGGCATGACCGTTGGTATAAGCGCGTAGTTTCATTTATTCTTTGGTTTCATTATGCGTCTATCCGTCTATAAGTGTTCCATGGTATTCCAGTTGTGTAGTGATAATAGTTTTATTTGCTCAAGTGACTTATTATTTTTAAAATTCAATTAAAACTTTCCAAAATAATGTTTATTTCGGTAAAACATATACATACAAAAAAGATGCTTAAATTTGAATCAACTTTTACGTACCAAGAATTGGAAATTTTGGGTAAGTAACCTTGAAATTAATATCTAAGTATTAGTTGGTATTTATGCATAATTTTAAAGTAACGTTTTTAGTATTGCATATTTTTGATTGATTTTTCAATACTATTGAGTTACATCGAAGTACAATAAAACTTACATTTTATAATAATAATTATATATTATCTCGTGGCGAACAAAAGATTCGAATATTTTAATGTAGTTTATTTCATTTTACTAGTTGGTGCTAGTTGGTATACTAGTGATCCACGGTCAATATTTGTTCTACACGTGTTGAAGAAAATTTTGCATATTATAGCAAATTAATGCCAAGTTTTAAAATTTTAATACTTGTACGACGATTAGCAGCATTTTTTATAGCGATCGTGTGTATACCAAGGGTTATTTATATTGCTAGGTATAATGTTTCAAATCTTAGTCATTGCCGATGTTAAAAATTTGAGGTTATCATTTGCGAAAAAAATTTTACAAGGTAAAAACATTAAATTTATAAATTGATTTATTTATTCATTTCCAAAGACAATCAGAAAAATGCAATAATCCGAACATATTATTACATAAATTATTATTATAATGCGGATGATCGATGTTGCACCTTTTATTAAATGGAAAATAATTTTAGTCAAGAAGAAGTTCCCCGAATTGGGAGACAAGATTTTTTTTGCCGATCCAACTGGTACAATACTGGAGGAAGATACACTTATTGATTTTATAAATGATTATTCATCGGAAGGTACTCTTGAAATCCTTGTTGCTACACTCCGTACTGAAACCAGTAAGTAACTATTATTCTTAGTACTTCGTGTTCAACGATTGTATTTTTTTTTAGACCATTGCATGTTATCATCGATGGACACTGTTTCATTCAATGAATTCATAGTAACTGTGGATTCTCCTGGTACATCGTCTGATTCTCGTTCATGTGATTCGGATTCAGATTCGGATTCAAAACCTGCCCTTCACACAGATTTACTTGCTCCCAAGGTTAGTTTATAATATTTACAAACATTTATTAAATTGGAAGATTTGTAGAAATGGGAAGAAATAATTAGACGAAAAGGCGGTGAAAATATTATTGACTGTTACAAAAAGGCAGGCTACCTTTCCAATTCTGAAAGAATGACTCTTGTTAAAATAACAGTGGGAAGTTTAGTTGAGAGATACGGACTGAAAGTGCCAGAATTTGCCAAGCGCAATTTGGGGGAAGCTATCATATCTATTTTTCCAAATCTCAGGGATCCTCTAGGAAAATTTGGTTATGTAAGTATCTATAAACATGCATGAGTTATTCTGAAGGTGTAATACATTTTTTACACATTATTTGTTATAGGAAGCATTCTATTCGTGCCGCAACGGCGGTGAAGGATACATTTCTCGGCGTCTTCGTACGTTGTCGCGCAATAAACAAGATATAAATAGAAGAACCAGAAAAAGAAATTTTCGTGGTGCCCAACTTCAGCAAAATGCAACTGTAACAACAGCAGTTGAAAAATCTGCTGATGTAATTGATGCGCTTTGTTTTTTAAAAAATATTAATACTGATCCGGACCCAGACGCTATTAGGAGTAGGATGTTATTAACTTTGCCTTACAGGAGATCTTTGGGAATTAATGTCTTAAAAGAATTTCCAAGATTTCTTGATAATTCGTGGCCTGTAAGTTTTATTGTCTTCATTTATCTGAATTTATATATTGAAAAATAAAATACTATTTTAGATTGAAGAAGATTTTAAGCAGTTGTATCCAACTGAAATAAACTTTGAAGAAGTTTTTTCGAAAGACGTAGAAAAAATAATTCAGATTTATTCTAGTACTGTGAAATATCCACAGCCGGAAATCATATCAGGAAATGAAAGTGCATCATCAGGTATGCGAATTTATCACTGCTATCTACTATGGATTTATTAATAATTAATTTTAGATTGGAATCCAGCAACAAAGGCCCTCTTTGCATTAATGCAAATGGTGCGTCCTATTGCAAGTAAAAAGAATAGATGCAAAAATAACGTTAAATTGGAAGATCGATTAATTACATTTAAACCTGTAAGTTATTTTATACTTCTAACATTTATTTTATGAATTCTTACATCTTTTTTTATGATTAGCTGAACACGACAATTTTAGAAATTATATCAGCAAGCAAAAATCGTCAACCATTTATAGTAGCGGGGGGATTAACTAAATCCACAATCTGTCAATACAATTTAATTATTGACCAGTCTAGTATTAGCTGCGCTTCTCCATGTTCAGTTTTAACAGCATTTGCACTTCTGTTTAAGGCACATTTTGCTTTTGGGATTCAATATGATGAGCAATTAGATCATTTTTATAAATTTATTCAAAGTTTTTATTTTAATATAGACAGTGAAAAAATTTTGTTTACATCAAAAATGATAGAATTACGTACTAAACTGCTCAATAATTAAGTTGGCTAAGTTAATATTGAGTGTTTTTTGTTAAATTTATAGTAATTATTTTTAAATTCAATTTTAACGTTCACTATACTTATTCCATAATGCTGACTTGTTTTCTTTGTTCAGTTAAATTAAATAGTGTTGAGGATACTGTTAAACATTTAAGGGCATCTCATTAAACGCATTGACATTAAACATGAAAAATTATATCGGTCAAATAGTCGCTATTGGCGGCCTTGCAGACTTTCGCTGTTTTGATAAAAGTTCCCATTATTTTGCTGTATAAGTCCTGTGGTAGTTCATAAATAAAGCGTAGAATCTATAGTACTTTCACTCTTGAATAATTGGGGGGGGGGGGATTGATATACTCCTTTTGCTTCATATAATCACAAAGAAAAAATCCAACGGCTTGATATCACACAATCTTGACGGCCAATTTTGGCCGCCGAAACTAGACATTATTACGCGGCCGGGAAATCTGTGTGCAATAACCGCATCACTTTCCGTGCTGTATAGTATGTGGCACCGTCTTTCAACAAGACGTCCACATGCCACAGGCACCGTCTTTAAACAAGACGTCCAAATGACCACATGCCACACAGCGCGGGAAACGATGCAGTTCTTGCGCACAAAAAGTTTCCCAGTCACTCTTGATCTCTAGTTTCGGCGGCCAAAATTGACAACCAAGATCAAGAGCGAAAGTCTGCAACCGGCCATTTCACTGATATCATTTTTAATGTTAAAAAGAATCTATAGTACTTTCACTCTAGAATAATTTGAGGGGGGGGATTGATATACTCCTTTTGCTTCATATAATCACAAAGAAAAAATCCAACGGCTTGATATCACACAATCTTGACGGCCAATTTTGGCCGCCGAAACTAGACATTATTACGCGGCCGGGAAATCTGTGTGCAATAACCGCATCACTTTCCGTGCTGTATAGTATGTGGCACCGTCTTTCAACAAGACGTCCACATGCCACAGGCACCGTCTTTAAACAAGACGTCCAAATGACCACATGCCACACAGCGCGGGAAACGATGCAGTTCTTGCGCACAAAAAGTTTCCCAGTCACTCTTGATCTCTAGTTTCGGCGCCCAAAATTGACAACCAAGATCAAGAGCGAAAGTCTGCAACCGGCTATTTCACTGATATCATTTTTAATATTAAAAAGTTTAAATATTATCAATGGCAAGTAGTTTTTTAGACATAAAATTTGCTTAGCCTTCTGCCCTATCCGATTTTCTAGTTTTATCATTTATTAAAATTCACAATGTGTGAAAATTTTATACTAATGCTTGAATTTGAAACCCTTATGTGTTTAACAGTCGCACAGTTTTTAATTTAATAAAATGATTATTATTTTACAATTTTTATTATTAGTACTAATTATATAACTATTATTATAAGTAATGGTGCATTATATATATATTTTATATTATTTTAATAGTCATAAGCTTCTCAATTTAGTAACATAATTATTATATTAGAATTTATTTTGGTACTACTCGTAATTATTATTTAAGTGTATTTTATTTTTAATATTTCTTATACTTATATATACTTTATTTTTCTAAGTTCTATATTATCTGTATTTTATGATTTTTTAAATGTATATAATTATAATTATTTTAGTTCATTATTGATGTCAATAAATATAAAAATTTCTAATAACTAATGTTTTATTTTCTATTAAGGTTACGGTTGTACTTCTTCGCTTATTTTATTAATCTATAGTATTTTTTTTATCCTAGGAATGTTGTAAATTTTACATCTAAATAGAGAAACCTTCCAAAAAAGTTGGTTTTCTCTATTTAGTGTATATTTCAACTCGATATTTATCTAAAATACACTCGCAACGGTGTAAATAAAGTCTCTATTTAGTGTACATTTTTACTCTATATTTATCTAAAATACACTCGCAACGGTGTAAAGAAAGTCTCTATTTAGTGTACATTTTTACTCTATATTTATCTAAAATACACTCGCAACGGTGTAAAGAAAGTCTCTATTTAGTGTACATTTTTACTCTATATTTATCTAAAATACACTCGCAACGGTGTAAAGAAAGTCTCTATTTAGTGTACATTTTTACTCTATATTTATCTAAAATACACTCGCAACGGTGTAAAGAAAGTCTCTATTTAGTGTACATTTTTACTCTATATTTATCTAAAATACACTCGCAACGGTGTAAAGAAAGTCTCTATTTAGTGTACATTTTTACTCTATATTTATCTACAATATACTCGAAATACGGTTAAAATTTTTACCAATTCTAGTGAACTAATTTACACTGTACATTATTAAAACTGTTAGTGTAAAAATGTACACTATATGTGGTGGACTTGTATGAACCATTTGTAGTGTGAAATAGAGTTCAATATTAACTCTATATTTTTTACTGTGTAATAACAAAATTATAATCAATAAAATTCTATTCAAAAACTGATGTAAACTGTTTTACCTGTTCATCTGATACAGAAACAGTCCACATATGTACGTATAAATGAAATAGATTCAATTTCCTGCATGTCTCCGCGTTGAACAACTTTGTAAACCTAATAGAGCCCTAACTTTGAGCTTTCAAGCACTTTTTGGCATGTTGTTAAGAATTTTTCAGATCAAAAAATCTTTTTTGGTGAAAATTAAGTAACATGAGCAAAAATAGGTCCTCGACAACTTTAGTTTATCACTTTATTCATAGAATTCTCAGCAGTCAATCTATTTCGAAAAAATTTAATTTTACAGTTTTTTCCAAAATTGTTATAAATTAAAAATAAAATTTGACTTTTCTCCAAAGTCCTTTTAATTAAATTCGAGACGCGTTTTGAGAATCTACAATATTCTCCTATTAGGTCGATAAAACGATAAAAGAGGACAAACGTAAGAGTTGTCAAATTGTCATACATTAAATTAATAAGTCGACCCGTATTTAATTTATTAAATAACTGCAAAGAAAATGATTTTTGATAAAAATGTAATGAAAATTAGAGTATTTTTTAGAAAGTGGTATCTACAAAACTATTGGAGTTACAGGATTATAATTTTAAGTAGACTCTTATAATTTTTTATACTTGAAGTGCACTGAAATTCATTTTGTAGAAATACAGCTACATATTTTTGTAGAAATGAAAAAGATAGCAGAAAAGGTTAAAAGATTATTTTGTTCTATGCGGGAATTTGCAGATTATTGAGATTAATTTCATTCATCTGTGGATCACTTTAGTGTCAATTGGTCAGGTAAAAAACTTTACAAACTGAAACTTACGTTTTTGGACAAACAGCGAGGTTTTTTACAAAGCTTTATGTCGGAAATTATAGGGGTTAGAACAATTTTTTTTGTTTTGCTTATAATTTTATGTAGTTTAATTACCTATTTTGGGCATATGCTATTATATAGGAAATGGACAATTCATGACTTTGTAATTTTTGGAACCTTCTTCGGCATAAGTATTTACCCCTGTTCTGGTTCAATCCTGATGTCAAAACCTCAGGGTCTCTTTTCCCATAACAAATTAAAGAGCGTAAGCAAAAAGATTAGAAATTAGAAAATTCGAAGGATTAGAAATTTTCAGTAAAGTGATCGTTATTAAAGAAAACCGAGTTCTTATATCGTTAGTTGACTATCAAAGCGTACAACGCTTTTTAAAAATAATGAAATTATATATAATGAAATTTATTAAATTAAAATTAAAAATACTGGATGAAAATAAGTTATAAGTTATAACAAACCCAAATCCATGTTAGAACAGGGCATGGGGAGAACACGGATGGTTAGCGAGTTATCCCACTCCATATGAAACCATGTTTGGTAACAACCCAAAATGTTTATTACATTATTTCATATGAATCCTTTGCTTTATGCAACAACTCCAGGTATATGTCAAAATACATGATTGAATGTCGACAATCACCTGATTACGGCATTCTTCTTTTTCTTCATCGTAATTTAAGACTCAGTCCTGTATCATCCAATTTGTGCTGTTGAGCCGTATGAATTATCTTCAAATTCAGAGGTTCAACTTTCGGCTGGAGTAACATAATATTATTCCATTTAATAAAACATGTTCTTGCATTTTGTGAATTTAGATTGATTGGAACTGGATAGGAATCTGACCATTTGTTGTTTTTGTAATGGTGCGTTGTAGAAACCAACGTCTACTTGTCGATAAAAATAATTGGTTTCTTAAAAATGTGTTTACTATTTTGATTACAATTCTGTCAAACTGCAGATTTTAAATACTCGAAAGGATTATAAGATCAACAAAGAAAATATATTTCAACGTTTTAATTGATAATTCAACTAATTCAATAGCAAATTTGAAACAGAAGAAACACTTATAACAAAATGGAAAATGATCTGTCTTATGAAAATTTCTTCCATTGTGAAACACCGCATCAAACTCAAGCTCGACGTGTTTCTGATGACGTGATAAAAATCTCATCCAACGAGAAATACACCGATAAACTTAGGCTCGTACCTGACAATGTAATTCACTTTGACGATTCAATGAATAATATGATTTAACAGTTTTACTATTCGAGAAATTTTGCTGCCAATCATCCAGTAGTAGGAAAACGACTACAGCTTCTGTCCAAAAGGAAATGTCAAATTGAAACAAGCAATGTATTAAAGTGACAATGTACTCGATTATCCTGTCTTCATTTGATATCCACAACAACCGGCAAAAGTTGCCGGTTTACATATATATTTAAACTTATTAAAAATCAATAACAAAATAATATGTACAGCTTTATATTATCGACTGTGAGCAACCAGCGGGAATTATAGAGCCGCATATTTTGTCAACAACGCTCGATGCAACTTGCGAATTCTTGATAACATTAACTGTTGCTTCGGACGCAACAACAGGATTGCTAATACTTATCCATGTTTCGCGAGGTATAAGCCAATTATGCACTGTGAACATGGTTTTCCGGCATGATCATCATTAAGATAAATGGCATTACCATTAGCCAAACCAAAGCTAAATTGCAATGATGGTTTATTCCAATAACGATCGAGTGCGCCATTTTATGTACCTACATATCCTAAACATCGAAGCAATTTCTAACAACAGTTTATTAATATCAATATTATCTTAAACCCTAATTAAGCAGCAATGGTTAACGGCTAAATGGCAATGCGAATCTTAATTTGGATCTCAAGCCCACCTGGCAAAGACAAACATCACCAAGTTGCAATATCACTTAAATAACTTCGTTAACTGGTATTAAAGGGGATTCCACAACTTAGCACAGGAAAGCTATTGCTATATTTAAAATTAGTACATTTAGGCACCGATTATCTATTACTTTCCCATTTACGTAGTAAAGGAAAGTATTGTTATCGAGTTAAAAAAAAAATTTGAGTTAGCATTTTTCCCATGGTCTATGAGCCCATACGAATTGTTTAAGACCAATTTTGGAATGATGTCCGGATGTGTGTGTGATGTATGAAGTGTGATGTATGAAGTATGAAGTGTGATGTATGAAGTATGAAGTATGAAGTGTGATGTGTGGTTATTCTATCGTCATCGTTTTCAGACAAACGCGTGCACCAATTGAGTTGAAATTTTATACACTAGTTTGAAGTAACTGTCTAAAGAGCTGATTAGATTTTGGTTGAAAACCGTCCATTTTTAACCCCTTTTTTTTTTTACATTCTTTGGAAAATAAATTTTATTCGTAATTCAGCTGTGGTTGTTTACAATATATTAATTGTAATTATTATTATTATTTAAAAAATATTTTAAAACTTAGTGCTTAGTTGATCCCCTAATACATACATACATTTAAAAAATTTCAAAGTACTATAACTAACTACGACATAGAAAATGTATTATTTCCTTTTTCTGTATTTAATGTTTCTGTACACAAAGTAATATTGCTATAGGTATGTACTATGTATGAAAGTACTATACGTACATTTTGCATTCTTTTATAATAATTACAACAATCTGTGTGATTTATATAGAAATTCCACTCCAAAGAATTTAACTGCTACAGTAAATTAATTTAAAAAAGGTAATAAAACAGATAGAATCTTTCTAAGCATTTTATCAAAATATAGAAAACAAAGCATCTGCTCAAGATCTTGATTACTTTAAGGCTCATTAAAGTGTATGATATGCAGGTTAGGGAGCAGTTCACTGATGCATTATAAATTACTACAATTTTGTTATAATTATTCATATAAGATATACGATCAACTCTTAATAAAAAATAATTCAAGTTGAAAAGCATTTTAAACGAACTATTAAGTTTTGTGTTAACAATATTATTCGAAACTCTTTTGCCATAATACAAAGTTGCCCGAATACCTGACTCCAAACCAAATTTTTGAATTTTGTAATTGATATTAAGATATCATGTACCTGTACAACGCAGCTTCTATCTTTTTTAGTTTAATTCCTTATTGATTTTTGCTGAGAATAGTATAACTTTGTATATAGCTAAATCAGAGCTGCCTTTAATCAATTTTAAAAGAATCTGTAGCGAACAAATAATCTAAATTTATTTTTCCAACTTTTCAGGTTTTAATAGTAGATACCGTATTAAGGTGATATATATAGTTAATCCTCTATTATCTAGAAACTACATTTAAAAAATTCTTTAAATTCTACATATTGAAGAAGATTAACGTACAAAGTGAAATAATTTATAAAATTCGTTTAACATATTTATTTCTGGAAAGTGATAAATTTGCACTACATAGTGTAATATTTAGCGGTAGATAAGTTTATAAAGCACTTAATTTTTTTGTAAAATTTATTTTTGTGTATCTTATTAACGTTTTAAGATATACTTGTCTCACTATATTAATTTTCAAAAGGTTTAATGGACTAGACAAGTAACAAATACGTAAGATAGCTTCACCAAGCATCATTAATAGGTTACGATAATGATGCTTTACTGCTTTATTCCACTTATAGTCGAGTAATTGAATTTAATTTGTCAGATGTCAATTTGTGGCCACGTTTCTAATTTTGTATAGATAATGTATTGACACGCTTGATAAATGTGATACGAACGTTCGATGTCCTACAAGAACGCACTATCGTTGCTTTTATCAGCATAGCTTTGGCATTTTTTCTTCAAGTAGCTTATAGAAGAGAGCAGTTAGACGTTTACATTAATTAGTAGAACAAAGAGCATTCAATGATTTGTAGGTATGAGATTAATTTTATTCGCTTCGGTTATTTTCCCACGCGTGTCCACACATTTTACATGTTGGCATTCCTGTGCCGGAATGTTGGAAAAGGTAAAGCTCTAGATTCCAAAAGCTATCGGTGTTTATTATTTTATCGTATTAATTAGTAATTTAAATAACTACATTTCATTTCATTTTTTAAACTCTTCACTTATTTTCTTTTATTACATACAATACTTTCCCATATTTTAATACCTACGTTGTTTTTTGCATTTTAGGTTGAATGCTAAATATACCATCACATCTAACCAGATTCCAATGAAAGCTTTAGCTCATTTCAGAGATAGCACAATATGTAGAACTACACCTGGTTTATCAAAAGAACAACTGGACGTATGCTATCGACAACCAGATGCTACCGAAGCTGCTCTCGAAGGCATACAATTAGCAGTCCGAGAGTGTCAAAATCAATTTCACCATAATCGTTGGAATTGCTCATCATTAACAACAAAATCAAACAACCCTTATACAAGTTCCATCTTTCAAAAAGGTAAACTTTTGTTTAAATTTAATTCTATCAAGTTTTAAACACAACCCATAAAAGCGTTATCGATAATTAACCATGATAGTCAAACAATTTGTACATCATTTACCTAATAGGGAACAAAGGTATCCATTACACCTTTTATAAAAGAAAGACCTCCAACACGTAAAAGATTAATGCATTTTTGTACAAATGTCAGCATACAATCAAATCTTCTATGAGCACCACCTCAAAAGCTACGCCATAAAATGGTAATTGACAATAAGAACTTGGTTGTTATACCTATGGTGTTGACAACTGAACACGGATCATGTGGCGTGAAGCTACCAAACTGTCAAGTCATAAAGGTAAAGTCACTTTCAATGCAACAATAAAGACATAAATATATGTCATTCAGCAATTACAAAAAGAAGTTCGTAGATTCGTTTTATTATGTCATCCTTTTTTGACTCAATCAAAAATTGAACATTTTTTGTGTTCTGATTTAATAATCGCTAAGTAAGTTTAATGGTTGAACTTGCCGACTTATTTGATGTTATCCCCTTACCTAAAACTGATACCTTAGCACAGCTGGACCATCCAAAGGTATACTAAAGTGATTCGTTCTGGATATTTACACTAGCACTGATGAATGCCAGTAACCAATAAATAGAGCTGTCGGTAATACTTTAACTTTGGTGACATCTGGATCCGGTTGTTTTACCTTATTGTTTGTAAATATATAACAACCATAACTCCAGGATTGAAGCCAGCTAAACTATTGTCATGGATTACACAAATTAACGAAAGCGAAAGTTATATAAATTTTTGATTAGGTGTAGATTATTTACACCTTGTTTGTTACATTCAGAAAACCAGTAATACATATTTTTTCTTGAACTTTTTCGTTTTTCTCAAAAACTAGAACAGTTTTCACTATATAAATAATTTTTTTAACGAAATCCTGCATGTTGTATGGGCTGCTCTCTAGTTGTGAATTAGTTCAACTAAAGTACCTTCATTGTCAAGCTAGATCTATGTTATCCTTAAAAATCTAGAGAGGTTAGGGTACAGAAATTACTAAGTAAGTTATCTGCGATTAGGGGAAGAAACCTAGTCGATTTTGTACTTTTGAAATTTACCAACTATGTTATAACTTTGTGATGATATGTATATGGAATAAGTATCTTTCTCTTTATGCTGTTTTGTTAGCTTGAAGTCCTTCTAGAGATACCTCTGAGAGTAATCTCATTGATTGGATACCAAATATTTTTTCTAATTTAATTATATATTAAAATGGATAAAAGACATAAGTATTTCTCTAAATGGAATTTAAAAGTTGTTAATTAATTTGGACTAATCATTAAATTCCCTTTTTGAAAATTCCGCCTTTCGATTTGTTCGATCTCCTTATACGATAAGATAAGCAAAGTTATAAAAGTAAGTTCGTTCATCATCAGCTAATGATTGCAGAAATAAAGCAAATTAAAACTTGCATCCGTAATTATTTCAAGTAATAATAAATATGAGTAAATATAAACAGACAGACCTTTTAACGCTGCATAAATTAGCATAAATTATATAAATTTAGTACATTGTATTTACTTTTAATGTAATAAAAGTGCATTAGAATGCTTCAGGAATTTTTTAATTAGCTTTTAATTAAACGTATTTACATCTGTAACTGTTATAAATACCAAATTGAAATCGATAAAATAAATTTATTATTTTATTACTCTTTGTTAGTTTAGTATAACTTAGAAAACTAACAGAGTTTCTAAATTTTTAAACTGCGCTAAGAACTAACTATCTTAATTATATTCATATTAAATTAATTTTCTTAATTAAAAAGTGAGCAATTGTAAAAACAAATTAATAATGTCGGAAGGTGACATAGTCAAGCGACTAACATCATGTTTTATAAATCTTAATAAAAAAAATTACATTAAAATCAGCACACGTCGATAATGATTCAAAGAATTACTTGCGAAACTTGTCTTCATCAACAAATATTGTAATTAGCTGATAATGTTTATTTTTTCTTATTAGCGATTTATCTTTGCGCTACCTTACATAGCGATTTACTTCTTTGCTTAATGACAAACTAGATTTTAATTACAAATACACAACTTGTGACAAATCAATAAAATGTGTAAATTTTACCAACATTTATTTTTTCTTGAAAAAAAAATACATTTTAAAAGTTACATGCATGCCGAAAGTGTGCTGAAATTATATATTTTCCTAACTTTTCATTGCAAATATTAAATTAACAATTTGTTCTGTTTTCAATTAAAATTCTGTATACGAAGCTTCTTAGTTTAAAAAGCCATGATAATGACGCCTTGGTGAGTTTTTATTATTAATGTGAAAATAATGTGAAAATCCTGTACTAATGGGCATTATCTGATAATCCCACTAAAAACTATTGTTATCATTTATCATGGAAATAGTAACGCCCCCACTGACAATCCTACTCAAAACTGTTACATTGCCATTTGAAATTTATTTGTTTGGATTCTCTAATCGTACAAAACTCGAAATATTTCATCGAAATTCGTGTTAAAGTCACTCATCTTATTATTTGAAAGCATTTTTCAGTGAATACGTAATCGATACTTTTAATTCTTTATAATTATTTTACAATTTAATCGACACAAATTCAAAAAATTTTAGTTTTAATTTCTTTATAATTTACCTACATATTATGTATATAATTTTATTAAATTAAAAATTAACAAGCTACTAATAAATACCTTACTTTTACGTTTATCTTACTTAAGTTTATAATACGGCTTATTAATTTTTAACGTTGTAATTTGTACAAGTTAATTAGTTACAAGTATTATTATCTAGTACAGTATTTTATTTAATTTTTAGTTTAATTTAATACAGAACCCTGTTTTATCTGTATGTAAACAAATTACTTAAAAACAGCGGTTTTTAATATTACATAATTTTGTTGAATTTTTCCCAATTAAATAGAACAATTAATTATAGTTTTAGAAATCGAAATAATTCAAACATAGGCAGGTACAGATTTGATTTTATATTTAGTTTTCAGTCTTTTTCACATAGCTGAAAAGGAAATAAAATTATTATTATTAGATTATTACCTATACTTACACATAATAAATGAAGAGGGGCAAGAAAGTGACACGAATAGCGAATGGAAGGTGGACGAAGTCACCTGGTCGAAGTCAAGTGGAATCAGTGCTCAAGAAAGATCTCAGTGAACGATTTTAGAAGAGGCCTATGTTCTGCAGTGGACAAGAATGGTTACGCGATGATAATGATGATTTGATGATAATGAAAATTAAAGCGTGCTTTTAGATAAAAATATTGAATACAGTGGTGAAAATTGTTTGATGCAATATAATTAGTTATAATTAATTAATATAATACAAAATTATAATATAAAGTTTATTAAATGCATAAAATATTAAATAATAATAGCGTCATAAGATGCCGCCTGTTTTCAAAACAGTATTATGTGGCTGTACACACATGAAAAGAAATATTTACTTTATCGATCCTGTTTGGATATAAAAATTAATGGTCAATATTGTCCATTTTAATATTTTTAATAAAAATGATACAAAAATTCATGTTGAATACTCCCGCAAGTTCTGTTCAAAATATAATTAAAAGCTATTAATTTTCACAATTAAAAAAAATAAAAGCGGTTCACTACGTCGGCGCTCGAAAAATATTATTATTTTTCCTATAATTTTGTGTCGTCCACTGAACATAAAGTGTCATTTTCAACGATGCTGTTGTGCGGAACCGGTGCAATAATAACATTTTATTAAGTAATAATATTATGTAAAGCTTATCTTATTTATTAAAAATACTGTAGTTACCATTTTAGTTAATCTCTTTTTACTCTCAAGCGTAACTAAAAAATATTATTTTTGACATAGCAGGATAATTTTTTCTTCGTCAATCTTTTTAAAATACTACCTCTACGGACATTATATTTATATAAATCCATACAATAACTCTATTAGGAGTACAATGTGAAAGTTTTTGAAACGTCAATTTTATAAAAAGGATTCACTGGGCCTGCCTCTTTCGTGCCGGCGCTTCTAAAGGCGACGGACTTACTTCTATATACGATCGAGCGCAAAGGCGTATTTCAGCAAACCCACGATGTCTTGTAAACCAACTAACTAAAAATAAACGCATTAACCATAATAAACGCCACCTGTAATAAACACTCAAAGTACTCTAACATGGTAAACTTTAAATTTCGACAGAGCTGGCATAAGAATATTAGTCATGGGGATCGAAACGGGGGGACGAAATAGAGCCCAAAGTAATAAAATTATTTAATTTTATGTTATATTATAATTATATTACAGTCATAATTATTATTTTAAGGGGTACCAACAAATAAATGTAGTAGTGTTTTTTACGTAAATAAGATCCTTATTAGGATGTCCTTTGCCAAGTAATATTGTTAGATTTTTATAAAAGCGTAAGTTATGTAATTCGTTTTCTTCTTCTTCCTCTTATTATAGGTCCAGGACCTGCTTTTTTAATAATTTTTGAAATGAGCTCTGTGAGCATTTTTGGTTTTTACATTAAATTTCAGGTAGCTTGCTAGGCTTCCCTTTCTATGTGCCTGCACCCTGTTTTTTATTGTTATGATGGAAAATCATTAACACAGGGGGACCGACTGCTTGGGCGTAGGTAAATGTGCCACCAAATGTACCTGACCAGAAAAGGGTACCGGTAAATGTGCCACCGACCAAAAGGGTTCTTTAAATAAACACAGGTATTTGTGCCACTAACAGTGAAAAAATTAAATTTTTTTTGCCTTCGAATTTTGGGGTGTGCATTCGATAAGGAGGGTAATCCATCGTCAAAACCTACCCTTACGGGGCGCCGCTGCGCTCCGCTCCGCGTTGCACCCCTCCAGGGCGGTTTTGACTCTGGTTACTAGGCTAAACATACGAGAAGGCGCCACACATCAAGAAAACCGGGATAAATGAAACCGGGATGTGAGAGACCCTGGAAATAGCATTAAAAAGTATAGTTGCGGTATGGGGCAGTAAACTATTACGTTTCACCCCCAAAAAATCGTGTAAAATCAAAAAATATGCATCAAAAAATATGAGATGCATCAGGTAGATGCCGTTTTCTCCGGTGGCACAAATACCTGTGTACTTTTAATATCCTAAATTCGTAGCAGGTAGAATAACATTACTGGTGGCACATTTACCTCCGCCCGACTGCTTTGCGTGCTCTCCAAAAGCACGGAAGACGGTTAAAAAAATTTTTAGACTATACCTGGAGTCGAACCGGGGATCCCTACGTTAGAAGTTGATCGCGCTAACTATCAGGCCATGACCGTCGTCTTCGATGTAATTAAATAATGAAATTCAAATAAACTTGTGGGCGAAATAAAGGTGGGCGATTGGCCATATAGAATTGGATATAAAATCTCGGAAAACCACAGGGTTTTAAATTTAAATAGCTTGGTCGTCATAAAAAAACATTACAATATGTATTTATATTTGTACAGTAGAGTAATTGTTTGTGTAGTTCACTTGCATTTTCGTATTAAAACAATGTCATCAGTGATTCTCAAAAAAGTAATGATTAAATACTATAGTCCATCCGTTTTAAGAATGCAGAACTAGATTGTACTAAAATTGTGAACTCGGAACGTGATTGGTTAAAATTTTTACAGGTTTACACTGCCAAAATTTTATTTGCAATTGATGACTCACGAATATTTTTTTCTAAAAGTTTCTGGCAAATTTAAATAATTTATACAAGATAAATTGCTATTTGATAAAAAAATACTTCTAACTAGATTATTTCAAGTATCAAATAAGTGTCATTTGGTTTTTGTCACTCACACACTTTAATTATTTGACGTTTCCCAGTGTAAATCTGACTTGCCGTTCAAGGCGACCTCTACTGCAATCCAAAACCAGATGGACTATAATTCATTTATACGAGTTTATATCAGTTGTGTCTATAAACTGCATGGAAATAGATATAAAAATAAAGTGGTAAATCGCGGAATATTTTTGAATAATACGGTTTTTTTTAAATTATTTTCGTGGTGTTACGAAAGAGCAATAAGTGTTTAGGAAATTTTAAAACATATCTGTACGAAAGTTTTGAATTTTAGTGTAAAAATTTTATCATTCCACGCGGAAGTAAACTTACTCCCGAACAACGCACTAAAATTGAAGCATACAGAAAACGTGGTTTAGCAATACGTAAGATAGCATCGAAAATAAACAGATCTGTCACAGTGGTACACAATTTTATAAAATAAGGACAGAATTATTGCTTATGTGAACGAAAAGGAGCTAAACCAAAAATTACATTTTGCAATATTAATAGGGAATAATACGAGTAGCAGATATAAAAAATTATTTTCCTCTAAAATTAGAGATGAATTGCATCATTCCATTACCGGTAGACGTGGTCGCCAAATTTTCAGTAATGAAAACACCCTTGAATGGACAAAATGAATCGCCATACCAAGCTTGAAGTCATGCTACATAAAATAAAGATAAAGTTTTGCCAAATTTCTAGTCATAGAAAGAATATAGTATTACTAGTAAATATAAAATTAATAATAAGCAATAACCCTGATTCAATAAATGTACTTGAATAACAAAAATCGCTTGTTTTTATAGCTATTTCCACCACTGTGTGCATGTCTGTGTTTTCACAAACATAGAGAACCTACTTGTTTAACGTGGTCTCCGAACCACGGGTAGTGTAATATACCTACTTTATTTCGACGTAAGCGCTTATACTCGTAGCAGATTACCTCGGTGGTTTGCCATTGCCTTCGGAGAAGAATTAAATAATGTTATTTGTTAAAAGTGCAGAAAACATTGAAAATCATCACGATATCTCGCAACTCGATCATAATAAATAGCTACATATATGAAGTATAACAGTTAAAAGTATTGAATAAATTGATTTTAAAACTTGTTGAAAATATAATAAAACATAATATAATATGTCACGATTTATCCTGCAAACAATTTGCATTTTGCAATTTTCAATTGCAAAAACATGCAAGTTTTATTAACTTAAAAAAATTAATTTTATTATATTTTTATTTGTAAAAGAAAAAACGCTAAATGAATTTATAAATTAACGTTGAAAATATGGCAATTATGAATTACATGTAATAATATCTGCCAAATGACCCCGCAATCATTCTTATGTACATACATGTAGCCACTCTTTTGTTAAAATTTTCAATCACATTTTCACATAATTCAGGCTCTATTCCACCAATTATCTGCACGATTTCCGCTTTCAGGTCTTGAACTGTTTATGGATTATTCATGTATACTTCTGCCCTTTCACCTGACCCCGAAGAAATAGAAGTCCAACGGTGTCAAATCGTAGGATCTTAGTGGCCAATTGATGTCTCCACTTCTGGAAATAACGCGTTAAATATTGAAATAAAAAAAGAGAATCTATATTACATTTATATAGGATGTCCCCGCGGTCGATGTATACCTCTTAAATATTAGTTACCGTTCTAAGAAAATTTTTTAACTAAAAGTTTTGTCCGAATTTAAACTCTTGTGGGGTCGCCTAGTCTAAAGCAATTTTTAACATTTTTACCTTCGAATGGCCATAGCACTAAAAAATTAATTTTTTTTGTGTAAATAGTTGAATACATTTTAAGAATGTGAAATTATCTATAAACTAGATTCCAACCCTTTATCGTCTAAAATAAATGGCTTTCGACTTACGAATCAAATTAAGTAAAAAAATTTCGAAGTTTTATTTTTTTTCTTGCAAACCCTTAAATTTTTTTTTACGAAAAAAAAAGAAATGCTTAACCTTCGGATTCAATTAAGCTTAAAATGCTTAAACTTAATGGTAAAAATGGAGGCCCCTTTCCGGATATCAAATTTACCAGGTTACAACAGGTTACAATTTATACGTAGTAACTTTTCTTGAAAACCTAATCCATTTTGCAGAAAAACTAACTTTGTTTGTTGATAATGTGCGTAACTTACCACAGAAATCTGAATTTAAAATTTAGATTCCTTTCGTTGATGTGTTCAGATTATTGTTAAGATAGCGTGTTATTGATAAGAAAATCTCTAATTTACATAAAAGTAAAATAATTTATTATCTTTTGACTTATTTTTATTTGCTCTGTGCAGTGTATTCTACTAAAGAAAAACTTAGTTTTTTCCCATCTAATTCCTTTTTTATAAATTAGTTGGTTTTTCGCAAAAGTTTACTATAGACCAAAGTTATATCATTGCTTTACTTAATTTGATCCACAACTCGAAAGCTGCTGATTTTAAACAATAAGGAGTTGTAACCTAATTTTTAGATAATTTCACGCTCTTTAAAAATGGTTGAACCCGAAAAAACTATTAACCTTAAAAATCAATAGTTTCGTGCTATGGCCATTCGAAAGTAGAAATTAAAAAAATTGCTTTAGAGAGGGTTCAAACTTAGACAAAAATTTTAGTTAATATTTTTTGCTTATTGCAAAAAACATTGCCTTCAAAGTGTGTACATCAGGACATCCTCCTTCATAAGTCTTCCAATTGAGGAGAAGTCAAGTTTAAAAATAATAACCATAATATATTTTGATTTCTTTACAATTGTACACAATTTATTTATATAGACAATTAAAAATATTTCTCAAATCACAGTTTATTTATCATTTCATTAACATCCCTACCAATTAAGTAAATCATTGGGTCATTCGTAAATATTTCTTCAAAAGGTTTTCTACTAATGAAACCATTTTTGAGAGGTAGTGAGAAGGAAAGTGGATTAACCCACAAATTTTTCGAAATGGCTTTGGTATCATTAACCTTGTGTTTTAATTTTGGCGTTAATCCACTTTTCCTCTTTTAATCCACATTTATAGTTAGAATTCAAAACTTTCTGCATGGGAATAATGTATGACGTTTTCCAACTTCCTGGAAAACTGCCTACCTCCATAAATAAATTTATTACGTCTATATTTCCAATTACTAGTGAAGCATCTTTTAACGTTTTTGCTAATATTTGATCACCCGTTCCTCCTAATGATTTAGTAATTCAATTCAATTCCCTCATTTTGTTTTATTCAAATTTTCGATTATGCATCCACGTTTTCCCGGACATCGTAATTGTTAATATTTGGTATGTTGTTCACAAAATTTCCTTGATGCTACCCGAAAACTATTGACTACTAATTCGGTCTTGTGTCAAAATATCAAAGATATTTTGTGATGTGAAGACGTTACAAGTTTTTTCATTATTCCTGGTCTGAGAACCATTTTCAACATTTATTTGTTTGTCATTTTATTGCAAAATATTTATCTTACTTAATTGAATAATATATTACTTTTTTTCTAGATTTTAAATTAATCAATTACTTATTGCACTCTACTCATCGTATTTTTTTATTCTTAATTAGTCGTTCGACCTTCATAGGAACCTGTGTCAATAAGGTTACATTTTTTTACAATATTGTAAACAATTTCCAATAAGGAAATTTTTTAAACGTAGATATAAACGAAACAAATTGAAATCTTTCGTTGTAACAGATGTTTTATTTGCAATAATGAACTAAAGAGATTCACCTGTTTTCATTCAAAATTCATTCCCTCGTTCACTCAGTTAAAAGAAAGCACGTCTGATTGATGTGGCTTAGGTTACTCTGAAAAGGAAATTTGTCGTTTGGCAATGATAGTAACTTAGGACTATAGCTTAGAGAAAGTAATCTAACGCCGAGAAAAAATTGGCAAAATTAAACCAATATGGCTGTAACGGTATTTAAATAAATCATCATCATTGGACTTCCATGTATGCACTATTTTATGTTTGTTTCAATTATCACCGAAAGCTATTGCATCCATATAAGTGAAAAATTAACAGTGTAATATTGTTTAAAAACACTTTTATTTTGAATTCCCATAGTTTGAATTTCACTTATAATTATAGATCCTAATCGCATGAGAAATTTAAAAGCGAACCTTTCGTTTTGCTCAGCCGATTGTTATATAATAACAGAAACTGAGAGATTAGAAAAATGAAAGGTTATATAGGTATATAAAAACGAAAACGTAAAAAATTGCACACAACATCCCAAATGGGTAACAGTAATGAATTCGTAATAGCACTTTTTAAATTAAATTAATATGCTTGTACTCTCATGTATAGTGAAATGACCGACAACAAAGAATGTTAGTTTGTGTCGTATCGTTTGTATGTTGACAGCCGGCGTAACAACTGTCTATCGATGGACAGCACATAACGTGCAGCATTCGCCACAAGCGGCCATCAAGAACTCCATAGACCATCCGCATTGTCGGGATTTAATTTTATGGAAATGGTGGACGACATACGTGCCGACAATTATGCCTTTCTCGGCTAAACTAGACAATCAGTGCCGGTGGTCGCGACCATCAACCATCAAAGCATCGTCTCTTTATAAAACCAAACCAATTCAAATGATATTGCTCTCAATAAAAGTTGTCATAAAAGGCAGCGTTGTAATATTCGAAATGTAGGTTTATAATTTAGTTACAATTTGCTCTCCTGTCACGAATTCCAAGAGATTGCAGCAAAAAAACAGTACGGCGCATACACCGCATAAGGATGCAGGAATCAGTAAGCAGTTGCTAGCTTCTTAGCTTGCGAATTGCTCATTAACACAACCCTGATTTTCGTATTCAATGTCCCAAAATTATATCCGACTTTTTTTAAAACTTTATAATCTTTTTATCCATATAATGTGCTTTACGACATGTCTATAAATTCCAAACTGCACTTCTTCGCTCCATTTAGCTCAAGGAATGCAGTTTTTCGCAATCATGTTCTTCAAAACAAGTGTTAAAGGAACAATAGTTAATTGATCGGCGTTTTTAATTGTACATTACATTAATAAATTTAGTGATAAGTGTAATTTAGTTCTGACGTCTATATTATACCTTTTCTTCTAAAAATTTACAAAATTATATTCGAACCGTGATAATATACAATGTATCTTCGTTAACCAAGTGCGAAGATGTTCATCATTCCCTAATTAAAAACAGTGTTTTATATATTTATGTTTTATATTAAAAGTAAATAAACAGCAAAACTAACCGGCGATATAAATAATAATTTGCTATAACCGAGCCGTATAAGTAAGTCGTATTACATTAATTACTCACATGGTTATTACGTCTTGTTAATTTAAATTTAATTATATTTAATAGATTTATGTAAATATAAATTTAATCAGCTTTAATTTCCCAGCATGCAATGCATATAGGTATATACTTGATCATAAATAACTTGTACGAATGCTAGCAATAAATCTATAAGACGTAGTAAGGTAACTACAAACAAGGTATGAGAGAGAAATAAAAATTTTGAGGACAAGTGCTATATACGGTATTGGCTACTGTGTTTATAATACAACATTGAGAAAGCTTTACGGTCATAAATCTTTTCACGTAAGCTTTGTTTAACTTAAACCATCATCAAAGATTGATTGCTATATGTCTTATGTATTCAATAAAATATCGAAAAATATTAAAATTTAAAAGCTCTCTCGAACATTTCGATTTCAGTATCAGTAAAATTTATAATTCAACTATTGTATTGTTTCAGGTTATCGAGAAACGGCGTTTGCTTATGCAATATCTTCAGCAGGAGTAACGCTAGCAGTTGCTAAAGCCTGCAGTAACGGACAATTGCTTAATTGTGGATGCGACTCTCGCAGTTACAAACTAAGAGATCCGCGTTCGTCTGACACCAAATTTAAGTGGAGTGGATGTTCCCACAATATACGATACGGAATGAAATTTTCAAAATTGTTTTTGGACGCCCGAGATAAAGCAGACGATATACACTCCAAAATAAACTTACACAACAATCAAGTCGGAAGATTGGTAGGTGTTTATTTCAAATGTTATAATTTTTTTTACATTAGTTGATTTATTAATCAAACCATCCTAAATTTTGAAAATGGTTGTGAAAAACTTTTTAATATTACATATTAACAAATGGTTCCAACACAATGGATAACCGAAGTAGAAATTGCCAGTAGCTTAGTCAAGGTGCTAGAGGTCCTAATGACCACACGAGGGTTTTGGACTCCACCTTTTGGTCTTGAACAAAGGCCCGCCATCACGGTTTTCGTGTTATTATACTTATTATAGACCACACGCGCAGATCTTCTCATTAAATGTTTTGTTGCCATCATTTAGTTGTCCAGCGAGTGTGTGTATACCTTTTTTCTAGTGTTATAACAGTTTTATTTACAATATTAAGATATTAAGAAAACCCATTATAATTCATTAATGATTGCATAACTGTACCTCTATACCTCCTATAAAAAATTTTTACCTTTTTTTATTACACCGAATTTAGAAAATTAATTTTAAAAATATATTTTTAATATTGTTAGCTAATTAAATCTTTACAAGGCGGCATAAATTGCAGGCTCTAACACTATAGTATAGAAATAAAAAAATATCTCATTATAATAATCCTTTAAAAAATTACCATTAACATGTAACAAGTTGTATGACAAGTGAAATTAACACGCGTATTTTAAATTTTTAATAATATTAATAAATTCTCTTATTTTATTGTATTATTTTATTTTCTTGCAGGCGGTTGCAAATAACATGCAAATTAAATGTAAATGTCATGGAATGTCGGGTAATTGCGAATTAAAAACTTGTTGGAAATCCGTACCAGAGTTTCGACTTGTGGGAAAAGTTTTAAAAGAAAATTTCAGAACAGCCGTACTTGTCGATCAATCCAATTTGGGAAATAGACCAAGAAAAAATCGTAACAGGTTCGTATATTTTATGTTTAATAATACTTCTTCGTTTTGGATGCGTTTCATAATAGGCAAGTAGTGCCATCTTCTTCCTAGTAGTTAAACCAATGCTAAGGCAAGATGTATAGGATTTTTAAATTTTAGAAACAAAGAATTGAAAAAACAACGTAAAAAACCTAGAAGTAGAGTGAAAGAATGGATACCACATAAAACAAAAAATAAAAAACGAGATTTAGCTTACGATTTACTGTATTACCAAAAGTCACCGAATTTTTGTGAAAAAATTCCTGGCATAGATGTGCATGGAACGATCGGAAGAGAATGTAATCGTACCGTAACAGGACCTGACAGTTGCTCATCACTCTGCTGTGGAAGAGGATATCATCTTCAAAAAAGAATAACAGTCGAACGATGTAATTGCAGATTTATTTGGTGTTGCACTGTCGAATGCCAAACATGTACCACTGAACAATGGATTTCAGTTTGTAATTAATTAATCAATTATTATTTATTATCGATTTTATTTATTGCTGACTTTTTTGTTTACGTTAAATATTTTTAAGACAGGTGCATCATAATTTAACAATATTTAATTGATTTTATTAAATTTATGTTATAACTAATTTATTCTTGTCATTTTATTTATTATACATTACTCATGTAATACATAAGTACCAATAGACTGATTGAATTTTTTAATTTATTTAAATCTAAGATAACACATAAATTTATCAGTATTAATATAATTAAGATAATTATATGTTAAAATAATTATTATTGTATGATATTTTAATAATTTGAATATAATTTCACGTTCCTATATTTTTAATTTTAATATCTCCATGCAATAAAATAATTCGATGAAAGGAATTAAAATAATTTTCAAAGCCTATTGAACGCCTCTCACACCTAAAACTATTGAAGCTAAATACTATATGCGATTCTTATACTTAAGTACCGATAGACTGATTGAATTTTTTAATTTATTTAAATCTAAGATAACACATATGAATTTATCAGTATTAATATAATTAAGATAATTATATATTAACAAAATTATTATTGTATGATATTTTAATAATTCAAATATAATTTAACGTTCCTATATACGATAGTATACATTTAATATCTCCAATATATTAAAATAATTCTATAAAAGGAATAAAATCATTTTCAAAACCCACGACTTGAAACGCCTTCCACGGTGAATCTAAGTACAGATTTCTTTTAGGAAACTTATTTGCCTACAAAATTGTGTATGTACAACTTTTTGTATTTTTTATGGTTGGCGCAGTGTTTTGCGTGAAAAGTCGTGGCTTACTTTTCTACAACTTTGTCAGATTTTTAGTATATTTTTCAGTGCCGATTTTCATATAATTTGTTATGGAATAGATCAGATTTGATTGACTTTGGAATTACTTCTATTTAAAATCCTACTTTGATTAACCGAATAAAAATTTCTCATGGTAGTTCAGTCATTGTGTCGCGAAAAACAGACCCATATGGAAATAACTCAGAAGTGGGGGTTTTAGGAATAGGGGAAAATTTGGTGAAAAAAGCAGAAAGTCAGATATTGGCCATTTTATGTGCATCCTATGTAAAAAATTAGTATTATTGCCAAATTAAACTAGATAAATTATAAGTGGAAGTAAAATATGGTTCTTGCCTCTACAGCTTCGGAGATGCATGCTTACATACAATTCTGATTGTTTCCCAAAAGGCGTAGTTTTCACTTTTCGATATAGACTGTTTTTCCCTGTTCCTCTCATGTAAAAGTAACGAATAAAACTTATCAACTCATCAATGGATGAGAACCTACACTCAATTCTCTATAAATTTCAGCATAGAACAAATTTTCAGCCGAATAAAAAACCGTAGCTGTGAGCTTTCAAAGTTAAGCATTTTTTCTCCTTTTTCGTAGCGTCTCAATTATTAAAAATTGGTTGACTTAAAAAAATTACTTTTAGTTTTAAGGATGCGCCTAATAGAAAGATGAAATCCTTGTTTGTGGAAAGGTAAAATATTTTTTTTAATAACTAATTTTAATTAATTAACTACAATGAAGTTCATGAGATGACCTCAAGAATTGCACCCACGCATTATAATTTCACAGAACCTAGCTAAGAAATCCTAATTGACATTATATCAGTCTGCTGATGTAAGGAAATATGCTTAAACTATTTTTTCATTATTATTATTATATATAATTGTGCTAATTTCGAACTCTCATCTAGGCCTTCTGGGGTTATAGGGGTTCAACTTCGTAAGATCGTAACAACGAAGTATTTCACCTATATAGGGATGATTTATTTTTAGGTTTACGCAAAACTATGTCATCAAAAACTTTTTTATCACTCTTATACTCAAGATTCTCAGCAAAAATTGAATAAAAATTGAGGATTTTTGGAAGCTATATCTGCAAAACTATTGGCGTTCTAATATTTTTATTTTTATGGATTTGAAAAAACCAATTCAACAAAAATTAAGAACCATTAATTATTATACAAAATTCATACATAATGTATGAATTTTTAGTCGTATTGTGTAACTACATACTTAACGAACATACCGATACTCTCCTTTGTCTACGACGTCTGTGCGTTTTTGCTTTATTTGGTCCTCTAACGATTTAACATGGGAAGGCGTTCCCATGGAAAATTATTTCCATTTGTGGTTTATCAATGCTTTCCGAAGAAAGGCGGTCAAAATAAAGTCTTGCTTCACTTCAGTTCAAACCGGGCATTTCCGCATTAGCAACCACATTTTTTGGGCAAAACTCAAAAGTTGTTTGGCGGACTGCAGGAAGCTTCCTACAGGGACTAGAATAACTTTTTAAATAGAAAACCAATGAAAAAAACGTTTATAGTGAATTTTATACCATATTTATGTCCTCAAGTCACAATCAATTACTGCCAGATACATTCTAAAACGGAAGTGAAATATTTCAGTATACACCAAAGATTATCACGATGAAAACATTAGAAAGCAAACACAACTCTATTGAATGGGAACGTAAACAAAGTAATCTCACGACTGCTAAGACCAAAATCTAAGTTTTCCGTCCAGAACGAAATTCTCATAAAAATAATAAATTGTAGGTATTCTGTAGCCAATCTGGACATATGGAATTCAGATGTTGATTAAACCAAACCCTTCAGTAAAAAATATTTCAAAGATTCCAATCAAAGACTGCGTATAGTATTGTAAATATCGAAATACTTCATAAAGATATTATAAGATTTCTATTAGCTTATTGGTTCGCTAGCAAACGAACAAAACAAAATTTCAAGACTAAAGCAACAATGGCCTAATGCCCTGACATAACAATACCAGAACTATTAACGATCTATCACGTTAAAAAATTAAATTAAAAAACATACAAAAGAAGTAAATCCAATATAAATACTGTCATTTTTTAACCTTTTTTGACATAGCTCCTGTTCCTGTTCAAGGCAACTATATCTAAAACTTAAACCTTTTTCCCGATGACAAATTAACAAGTTTTAAGTAAACAATTTGCATTTCGATATTATTTCCAGTGACTAAACTGCAAAATTTACTTAAAATGTATTTAAAATTATATAAATTTTACTCTTTTCACTATTTACGTCAAGGACGAATTCAGAGAAACCTGAAAACTAATTTATCAGGAAAAAAGGTATGGCTTCTTGTGCTTTACTTAATCCAATTATGAAATACTTGAAACAAAAGTTAATGATATTATAAGCGACAGTAGTAAAGGTGAGCCACATTTAAGTAAAACATAAATTTGTGAAGTTCTTAAAACGTTTTTTATCGAATACGATAAAAAAAATCAAACAAATTTGTTAAAAACTTGTTTTGCTAGTTGTCAGTGTTTCCCTTATTAAGATGCTATCTTCGGTATTATTTAATTGACATAATAAATGTTTCTTAATTAAATCTAAATTGACGATTTGTATTTCATTATCGTTAATGTTCCACAACAAATGAGAAAAACTTATTCCAAATTAATAATTATTAATTTAAATAATTAAAATGGAAGAATTCAGTTTTGAAGATTTACCAGATTCTGAAAATCGCTATCTTCTGGATCATTGTTTGGGTGAAGGTGTTTACGGTACAGTTTTTCAAGCAAAAGATACCCAAGCAGGGAATAAAAATGTAGCAATCAAAATACAAACGTATAATGACGAAAATGAGCCTTTCATTAAAGAAGAGTACAGAATATTACGAGATTTTTCCAAACATGAAAATTTGGTTGACTTTTATGGCATTTTCAAGAATTGCAAAAAAGATAAAAAGGAAGTGTGGTTCGTTATGGAGGTAAAAAGTTTTTTAAACGTTTACTCTTTTTAAGCATTATCCATTTAGCGCTATAAAGCCAGTTTATAGTTTTCAATAAAGTGTTTGTATTTTTGCATATTTCTTAAGCTCATTTGTTCGGTGGAATGCTTTTACAATTTAATGATTTCAATATGTACTGTATAAAATTCTATAGTACAATCTAGCTAATTAATTATTAAAAGTTGACAACATTCTTTGTCAATTATTATTTATAACTTCCTCATTTAATTAATAATTACATTCTGATTAAATAACTATTTTAATTAGTGCATTAGTTATGCAAAATTCAATTTTCTGTTTGCAAGATAAAGAATCATAACTAAAATAAAACCATTTTAATTTCAAGATAATAAAAAAAAATAATCACTTTTAAATAAGAAACATACTTTTTGCAACTCGCAGTCACCCATAGAAATTAATAATGCAACCAATTAATTACATACATCAAAATTATTATTTTATCTTTACCGTAAATATTAATCGCAGTTAAACTTTTAGTTGTGCGAAGGCGGTCCTGTCACGGACTTGGTTAATGGTTTAATAGCTAATAATCGACGAATGTCCGAAGAACACATTGCTTTTATTCTCAAAGAACTTGCTAAGGTAATAACAAAGATATTGATTACAAAAGAAAATTAAAAAATGAATTTATCTCGTAATCCTCAAGTTGAAGTCTCATGTTACTATTGTGTTGCTGATGCTTCATGAAAAAAAATTTAAATGTGGTATTGATTTATTAAAATACATTCTTCTCAATAGATATTTTATTGCCAGGTACTAATTTATCTTCACGACAATAAAATATTGCACAGAGATATAAGAGGCAGTAATATTCTTTTAACCAAAAATGGAGAAGTAAAATTGGTCGACTTTGGACTTTCTAAGTTAATGCAAGGAACCTTCGAAAAAACTAACACTTGTTTAGGTTCTCCAAGTTGGATGGCTCCTGAAGTGGTAACCGCCGATGTAAAAAATGAAGATGGTTACGATACTAGAGCTGATGTGTGGTCCGTTGGTATCGTCGCTATGGAATTGGGAGACGGAAAAACGCCATTTCAAAATATGCATGCAACGAGAGCAATGTTCCAAATTGTACGAAATCCACCACCGAAATTAAACAAACCTGCTAATTGGTCAGAATTGTACAACGACTTTATCAGCGAGTAATTTGGATTTTTATATTAAATTATATTTAAAAATTTAATTTTGTTTTCGTAGATGTTTAGTCAAAAATCCAGAACATCGTGCTTTTATGGTGGAAATAATCGAGCATCCCTATTTAACATCGGTTCCAGAAAATGCTTACCATGTATAATAAATTGTAATAAAACGTTTGATTTCTTAAACAACATTTTGTTTATAGTTATCCCACGAATTGAAATTTCTTAGTGACCAGTTCAGTGCACGTGGAAAAGATTTCCGCCATAAAGAAAGAACAGTTCATTTCAATTTTATAAAAGAAAAAGATACTCCATTGAAACCTATGAATGTTGAAGATTTAGCAGCTTTAAATAATATTTCCGAGTCAATTATTTTGACAGAATTGAGTTCTAGAATGAAAGAGGGCCAATTTTGTACTTTCGTAGGTGATGTTTTATTGGTCCTAAATCCCAATGAAACGCAGGACATTTACAACGAAGATGTAAATATCTTATCTAAAGTTCTGAACCTTCCTTTTTAATATCCCGTAGCTGTCACTTTCTATGTCCTTCATGATTTATTGTATACCTTCTCGCTTTTTTTCAGCATCAAAGTAGATATAAATTTCAATCAAGATCGGACAACGCTGCCCATATATACTCAGTTGCAGACAGTGCATACCAAGCTGCTCTTCATCACGAAACCGTTCAGCATATCGTTTTATCTGGAGAAAGTGGATCAGGAAAAACAACAAATTTTTTACATATCATAGATCAATTACTTTACTTGGGTCAAAACAATAACATTAATCAAATCCGTATTAAAAACGGTTTGTGGTTAATTCAATGTCTTGTTCACGCTTCCACACCTGTAAATGACAATTCAACCAGATGCTTTTTACGTACTGAAATAACCTATGGTGATTCGGGAAAAAACACTGGAGCATATTTTGAGGTAAATCAAATCGAGAAATGGAGGGTTTCTTCAACGGACATGTAAGTTGTGTAAATAATTAGGTAAGCAATAACGACAATAAAACCTTTAGGTCTCAATCCAATTTCCACATTTTGTATTACTTTTACGATGGAATTTCAGCAAAAGGTGAATTAAATAAGTACCTGCTTGATAACGATAGAAAATATCGATATTTACGCATATCGCCCGATCTTACCAAAAATGGGCCAGCAAATAATTCAATAAAAAATGATCACGAATTCCAAAAAATTCTAACAACTTTCGAAGAATTTGAATTTAGCGAAAATCAAGTTCAATCAATTTTCAATATGTTTTCGGCTATTTTAAATTTGGGCGATATCAAATTTCTACAATCAGAAGACAACGTGGAAATTGAGAACGAAAAATACGCTTCCAATGTAGCTGAACTTCTTGGTATAGATGAAAAGAAGTTTATATGGGCTTTAAAAAATTACTGCATCGTGAAAAACGGAACTGCTGCTCGTAAGAAGCACAGTTGTGAGGAAGCTAGAGACGCAAGAGATGTTTTGGCAAATATTCTTTATACCAGAGTAGTGGAGTATATAGTTGAATCTATCAATCATCAGTTGTCATATGGAAGATCGATTTTGTAAGTTTTAATCAATTTTGAAATATTAAATTATTTTGAGTTATATGCAGCGGAGAAAAGTTTTCGGTTAAGATCCTGGATCTATATGGCTTTGAATGTTTTTCTGAAAATCATTATTCTCAATTACTAATCAATTGCATTAACGAACAATTGCATTTTCACTATCTCCAAAGAATATTTTGTTGGGAAGACTTGGAAACAAACGAAGAAGACATCCCGTACAAGCCAATTTACTACTACAACAATAAAAATGCATTAAACGAACTCTTGAGTTCCTCAGGAGTGCTATCTCAAATTGATAATACAACTAAACAAAATAAAAATTATAAATTTTTAATAGGTAAGAAAATAACTCATTGGACGAGACTCCTGTTTATATTAATCTTTTAGATCGTTTAAAACAAACCAATAGGATTTACGTTCATGTAAATGAAAATTCAGAATTTTCTGTAAACCATTTTACCGGAAAAGTTGTTTACAAATCTAAAGAAATGGCTTATCATAATCGGGAATTTTTGCCCCCGGATATAGTCGAAGTTCTACGCGCTTCCAATAATTCAATCATAAAATCATTGTTTACATCAAAACTCAGTAAAACCGGAAACTCCTGCTTAATACTAGAAAAGAAAACAGGGAATCATCCAAATATTGCTGATAACTCATCTAAACAGATGCAACGATATTCTCAGTCAAAAAATATGAGAACAGTTGCGGCAACCTTTAAATCGTTCTGTATAGAACTGCTAAAAGAACTCTCTGTTGGGGGAGGTACCGGTGGAACTCACTTCATAAAATGCGTCCGTACTAATCTCCAAAATGAACCAAAACAATTTTATGGCGAAATAGTTAAGCAACAATTACGGGCAATGGCTATTTTAGAAACTGCACGAGCTAGACAAAGAGGATTTACACATCGAGTACCATTTGCAGAATTTCTCAAGAGGTTTTGTTTCTACAAATTGGTTTCAAAAGTTTTACATTTTTTATTTCAGATATAAATTCCTAGCATTTGATTTTGACGAAAATGTTGAATTAACAAAAGATAATTGTCGATTACTTCTGTTACGTTTAAATATGGAAGGTTGGATTATTGGTAAAACTAAAGTGTTTTTGAAGTATTATAACGAGGAATACTTATCGAGGTTAGTATAAATGAAAATCTGGAGTTATTTGTCTTTTTTTATATTTAAGATTATATGAAATTAATGTAAAAAAGGTAATCAAAATACAATCAATGATAAGATCATATTTGGCTAAGCGAAAAATGGTAAAGAATATTAAAATGCAGAAAAAAGGTGGTATAAATTATTGATCTATCGAAAATAAATTTAATCATCTAAAATAGTTTTAGTTAGTAAACTACAAGAGGAAAACGAAACATCAAACATTACTGATGATCAAGCAGCCGTTATTCTACAAAATGGTAAAATAGTGACAAATTTTCTCTTTTATTTAATTAATTATTTGCTTTCAAATTTTTAAGCTTACCGTAAATACATGAAAAAACGTCAACATAATAATGACGAATTTAGTCCTGAATTGATTGAATTTATAAGATATTTTTATGATAAATGGAGAAGCAAAAGCATATACCAAGTATTGCTACAATATCGTGCCCAAAAATATCAAGAATTGTATAATTTATCTCAACAGGTACGTTTTGTTTCTGTCGAAATGTAAAATCTGATTCTTAAAAATTGTAAAACGTGATGAAGAAGGGCGGTTCTAAACATCAAGACCACTTTTTCACCATAAGATAATTCAATAAATTATGATCGGTTATATTAAAAATTATATTAATTGGTCGATTAAACCACCAATAAATTAAACTATCAATTAATCAAATTCAGAATTTGAAAATTTTCGAAAAGGTGGTTCAGAATCGCTCTTCTTTAACTACTAATATATGAAACATTTGCACTGTTCTAGGTACATTTATATAATCAAACCGTGTTCAATAATCTTCAAAAATCCGATAACGTTAATTTAAAATTAGTTGATTCTAAAGCTAAATTAGAAGCATGGTTAAATAACAAAAAGCAATCTGTGGCAAAATTACCATTTCGATTAGACGAAGTTCCCTATTTTGATACGTCTTATATGTGCGAATCTTCACCAGTCGAGTATTAGTTAAAATATTAAATTGTTACGATTTTACATAATATAATTTCAGACAAACTGGTGAAATTGAAGACGAATCTTGGGATGCACCATATCGTTGGAGAGAAAGTGTCTCTATGCAAATAACATCGTCTATGGTTAATAGTGGTGAAAGCAACAATAATCACAAAAATGAATTAATTGAAATTCCATATGTACGAAGTATTTCTGAACCTATGGTGAGTCTACCCGAAGAATCGCCAGATTTTGAGCAAGAAATAGAAATAGAAACACCTAAACTCGAAACTTCTGACTCGTTTCATGAAGCCAATATTTCTACTTCTGCTAATAACGACTTTGAATATCTTAAACCAACGGCTAAAGAAAAAGTTAAAACTGACTTTAGCAATCCCATTGCGGAACTAGAAACTATTGGGAAAATGAAAGCTCCCAATTCAGAAGACGACCCTCCATTCAACTTTCAGGGTATGTTAAGAAAAACAAATTATCAAAGAAGATCTATCAAACGTGAACAAGATACTGGGCCATTTTACAGTTTAAAAAAACATGAAACTTGTTCCAATAAACAAGAAAATGTGATAACTAAAACAACGTCTGTTGATTATAATACAAATAATATTGGTGTAAAAGGCACAGATGAATCACTTCCTTTGACGGAAATAACTCCGGGTGTATTCATGCAAGGATTTATGGTCGAAGTATAAATTCTACAATTATGAGCTAGCTAACGATGATCTGATAGTATTTGAATCTAAATAAAATTAATGAACCTTGCAAGGAAAAAGAATTGAAATTAATATTAAAGTATTTTAAATTCTTTTTATCGTTTTATTTGTTTCGATGTCTTAAAATATTTGTATCTACTGGATGAAATGAAATTATGAATTATAACAGCAGAAAGAAGTTTCTAATTTTTCAATTATTATATAATGGATTTTTAAATTCTGATGTGGCTTTTTTGTAAAGTGGGTTGCCACCTCCATTCCATTTGGCATTTGCTCTTTCATTTTCAAACTTTGCATATTCACGACGATCGTGGATTACTGTAAAAACTTTCCAGACGATTAGCAAAATGATTCCAGCTAAAATAATGCTTCCAATAACACCCAAAACTAAAGCTGCAATAAGAATGGATTAAATTTGATACAAATAAACTGAAATGAAAAATAATTACCTAGTATATCAACACTTTCAGGACATATTTTAGTTTTTTGCACTTGTACCAATAACTCTTTTTCTCTATTGTAAGAATATTGGAAAATAATTGTACATTCTGAACTATCTGGACTTCGACAAACTTTTATATCCTCTGAATCTTTATCTTCAATTTTTTCGACAACAGTGGATGTAAAACTTGTACATTTCGTAATGCATTCATTTTTATTGTAAGTTCCAGTTTTAAATACTTGGCACTCAACACAATGACGTAATTCTTCACACCTATGAGAGTAAATTTAATAATATTCAAATATTGATATTCAAAGATCAATGTTTAATTTCGTACTCTTAAAATTCAAATCAGGAAAACCGAAATACATATTTATTGTACTAACCTTTGTCCTGGACATGAAGGACATTCGTCACAATATTTTCCCGAATACCTGTAACCTTGAAGTGTATGACAATTACATTCACCACAGGAACAAGTACCACGGGAATTGCAAACGGAATCACTACCAGGTGCGATACAAGTCGAATTGGTATCGGAACATTGACAAGCATCTCCTGTCCATCCAGCCAAACACTTACATGTTCCACAATCGCATACACCTCTGTCACGTCCAGAACATATTTTTCCTCCATCCCGTTTACACGAAAAGTTATCGCATTCGCAAAATTTTCCGTAATGGATTTCCGAACTTGCGGTTCGTTTTCTGCATTCGCATTTTCCACATATGCATGAACCAAATCCAGAACATATTACTTCACGTTCATCATTACTTGCAGTAATGCAAGCACTATTGTCATTTATGTTTGAAGTTGTGCTATCGCATTCACAATTGACACCAAATCTTTCAGGGTAACAGGCACACACTCCGCATTTTAAATCGCCGGCATTGGTACATAGTGGTGATTGACGAACTATGTCAGGACTATTTGATTTTTCACAAGGACAATCACAAATAGCTTCTAATTCCAATTCCAGGCTTTCATCTATTCCTTCTGGTTTAATCTTAATTTTATGTAATTTTGGCGAATCTGATTGGCACTGTAATACGCGAATTGAAGCTTTAAAATTTATAACTTCACCAGCGTGTACATTATTACATCCATTTTCTTTAGGTTTTGGACAATTCGAGGAATATTTTATTGCGATTTCATTTCCTGAGTTATCCGTTATGGATACCGAATCGACAATTTTCTGTAAGCAGTAAAAAAATTTTAAAACATTGTTTTCTATAATAAACATCGATAACTTACATTGTAATTATCTCGCACTAAAGTCACCACGTTAGCTGAATCGTTTGTTAAAGCTTCAACCACTGAATTTTCAATTCTTCCTTGTAGTTCGTCATAAACTTTATATACTCTGTCTTTGGTGTTAGCAGCAATAGCCAATATTAAATTTATATTATTTTGTTTGGCGACATAATTAATTTGGGAAATTGAAGGATAATCGTAAATTAAATCGTGTGTATATGAATTGTTGCTCATATGGCATTGTGCATCGTTTGGTTCAACAACACCTGCAAGTTTTCCATCCCCTGCAATATGATAATCTGCATCGGTCGAAAATACAACTAAATGTCTTGCTTTATCTCTCCAGCCTATGACGTCTTTACACACCATAGCTTGCATAACTGCATCAAATCCTCCTTCAGGAAAATCTAAATTTCCAGACACTTGAGCCTTAAGAACTTCTTCAGAAAATGCAGAATCGTTCATTGTTAAAGACATATGATTTTTGAAGCTATAAGCGGGAATGCACTTTTCTTTATTAGATAACTTGCACGGCGATTCCAAACTAAAATAATAAGAAGGTATTAGTTAAATTTGAAACATTCCTCGTAATACGGAAAATCAACAAAGAGGAAAACAGTAACTTACTCCTTTGGCGTCGTGCTTATGAATGGCATATCGGTTTTATCAACAAAACTACCAAATCCAATATGAAAATCACTTGTGAGACTTCTCATCGCTGTTGCTAATTTACCCCCAAGTTCAGCAAGTTTATCTTTATGACGTTCCATTGATGCTGATAAGTCCATAATGTAATATAAATCAACCGGGTAGTTTTCTGCTTGTCGGTATTGAAAATTAAAAGAATATTCTTCCCCTTTTCGCAGTGTAAGTTTAATTTTTTGCGGTTTAATTTGAATAATATTTTCTTCGTTATCATTTTGAGATCGTAGTTCTTCATTTAATTCGATACTTATATTGTTCTGTGGGGCATAAATTTTATCCTTTGGGCACCATGATTCTATATTTGAATTATTCTTGTTTTCACAATGAGTTCCATTATTAATTCCAATATTGGAAAACTGAAATACAAATATTATACATTTAAAAATGTAACAAAAATTTTACTTACTGGTTCGGTGCACCAAATACAATTGAGAGTTTGTATGCATTCTCCACACGTTTGTTTATTATTACACTTTATTTCATCTTGATTTTTTATTAATTTACATAACGATAAAATCAAAATTATAAAATAAAACGCTTTCATTGTCTACTTCTCTGGTTGTCACTTATCACTGAATAAACTTACAAAATGCGATAAAATATTCTTTAACAGGAAAAGTGATGATGTGAATTTCCGTAACAATGGATAAAAAACCGCAAGTTCAGTTTACTAATATTCGTTTACTAATACAAAATACACTAAAATTACAACCATTTATGCTTAATATTTATATAGCATTTTGTTTGCTTACCTACTCTGGAGATTGGTATGGGATTTTGTATGAGTAAGGCGACCGCGACCATTCATTATCATGTTCAAACGATATAAAATTATTTTTTTAAATTTTTAAATATTTTTTATCTTGTGGTACCCAGGTTATTTTTATCATAATATATTTTATCAGTCATGGCTGTTTTTAAGATATTATTCGTATACATATTTACTTTGAAATTCAAGTAACAATATTAGCTAGTTTGTACTTATCAAAATTGGGTACACCCCCCCCCGACCGCCGCGAATTTTTTTCTACCAAAATTAGTGTCAATCGCCTGAGCTTTTGAGCTTCAATAGTGGAGCTTCAAAAATTGAAATGATTTGAATAATTTTTAGAGAGGCTGCAGAAACGCTATCCTTCCCATATTATCGTGATTTACGAATCGTTCGAGCTTTAATAATCATCCATTTGCACTTACTCTAAGCAAGTAGAGCGCAGAATTTTAACGTTTCCGATAATAATTAAAATATATTTTATATTTTAATATTAACAAAGAAAGCTATCACCATCACCGATGAAAATAATTTGTTAATCTACAGCAGTAGCTTGGTGTGATTGCTGGTTGAATTACAGATGAGCGGAAATCCCGGACTTAAATTGTTTCGATTTCGTAACTCAGTCCTCCTGTGAACATCGACACTATAGATCTCTACTTCTTGTTACCCTAATGAGGGTTTTGGTGACCCATTTCTTTCTATGCATGTGTGTGTGTGCGTTTCGTTTGTTACACGGGAAGTGTAATACAATTCCTTTCGAGACAGGCACTCATGGCAGATTACCTCGGTGGTTTACCATTGCCTCTCAAGAAGAGACAGTCATAATAAAGTTCTTACTCTGCCCGGATTTGAACCCAGCGTTTCGCATTAGCAGCAGACGCACTTAACTGCCAAAGCTATGATCGCCGCTATCGATCTACGCTATGCAAATACATATTATCGAGTAACACCTACAGGTTTTAATTTATGAATAAAAAAATTGATTTTTAATTAATTTTAATATTTTTTTTCAATATTTTACGTGCTGTGCATCAAGTGCTGGTGCGGAAGTGGCAAGGGCAAGGGAACTGCATCGATGTAGATGCTACGAATTGAAATCAACCGTTCCGAGATTTTTAGGACCTGGTTTAATTAATTTTTGATCTTATTAAAAGTTGAAAAAATATAAAAATTATATAATCATAATCAGGAATAATATCAATCTAGAGATTATTATTAATACCTTACATTTTATTGAAAAATACACGGTTTCGGCAGTTGGGCGTGTATATTTGCAAAATATTAGGTAACTATTTTTTTCAAGTAGAATAGGGCCACAGAGAATCCATTGAAAATATTCACACAGATATTTGAGGTATCAAAGTTTGTCGTCATGGGGGCTACATATAAATTTTCAAATTGTGCCCTTTTCCACTGGACGACTTTTTGACGACTTGTAAATTTCGAATGTGTGAAGCATGATGAATATTTTATTTGGATAGGTTGTTGCTTTTTACCTCAAAATGCCCACGGAAATGAAATATAAAGGCAGGTTTGTACTCTACGTGTAAAAATCGTATATTCCCGTGGTTCGGAATCCACGTTAAGACGTAGGTCCTCTGTACTCGTCACACAGTTCCAACATGCAACGAGCACAGATAGGGAAATTTGAAGACATAGAACGTTGAAAAATCCAATGTGTACATACATATATTAAATCGACAAAATCTAAAATAAATTTTACTCGCTTACAAAAATATTCACAAGATTAGAGATATTTGATACTCTGATTCTTTAGGACATTAAATAAATGTATACCGATTGATTATCACTAACAATATTGAACACGTCACCCACCAAACACTATTTTTGATAATTCAATTATGGTTTTACGACGTATTAAGAGTCAGTGTCTGATGAACGTGGAACTTGTGAAGTAGTGCTCTTCTTGCACCTATCACACAATGCACTAGATTGTCCAGGTCGATCTCTATGTTTGAGAGAACATTCCTGCACAAAATTTCGCTTGTTTCTAATGTCCTGTAAAGAAAAAGTTAATTCATCTCATACGGTATGTTTCAACATCTATATATATTTTTTGTTACCTGAACATTTAATTCTGTATAGAAGGATGCTGTGCGACTGCTATGCGGTATTCCTGATGAAGGTTGGCGTGCTTGTACGACACCAGGCGTAGGATGGTGATGATGAAAAGTGCGTTGATCCATTTGCATTTTTAGCATTAATTCATTATTTATGCTTTTTTCCAATTTTAATCGCATACACTAGAAATTACAATTCCCAATATAATATATTTTAATTAAAATAAAATGAAACGCTATAGGTGTACCTCGAGTGCATCGCAGTCATTTTTATGTTTTTGCTTAGATCTGTATAAATCGTCTTCTAATCTTTTCATTTTTTGCTTTTCACCTTGGCATTTGGTGCTTTAAATAATAAAAATGATTCTCAGAGTTTCGCGCAAATAATAATAATTACTAACAGTAAATCTTGAAGTTGTTCTTCGTGGAACGAACTTCTCTTACGCATCGATTCTTTTTCCAACTGCATATTTGCGACTGCCTTAGATTGGTCTTTAATTCTACCTAGTAAATCGGTATTGCGCCTTTTCTCTGTGTCCAATGTATTTCTAAGTTGTTCTAAACGTTGTCGCTCCATTTTAACAGCAATTTGAAGTGCTCCAACTGCATTTGTTACATTTAACAGTTACATTAATTACTTATCTATTACCAATAAATTAATCAATAACTTACCTTTTTGTTGAGCAATTCTTTGCTTTTTCAATAAATCGTTTTCTAAAGCGTTAATTCTTCTCATAAGTTGTTGTTTATCTCCTTCTGAAGGATATCTTCCACTATCTCTGCTTGATGGTCTACTATTACCCAACACGACTGCTGTTGCTTCGCATGTTTTAGTATGTAACAATTTTAATTCTTCGAATGTCAAAGCCTAAATAATAATAATAAATTACTGTAATGCATACAATAAAAGAAATTAAATTGTTATCTCTTAATTTTACAATAACTGCTTTAAAACTTTTGCAAATGAAAAGTAGATGTAATCAGTCCCAGAATGCAATATATTAGAATATGTGATTATTCTTCCAAGTGCCTTGTTGGGTCCTCTGTTCTGTTGGCGCACTTCTCTTCTATGCCTGTGGTGTGCCTGAGAAGTATTAGGCTGGAGTCTTATTGTAGCATCCATCGCCACCTAATAAAATTTTCTCTAATGGAACTAGCTGATTTTGAACCAATTAATTTAGTTAAAATTTTATTTGGTGTCGGTAGATGGTATAGTAAGACCCCAGCCTTATGATCATGCATATAAAGTACCTACAATTTTTAACGATGGCTCCGAACCACAAGAAGCGCAATACATACTAACATTTTTGAAAAGGGTTACTAGATAGATTACACCTCGGCGGTTTTCCTTTAGAGCAGAGACGGTCAAATCGCAGTTTACTTCGCCCGGAATCGAAGCGGGCAGCCACTAACTGCTAAGACATGACGTCAAAATAAAATATATTATACTAGCCACGGTTCGGATCCCACGTTAAACTGTAGGTCCTTATATGTTAAACCTGCTAAACCCAATAAGGCACTTCGAAGAAGAAACTATTATTGAATATATTAATAAAAATTTCAAAATAAAATTATAGGGATAAATTAACAAGTGTGGCAATTCTCAACAATGAAAACACACCTTCATTCCATCATTTAGAATTTTATGCAGAATATCTTCAAGATCGTTACCACATGTACAAACTCCTTGTGCTGTATCCAATTTATCCGTTTTAATATCAACAGTTTCGACAGTTTTTGACGTTAACGTGGTTTTTGATTTCTACAAAAAGAATCATGACTATTATAGTTGAGCATAAATTTTTTTGCAAATTTTACCAAAGTTTGTTGTGACGTTGATGTACTCTTACGTTTTTCATTGAGTTCTAAACTTTTACGTAACTCTGAACGCAAATTCTCAACTTCATTTTCGTGCTCTTGATTTAAGTCTTTTATAACTTCTTCGTGAGAACCTTGCAATTTTGCAACTCCGTCATTATACTTGTTATTCATATTTTTCATATCGCGATCGAATTGGGATTTTAACGATGCTCTAGCTGCAGCAGATTCTCTACGAACTTGGTCAATTTCGTCTTCTCCAGCTAAAAAAATTCACAATCAAAAGTATTATTTCACCATAATATAGTATTTATTTTTTATTTTACCTTGAGATGCACGTCGAGCATTTCCCAATTCATCTTCTAACTCTTGACTTCTTCGCTTCAATGCGGCAATTTCATCATTTAAATCAGAAGTATCCAATTTGCCTGCATCATCAACAACTGCAGCTTGTGTTTCTTTCGCATCCAACTGTGTTGCCAATTTATCAATTGCGTCATCTGTGGCGTAAGTACCACCAGATGCAAGAGGTGTGCCACCTGTTGCCATCTGGGTAATGGAAGATTGCAGCTTTTTAACTACATCGTCAAGATCTGCTTTTTCTTTGCGATCTTTATCAAAATCGGTTTGTGTAAGATCGGCAGTTGGTGGAACCTTCATACCCGCATTGTTAATGACTTGCTTCATATTATCGATATCCTTTTTAGCCATATCTAATTGTTTTAATAATTCGGCATTTTGTCTCCTTAGTTCATCACAGTCATCAGTTTTTGCTGTCACTCCGACTGCTCCTGTAGGAACGGGACTTGGAGATACAGCTGTGCTAACTGTTGATTGACCTGCTGACACTCCAGCTTCTGAGACAGGAGTTGGAACTGTCGATTGCGCAGCGCTAACTGTCGATGGTGTAGGCTGACCTGCGGACACTCCAGCTGCTGAGACAGAAGGTGGCGCTGTCGATTGCGCAGCGCTAACTGTCGATGGTGTAGGTTGACCTGCGGACACTCCAGCTGCTGCGACAGAAGGTGGCGCTGTCGATTGTCCAGCGCTAACTGTCGATGGTGTCGGTTGACCTGCGGACACTCCAGCTGCTGCGACAGAAGGTGGCGCTGTCGATTGTCCAGCGCTAACTGTCGATGGTGTCGGTTGACCTGCGGACACTCCAGCTGCTGCGACAGAAGGTGGCGCTGTCGATTGTCCAGCACTAACTGTCGATGGTGTAGGTTCACCTGCCGACACACCAGCTGCTGAGACAGAAGTTGGTGCTGTAGCAGCGCTAACTGATGTTCCTATTGTCGGCTGTGTCGATTGTCCAGCGCTAACTGTCGATGGTGTAGGTTCACCTGCGGATACTCCAGCTGCTGAGACAGAAGGTGGCGCTGTAGCTGCGCTAACTGATGTTCCTATTGTCGGCTGTGTCGATTGTCCAGCGCTTACTGTCGATGGTGTAGGTTCACCTGCAGACACACCAGCTACTGAGACAGCAGTTGGCGCTGTAGATGCGGTAACTGTTGATTGGCCTGCGGATACACCAGCTGCGGACGTTGATATTTGTTCCGGAGACGTACTAGCAACTTGACTTGGAACTACACCCACAGCAGCAAGTGATGTTTCCAATTGAGCTATCCTTTCGTTAGCCTTTTTCAACTGTTCACAACAATCATTAATTTGATCCTTTGCTACTTCCTGTACTTCTTTGGAATGACGTCGGAGAGCTTGATTTTCAGATAATAAACCTCCTAATGCATCGTCAGTTTTCATTGTACCAGCATCTGCACCTTCGATGCCTTTTTTACAATCCCATTCCTCAAATTGTCTACTAAGCTCTTCTGCTACTCTCATCGTAGCACATTTTGATTCTTTTAAAGCACTTTCTACATGCCGGTCGCTCTCAATACAAGGTTTGCTTGTTCCCTCGTCATCGCATTCACAAGTACCTCCATCTTCGTCGAATTCACCCGAAAGGCGTCGCCTCAAATCAGCAATTTCTGCTTGATTTTCTCTAATTTTATTAAGAGCAGCTTCTAGTTCGACTTCGAGTTCATCGATTCGAGCTTTTAATCCTGAAGTTTCATTCGATACTCCCGTTATGGTACTTTTTAACTGACTTTGTACTCCTGCTAAATGCTCTTCTGAAGCTGATATAACAAAGTTTTTTTGCTCTAATTCCGCACGCATATCAGAAAGAGCCTTATGTACTCTATCCTGGTAACATAAATATTCGTTCATTAAATATATTTTATAATTTAAATATCAATAGGTAGATGTATTTCTTAGAAAAAAATTGCCACACCTGTTTAAAGATATCTACAAATAATATATATTACCTGTTGTTGGTGGGATCCTTGACTCATTCTGTCGATATGGCACACTAATCTTTGAATCTCTTCCTCTTGATCCGCCATTTGACATTCACATTCCAGAAGTTGTTTAACTAATTGGTTACGATTGTCATCCACTGCTTTATATTTTGAAGCTTCCGCTCTAAGAGTATTGCATTCACACTCCAAACCCAATAGTTCTTCGCATTTTGCCTTGTACTGATCTCGTTCAGATTTCATATCTTCAATGCACCGACATTTATTTGACATTTCCTTACATTCTACATCTATTTTGCAAAGTTCTTCGCACTTGACTTTTAAACGATCTCTTTCAATTTTTAGGACGTCAGCCTCTTTTGATTTATATCTGAGACGCTCTAATTCATCATCGGCGTTTGACATACGAGCAGTTTTTTTTCTCAGAAGATCTCGCTCTGTTCTTATATTATCAATTTCTCTTTTATCTTTATCGGTTTGCGATTTTATTGTTTCAATTTCAGCTGCAGATTCTCTTCGTACGTGTCCTACTTCGTTATTTAATAATTGAAGTTGACGTTCCAGTTCATCTACTCGATCAGCTTTCTTTTTTAATTCAACCAATTCTTTCTCTAAACCACGTAACCTATCTAAACGTTTTTGCAAACTATTTCTCTCATCTAAAACATCATCTAGTAATTCTGAGCGTTGTCTAAATATTTCAACTTCTTGCGGTAAGTCTCCATAGGTTAGTAATTCTGCTTCTAGTTGTTGAACTCGCGATTTAAGTCGATCGCGTTCATTCATAATTTCATTAAACTTGGCAAGTTTTCGTTTCAATTCTCGTAAGCTGTTCTTCAATTCGTTTGGATCATTTGTATTAATTGGTTCATCTGGGAACGATAAAAAATGCTTTTTTTCAAAACAGAAACTAAAAACCAACAATTTCTTTACCTTCGTAGTTACTAGGTATTCCTGAAAGTTCTTGTAACCTTGAAACTTGACTCCTCAATTTGTTATTTTCTTCTTGAATTTTCGACAATTTAGCGCAATATTTTTTCAACACGTCTACTTCTTTACGAATTACTTCAGCTTCTTCATCGGGGGACAAATGATCCGCTTTGCGTAGTCTTTCGATTTCATTTTCTAAAGCGGCTATTTCAGCAACACATGGATCTTCAAAACGATTCTGAAAATATAAAGTTCCGGTTTATATTTACAGGTGATTGTCCGGCCAGACAATTTTTTTGAAATATTATCTTTCAATTTTATTATTTTCATTACTTTCATTACCAAATTTAAATTGTAGACAAAATTTCACCTTTTTGTCATGTTCACCAAATAAATAATAAAACTATTTCGAAAATAAATTACTTTTAATGTGTTCAATTCGTGTAGCGAACTCTCTAACTGTTTCTTCAGATGATCACGTTCCTCTATAATATCTTTCATAGTTTCCAATTGTTCTATAGCAGTTTTAGCTATTTTATGTTGTTGGTCACAGTCTTCTTGTTTTGCCTAGAAAATGTATGTTATTGAAAAATACCTATAAAAATTACATATTAATGCGTACTTCTAATGCATTCTTTAAAGATATTATTTCTGCATCTTTTTTAATTATTTGATTTAAACAATCTTTTTCATCAATGGGTTGAGATTTAGATGCTGCTAATCCAGCTGCTGCTGCTTCAGGCGAAGTTCCAGGTGAAGCTACAGAATCAGGTCCAGACGAAGTTTCAGCGCCAGATTCAGATGAAGTTCCAATATTCATATCGATGGGTGGTGGTTTTGTTTTCTTTGGACACGGTATACCTTTCCCACAAGGTTGTGGCGGAACTAAGCTGCTATCATATCCTTCCGCTCCAGGCTCAGCTGAAGAGCCTGCAGCGCCTCCGACACCTCCAGCACCCCCAACACCTCCAGCACCCCCAACACCTCCTGCGCCTCCAGAACCTCCTGCACCTCCAGGACCTCTGGCACCAGAGGAAATTCCCGTCCTTGCTTTTGAATCGCTATCAGATAATCCATCTAGTCTAGCACTAGCCTTTCCCATTTGCTGTTTCTGAAAATCCAAAATCATTTAATAAAAGGCTGTTTCTAACATCGATTTTATAATTTACAAATCCCGCTAAAGCCTTCTGTTGTTCTGGAGTTAGTTCTAACTTCATGTAGGCGTCCAACAATTGTTGTAGCTCTGCCAGTTGTTGTCTAAGTTTATCGCAATCAGAACCCCTATTTGCAAGTAGCGTGTCAATTAGAACTTCAATGGGAATATATTTTCCTAAAGTCATCTATTAAATATGAGAAACTAAAAATTTATCATACAGAATTTTAAAAGCAAATACCTCATGATTGGCCCGAATTAAATCAAGAATATGTTGTCTACGGTCATCAGTATCAACACACCACGCTCTTGCATCTGTGGTCGAAGGATAAGTTCTCAAGCGCCCCTCAGACCTTTTACGTAAGACCAGGGGAACATCGCCAACATCGCGGAATGCTAGTGATTTATGTGCGACGAAAGACATTTTTGTGGATGTGCTAGCAAAGCACTAAAATTTACATTTAACTAACCATAAGCAATAGCAAAAATATTTTTTTCCAAAACTACAATATTTTTGTCAATAAAAACAAAACACTGCACTTTTGATGTAATCACACTATTTTTTATTTGCTTTATCTTAATTTAATAAAAAAAATTTAAATTGTTGAAAAATGTTGGTATTGGAATAATGCAATCAAGTGATGGGGGAAGCGGTCATTCTTAGGAAAACCATAAAAGTACCCATTTAAAATAATTAGAAGCAGTCTGCGAGAGACCACGACAGATGGACCTAAGAAAAATATGTAGATTTTGAAAACTTTTGGTAGACGGATATTTCAGATAAACGCACAAAACCTTACATAGACAAATTACGTCCCCTTGCAAAACAGGAACATTTTATCGTATCTCAAAAAACCATAAAACCTAAAACAAACCTGTTTGAAAATGCAAATTGATAAGGACAAGGTTCACAGTTTATATTTCAGATAATATGTACACGATTGCAAAAAACTTTAAAAGCATTAACCAACACTAAGAGTTACCAAAAAATCTGTATTAAAGAAGTTCTGCAACTCTTTTCACTGCACATTTAGACTGTTTTAAAATTCTTTCTAGATGTTCGTCTTTCTCAAATCCTTCATTAACCATACCCACTAATTGGGCATTTTCTTCTTTCATAGTATTTATTTGATTTTTTAATTCAGATATAATTTGATCTTTGCTTTTCATAGAATTTTCAAGCGCCACAGAAGTTTTACGGTCTTCAGTTAAGTCCTGGCTCAAGGAACGAATCTGCTCGTCTTTGAGATCAAAATCTATTTCTAATTCTTTAAGTTTATTTTGATATTGCGCGACTCGTCCTTGAGATGCTTCTAATTGTTGAGTAAGTTCATCGATACGACCTTTCAAATTAAGAGTTTCGGAAGAAACATTTTCAATTGTATTTCTCAATTGATCTTCTACTCCGGCTAATTGTTCTTTAGAGCCCGCTATTAGAATATTTCGGTCATCTAGCTCAGCACGCAGGTCATTTATTATTTTCTGCATTCGGGCCTAAAGTATTATTCAAAATTATAAATTATTAATATTAAACAAAAAATTAGACACAATAATAATTGAATTAATATGGACCTGCACCTCATCTCACGGAAAAGAATTAGATAATAAATTAACTACCAAGACTCGGAATATGAATGGTCCAAACGGAGAGTGACAAAGCAAACGGAAAAGGATCATGCATTTTGGTACGTGAAATACACGAAGTTTAAGTAACAAATTCGAAGAAGTACTCAAGTAAATTAAAGCATACAACATCCATATCACTGTCCTTACCGAAATCAAGGAAAAGGGCACAGGAACGGAAGAGTCATTTTTGGAATTTGCACACCTAATGATGATGCAACAGAATGTGCGAAGGAAGATTTTTTTGAAAAACTGACCCATAACAGGTCATCGCAAAGAAATCTTGGAACTATTGACCAACGTCTTTCACAGATGTTTGCATGGAGAGCAGTCCCTTGCAGAATGAAAAACCGGTTGTATCTCATCTATATTTAAGAAGGGGAGCAGATGGGAATGCTTCAGCTCCAGAGACATAAGCGTCATAAGCGTCATAAGCTCGATTGCATGCTTATATGGAAGAGGTGGTAATCAACATAAATAAAACCAAATATCTGGTGGTTGGTGAAGGTGGTGAAGATTTAAATATCGAAACAAACTTGTTCAAACATGCCACAAATTTCAAATACCTTGGAGTTACCTTCTCTCCCAGGTAGTACATATATTGGCGCAATATTGCATCAATATTGAGCCAATATTGGTGCAATAATGATCCAATTATTGATCCAAAAATAGGCCAAAGATGAAGGGTTATAAAGCAGCTGGATTCGGTGCCATGGAACAACAAAATAACAAAGACAACAAAAAAGTATGGGTGATAAACACGAGCAACAAGAATAAACTAGGAGTCTTAGAGATGGATTTCTGGAGGCGCAGCTGTACGGTCTCTAGATTAGAACATATCCGGAACGATGATATTTGGCAACGAATGGACGTAGAAGGATTAATAATAGATGCAGTTTAGGAGAAAATATTGAGGTGGTTCGGACATATACAGAGAATGGGATATTATAGATGACCGAAGAAAATGTGGAACTGGAGTCCAAGCTTTAGTACAAAACGATGAAGACCAGCAAGAACGTGATTACAGGAGTTTATAGATGCGATAGAAGGTAGAGGACTACAAGATGGCGACTGGAATAATAAAGAAGAGTGGAGATCAAGATGCGAGATACGGTTGTGCCTGTAAAGCAGTCACCTATATAAATATTTATAAACACCTCATTACCTGCTGTTCTTGAGATTCTGTACTTAAACGTTCGATTTCATCGACCAATTTTTTAATTTCATCTTCTTGACCTGTTATGCAAATATCGCTATTTTTAATCTGATCCAATAATTCTGCACGCTCGTTTTCAAATTCTTGATGATTATCTACTTGAACCCTCAACATGTCGCATTCACATTCTAAACCTATTAATTCTTCATATTTAAGTTTGTACATGTCTCTTTCATTTTTTATTGAATTCAGACATCGACATTGCTCCGACATGTAATCGATATCACCACCTGCTAATTCGTCCAGCTTTAATTTAAGACGATCTCTCTCAAGCTTTAAAATCTCCGTTTCTTTAGCTGTATACTGTAAACGTTCAATTTCACTTGATGCATTTGCCATATCAGAATCGCGTCTAATAATATCGCTTTTTGCCCGCGCTGCTTCTCTGGACATTTTTGAATTCTGCCTTTGAAGATCTCTCATTTCAGAAGCCGATTGCCTTCTTACTTCACCAACCTCGACATTAAGTTTAGCTAAATTCATTTCTAATTCTTTTGTTCTATCTGCTTTCCTCTTTAGCTCAATTATTTCATTTTCTAACATTTTCATATTTTCCAATCGGTTTTGAAGATCATCACGTTCTTCCACTATAAAATCTAACATTCCAGATCTTCTTTTGAAATCCTCTATCTCTTCTGGGGGATTTGTGTATTTTGACAATTCTCCTTGTAATTGCGTAACTCTTAACCTTAATTTATCTCTTTCATCCATAATATCATTAAATTTTGCATATTTCCTTCTCATCTCCATCAAACGGGTTTTCAATTCTACTACATCATTGGATACTTCATGCTCGTCTAAAAAATATTTCAAGAAAAATATCATTATACTGTCCCTGCATAGTACATTCATAATGGACATACCTTCATATCCTACAGGAATATCCATTAATTCTTGGAGTCGAGATACCTGCGTTTGCAACAGATGATTGTCTTCTTGTATTTTATTAATTTTGTTGCAATACTTTTTCAAAATCTCTACTTCTTTTTGCATCACTGCTGCCTCTTCTTCCGTAGATAAACGATTTGCACTTCGTAGCCTAGTGATTTCTTGTTCTAGTGTTGCAATTTCTTCCGCACATGGATCTTTCATACGATTCTAGTAAATACATTAGAAAGGGTCAATATATTTATTTAAAATACAACCTTGAGAGCTTCAAGTTCTTGTTTTAAGCTGTCACGTTCTCCTACTATATTATGAAGTTTTTCCAATTGTATCACAGCTTTCCTAGCAGTATCCTGGTAATATTCACATTCACGTTCTTTAGCCTGTCAAATTATTTTCTTATCTTTCCGCTTCAGTCGGTAATAAATAAATTACCTTCAACTTTGCTGCAAATGCATTAGAATCGTTCTGGGAAGCAGAAGTCGTACCAGAAGTAGTAGCAGACGATGGCCCTCCGTCTGAATCTGCATAATCGGAACTACTGGTCGTAGCACCTCCCGTTTTTTTGGGACACGGTTTCTTAGCAGGTCCCCCACAGCCGCCCTAAATATTAATTATTCTAAATAACTTTTATGGATAAAAAAATTGCAACCCGTTTTACTTTGTTCCCTCGAGACGTTCCTGGTTTTTTTCCTCTACATTCATCAAGTTCTTGTTGAAGTCTTGCAATTATTGCGTCTTTGTGCGAGAGAAGACACCTAAGAATTGCTTCAATTGGCACAAATTTACCAACGGAAGACTGTTTAAAATTAGACACTTCTTAAATTACATTATTTAATTTAAAAACCTTTTCGTGATTTGCGCTAACTAGCTCAAGAATATATTGGCGTCGCTTTTGAGTACTATCGCCCCATGCTCTTGCATCTGTAGTTGAAGGATATTCTTTTAGGCGTCCTTCCGACCTCGTTCGTATAACAGTAGCAGGTGCGCTATCATCACGAAAAGCCAAACAATGGTTTGAAATGTAAGTCGTCATTTTGATTAAATATTAAGAACAAAAATTTTAAGAATCAATCATACTATAATAGTGACATATTTGTCAATTTTAATAGAGAACAACTTTTCTACTGACAGCAAGAAATAATTTCTTTCAATTATTGTAAAAGTTGGAATTTATGAATTTAATTTCAGTTTTGGTTTCCCATTAATTATATTTAGTGAAATATGATAAGGTATAAAGAATTTCTATAAAAATTTAGCTGATTTTCTTATTAGAAAAATAGAAGAATTTGATCTTTGCCAAAAAAATAACGAAAAATTATTTTATTAAATTTACAAAGAATTTCAGGAATTAAATTAAAATCATAAAATATTTATATATCCGACCACTTTTACCTACGAAGTGCATTCGAAGTCACCTCTCTACCATTAAACTACTACCCTACTGCTTATAAAAAGAATCAAAAATAAAAGATTGCAAAAATCAGTTATCATAGAAACAAAAAACAATAAATTAAATACGCATATTTTGACAAATAGCTTATTCAAGTTTCAGAAATATTTATTCTAATAAGTACTCGTATTTAATTAGTGCTAAAATTATGAAGAACTCTCCCTCAGATAATTCACTTACTACCAGCAGTGATAGCGATCAAGAACTTTCGGATTGCAACATTCAAGATTGTGGTCCAGCTAAGGCCAAACCAAAAAAGAAGAAATGTGGTACGAGCAAGGGAAAATGTGCAAAACCTGGCAAGGTTACACGAAACCCATTTTTTAATTTCCTAAGAGATTTTCGTAAACAAAATTGTGGTAAATCGATGACAAAGATATCAAAAGCAGCAGGTGCGGCATGGAGAAAAATGTGCGAAAGCGAGAAAGAAAAGTATAGAAAAATGGCATGCTCTGCTCCTAAAGCGCATCGTCATAAAAAATCTAAGAGAAGCAAATCCCGAAAAAAGGGTTGTAAAAATTAATTTAAGCGTTAGCTTAGACCAAGATCAATCTCATTAAATTTATAGTTAACTAATATTTAGTGTTTATAGGCGCTGTTTGTTCAAAGAACTTGATGAAAAATTTGTTGTAAATTTATATTTTTATATTATATTTATTATATTTTTTACAAGTTTTCATTTTATCGACTTTCTATTGGAATACGAGTAATATATTACAGTATTCATTACAGTATAATATTTGTATATTATTACAGTAGCTATTTAAGATTTTCCACGTGATTGGAGACAAGCACTTAGGAGACAAGCACTTAGTAAACAAGGTTGCAAAACGAAAAAGCTAGATGGCAAAAGAGATACTACAACTTATATAGGGAAAAAGAAAATTAAAAAACAACGAAACAGCACATAGGGATATTCAGAGAAAAATAAGACGGGAAATTAAAGCAGCAAAAGAGGGATGGCTTAGAATACAATGTGAGTCAATAGAATAGCTTGAAAGAAAGTATAATCTGTTTAATGTACACAAAAGGGTCAGAGAAGCTGCTGGAATATGTAAGTCCAATACAACAGGAGCGCTGAAAACTACAGACGGCAGAATTATAATCGACAGACAAGAGAAAATTGATACTTGGAAATCATATATGTTATGTAAATCCGAACTTTTTGAATATAATAGCCCAGGGCATTTCTCAGAGTTCAATTGCTCGTAAGACCTACCAATAACAACAGACAAGGGTCATGAAGGCAATATCACAACTTAATGACTGCAGATTATCTGGGCCAGACGACATTCGTGCGGAATTCCTTAGGTTGTTTTACGATAAAGTCATATCTTGGCTAACAACGATATTTAAGAGGATATACTCTAGTGGACAGATACCAAGGATATGGCTTAAATACACATTTATTCTACTGCCAAAAAAATCAAAGGCTAAATTCTAGGGGTATTTCCGCACCATCAACCTCATGAGTCACCTCCTTAAAAGCTCTTCCTAAAAATAATCCATAAAAAAGAAGAGAGAGTTACTCCTAAACATCAAGATTCTCAAATTGGAATACTTAGGGCATATTATGAGAAATAATCAACGGTACGGGTTGCTATAATAATTGATGCTACAAAGAATTGTAGAAGGAAAAAGGGAACCCGGAAGAAGAAGAAGAATATCATGGCTGAAGAACCTGAAAACATGGTAAGTATAACACAACAACGGTGGGTCTTTTTAGAGCTGCGGCCTACAAAATGCGTATTGCTAGGATGATCGCCAACAATCGAAACGGATAGGCACTAGAAGAAGATGTGCGTGAAGTTAGCCCCCCCTTTTTCGAAAACCAAAAAAATTTTTTTTGTATTGTGTTGTATTCATTTGTATTAGATTGTATTGACAAAATTTTTTTTTATTTTGCGAAGCATTAAAATAAATATCGCGAAAAACCGTTATTTGGGCTGGCTCCCCCTTTTCAAAAATTCAAATTTTTTTGGGTTGTATTTTGTTGTATTCATTTGTATTGGATTGTATCGTAAAAAATAAAAGTCGGAAGTTTAACCTTAACCGCGTAAATCGCGAAACAAAATTTAGCGCTGGCCCCCCCTTTTCAAATATTCAAATTTTTTTTGGTTGTATTTTGTTGTATTCATTTGTATTGGATTGTATCGTAAAAAATAAAAGTCGGAAGTTTAACGTTAATCGCGTAAATCGCGGAACAAAATTTAGCGCTAGCCGACTGGTTGACAAGCCCAAAATTTCTTATATAAAATGTAAGGTATTGCATTGTATTGTATGTGTAGTGACCGGGAATTATCCGTATCATCGGATTATCAGATAAAAAAATACTATATAAGTGAAACTTTTATTTCTAATAAACAACTCACTTAAAATAAAATAATAACTAAATATGGTAGAAATAAAATCGTTAACTTGGAACAAATCTGAACAATTGCGATATATTTATACTAGTTTAGGATTTATTAGTAAACTGTTGGTATGTAAGTTACAATGTGACTAATAGATGGCGCGACATATTTATGTAGCTGGTTATCTTTATACCAATGCTGGATATAAGGACACCTGGGTTGTACTTTTAGTCACTCAAGTACGAGTCCACAACCAGGTTAGTGATGTTATCCATTCTTTGTTTTATTAAGTTGTATTGCCAATGTGCTCTTATTAAATTGTTTATGTTGTGATTGTTGTATTTATTCTCTTGTCTACTGCCAACCTTCCCAATAGGTTATGGGCCCAGTAACAAATAAGAGAATAAAGTTGTTTTTCGTTTGATTTAAATTTGTGCAAATTATTGCATCCAAAATTTTATAAATAAAAAATTATGGAGGCGCAATTAGCAAATTAAATAAAAAAAATAACGTAGTAAAACCGGCCTATGTATATACTATTATAAAAAGTAATCGCTACAAAATTTTGGACAAAATACTGGAATATCACGGAATTTTAGCTAATTGTGGTGGCGAAACCGAAAGTAGTAGTGCAACCGATAACGATGTTAATGAAGGAAAATTTACAATAGAACTTTCACATGAAATTTGGTTAAGAATATCTCCCGAAGACATGGTTTATAACGATAAGGAACGTGGTAGTAGAAGATACAGTGCATTAAAACGTAAATGTTGGACGGACGAAATTTTTCAAATATTATATGAAAAAACAAAGTTACCATGTGCCATTGCCTTTAAACATTGTGATGTATCTGAAACAGGATACTTCGTAACTGCCAAAGGACGTTGTGAAGAATGTGGTGGTGTTAAAGCATATAAAGAAACGACAACTGAAAGGAGAACGAAGGGCCAAAATTTCTAAAGTGATGGTTGAAAGCAGTTTACAACCATGCCTGTGGCGTCGAAAGGCAGCTGATGAACTAATGGAATTGGGTGATCTGGAACCACCCCATTTGCCTAAACTTCAAACACTACGGAAAGCCAAACAAGAACAGAAAGATCAGCTGTTGAATTTAGTTAAAGGTTTAGACCCCATTCAAACTATTGTCCATTTGAAATACGAACGACATGTTGGAGAAATTCACGGTATTGGATTGGACCCACTTTTTGTGCATTATTGGACATTGGCACAAATGGCAACCTACATTTTGTATTCTGATGTAATTTATATAGATGCAACAGGTTCATTGGTTAAAAAATTGAAGAAAGCTAATTCTGCATTATCGGCTCACATATATTTGTACCAAATCGTTTGCAAAACCACAACAGCAAAAATGCCTGTTTTTCAAATGCTAAGTGCCGTACAAAATATCAATGCTATCCAGTACTGGCTTTTTGAAATTGTTCGAATAGGTTGCATGCACAAATCAAATTTCCCAATGCCACGAGAAGTAGTTTGCGATTTTGATAAAGCATTAATGGGTGCGTTGGCGAGAGTCTTTGGGCAATGTAGGGATCTTCGAGATTATTTATCCAAGTGTTATTTGGCGATTATAAATAGTGATAAAAATTTGCCCGGCTGTTATTTAAGATTGGACATATCCCATTACGTTGCTTTTATAGCTAGGTGGAAAACATTGGGGTCGTTGAACCCTCATGTAAAAAAGTTTTATATTATTTTTATGTGTTTACTAACTAAAGCTACCACATTCAGTATTTTTCAGAAATTAATTAAATCGGCCATTATTCTTAGTACTAGCGAAACATCTGGATACACTGAGGACGTGCAAATTTCCTTGGCCGAAGATGCGCGTGTTTATATTTGCGAGAAAATTAAAGGCAATGAAGATTACAATATCATTGATAATATACAAAGCGATGACGAGAAACAAGAAGAAGACCAGGAAGAGGATGAATTATCAAAACAGGATACACATGGGAATGAAAAGCTTATTGATTTTTGGGCTAATAATTTTTATTTACAATGTGTCCATCTGATCTTTTTATCTGATAATCCGATGATACGGATCATCGGATATAACATAATTCCCGGTCACTACACATACAATACAATGCAATACCTTACATTTTATATAAGAAATTTTGGGCTTGTCAACCAGTCGGCTAGCGCTAAATTTTGTTCCGCGATTTACGCGATTAACGTTAAACTTCCGACTTTTATTTTTTACGATACAATCCAATACAAATGAATACAACAAAATACAACCAAAAAATATTTGAATATTTGAAAAGGGGGGGGCAGCGCTAAATTTTGTTTCGCGATTTACGCGGTTAAGGTTAAACTTACGACTTTTATTTTTTACGATACAATCCAATACAAATGAATACAACAAAATACAACCCAAAAAATTGAATTTTTGAAAAGGGGGGATAACGGTTTTTCGCGATATTTATTTTAATGCTTCGCAAAATAAAAAAAATTTTGTCAATACAATCTAATACAAATGAATACAACACAATACAAAAAAAAATTTTTTGGTTTTCGAAAAAGGGTGGGCTAACTTCACGCACATTAGAAGAAATGGTATGCAATGCAGTTGTATTAAATACAACTACTATATAACTACGGCGACGTAGATATACATAATATTATCTGAACCACGAAAGAAAAGCCCTACGTCATTATTTTATGAACTTAGAAATGACATGACATTATATTTTCCTTATATCGTTTAACGTAAGAGGGACAAAGATGCAAAATAAAAAGTTGTCTGATCTTCAACTATTGATGGCGCAGGGCTTTTCTTTAGTGGATCAGATAATATCTATGTTAGCGTACTACTGATGAGCCAACATTTTGCAAAGACCTATAGGTTCTGTGGAGAGTAGAAAGAAAAAGTCGAAAAACTTAAAAACGGATCGTTCAGATCCGATAGATGCCCCAATATGTTAGCTTCGATTTCGAATAAATCTGTTATTAATGAGTGGAATTTTGATTTTCTTGTTTTGTTAGGATCCTTTCGAAATTGCAAATGCCATTCTTTCAACAATAGATAATTCATCTCTGATCTTTTAACTGTTTTTCATATTTGAAGGTTATTTAACTTTTTTTTATTCTACAGGACTTAATTTCATATGGATGAAGAAAATAAAGGAAACGATGATACCAATAAAAAATTTATTGATACCAATAAATTCTGTCAAATAATAAAAACTTATTAATTCTGACTGGTTGCGATTAATCAACAGTAATATCCCAAGTGCATAAAAATAGCCGATTAAATTTTGACGTTTTTAAACAAAGTTTTGCTCTGAAGAAATATTTCTCGTAAATTTTCCACCCAAAATCCCTCGTGCTACGCACTCGTGATTTTGTTACGTGACAAATTTACTCGACATATTGCTTAGCAAAACTTTGTTTAAAAACGTCAAAATTTAATCGGCTATTTTCTCAGTTTTTCTAATATTTTTTCATGGTGTTTGTGTTGTAGTTTTCTCCATTTACTTTCCTCATGTTATAACCTCAATCAACTAAAATTTCGGCAAGTTCTTCTGCGGTAGTTTCTTCAAGTAATTGGTATTTTCTTAACTCACAAAACTCTTTAAATTGATACCATACCGATGCCTTGGTCTTTTTGGTATTGTGGGAACACTTTTATTTATTGCAGATTCAATATGTTGCAGAGAATTATCGGCAAAACGTGACATTGTGCATTTAATTCTGTAATTTTTGTGTTTGTTTGTCTAAGCTCGTTTGATAATGTTCGAAAAAATTTTAGGAAGTGATTATTTTTTGACATAAATTTACCCGCTGAATATTTTCCATAGCAACGTAAATATTTACTATAATAAAATGGTTGCCTAGATGTTTCGCGTTCTGATTGGCGTATATTATAATGAAGGAAATAATCATAGTTAAATTTTGTCTCTATAAATAGCATCCCCAAAGTTTTGATTTCAGTAATTTGATAACTTTTGAGATTAATTTTAACGTATAATATTCAAAGACCACCTATAGACATTTGAAATGTCGGAAGGTATTATCTGAACCACGAAAGAAGAGCTCTGTGACGTCAATAATTCGTCATAAATAGCTGAAGATCAGACAACTTTTTATTTTGCATCTTTGTCCCTCTTACGTTAAACGATATAAGGAAAATATTATGTCATGTCGTTTCTAAGTTCATAAAATAATCTTGTGGAGCTCTTCTTTCGTGGTTTGGACTATATGTCGATACTCACCGTGTAGTTTGTATGCCAGAGAATGGCTCCTGCCTGTTTCACTCTCTCTCCTACCTCATCGATCTATGGCAACATTCAAACTTCCATTAATGTCAGAGTAACGATCGTAGTCCACGTTATGGAAAAATAGAAGGTCAGGCGCCTTGAACTTTTAGGAGAGAGAAACCGGGAACTCGATTGGAGAGCAACTCCAGTATAAGTACATTTTACGATGGGTACAACACTCACGAAATTCTAGGCTGAGCAACAGTTCAATTAAATTTTCTATTTATTTTTTGAAGAAATGGAACTGTTGCTAGAATTTCGTGAATGTTATAGCCGTCATAGAACGGACCTATATTTGATTTGCTCTTCAATCGAATTCCCGGTTTTACTCTCCTAGAAGGTTAGGGCGACCGTTAGGGCGACCGTCAGGCCATCTGATCTTAGCAGATGTTGGCGACTAGTTTGTTGAATGAAACGAAGATTATATCAATTAGTTTATTGCATTTTTACTAAAATAAAACCACCAAGTTACCTAATAAAACCATACCTACCTACGTTAGAAGAAAATAGGGCCAAAGTAGGGTGAAGTAGAGCAAAGTTGTTTTTGTCAAAGTTTTACTAAAGTTATTAGTTTTTACACAAATTCAATGTTTTCGTTATATTAAATGAAACATAATAATAATCTGAGTTATTGCTCCAGAAGAAGGAAGAAACTATTGCCTTTTATGAAACTATCCAAAATTACTCGACAAGTACATAATAACAATAATAACGACATTCTAATAATAGTAGGAGATTTAAATGCACGAGTTGGGAATAAAACCAACTCCCTAATTGTTGGATCATTTGGCAAAGAAACGATTACCGAAAATGGATCTCTCTCCAGTCGTTTAGCTTCTTAACAAAAGCATTGTGATCCATCCAGCGGCGTCGTGACTTTTCCATTTGAGGAGGCTAATTTTACAGCTTAACTACCTTATAAAATAAAACTTAAAAAAAAAATTTAATAAAATATTATTTAATCTGCGGTAGACACGTGTTTCGAGCTCGTTGGCTATCTTCAGTACTGTGTACAATGGAAAAAATTGTTTGATGAGTGCAGTGTTTTTTTGGAAAAAATGCTGTACAATATACAGATTAATATTATTTTAAGTCATTCGAAATTTATGAAGCTTTAATCGTAAGAGGTATACGGCGATTTTTAGTATTTGCGAAGTGATTGATGATATTCTCGTAGAATTCATTATTTCTAAACAATAAGGTAACGAATTCCTTTTCAATAGACATTACCGCGACGCGACGTTACTTAACCGATTTTGGTTCATCGTATTACGAGTGTAAGTTTTAATACGTTTTAGTGTGGAAAAACTTCTTTCAACCGAAGCCGATGTTACCGGTATGGTGACGACCATACATAAAAGTTTGTAAAATTCAGGCATACAACTGTGTAAATCATTTTTGAAAGTAAAATCTAATATCTCTGATGGAGTCCTACATTGTCCAAACATTTCGGGGTCATTATATGCTACCGATAATTCATTTTTGAGTTGGATTTGATCAAAAAATGGATATTGCTCTAATAGACTATCTAATAAATTTTGAGGAAAGTTTTTCCTATAATCTGAAAATTTAGCAAATGTTAATACTTAGATCAAAAAATTTTAATTTATGTAAGTCTGCAAATCTAACTTCAATTTGCACGATAACCGTATCCAAAATTTCCGCAAAAATTTGTTTATAACTTTGACGCATATCTGGTAAATCAAATGTCGTTTTTTCTGAGCCGGCTCGCAATTTAATTCTAAACTGTTAAATATGTTGTCAAAACACAAATCAACACTACGGTATCTGTGCCGAGTTTCGATTAATTTTGTTAAACGACATTTGGCGAAATTAATATCGGTAAGTTTACTTTGTAAAATTGAAAATACTACGTCTGTCTGTTCAAAAATTAATTTAAAAGTTTCTAATAAAAAGCAAAATTTTGATTCATTTAAATATTGTCTTAAATCTACCGCTTCTCCAATAGTTTGAGAGTCGTTTTTAAAATCATCGCTGTCGATTATAAAATTAAATACGTCAATTATTTAATTGTTGTTTTCTTAATTGCACTGTAAATACTGCACTTCACTTTTATACGTGTACTACAATACAAGTGATTATATTTTTAGAACATATTATGCATGAATAATGCAAAGATTTGCAGGTGTCCTTTGATAAGTCGCCCACGCATATGAGCCCAGCCCAAAGATCTAATATAAGTTAATGTGGATAGAGCGTGATTAAACCTTGCCGAAGCGACTATTGAAGCCACCGTAAGAATAGGATAGCACGATCACGGTATCATGAAGTGCATAAAGGAACGACGAGTTATACCACGTGATTTTAGGCAAGAGATTCAACGCGTCGCATAATTATTAATGTAAGATCAGGGATAGTAAATCTATTTTACAATTAAAACTTTTATTAATGTACAAAAATAGTTACAAATATTGTTGGAAAAAATTATTGATGTTTAAATGTATTAATTTGGTCATTTTGGATCGTATTCTCTCTTTTGGTTGATTTAAAATTTGATTTTTATGGTGAATTCTTATATTGAAATATTCCTTCAATGTTAAATAAATCAAAAGATTACGGTGACTATTAATTGGATCCTGATCTAATATATGCTCATTGAGACTGAAAAATAAATTTTCATCACTAAGCGATCTGGTACAAAATAAAATATATTTTGCTAACATTTTATCGCTGTAATTTTGAAACTGTCTGAATGTTTTTTCTGCAGTTTTACATATTTTAACAACATCTTGGGATGGTTTTACGAGACCTCCTTTATTTTTTCTATTTAATAGAGCAGATTGTGAAGTGGAAGAAATTAAAGATGAAATACAAATTTTGCAATCCAAAACTTGCTTAAGTTTTCAACTGATAAGTCAGGCTTTTGTGACTCACATTTTTTAACAGTACTTTTTAATCTACTTGAACGTAGTTTAGAAACAGATTTTACAAGATGATGAGGAAATTTAAACACTGATGGTATTGCACCCACTTTTAGTTTTTTTTGACCAAATTGAATTATGAAATCAGAAGCCTGAAAATGTTCGGCACATAAGTTTGCACAAGTAGATGGTTTATAATTATCTCTTCTCATTGCAATTACCCACGCCTTTTTCGTAGCTTCATTTTTTGGAAAACTATACATAACATAAACAACAGCGATTACAATAAAAAAATACTGCACCAATCATTAATTTTACCTATGAAAGGAAATATTTGTTCCTTTCCTATAGCGATTTGTGCAATTATATGCGGCACATGACGTAACCATGATTATCTTAGTTTAAATATATTTGTTTAAAATATATTTAATTATTAAAAATATATTTGTTTAAAATAAGTTGGATAGAGGATTTTTTAGTACTTTCTCCGCGAATAAAACAAAGATGTACTTTCTTTCTGCCTGAAGATGCAAATAAATTTGCGAAACCGGTAGCAGAAGTACATCTTTGTTTTATTCGCGGAGAAAGTACTAAAAAATCCTCTATCCAACTTATCCAATACTCCGCTTCTGCACAAGATTAATATTGTTTAAAATATATTTAATTATTATTAGTTTAAAAACAATAAATGTTATTTGAAAAATTACGCACTGGACTACATAAAATGCAAGACAAAACATAAGTGCATATGCATTTCCTACGGTAACAATAGAGATTATGCCTCTAGTCACATGACACCAAGCATCTATCCTTTTCTTACGTTGGAGTCATTAGCAAACATTCACGCGCTATCCACATTACCTTATATTAGATCTTTGGCCCAGCCTCAAACGCATGTAAAATTACTATGTTCGTACATTTAGTAAAATAACACAGAATAGTATGCGCTTAAGTTACAAGCTTATTACTTACAATTCATCTGTTAATCCCTCATGTTGATCATGAGCTTTACTAACCAGTAGCCTCTATGACGTATCTTGGATGTAGAAGATGCGAGTTAAGATTTAATACCGTATTCTGGGTTGCCTAACTCTGTGCTAATAAACTAATAAGATAAAGAAAGGCTAGCCGCTGGATATATACTATTTCGAATTTATTTCATGCGTAAGTCAAGTTCTTAAGCTAATTTCATTATTAAATTAAATGTTGTTTTAAACAAATTCAGAAAAAATTAAAAATTGGAAAAAATACTAATTTAAAACGAAATATAAATAGCAAGTCCGTCCAACAATTTGAGAGGAGGCTAAGCCTCCCTTGCCTCCATTGACAAACCGCCGCTGGATCCATCTCTTCTATGCATTGTCGCAACTTTACGTACTATTGACAAGCCAGCCTCTTATGCCTTAGATGTTAAGGCAGCGTAGCTGTATTCGTCTTGAATTACAGACCGAGAGGGTGGGAGATTTTGAAAATCGTCGTGGGTTCTTTTCAACGCTCACTATTTACTTCTGTTCTGCAGCGCCCAGCTGAAAATGAAAGAGCTCAACAGGCGCCAGACCTGAATAAAACACACAGTAAGGATGAAGGGATGTTTATTCAAAATCAGGAAAAAATAGAATTTGGTTATGCAATTTCCAAACAAAATATTGCTGAAGGCAAAAGTATTAACAACTCTGGACTAAAGGTCCTCTAACTATTCCGAAGCAAGGCCCAAGCATAAACAATTTGCTACTGGCTATAGCCCAATTTGCTATGGAGTGCGGTTTATAAAGCAAAGCTTATTGCTGTCAGATAAAAGCTGATAATGAATACAAATGTGCAACTTACCTCGCAGTTGGATGAATGTAATAAACGTCTGGACCCTTGGTGCAAACTGCAACTCCGTGACAGAGCCCTATCTCGGATTCCCAGTCTAATGGCCACTTATTGATGACAATCGCTACAACAGTAAGCACACACAAGCAAACAAAACCAACAGATATCCAACTAAGCTTGTTGATGTTAAAAAAATCAGTAGCAAAAGTGAACACTACAGCCTTATTCAAAATATCAAAAACAGCCAACTGACAATAAATGCAAAATGGACAATTTTCCAGAGTTGATCCAGTTGGTAAAAATAGATTTAATGGTTTAATCAGCACTATCTTCCAATTCAGATTCCTAATCAGCAACAATGACGGAAGCCAATTTCCAAAAATACGGGATAGCAAATGGTATTACCCAGATATTGCATCGATAGCCAAATGTGGAATTTAACCGTCTTATCACTGATAAGAACTTCGCAACTTTTAAAGTATACTCAAAATTATACTCAAAAAGCTAGACTATATAATCGCCTAAAAGGATTCGCGCCTAATCTGCGGTTAATCGATCGAAATATTCGTCACAAAATTTTCTGTTCGCAAAAATGCGTGCTATCTCTACGCTAACCAAACCAAAAAGCCGCAAGTCGCCGGGTCGTTCCCATCTCCTATCCACCCCTACACCGAGCGCGCTACAACTACTCGAACGGAACAATTGAAATAGTTGAAAAGAAAAACCACCCACGGAGTTAGATTAGGAGAACTGAACAACCGAGCATGCAACGACAAAAGTACCGTTACAGTATATGACATGCGTTTAATGTGTTTTTGCAAACATAAAGGACCTACATGTTTAACGTAGGTTCCGAACCACGGGAAGTGTAATACGCTTCATTTTGAGATGGATTTGATGACAGATTTCCTCGGTGGTTTGCCATTGCCTTACGAGAAGAGGCAGTCAGAATAAATTTCTACATTTGCTGAACAAATCTACAACAAATTAAGTAGAAGAAGAATAGAAAAATCTTAAAATATAGTAACCCAAGCGGATGGAGAAGCTATTGGTAAAAGGAAAAAACATAGAAAAAAAAGGCCTAAAAATATTAACTGACGTAATACAATCAACAGTTAAAGAAATACAGGAATGCTACAAGAAATATCTTTCTAACCCCACAGAAGAAAACAAAGAGCTATACATCAGAATAGGAAACGAAAGAAAGACATTATGTAAAAGGGCACACGAAGAATCTTGGGAGAGATTTATCGCTGGGATCAAATACGATGTGCATAGTCGTCAAAATATTGCTTATAAAGTAATGAAAACGCTGATAAGAATCTTTGGGAGAGGGCGCACATATTCAAATTTGCGTCAGGCGTCAGAAGAGCTTGCTAATGTAAACCGCGATACAGTGTGGGAAATTTTGGAAAAAAGAGGGTACCCTAAACATTTAATCGAAGCTATCAAAAATCTTTACAAGGACAAATCAATTGTACTGGATCTGAAGTACGATTTAAAAGATATCAAAACGATTAAGGTAGACGAAAAAATAACGAAATTTAGAGCGACATACGCAAGTGAAACCTGGGTAGTACCAAAGGTAGTACATAAAAAATTGTTTAACAGGTTCCAATGCGCAGAAATGAAATTTCTAAGAAGCACAGCTGGGTATAAACTGACAGATCGAAAAAGGAAGAAAAATATAAGACAAGAGATGGAGGAGATTAAAAATCTTAACAAATAGAAGAAAATAGACTGCTGAAAGAATTCCTCTGAAAGCATGGCGCTACAAACCAGAAGGAAGAAGAGAAACAGGTCATAAGATGTAAGCCTTGAAGTGACGAAGAAGATCGTCTTCTGAATTTATCTCATTCATAGTTTGAATTCTTCAAAAATAACGGTTCCTAAACATATTTCAGAAGAATTTTTAAAATTAAAATTTTTTCCTTATTATGTCAATACTAGTGCTAATTTTACTGGACTAAAAATAAAATAAATAAACTTAAACGTTTGACACCAATTTTATATGAAAATTCGATTTCAATAGGGGGGAGGGGGGACAGCAACATGTACTTACCACACGCTTTTCTCTGTCTACCTAACAATAGCTGTAATTTTTGTTAGAGCCTTGCCCTCCTGTCATAAGTTTGTCTTCCCCTATAAGGTAAAACCTATAATAACTCATCTAAATTAAATTCAGTTGGGTTGTTTATAAAGGCCTGTTTATTTTGATTTTTTGTATGGTCAAACGATTTGATTTTGAGAAGTCCTTTATAAACAACCTGTGGTAAGCTAAAGAAATTTAATAATGTAAGAAAATTGAGCACATTTTAATCAAAAAAAATCTAAAAACGGTTTTCTACAATTTTTCGGCGGATTTTCATAGGAAATGGTCTGTATAGTTGGGCATTTTTGCTTGAAAATAACCAGGAAATTTGATATTTTAAAGCGAAAATATGGGGTAATTAATTTTTAAATTCACTTAAAAGTCAGTCATGTATTGGCCGTTTCCATGCAGCTGCTGTCCAAAAGTTATTATTAAAATTAAACTAATAAAATTCCGGGTAAAAAAATTATTTTACTCCTATAGAAAAGTAATGAAAAATTAGCTTCTTTGTACGGCTTTATCTTGGAAACAATGGATTACAATACTTTTGTGTTTATCAATGACATTCGCCTTGTTTCAGTTCATCCAAAGTGGTGTATTTTTTCGAGTTAACCTTGCTGTCCAAAATACTTCAAATGTATAAATCCATCAGATTCAGATTAGCCAAAGCAGTGGAAGTGAACGCTGGAAGATCTTCTGTAAACCAGACTTAAATTGTGCGTGCTAGGAGTTGTTTTTTTTTGCTTGCCCAACAAGAATTCAGACAACTATCCAATACCAATAATGCACTCACAAAAAATACGAGTATGGTATCACCATTTGCAGTTATCCTGGCCCACACCATTACAGAAGATGGTTTTTACTTCAGATGTATGAAGTAAATGTTCCATAGACACAATGGTTTTGTTTGTTTATATATTGTTGAAATGTGAAAATTATCTCATCAGTTCTCATCATCACTTCCAATACTTTCAGGTTCAATAATAATCTATACCAATTATATCTATGTTAGAAAAAATTCAAGTGAGTACTTTTATATAGAATTTTGAGAGAAATGAACCACCATAACCTGTAAAATGCACAGAACTCCGTGATGTGCCATTCAGATAATAAAACCTATAAAACATTCAGAAGTTGGTTGCAATTAAATCCAGCCACGATAGCCCAAGATAAAGTAAAGCTTAGTTACATTACATTTTTTTTTACTAAAAGAAGCCCAAAACACCCATTTAAAAAGATGAACTTGATAAAAATGTAATAAAGCAACTTTTAACTATTGAAATATTGAGCTGACTAAATATTTATTTATGTACTGACTTTGTCATTCCAAGTTAATTTTTGTTAGCAAAAATGGTTCTCTCAGAAATATAATACACAAGCTGAAAATTAAAACATGTCACACAATGGTAATTTTACCCACAAGCAAAAAATTTGTTAATACTTTGAAATCAAATTTTGTTGCTGTATTTCTGTGAAGCTGTATTAATTAAAACAGATTGATAATTTTTCTTACTTTATTAATGTATAATCTGTACAAGAGAAGCAAATTTCCTAATATTAGCATTATATTACAAACTGTAGCTTAAAATGTAAAACATGAAGTCTAATTGACTGTACATATTAACTGTGACATAAAAATGTATTTTGTTTCTGAAATTATCAGATAACGATCAAAATCAACAAGAAATGGTCGACAATTAACAGTTCACCATTAAAGCGTTTAGATTAATGAAGAAAATAATTCTTCTTAATATTGTGATCTGTTCACTCTATCACAGTATTCCAAAACTTGTACCTATGGAAACCTGAGCAAACACAACAAAACTACATACAGTCATTCCACATTCAGGAACCTGGCACACTTGCACAGTAATACTGACGATCATGGTGTTTAAAAATGTTTCTCAACACCAAATCTTACGATTTGTACTTTCCAACACTAAAGACAGTTCATAAAAATAAACATCAAGGAATACAAGCCAAATATTAACATCAAAAAAAAGTCTAGCTAAATTATAAAACAATATTATTATTTATTAGACCCTCCTGCAACAGAAAAAAGAATTTTCATAAAATTACAAAATCCAGTGAAAGCTGAACGTTGGAAACAAACTAAGTATTCACAATAAATTCTTCTCCAATAAATTAATAAAACATAAATTAATGACACAAACCAGAGACTATTTCGTTTTGAATAATTAAATCCAAAATGCTATTTACTTTCGCCATGGCACACGTTTGGTAAGTAAAACTATCTTCCATATAAAAATGTTCCTGGTCTGTGTAACCGAAAAAAAAGTAACAAAAATGCATCAGTCAAAAAATAATTTTATAAAATTCTTTGTATAATGTGTAATAAATTGAATTTTTAAAATGCAACAATCAATAAAAGTATTGCAGTTATAATATATTAATATGTATATATACAATCTAAAAAAATACATTGCAAGAAAAAATATTATCTTACCAATTTATAAATCCAATTTAGATATACATATATACATCATTCACAGGACATTGTTATTATTAATAGCATTCTAAAATACATCTCATAAATAGCGAGCTAAAGATCGTTTTTACCTTGCCAAAAATGCAAGTAAAATAACATGCAACATAGACTACCGTTCAAAAGTTTGGAAACCTTGAATTTTTTTTAAAATATAAAAACTTGCACTGCAAAATTTCACTTAAATTTGAAAAAATCCACAAAATATTATTTCTTGGTCATAAATCTAAAAAATCTTTGAAAAGCCCCCCCACACGTATCCGGTAAACCGAATAGAAAGAAATACACAAATGTTGGGATTATAATAACAATCTGCATTCAAACAATTTAGATCATTCTTGTGTTTGTTTCAAGTTGCAAGTGTAAAAATTTCATTTTTATAATGGCAAGAAAAAATCAATTTAGTTTAGAAAAGCGTAGTGCTCTTTGAGCAGCCCTTCTCAAGTAAATTGCAGGAGACTTGGAATGTTCTAACAGTAGTTCAACATGAAAAACTTGATGCAACAATGCCCAGGATTGTGCAGCAGATTATTAAAATAAAGGAGGCTACTTCGATGAACGGAACATGTAGATTGTAATTAGTGTTAATTAGGCTCATTTTCAATTTCATATTTTCATAATAATTTTTTTGTGGTTAAATGAAATTTAGTAATGTATTTCTTCAAAACTTTTAATATAAATAAAATCAAAGATGTTAACATATAAAAAAAGGAAAATATTTGATTTTTCCTTTGTTTCCAAACTTTTGAGCGCTAGCTTACGATGAATGTAGTTAATTAGACATAAACTACAAGGTGCTATGAAATATAAGCTCAAGATATAAGATATTGTCATGTAACCAGTATGTAAAATACCATTGAACAATCTGAATTATACTAATAAATTTCGTTCTTTTTATTTGACTGTAACCTCAATGTCCCAAGATAATTAAAATTTTCTACGATGGGTCCCTGAAACAAAGGGTTAAATTAGCATTAAAATATACAATTATTCAGTATAAACAAAGCAAAGATTTTAATCTTTCCAGTTCATTTGAATGATATTCCAAGTTATCAATTTCTTATCAGTTTTGTTTTCAAGATATTACAAAATTTAATTAGCGATTTAGTTTTGGGAATCCCCGAATAAAATATTTTTTCCGTTTTCTTTTTCAGCGATGTTTCCATGAGTAAATCTACTGTTTTTCATAATTACATAAACAAAATTATGAAGTAAGGCGGCGCCAAAGAGAGATAATTTTTATATTTGTAATATTCTTAAAATAAACACCATAAATAGCTCGTAATATTATTCAAAAAGCCCGTCTGATCAGTTCAAAAAAATTTACACCTACCTACCTTGTCGCTTTATCCATAACAGTTTTGAGCCTCTGCTCAGAAACGGATGGCACCAATTTTTGCACCATTTCTCTTATAAAAACTTCACTTATACCAGGACTAGTTCTTTCGGCAATTTCGAATGCACTCTTAAGTTCTTCAATGGGATCACTAGCTTTATGCGAACTTTCGCCGCCCCTTCCATTATAATGATGTTTTCTTTGTAACTAAACAAATTGTTTTTTGTTTTAGATTAAAAGGATTTTACATTAAATCAGTACTCACTTCAGAAATAAGTGGATAAATTACACTAGATAAACAAGGCGATCTCATTTCTTTGTTTCCTGAATTTGAGTGTTCACGAGATAGGGGTCTCCTGGGCTTCTTGTCTGTATCTGTGTCTCCCCGGTGATCTAATGGGCTGACTTCTCTCGCTATCCTCTTCTCGTGATTTTTTATTTCTCTATCTTGTTCGCGTTCTCTTTCTTTTTTGTTTTCGGTGACAACTTGCGATATGGGCCGCGACTAAAAGTTTAAAATTAATCACATAAATTAATAATCACTTACAAAATTTATTACAGGCGTTCCTTTATCTGATCTGTAATGGTTAAGATTGGAATCTTTAGGAGGTGATTTTGCAATGGTAGGACTCGAACCGTTTTGAACTTTATGCATGACTTTATGATTTAGAGTCGAGTCTTCTGGAGGTGGCACAATTGATAAATTTCCTTTAACTGTCATTATCCAATCATCATTAAGATCGTTTTCTAATTTTGGTTCCTCACTATAAAAACACAAAATCTTAATTACCGTGAAAATTCTAATATAAAAATAAATTATAACTTACGAATCTGAATTTTCCGACTCCGTCTCACTTTCTTCGCTTCTTGTACATTTCCATTTTTTATACCTATCAATTAAGTCGATCAAATACGAATTCTTTTTAGCTTTTCTAATAAATTGAAATTTGAGCAGCTCTTTGGCAGTTGGTCGCTAAAAATAGACGCTATTAGTTGTACTACATTTCATAATAGGAAAATTTGAAACTCACATTATCTGGATCTTTATTTAAACAAGCCTCGACGAAATCTTTAAATTGTTTTGTATAATTCCCAGTCAGTTGTGGTGGATTATTTTTAGGTATCAAAAATAATACCCTCATAGGATGAAGTTCCGAATTTGGTGGCTCCCCTTTTGCTAATTCGATTGCGGTAATTCCCAAACTCCAAATATCAGCTTTGGAATCGTACGCCGATTGTTTAATTACTTCTGGAGCCATCCAAAACGGCGTTCCAACAAATGTATTTCTTTTACTTGTCGTATTTGTGAGTTGTCCCGCCACACCAAAATCGGCTAATTTAACATCACCCATTTCGCTTAGTAGAACATTTGCAGCTTTTATATCTCTATGTAATTTTCGTTCGCTATGTAAATAATCTAAACCCTTTAAAACTTCTCTTAAAATAATTCCTATGTGCATCTCCTCAAAATTTCCGGCTTTCATCAGATCTAAAGCGGACCCACCTCCCAAATATTCCATAAGAATCCATAATTTAGAACCCTAAAAGTATTTAAAAACCTATACATTCCAGTTTTATTTAAAAACTTCGCTGTTTAATTTCAATTAAAAAGAAAAATGCATATTTAATGACGAAGTCGTGATTATCATCCTAAAGGGAAATTTAAAATTATCGATTTTGTCAATGACCTAGAAAAGGCCACTTTACATTTAATATTTAAATTGGTTGAATCCATTAATGAAAGAAACACAACATAGTAAAATAGTTCTTGTTATAAATAAACGTTACCACTCTTTTATATAACAATGCTCTTCTATTTTTGAACCACAAAAATTATGCAATCGGTTAGGAAAAAATAAAGCGAATCGTGTAATTCTTCACAGTAGGGTGTCTCAGATCAAAGGAGTAAATAACGCAATCAAAATTGTTGTCACCTTTTATGAACGCAAAATCTAATCTAATTGAACTTTTCATATTGTGCATAATTATCAGCTAGATGAGGTGAAAAATAAAAAGTTGTGCTAGTTACTTAGCGAATAAATTTTTGTCACGATTTGCCTACTTTTACGATATTAAAAATCGGTTTGATTCATCTACAATTCGTGTATCTAATAAAATTTTCACGATTCTGGTAACTAAAAATACATTTTAGATTATAGTGCAAAATAATTAATTCTGATTAGTTATATTTTAGTATCAGACACGAAATTAATTAAAAGTTAGAATGCGAGAGTTTGCCGATAATTTGTTAACTAATTTATAACAAAGTTTAAAATAGAATTAACCCGATGTGTCAACAGTTTTTAGAATAAAAATTTTGCTACAAGATATTAGGTAAATGTTTTCCAATATGAAAAGGCTAGAACGGAAAAATGTAAGGGCAAATTGTGTCGGTAAACTTTCACTCTATATGCCATTTCAACTAGTCCAGCAATTTTGACCTCGACAAACCGATAGGTTACAGGCGTCATTAAATAATTTAAATCCTCAATATTAAACACACACACGGAGCAATATTTTAGATTTAGAAAATAAAATATTTTGCTTTATTTTACCTTAAGAAACGATCCATAATATTTAGTGACAAAAGGACTGTCACATTGTGATAGCACCATAATTTCCTGTTGGATATCCTCAATTTCATCTTCAGCTTCGTCTAAATCAATAATTTTAATAGCTACCACTTGTGTGGTGCGATTATCGATGCCCTTAAATACTTCTCCAAACGAACCTTTTCCAATTTTTTCTTGTTTTGTAAAAATAAGTTCGGGGTCGACCTTCGCAATCTGCAAATTAAAAAGAGATGAGTAAAATTCAATTCAACACGTCGAGAAAATCTGTTCGAATACATAAGGAAAGTAAAAGTCGATTCAATGTTAGAAATTTAGAGTAAAATCTATAAGAGCACGGTCATTATATATCGATTAAAATAAAATAATGTAATAAATCAAATTAACCGTGATATTTGAAATCGTTTCAATAAAATTTCTACATAATTAAAACAAGCAGTCGCTTTATTTAGTTAATTTAAAATGCAACAATACAAAATTGTGTTCAAAATTTTTTCATTTTTTTTATTGGTGAAATCTTTACATGCGTCCAAAATGTTATAAAACACACTGGTCACAATAGAAGCAATCTGCGAGGTGTCAACATATAGCATCAAAAATGTTTCAATAATCCAATAGATTTTGGTTCCAAATAGCATTTCTATTAAGGAGCGATGTTTTCCAATTGAGAGAACTAAATCGTGAAATACAAAAAATTATCGAGATTCCTGAAAGAAATTCTCATTTCAAAGTTTTCAAGATCTTTAATAAAAAATGTTTTAAAGAACACTTCTACAGAAAAACTTATGTGAAGTGACCGTATATAAAATATATGTACAATTTAATAAACCCAAACAAAGTTAGCCAAGATAACTACTTAATTGAACACAAATAAAATTAATTGTGCAAGAATCTGAGATATTCTTTTCTTAATCTCAACTTGAACCAAACTCTATTGACTTTGCTGTAATTGGTGAAATACAGATCATTAAAGGTTTAAGAAGTTGCGTCTTACTTAAACTATACAACAGACGTTTAAGATAAACTTTGGAATGATTACTTAATTTAACAACAACCATTGTATTTTAAACACAAAACAATCGTGAGATGTACGCCAAAAAAAGAAATTATTTAATTACAAAAACATTTCACTAAAGTGTAAATTTCGTAATAATTGAATCGTCTACTTTTAAAATGCATGACTTGGTATTTTATTTTACTTCATAACACAATTTCAAGTTTGAAAATTTACCCTCTTCAACAATCCCAAAACTTTTACAATTCTTAATCAGAATCATTTTATCGCTGCTACAAGATGCGCAGAGTCATTACAGACTACATTTATATCCTTCCTCTCTAGAAGCAAGGAAAATAGGAAAACTCGAGCAGAAAGCATTATGAACGTTCTCAACTGCGTATTATAAAAAAGCAGAGAATGATCCAAAATGAACAAAGATTCTAAGAATAAGCCAAGCCGACTTTCTAAAACTTCAAGAGACTTACAATTTTACAAACTTTTTTTTTTAATTATGATAAAAAAAAGTTAAAATATTACGTGGTTTAATTTTTGATAAAACCCAAACTAATCAATCCATAATATTTATAGTACATATTATAAAAACTAATATATAAATAATTATTATACATACTCTGTACATGGTACACAGAAAATCCTATAAATTAAAATCTATGACAAACTCCTGAACTGAAACTAAATTCCTATAGAATCCCAAAAAAAGTAAACCATCGAGATAACTTTGCCCGGGCAAATAATTCATTATTTAGTGCAAGTCAGTAGTATTTTATGCTATTGAATACATCACTGTCAACCAAAGTTTCCAATAACTAAAAACACTAGTTGAAACCTTTTAAATTATGAAAACGTTATTAAAGCAAACAAAGAAACCTATTAACTGATGCTGTAGTTGCATACTTAAGATCTGTACGTTTTCAATTATTAACAAAATTGTAATAATCAATCCATAATCGATGGGCAGAAGCGCACTGATCGTATGAATAATGCGGAAATTTCCGCATAGGCTAGAATTAAATACATCAAACTATCGATTTCCACCAAATTCTCTGCATTTTTATAATTATACAAGTTATTGAACTACATCTTTTTTATTGTTACCTATTTATTATTATTTACAGCATCAAATTTTCAAAAATAATGTAAACCGAAATCTTAAAATAACTTAATTTAAAATATTGAAAGGGATACAATCATCTTTATATACTTATATAATATTATACATTGTAGACATGGGTTTCCACAAGACAAATCAGTCATCAACCAAATTTTGGTTCGATTAATAACGTCAAATTTTAAATTGGTAAATTTTCTAAGGATCTCACTTGCTGCAAAGTTCAATATAATATAAGATTCTGTCATCGGTATAGTGAGAAAATTGTTTACTAACAGAGGACCGGGTTGGATTAAGGACTTGGGACATGGATCTTGTAGATGAAAATATCTATGCTTTCAATTTTGTATTCGTTTCTATACGAGGGTCAAGCTGAATTTATTGAGAATAAAAAACACGGTTAATATTTTCTAGGATTTTATTTTAAATATGCTCAAAGTAATTCCCTCCAACAATGATACACTTGACCATTCTTTCTTTCCACTGCTTAAAAGCTCCCAACCAATCTTCTTTCGGAACACCTTCAAAATAAGTATGAACTGCGGTATCAATCTCTTCTTCAGACGAAAACCTTCTGCCCAGCAAATTTTTTTTAAGCCCAGAAAATAGCCAAAAGTCGCACATTGCTAAATCAGGTGAGTACGGCGGATGTTCTATGACTTTTATATTTTTTTCAGCCAAAAACTGGCGAGTTACAGCTGCCGAATGGGATGATGCATTATCATGGTGGAACATAATTCCCTTGGCTGGAACTCTACTGAACACATCAGGTAAACATTTTTCAGTGTACCATTTAGCTGTAACTGTCTTTTGTCCATCTAGCTTAATGGCATTTACTAGGCCCGTACTTCTGAAGAATACCGCATACATAACTTTTTTCATAGCTCGCTGTTTCTTGATCATTGTTGGAGTTTCCTCATCTTCGTGAATCCATACACGACTCTCTTGACGAGTAGGTATGTCGAAAAAGGAAATATAAGTTTCGTCACCTGTCACGATTTTGGAATAAATTTGGTGTCCGCCATTATTTAACAAATTTAGAGTTTCATGGCAAATTCTTACACGCTCTGCTTTTTGGAAATCAGAAAGGTGATGCGGCATAAAACGACGGACCACTTTTTTTAAATGCAGGTGATCGTGTATGATTGTTTTAACAGCTGAGAATCCAATCTTGAGTTGATGCTCTATTACCCCATAAGTGGATTTATTGTCCTCTTTAATTATTTTTTTAACAAGGACGTCCTGCTCCTTTTTGATGCTGAACGGAATTCCTTTCGCGTTTAAATTCCTTATACCATCGGTAAATTGTAGCCAAGGAAGGTGCTTGTTCACTAAAAGTTGAATCTAATCTCTCTTTGCACTCGTAAGCGCTTAAATCTTTTTTTAAATCATAATAAATCATGATTCGAAAAAGCTCTCTTGTTAATTCCATGTTTTCACTTGCAATGTCACTTTAAAAAATTAGTAACTTGAGTTATAACGAACGTATTTTCAACTTCTAAACTTCAAATGACAGATAAAGAGTTTCTCTAAATAATACCGTATGTTTTATTTTTAACAACTTACTAGATCTATTTTATTCTCAATAAATTCAGCTTGACCCTCGTATTTGATGTACTTTAATGATTTAAAAAAGGTTAAAACCCATTTTTTGTTCTTATTCAATTTTATTTCAATGTATGGATTTTCCACGCGTAGATGAAATTGCGTTGAAAGAAAATGGAATATTACGAAATGAGAGTAAAAATTACAAAATTTGGAGAAAAAATACAATAAATCAGTAAGGGAGTTTTACAGAAATATAAGGCAGGAAAAAGATGGATTTAATGGAATCGCTATCATGGAAAAGGAAAATATTACAAAAAAAGTGGAACCAATACTTTGAAGAATTGATAGAAGTATCAGATCAAGATGACACGTTAGAGGTAAAAGAATACCTGACTGCCGAAATCGAAGTAGAAGACCCAATGTACACAGAAATTATTAATGCAATAAGGTCAAAACAAAGATAAGACATAAGTATATTGGATAAACATATTGCATTAAAAAATCAAACGCAACTGTCGAGCTTTGAGTATCGAGTGCTGAAGAAGATTCTTGATCCGGTATTTGAATCGGAGAGACAGATTTGGCGTTGCAGAACTAATGCAGAGGTACGAGAGCTTATACATCAACCGTTAATCACAATTAAAATATGCCCATGGATTAGACATTCAAGTACATCCAATGGAAAGAGATCCCCCCCTGGTAAACCACGACAGTGACTAATGGATAATATAGACCGCGACCTTGCCTAGATTGAAAGAAGTGATGATTGGGAAGAAGCAGCAACGAATCGGGAAATATGGAGAGGCGTTAAAGGGGAGGCCAAAGCTCTGAAAGAGCTGTTCGGCCATCGCAAGTACGAATAGATTTTTTGTTTCTATTCCAATAATTTAAAATTTGAAGCATGGGAAAGTCAATTTTGCCCATTTCATATTGGGTGAACAAGTTTGAGGTTTCTTAAGGAAAACTTTTAATCAGCAAATTGAGGCTTTTATCGAGCCCAAACACGAAGCCGATCCCTGACGTCAATTGGAGTTTCCGGAGTAACTTGTGGTAATGAGTTACGTAGGAAACTTATGTAACTTTCTTGCAGAAACGAACTTTTACTGCTGACAATTTAAATTTTACTTTGGCGTAGCATTAGGCATAGCGCATAAGGTTGACAATTTTTTAAATTAAAATTAAGAATTATTGCAAAGTGAAATTCTGTAAGTGGTCTCGTCGTACCCATTCTTGAAAATACAATACAGAGGTACTTTATTTAATGGATCATGTATTCAAAAGGGAAAACTGCAAAATGTAAACTTATAATAAATGATGTCAATAAGTAATAAAATATGGTTTAGTACACATAGAAAACAGCTCGTGAATTTCGTGCTTAGAATTAGTAGCAAAAAAATTGAAAATATCATTACAGGACTGTGCTCCCTATGTAAAATTAAATGTAATTATGAACCTCGAATAGAAACATTAGATTCGAATATACAATAGCTTTCACACTAAACAGAATGCATTTTACCATTTGTGTATTATCCGAATGTACATACTCGTACTACAATCTCATATTAATTATACTTTTCCCATTATATCAAGTTTATTGACAGTTTCTTTCAATGGAAACAATATTAAAAATTTCAATAAAACTCAACGTTACAACAGATTTTATTATTTTCTAATATTACTTTTGAATTAATTGACCTGAGACTTGGAATTACAAAATTGGAAACTGTATTTTAACCCACCTACAGAAAAAAGATTGTAGTATTGAAATATTTTTCGGTGCTGTTTGAGAATAAATCACAAATGCTTCCAATTTAAAAAAATGGTTCAAAGAATCATTTTCATTAAAGATTATACCTGCTAATTTTTCCCTACATGTCGGTTTGTCGATGAATCTACGAAGAAGTGAAGTGAAAGGGAAAATAACCCACTCAACATGGGCTAATCGCTCCTGGACCATAAAAATCTGTCCAAGCTCGTTGGAATGATAAAATTAAAAGGTTTGTACTAACAAAGTGTCAATAGTAATTTAGTGTTTGAGCACAGTGGCATGTAGAAATGAATTGCCTAATAATTGAAACTTACAATCGAAATTAAAAATGAGGTGCAATATTTTAATAAAAGTTTAAACTTCAACTGTATTTCTTAAAATATTAATCATTTCAACGGTATTATCGCAATAATGTAATTGACAACCTCAGTAAGCGATAAAGAAAAAATGTGGTTTCAACTGATCTGATAATAAAAAGTACAGATTAAATTATTAACCATTGCACAATAATACTTTGAACAAAATTATTTTTTCAATGCAAAATATTTTAAGTGGATTGAATCGATTCAATGATTCACGATAATAGGTAAATTATAATATAATACAATAATAATATTTTGAAATAAACTCAATTATATGTAATTTATTTCAAACACTCACTAGTTCTCAAGTAAATTGTTCGACTTTTGAAATCAACTTGGCAATTTTATGTAATTAATTACTAAGTAAGATTTGTTTCGCTTTTAGACCAATTCTTGGTTAGACTTGAACGAGAAGCAAAAGGAAAAACAAATATAACACAATTAATGTTGTTCGAAAAATCTCACATCCTTACGCTGAATTAAAAAAAAGTTGGTTTTTCAGATCTTTCAGTGGATTTTCAAGTAAAAAGAAGTTCATTATTGATTAAGTAATTAGCGAAAAATTAATGTCAGTTTTTTACATTTTATGATAACACACCATACAATTTTCTTTTTTAAATTAAGTACAACTCCTCCCTATAAAATGTTATAGATAAACGATTAAACTAATATTGCCGTTCACTACACATCTTATTCCACAAAAATCCAGTTTTAGATAATTATAATGAAAAGATGTGGTCAAAGAGTCTTTAACCAAAATGAATAACAAAGGTAGTTATGAAGTTCTTATGTATTATAACTGTTAATGGATGATACCGTACATGTTTCAAAAAACAAGCTCTGGTATATGAAAAAAAAAATAATAACATGTTGATATAAATGCAGTGGTAATATTATAATATTATATAGTATATAATAATACGACCGAGCTTTAGTTTTAGATATCCACTTACAATTTTTCCTTGATTGATAAAACATATTGCAACATAAATATTATTATAAATAAATAGAACATTACTATGGACAAGATAAAGATGAATGAAATAATAGATAAAGGTAAATATATTTCTTGCTCAGATAAAAAAACGAAATAAGCATTCATTTGTATTGATAATACTTGGATTTTAAAACAATAATAAAATACCGCCGTCAATTATTGTAACATCTGCAGTACAAATTAATTTTGAAAGAGCGTAAGATCGCATTATTTCGTCTGAGCGACAATTTTCCAACATTGACGATCCTTGAAGATCCATCCTTAAATCCATTTAAACTTTAAATCCTATCAATTTTGTCATTCCTTCGTGCTAGTAGGTATAGCTTTTCAATTCAATTTACAATAATGAAAATCTTTACCCGAAGAATATCAATGCTTACCGCAAATAAAACGATAAATAATAAATAAAACTTACAGGAACTAAATTTCTACTTTTAACGATGCAGTCTTGCGAAATGGTAAAATCGGAATTGGGTGGACCGCACCACGAAGCCGGTCGATTATTCCAACGCTTATTTACTCCTAGAAATCCTTTCTGGCCATTAAAGGAAGGATTCCGGAAAACTTGATGGCTTGCCATTCCGTTACTTCTTCAAATATTTATATGATTTCAAGCATTTATTTGAAAACTTGATCGAAATAAAATTGCGTACATCCAATCCAAGTTCGTCATACAACACTAATTCACTTCAGTTAATTTTGTGTACCAACAACCTACATCTCCGCACATTAAATCGTAAAAATGTTGTTTGTCATATATAAAATGTTACAGTTCATAACCATAACATTTTGCACTAAACACAAGAACCGTCAAATCATTAAAAACGTTAAGTGATTATGGCTTCATCATTCGTCAAGGTAAAAAATTCTTTTTATTATCTTTTGATAAAACTGCACTGCAAATAAAAGTAAAATTACATGAAAACTGTAGTATGTGGAACCTAAAATCGGTGCAACTACCGACACTTAACTAGCACTTAAAATATGAAAAAGGTAACGAACTAAAAGTAAATCCATCTAAAATGCATTAGTCTACCAAAAGTTCAGCAAACTTCGTTCGTACAAACTATTTAGTTTTCAAAGAAAGAGATCAAACACTTCGAAGAAATGTTGTACAAAGGAACCTAGGGCTAAATTGGAAAACTATTGCAACCACCATAAATAAAAGGGTTTTTTAAATCATTAACTCAAATTCAAATATAATTCGATACGAAAATATGCTGCTCTTCATTCTATTTCCCTAACAAAACGAAAATAGTCTGGAACTGACATAATTATACACAAAACAAATCAAAGAAAATTAATGGCCAGTGCAATAATTTCCAAGCACATCGGTTGGCACTCATTTAATATCCGCAATTACCTACAATTGCACAAAATAAATGACAAATTACGAGGAAAACGCCCACGCGACGAACCTACCCAAACAATCCTTCTAACTTGTGACTAATTGCTAGAACAATAGAAATAAGATTTCTTAACAATATATAATTCTATTTTTCAATTATGTTTAATTGTTCACCGATTATCTAATTGAAGCGACTACAATCAACCTTAAAAAATTTCACTGAACTGAAAATTCGACTGAAAATTTCAAATAAATAACGGTTGAGTAACCTTTACAAGGTGTGTGATAACGCAAATTTATTATCGGCACGATGATTCAATTTGAGTAATTACGATAAAATAATAATACACAAATAGAACAAGAACAAACACTCCTTGAAACCCTCGGAGCAAGTACAAGGGTGGTTCTGTTTTTCTTACGAAAAACAAAAATATAGTATGGTATTATATCGACACAAACGAATTACAAGTCAGCAATTTTATTTATGGGCTATACGTGTATTAATGTACCTACAGCTTAACGTGGAATCCGAACCACAACACAAATAATTGACTGAGATTCGAACTCACGACCCTCTGGTGAAGTGTTCAATTTCCCCGCCCATGCATCAATATATTATATCTATTGTACCTATCTTTTCTAGTTTCTAGATATGTTAAGTGTAGAAATTTTCTTTAATAGAAAAGTTAATATTTTCTGAAGGTTCTAATTTGAAAGTTCATCGATTAAAATATGAAATTGCTTTAAAATCAATCTGTTTTAGAAATTCATCTCCCAATAAAGGTTTTTTTCAAAAAAACTAGAAAGTAACCAAATGAAGTATACAATAAAAACAAAATGCTACAATTTGCTGAAATAACGGAATCTGAGTCACTCTTGCGGTACATCTTGATTAAACCGGAATACTTAATATAAACAAAGGACCTTCAATTACAGATCTGTAAATTTAGTTCAAATGCATTAATCAAGAATACATAGTTAAGAAAGTCATAAGGTTCATGGCAGTGTCATTTTCTATTGTGATATTATTTAGTAAGTACAAACCTATTTGCATTCAAGATCAACTTTTACAAGATTCGGTACCACTTGGCTACATGAATTTTCAAAGCGCCCATTAATTTATAGTTTCTCGTGTAAGGTAAGATAATTAAAAAATTTACAAAAGGAAATTACTTTCCCAGTTTGTGCTCCACTTCAATTTTATTGTATTATGTATAGGTATACTTAAAAATATGTCTGAAACTAAAGCAGGAAACGGTAAAGTAATTATACTGCCGGTAAAGATTAAATTAACATGTTAGTCACTAAGGATACTTTCAATTACATAAGATAAACAAAAACAAGTGCAATAATTTCTGGGTTAAAATTGAGGTTAATGTTTTGAATAAATTGTTGATTGAACCAGTATGGATTCAAAAAGCAAAAGTTACTAAAAAAAACCCATCCTGAAATATGATTTAATTGAGGAGAAAAGTTGAAAACGGAAGTGTTAATTTTTTGCTAAAAATAAGTTATAAAACTTCGCAAATAAACAAAACTGCAGTTCAACGCTATTGATATAACCTCATTAAAAATTGAAGTATTTTAAATCGAACCTGGAAGTAAATCTATTTTTACAAATTATGGAAGTGCGAAAGATGTATTAAATTAAATATTATATTAGAATTTTATATATTACAGGATCAACCACAAAATAAATCGAGTTATTTTTAGTTGCCGCAAAAATTAATCACAATTTTATAACTTAATCGATTTTGCACTTGATCCACTGGGTAAACGTGGTATATTTTATTTACAATCTGGCGCGTATGATGGAACTCCAAATTTTTGAAAATTATATTTTACAAGTTTCCCTTTAAAGATGTAGGTTATTGGTTAATTTATAAGTGCAATCAACTTTCCTCGCATACTTAAAACAAAAATATGAACTTTTTTACGCTACGATTATTAGATGTTATATAACATTTTTGTTAATTGTTAAAATTTCTAATTGTTACATAAGCTACAAATTAGCAAACAGTAGTAAATATCTAAATATGATTCCTTCAAAAATGTTCACTTTATTATTTAAAAACCGCTGGGAAATGTTTTATGTAAAAAGCTCCCTTAAAATTAAAGCCAATTTCAAATCCTAAAAAAAGTCCCAAGACAATAAGTACTGTAATTGAACTTTGTATTTTTAATAAGCTCGTCTATTAAGATCACTAAATATTTGAAGCACAGACAAAAAGTCTCATACATAATTTGTTCTTCATTAAAATAAATTACAAATTGAAATGTTACAATGGGTAATTAATTTGCAACAACTTGAACCACTTGTAAACGCCTAACTACGATTTTTAACCACATAAAGAACTTTTAATGCCGAATTTTTTTGCATCAAAAGTTAGCCCCTGTAAATCTCTCGTTAAAAGGGCTATAGAAAGCAAGCTTTTAGGTAGAATACAGAAGTGGCAACGTTTTACAAAGAAGGAAGTGTCCATAATACTTAAAAGGAAACATAACCGCACAACCTCGAGCGACAGGATATATGAAATATATATTTAAATTTTACAAGAAGCTAAGCTCCCGAATAGTTAAATAAATGATAAAATGTAATTTGTTCCCCAGGAAATATTAAAATAAATATGAATTTAATGCGGCAAATGAACAATTTTAAACCATTCGTTAAAACAAATCGCGCAAGAGGAGAATAGAATAAATAATACTATCCGCTTATTGGCCAATATTACAGTTTGAACAAATAGAAACAATTACAAGGCTTTGATTGAATCCATTAAATATATTTATACGAACTAATGAACAATTTAACTCGTTAATATTAATACAAATAAACAAATCCAAGGTAAAATAATTAAATTGGAAATAAAATCACTTTAATTTATAAATTCACTTTTTATTAAAACTTGCACCATTGTTTAAATTAATGCGAACAATACGGTCGAACAATAAAATATTTAAATAAATGTTTTAAAATAATAAATTAAGTAACAGTTAAAAAATACTACCGCACACAATCATATCAAAGAGTTACTGAAACTGGTGGCATAACCGTAAACCTTGCTATCAAATCCCACACAAAAAAATTGCATTAGATGTTGTACACGTAACGATTTCAAATGTTACAACAATGGTCTAAGAAAGAGATAGAAGTTTGGTTGTATAAACAAATAAAATCAGCGTAATGGTATAGTGAGTAGGTACCTTTCACTTTAACCAAGTGTCGTGCTGCATAACAATCTGAATTTTCGAGGAGTGTATGTACTGTATGAATCATGCGTAATAAATAACCGTAAAGAATGTATTTGGTGTTGAATCAAAAAAAAAAGAACAATGCACTCAGAAAACTATCGCATAATTAAGAAAGTATTGATCGAACGCAACTAAGATGTTGATTGTTATGTTTAAGGTTAACGTATCCAAGAAGTTCATAAATGCAAAATAGAAACTTGGGAAGTGAAAGTAGTGCCATTTGAATCTCGTCTGTATCTGTAAAAATGGCCAGTTTTTCTTTTTAATTAAAAGGAATGATAATTCTACTACCTGAACAGTATCAAAAGTACTGTACAATGTATCTACTATTAAAACTAATTAACTAGAAATAATCGCTTTAGTTCCTGCTATACTGCATAGCTTGTCGTCACTTTGCTCCTTGGCTGTTGACCAAATGTAATTATCTTCATACGACTCCAGTGCCGTATGCAAAATGGCGACAATATGAGAAAAGAAGTACAGTTTTGGACACTTGATGAATTGAGATCAAACAACCATCTGGTGTTATTCCCAGGACCATTTATAAGAGTACAACGAATTAGTAACTTCTTCCAAAAGAAATATTTTCTTAAAACAATATTACAATGAACGAAGCAACCCATTTTTATATCATAAAAATACAGTTACGGAACATTTAATTAGGTGGCATGAAAATAGGTCAATGGATGATACTCTAGAAAGTTTAATACAAGGGCAAATCATAAAAATGAAAGAAGTGCTACTTCAGAAACAAGAAAATGTCAAATTAAAATAATCTTCACATAGCATAGATCAAAGGAATTCCAGAATATATAAAAATTAACAATATAATTACTGTGTATAACCTAGCTCTAGTTATTTAGACATAAAACCACAGTCATTCTAAATATTTACACAAAAAACTTCCAGCTATAAAAATTTTTATAATTGTTGACACAAAAAGGTGAAATTACTTTACCAATCTATCTAAGGTAAAAAAACTTGATAACGATGTCTCACAAAGACACGCATGAATACTTTCTCGCATATATTCCTGCCATTATAAACTTTTAAAAATTTGAACACAAAAAGTATGCCTTGGAGTAATATTGAGCAAATTTAAAAATATCAAAATCACGAGTGCATCAATCCTTCGCTAGAAAAGTTTCATAAAGATCGTTAACAATTTGTAGTGTGGTCACGATATGAGAAAAATGAAAACCTAAAGCTATTTCGTGTGTAAACTTAATTGCATAAACTACATAAAATAACACCAAAACGGTTATCGACTAAATCAAAAAAAAATAAAGCAAACATTATTTTATTCAAAACAAATTTCACGCACAACATACCTTCAAGGTTTCAATGAATGCGGAACTCAAAAGCAATCAATGCAAAGTAACCTCTCGATAGCCAAAATTAACATATTATGAATACATACTACTTAAAAATATATAATATGTTAACCATTTTTTGTGCCTTTACACCTCCATACCATACTTCTCATTCAAAGTTGACAATAAACGATGAGTGGGTGCAGCAAAAACGTCAAAGATATCGGTACAGAGTTTAATCAAGAAAAATTCCAATTCTAGTAGCTCAGGGCATTATGAGTTTTAATATCGTTATTATTAAAAAATACTTTGAACTCAAAAAGTTTTATTAGTTAATTATAATCACCCACTGAAGTTGCTAAATTTATTATTTAATAAGCAACTCGACATTTATCAAGTAATTTACCATAATCCCTCATACTGAAAATTTGTACATTATAAATTAATATTTAATTAGGTAACTTCTATAAAGTTAAAACTAAAAACAAATTACAGAAACTTACGCATTTTTTTACTGTGGCATTTTGTTGATGTTCCTTATAAAACAGATAATGTAAAACGTTAATAAAAAACCTAACAAAAAGATTCATTTTTATAACCACCATAAAACTTACAAAAAACACTACAAATGCGTGAATTAATAAAAGGTACATATAACCTCAAGATAAAAAAACACTGAACGCATTTTATTCCAAGGTATGTACATACTAAATACATGAGGTGTAAATTGTTAAAGCAAATATTTTCATTACTCACCTTTCAATATAAGATAAGTCAAAAGTTTGAGAAACGCAACTGCGCTTTAGTGATAAAGAATTAATCAAGTGTTAACAAAGAACAAAAAAGGTGTAACTAAAATTGGGGAATTAATTAAAAATTTACATAAATTTTAATCGAGTATCTATGTGGATTAACAAAACCCTCGAGGTTGTTATCATCCCAATACGGAAACGGAAGGTAGTTATTTCATTCTGCGTTATTAACCAACCAAACTTGAACCAAATTACCTCTACGCATGTAGGGCTACAGAATTATTCAGAGGAGCATATTTTGTTCAAATTATACGTGCAATCAATCCATTAAATGCGTTTCGACGACTATTTTTATTTGCAGCATAAGGTTATTGTACTGAAAAACCTGAACCAGAATGTAAACTAAAAAGAATTTCTACAAGACAGCCTTGCACCGGCAAAGAACTTTACGGTTAACGAACACACTACCTTAGTTGTACCGCAAAACTGTTATGTTGCTTGATAGGTGTACTGCATGTAAAAACGATAATTTGAAGTAGTGTAAACACAAGTTTGTAGAAAATTATTGTAACGTGTAAAAATTTAGAACGACGACGACGCCGAATTTCCTGTTAATATTTTCCATAATCCTTGTGTTAATACGTACTGGAATACGTGCAATAGATAGAATTTCGAGATTTCCACTTCAGGATTAATTTAATCGCAGCTTTGCAATATTTTGAATAAGGAAATATAGGCGGAAATGAAAGCAATGAAATCACATATTTATTTTTAACATATCTAAACAAATTGTAATACTGGAAATGAATTTGAAAATATGGATTTTGAAAAAAAGTAGGTACTACTTGTTCAATCGTCGCCGCAAGAGTACTCAACATCAAATTGCGAATTTTGACTTGGAATTTTCTAATTCATAACCATTTTCACGAAAATTTTAATAATCCTTGACTCTGTATTTACACTCAGTAAAAATTAAAACCTGCACATGCTGCAGAAAAAATTTGACTCGAGAGTTGAAAATGTGATATTGAAAAGCATGTGCCACAATTTATTATAAGTAATACACTTTTGTAATGTAGTTTATTACCAAACAATCGATTTACAGGAAGTAGTTCCATATTCCGACATTAAGCGCCAGAAAATTATAAATTCCAATGCTTATTAAGCACACAACACTGTTGTGTGATACACAAATCAGGAAAATATAATTGTTTTCACAAATTCAATACACTTGTAATTACAACCGCCTAACCCACAACATACTTAAGCCAGTAATTTCAATTGCTTTAAAGTCATTATACAAAGTAAATAAAATTCCAATTTTCTGCGTAAATGCAAAATGAGAGGAAGCAATTTAAGTTAATTTTGTTCGTTACGTAGGTAGAACTATGCTTATTCCTCAAATGCTGGTAATTAATGTATCAAAGTAATTATCGCACTGTATACCTTGTAGAATTGCTTTTGCCTATGTTTGTTTAACACACGGAATTTACTAAATAACTTCGAAAATGTACAATTTACGGTTAACATTTTTTACATAGTATACTAAACAAATACTAATACATCAAAGTAATATTGGAAAGAAGGCAACAATGTTCTAAATTAAATTCCTACACAGGCACGTAGTACTTGTCTCAAGAACAAAGTTACTATGATTCAATACGCATCCTGACATTTATAATTTCAGAAAACTCATTAGATAATCTTAAAATAAACAAATTGTCAGTACAATTTAGTTCAATTATTGAACCATTACAATTACTTAAACAGACACAAAAGAAAATGACTATGAACATGACATTGAAATATGGACTACCATTACGCAATTTCCTAGTTTATGGTTGCGTAAACATGTGCATCTAATTTTGACAAAGGTGGTTACATTTACACCTACCAAATAGGTAATTTTAATTGATATAAAAATCGACCTTATCGCCCTTAATAAAATTTCTAGACAAAATTATTTAAAAAAAACAAGCAAAGGTCAAGACTTGAAATTCTTGTTGGAAAGGATCATTCATAAATTTAAAAATTACAATGAATTTAATTTTGTTATTCCACTATAGCTATCTAAATCAAAAGGCAATAAATCAAAACATTTGTAACCCAAACAATAGCATCACTTTCCAAGTCCCAAAAGAAATAAATTTTATATTTCTATTTTATTACATCGTATGCTAAAAAGAATTTGAAAATTTCGATATTGCAAAATGTATTTATACAAAAATATGTAAAATATGATATTTAAATTTACAGAGCTCTTCCACGTTGGAAAGCCGGTGGATGTGATGCAAACAAATGAATGAAGACTCGAGAAACAAAAAGAAAATAACAATATTTAAGTTGATGAGCTTTTCCAATTGTCGTAATCTCGACATGAGAAATTAGATCAAGAGGCAATTGTATGCTAAGCAGAAAGAAGGTGGACTTGCGAGTCCCGTTAGATACCTATTTTAAACCAGTGCTTCTCGAACTTTTTGATTTCGCGGTTCCGTAAATTTGGCTCCCCAAACACCAGGGGCGTAACTACCGTATAGATAAAGTAGGCAAAACTTAGAGGCCCTAGTTCACATTTCGATTTGTTTGTAAAATTATAAATAAACCGCAAATAAAATGTATACATCCTAGAAAAGCGTGTATTTTTAAAGCTAAAAATTAGCAAGAAGATTTCTTTTCAAATGCTTAAATTTTTCGCGACCCCAGAGAGGTATGGCCAACAGTTTAAGAAGCACTGTTTTAAATTGCGCTACACATTGTACACCTACTCGTGTGCGTGTGTCATATTATACAATACGCAAAAACAATTTGCATTCTATAGTAACTTCAAACAGAAAATACTAACACAATGTTAAAAAAAATGGTATTATGTAGTACGTATATACATAATAATTATAGTAGGTACTATTAATACTACAAAAACGAAGAGGATGCTCAATAATTACTTAGCCGTTCTAGATTTGTTTAATAGAAAATACCCTTCAATGTGTATCGACACACTTATAAATTGGGGTGGACTCAACTCGTGCATTCATGCATAATTAATTGATCAATATGGTAATCAAATAATCTAAACGATAACAAGACCCATTTTAGTTTATATATTATTTTACTCACGCAGAATGATTTGTATACAAAATAAACCATTGATGCAATGCAAAGAAAATCAAATCTATTCGAAATTATTATTTCATTTTCTTAGGACTGCAAGTAAACATTTGAAAATTGCCAGCATAAACTATACTAACTACTTAACAACTCGATAATTTGAAAAAATTAAATAATTTGCATATTAAATTATTCTAACCGTGATATTTAATAGCAAAATTAACAGCATATGAAAAGTATGTCAGAATAAGCTATAACGAATTTGTGTGCGTGAGCACTCGCATTAATACAGACTCAAAATACAATTCCTCAAAGCTTAGAAGAAAAACTAAAAATAAGTGCCACAATTAATAATACACTAATAAAGAAGACAACAAAGCAGCTTAATTCACAGGCAGTTTGGTACATTCGATGTACATGTGTCGTGGTTCGAATTGCACGTTAAACTTGCCAGTTAAGCAATTGTTATACAAAGTGACAAAAAAATAATTTCATCGCAATGATTTTAAAAACATCATCTATGGGCAATAATTTATAATTATGTCGAAGAGTAGCACACAAAACGAATATATCGAACTTAGAAATAGCTGATGAATTTCTATTATTTTAATATCTTGTTAGTTGATTAACGACCCACCTAATAAATGATAGGTTATGTATGTATGTAAAAATATGGCAAGTGCCGTTCCAATTCAGCTTCTGAAAATTTTAACATATAATTTGAATAATAAATTTGAATTGAGCGAAATTCAAACTAATAATTTGGATATTTTCAAGTAACATCGCAAAAATAAAAAAATTTGTATTGCCCTGGTAACAAAATTTCTTTCGGAGATTTTCCTATATTATGTTAATTGATAATTTTACGCTTGCAATTGTGATAATATTTAGTCTTAATGGTATTTATTTGAATAATTTAATGTTTAATTAATGTTTTGGCTTACAAATTCTTACAACCAAAAAACTGGATAAGATAAAGAAAATTTTAATTAAATTAAATTAGTAAAACTTGAAATGTAATTAAAATGGATAATATAAAGAATGATATAACAATCACAACCAGCAGTTTTTAAAAACAAATTTAAAAAATTAATAAAAAATGGAAAAGCATATTTTAAACATCTAATATCCGTCTCACTCTGTATAGTCAAAAATAATTTTAAGCTAAGCATTTACAACAAATACTTAACTTCGAAATTAAAACTGTTTTATATATTAAACTATAATATGTACATCGATGATACCATGGCATATACATACATAGGTGAACTACAATGAAATGACTCGGTGATGCAGTAAATTATGTATAAACCTACATAATTGTTAATTGACCTAATCAAACTGAATAAGGAACCGATGTCTTATCGTGTACGGTTAATGAGTTTTAAAAAAACCTGGGATAGAAAAGAGAGCAAAGAAAATTATAACGGGTAACACAAACATAAATAGGATACCTAGTGGGAAACTAATTGCAAAGAAAATTAGCAAGGAAAAATGAAAAACTGCGATGTGCAGCTGAATATCTCGTCTTAAGTAATAAAATGTTCTCCTACAAAACTCGTATTATATAACCTTATAGATTTTAAATCATCTTTATTTTTACACGCTAATAATATAACAAAATAAACTTAATTATTCGAGTAAAACAATGGAATAAAATAATTAACCCACTTGACACCACTTCCGCGCAAAAAAATTATCTTTTTAAATCAAAATTTATTGCCACGTTTTAGATGGCATTCCGAGACAAACAGTTCTACTCAAAATTAATTAATATCATTTACTTCTTATGTGGTAACATTTATTTTATTTGGACACAAAAATGGGCATTAGTGAACCATTATGCTTGAAAATTGTAAAAAAGAATAAATTTACATTTTCAATTTTTGCCAACGAAACAAAATCTTCTATTTCCATATTATATTATTTTATATAATGTCATACTAACAGATTATTTTACTATCAAAAATATGGAAACTTCTAAATTTAAATACTTTTTGTTGATGATTTATTACATCATAAAGATTCTGTTGTCATAATAAATTCCATTACTCATTTGAAAATAAATCGTCTAAATTGATAAATTTACCTTTCTATAAATATAAGAAAAAATTATGCATTTTAATAACGATATTATCAATAGTAATATAACAAGACCTCAAGTTTGAATTCGCAATTTTTAAGTTATAAAAAATATGTGTTGTTTCTTAGCAACGTACGAAAGGTTTAGCTTGAGTGCTCATTTTTAAAAGTTAAAATTACGAAGAGAAAGCGTGAGGTTCCTTTATATATTGGAAAAATAATTCATTACGTAAAATTTAATTTCAATGTCAGACATTATTAAACATTAGAATTTGACATTAATATCTGTCACTGTCATGAACGCGTTGCTATGTAATAAAACAGGAAATGCAACTACTATTTCGCAGAATGAGATACTCTTTTCAGTGTAAGTGTTACTGTTCATATAATTGTAGGCAATTATTAATCTAATTAATGAAAATTTGAAACTTCACTCGACCTCGCAAAATTTGGAACAAATAATGTTATTGGAGCAACAAAATTAAACTGGCGATTATTAATGATCAACAAATATTATACAATAAATAGGTATTGTGTATTCGAATTATTGTTGTGCCCGGAGCGATTTTATTAATAAAATAATATCTCCAATATTGTCTAAAACAAACCATCACAATATGGAATGAATGGGTGATAAAAAAAATTGAATACATATTTCGATTAAATTATAGTATACAAGAGGAACAAAGGCAAACAAAACCTAAAAAAATAGTTTTAGTTTTTGATTTATGAGAAAAATGCTGCAGGTATAACATAAATCATTTTTACTTTGTACACAAACTAATTTATCAAATTTAAATCTCTGCTTGAAAAAGCACAACATACAGGAACCTTCAAGACAATAACAATTAAAAAAAACCTTTTTATAAGAGTGAAGCAAATTTAGGCATAAGTTTTGAAAAAGTGGCAAGAACCGACAAATTACAGCAAGGATTATCTCTCACAAAAATGATATAACCGTACGTTTATTTGATGAAAAATACCAAAAGGAAAATATGAAAATATTATACAATTTGTAAGTAACAATAAAAATCCATTTTAATGAAATGAACATTTAGAAGTTTATTTTCAATTTCAATGTGTTCTATTCCATTTTCATTTTCTCCTTCTGATGAATTATATTTGCATCCTCCGAAAATTTCCTTAAGCGATATCAGCACATCGCTAGATCCGCATAATGTATCTACAACATTGCTTCGGGCTGTGTAAAACATAAATCTATTATTTAATCTAAAACGTAAAAAAACCATTTCAAAATTTAATATAAATGCACAAGTGTTAACATAAATAATTCATCTCAACTTCTCAACAATTTCAATATTGTCCATAAAATATTGACTATTTTCCAAAAACTAAAATAAAGGTAAATAAAAGCTGTAAGATTTTTTCTTTTACATTTCTCTGAATTGGATTCATTCCGGTAAGTGATATTTGAAATATTAACCGAACTGGAGAATGTTTTCAGCAAAACTTCCGGAATCTTCTTTTTTTAAAGTGTCGACACATTGTACCATCTATCAAATTTTTGCTTCAAAATAATGTTGTTAGTAAATAATGTTTTGTTATTATGGTAAATTGTTTATTTATTATAATTAATCTTATTTAAATCTCCAACTTTCTTATTGGTCACGTACTTGTCGAACGATAACTAGAGCTTATCAGTGATGCGGATATAAAATTATAATGAGAATGTTATAAAAACCTAGCAGTCTCAAAATTTAACACCATTTAACAATACAAATAAGCAAAAGCGAAAGCTTTCGGAAAATTTAATTAAAGCTAAAGAAAACCGTCAGAACCTTTCACCAAATCTTGGACAGGAATGTTCAGCAATATTTCGATTTTTCAATTGTTTAATAAAATAAAAAAGTTAAAAAGTGCTACAAAACAGAGAAATGCTTGTTTTGTCAGCAGAAAATGCTAACCAAGTTTCTGTTCTGAACCAACGAAATGACGTCAAATAAAATAAATCCTGTAGAATGAAAATCAGTTTCAAGTTGTCGAAAGACAAACAAAAAAGGGAGATCGAGAATGAGAATATCGTATATCGTTCAGTTCTGAGCACTTTCTTCTGCAATGCAATTTAAATTAGTAATAAAAAGCACTAAACTTGATCAACAACTATAATAGTAGGTACAGCGATTATTTATTTTATTAGGAATTGCTACGATGTTTTCGTAATTGAAGTGAACGTCGAGTGATATTAAAATATACATAAGTCAGAAAGATGAGTAATGGTTCCATTATTAAACGATATTGAAAATATCAATTGAGTGTTTACCAAACCTCAATCATAATTTTAGCCAGCTCAATGATCTCTTCAAGCACAGGTCACTACACCAGAAGAAATTTAAGTTAACAATTAACAATAACACTATTTCTAATTCTTCCCTAGGCAATGAAGAAATATTAAGTTCTTCAAATTTGCAAATAGAATTTTTGAAATAAAAGGTCACTTAAAAAAAGTAAGAAATCGAAAACTACATTAAAAATTGTTCGACGAAGATAGACAATAACTTGATTTTTCATATGCTAAATTTTTGTTTACTGGACGACCTTGTTCTTTGAACAAGGCTTCAGACAAAACCCATATTAAAATGAGCCACAAACTGAATAAAATTATTAAAAAAAATAACAAAAAACTAAAATAGGTATCCACGTTGAAATCGTATGATAACATGCAAATATTGGCAAGTTTTATGATGTACGATGATACCTTCGAAATACCAATCGTTCCGATATAACAAAATTAAAAATAACGTGCCAAATTGACGAAATTAAAATTTCGACGTTAAAAACCTATATTTAACGGCATCGCTATTATAGAAAATATTAATCAACTCTCCAACATGAAATTAGTGACAATTTAAAAATTTTAACGGTTTCTATTAACATTATCGTTAAACAACAAAAAACAAGTTAAACGGCTTAGGAAGTTTTTTAAAAACGTTAATTTACGAATTAGCATAACTAGTCAATATTTCCACACAAAAAATTTAAAAAATGCAAGGTAGGTACTTTTTCAAAAATTGTAAAACTAATCTCAATATTGTAGAAATTAATTGTGTGGCAAATTTGATCGATATTCTTTTAAGAAGGTCGTCTACTTAACTACATAATAAGTGTACAACCCGAAATGGCCCATAATATTAAAAAGAAGAAATGCAATTTTTTTTTATTACACCGTTTTGTTGAAGATAAAGAAAGCAATTAAACGGCTACTTTTCAAAGTTTCTCAAAACATTGAATTTTTGCTTCCAAATTCACTAGTCTGGCTAATAAAAATGTTCCAAGTTTTTAGTTTTTCTTAAAATATGCAACCACTTTTGCATAATTTTCGATTACGCAAGGAATTGCATTATAAAAATTCAAAATTTACATTATATGCGTTCTCAGTGAAGTACGCTCTTCAAGGTACGTGCATAATTTAAAATTAATGCAACAGGAAAATACTGGTAAGGAAAATCCTGTAATTTTAATCAGAGAACACCGCATTCAAATACTAGTAGGTAACTTAAATTTTTTACATTGTATTCCGTGTATCTTTTGATTAGATAAGATAGTATACTAAGATAAAAAATTCATATTAAGCACAAGAAGGATAACAATCGTTATTTTAGGTAAAAGTCAATAAAAAACAAATTTCTTAGTAAACAATGTATAAAGTGGCAATCGATGTCACTATGGCGAAAAATATTACTTATAATACTTATCGTATTTGTTACTCCAATTTAAATGTTATAAGTAGGAAAAAAAAGCGTTACTGTCAATCACACCTTTACCAACAAAATAACTCAAGTATAAAAATCAGGTTTCATTGCTCCCCTTCAAATCACGTTAGGGGAAGCTCTATCTGTACTTAAACCAGCATGATTACAGAGATAGAAGCTAAAAAATTCTTATAAGAAAATTTCGTCCACATTTTATTATAGTGCAGAAAATTCGTTTTGCTGATGAAGAGTATACAATTTAAAAAATGGTAATGTGGCCCTGAGGCATACCTTTTCTCATTTTTTTTTAATCAATTAAAGGGCATCTCATTATACTTTTCAGGTATGTACAACAGAAACTAAATGTAACGATAGCAGTCGATCGCTTCAACTTGATGATGTTCTTTTTAAGCCTATAATTTACAATTCCGACTTCCTTTAAGATATCTCGCTTACATACTTTTTAAACTTTTTAATCATTTCCACAAATTTTCACCTTTTAAATTAATGTTGTTATCCAAATTTCTTTAAATAAAATCTGATCAGAGACCTCGTCAGAGATATTAGGACAGACCGGGGGTTGATTACTCTGCAATTTTGGTATACAAGATGTTGCAAATGTCTGTAATGGTTTGCAATTATTTTAATTTCCGTTACATTTTAGGGTTATTTGCAAGTATCGTGTAAACTTTGCAATTGTGGTGTACAAATTTTTGCTCGGTGGTCAACCCCTCGGGACAGACAGACATCCGGACACCATAAGTTCGTTAGTCAAGTTCGATTTTTTTTAATATTCTTGAAAACTATTAAATTATATGAAGCAGTTATTAAGATAAACTAATGGATTAGTAATATCGCTAATTATGGTTAAGTAATCAGATACATGATTTAGCATTAACAAGCATGTTGCAAAATTATTAATTTCGGTTATTACGCTCAATTACATTAGAAAATGCGCATATTAACTATACATAGAAGTTAATTAATTTGAATAACTCCCTTCTAATCGAATGCAATTTTACAATCGGCAGATTAAGCGACGATGCTAACCACCAGACTCCCTGATGATTGCTGCATGGTTTAAATTTTGAAACAGTAGGAAGCAAGGTGTAAGGTAATGATTTTAGTGGTCGAGTTGCTCGACATAAAGTGTTGCCTGATACCATGTTGCGTGTGAGTGAAGTTTTGTAATTGGTTGCATCTCAAGAGAAGCTTGCACGTTGTGTTGGTTAATGATCTTAAGTTGGGCTGTCATGCTGTCATATTATAGAGATGTTGAAGAGACCCAATTATATGTGAAAACGTTTCTATTCGTGAACATATTTTGAGTAAATCCTTAAACATAACTCTTTATAAAGTGGTTTATCACTCTGACATCAATTCGTTTAATGCAAATAGGATGCATAAACTTCAGAAAAGATTTATATATGGGATGTAGAAAACGGGATATAATCTACACAACATAGGACTGGTTGCATCTTGTTTGCAGATTTTAATTATCAAAATGTTGTAAATTTCCTTACTCCAAGAGATTTGATCAAGTCTGGAAATACAGAAAATAGAAACTATTGACGCTGTTATAACGAGGGTTTCAACAGGGACTTTGTTGTTAGATTTTAAATAAAACCCAGATTTTAGATAAAAGTTCTGAATATCTTAGGAAGTCAGTAGAAAGTCTACATAGTATGATTGAAGCATAATATTCGCATAATATGATACAAATGTCCACCAAGACCACGTATACAGACGGCGACCTTTTGTCAAAAATTTAGGTTACATTTTTGCATAATTGTGGCTCTATCTCACCAATTACCCGTCGGATGTTAATTTTCCAGGCTTCAATGGATAGTGGATTATCTGCATAGACTTGATCATAGCCCCACAAGAAATCGTCTAACGGCGTTAAATCTTCGTTCGTAATAAATTCAATGTTTCAGTGGTTTAATTTTCAAACAAATACGGTCCAATCAATTCTTCCAACTTAAAATCGCACCAAACAGTAACACGAATGGAATGCAAAGGCTTCTCAAGAATCACTCTTGGATTTTCTCAAGCCCAAATGCGGCAATATTGCTAATTAACGTAACCATTCAAATGACAATGAGCTTCACCTGAAAAGATGATTTTTCAGAAAAACCATCACGTTGTTCAAGGAAGAAATTATCAAATTGTAACGAACAGAACGGTCGGCTGGCTCAAATTCTTGCATTAACTGAACCTTATATGATTTTATACCCAAATCTTAGGCCCAACCGCAGAGAACGCCGAGGAATTGATCAAATTGGATTTTCTTTAACACTTTCACTTACAGCAGCAATATTTTCAGCTGAACGACCCGAACGAACACTTGTGTGTTATGTACTGAACAAGTAAACTCAAATTTAACCACCAAATTTTTAACAGCGGTCTCAGAATGACGATGATAACGACCGAAAATATTCCAAATTTTGTGATAAATATGTAGTTTTCACAGATCCACCATTCTCGCAGTGAGTTTTAATTTTCTGTACAATAAATAAAGCCCCTTTGCAATTAAGCGATACCACACTACAACAGAGCTGTTCTAAAACTGCACAGAATAACCAACCCCCTGAAAGGAAGACATTTTGAACATACCAAGCCAACGACGACAGACACTGAAAAAGTCGTTTAGCAAATATTTTTAACTGTTGCGAAATTTTGAATATCATCGACTTCTTGAAATTAAAATCGAAGTGGTATTGTTATTGTTTGGAATACCTCCTTTTGGCATATGACAGAAGATTACTAAGAGTAGTTTGTAGTTTTTGTATTTTTTAGTGTGGTGCTTCGTTCCTTTGAATATTCAAGTTAACGAATTAGTGTAACTTTTTATCGATATTGTAATTTCCTGCTATTTTGTGTACGTTACATTTAGAATTATTATAATTCTAACGAATAAAATTTGAAAATGATAGAGGATAAACAATCTGGTTAAAGTAAAAAGTAAAAAGCTTTGTTCAAATCTGATAAAATCACTGCATTAAGAAAAATGAAGTGGTGAATTCTCCTCTAGTTCTAACTTATCTCTCATTGGCAATTAATGGACGACATAAATCCAGAACTTATTTTGCCAAGTTACCATGATAAGAACCCGTGGTGGTAACGATAAATCTTAATTGATTAAATAATGAAAGCGGTTCCAATCCAAGCTATTAAATACCTTAGAAGATCGCGTGCATACTTTTTCAATATATTGATATCCAATGGTGAGGGATATTCTCAGCAAGGGTAAAATTTATCAGTTAATTAATATTTTATTATTTTTAAACATAAGCTTTGACGAAATTTTATAAATATTCAAAAGCTATGTATAACAACGTTATACCGAACTGAAATCGAGACTGAAATAACAAGATAGTCTTAGATCAATTTCGTATTTATTTTTGAATAATATCTGGAAGTATTCGCTCTATGAGGTTTCACAGTTTGATTCCTATGAAGTAAATGTAAAATTTTTCAGTATTTTTATACCAATGCAATGGCGAAAATTTTAATATTTAAATATCAAATGAAACTCTGGAATATTTTTTCCTTAGATATTATCTTTATCTGTTAATTTGTTGAAGTTTTATTATCTTTTTATACAACAGGATAAATGCGTATGACTTTCCCTACTTATTTTTGCACCTCATTGGATCATACAAAAATTATTATACAAGTTTTGTCACGAGTCACTTTAAATGATATCGTTAAAGTAATTTAAAACAAAATTAAATTTAACAAATAATAATCAATCTTAATATTTATTCATTTCGAATAACACGAGATAGGTTAATATAAATACTACCATGAAAGACCTCGAAAATGTAACAAAAAATGTAACCCAATTTTTTTGCTGGAAATGCAACTCGTTAGATAAGTTTGTTAATTAACAACTGAATAAAAGGTTAAAATCAACATAAAATTGGAAATATCCTTAAATTCCATTACATAAAAGTAATCTAATAACTGTTAGTTACGTAATCAAGTATCGGTGTAGTATCTATGATTCGACCACTTTCAATATAAATAACGACAAAAGTCAAAGGTCTAAAAATATTATACAACGTACGTACGAGGTACTTTAATAATTTATTACCTGTGCTCTATGAAACATAAATTAATTGCATGGAAGGACATAAACTTTACGAAAATCTTCTGATTCGTTATCGTTATATACTCGAGTGCTAATCTTTTAACTAGTCGTTTCCAATGTGTAATTCATCTTATAAGTTATTATAAAAGACGATAAGAATAAATTCAAGCGTTTTAGATACAATCTTGGACTAAAAGTGAAACCGACAACTTAAAAGCCAACCTTTTCTTTGGACCTACACACCTACAGTTTCTTGGAACCAGAGACCCTTTTTGTGTAATCAAAATTTATGTTTCCTTCGCAGATAAATCTTGAAGCAAATTACAGTGACTGTCGAGTGTGATTTAAAATTAGAACTTTGATCAAAACGTTAGGTACCCACAGGTAATATGAATGAATTCTTTGGGTCTCTTCCTACCTACAGACCCTACAACAATTATTTTCCTACAAAAACTATCATCGTGACTTGTGTAATAACAATGCCGAGGGTATAACGGATAAAACTATGTTAAAAATTAAAACGGACTCTTTCACAATTTTTTTCAAAATAATAATGTACCACTATCATTGCAACATCAGTTCAGAATTCCTTAGACAATCTACAAGGTTTGCAAATAAAAAATCAAGATAAAACCATGTACTTCCCCACTAAAATAACTGAATTTCCTTATGTAAACGACTGAAAACCAAAAAAATAGTTACGGTACTCACCTCATTGCTGGCCATTTCAAAAATTCTTGAATGAACCACCACCTGCCGTACTATCAACAATTCCTCAATTAGTTTATAAGTAGTATTACTATTTTATGAAATAAATATATAAGCCAGCACTTCATTTAAAATACACACAAATTTTGTGCTAAAAAACCATCAACGTTTACACTTTATTTGTTGCCACCTCGTAAATAACATCGGTATTATAGCACCTGATCTCATAACAAATATCACAAAAACTTAACATTCCTCAGGTGGGAACGAAATAATGAAAATTTGACAACACTTACAAGTATTTCTACTAAAAGTCGTAATAAAATAATACGAATCACGTAAAATGTTATAGTATCATAACCACAATTTACAATAACCGATTTATTATTGCATTTTCGTAGCTGTCTGACGTATCAACTATGACCATGTCGCCATGTTGGGCAGACGTCAAATTTCCATAACGACACTGCACGAGTGGCAACGTTGACATACGACATAATAAAGCAGTGGCGGGACTAGGTGTACAATAATAGGGGTAAAAGTCTGTTTGGGTTTTAAAATATCAACATTAATTTGCAAAATTTTCAATATAAAATTTTGAAGATACTGGGGGACTATCCGCAATGATATCAAAACATTAAAAAAATTTTGAAATTGGAAGGTTCCAAATTTAATATACAAACAATATTCTTATATTATGTTTCTTTAATGATCCAATTTAGAATGAACGTGAACTTTTCTTAAGGGTCATCCACGTAACGTACGTTCCGGACATACAATACGTAACGTAAAAACCGTAGTTTTTTATGTGCTATTCACATCCACTTTTTATACTATGTTTCCATAGAAACGAAAAGCACGGGCACCTGTATTGGCTGTATTTGCATTAGCTATCGGTTGACAGTTTGACAGCATTCATTTTTGTGACTTAATCTTAAAATAGAAAATACAGTAAAAGGAGTGTTGCCTAATAAAATGAAAGCATCTCCATTGGTCAAACATAGAAAACATAACGTACAAGTTGAAGTTGAACGAACATTTTATTACGTTACGTTACGTCTGCCATGTTTTGTCGAATGTGAATGGTGCCATTTGAAACAATGCATTTCAACTTTCCTTACGTTACGTATTGTATGTCCGGAACGTACGTTACGTGGATGTGAATGACCCTTTAGTTTTTTAAGATTTTACTGTATTGCTGTAGAACCGAAATACAGGAAATCCAATTTCCAATAAGAAATATGTATTTTTTAAATTTATAAATATTTCGAAAAGAGTATTCAAAAACGAAAATTTTTTTGAAAACAATAGCTTTTAATTTATTTTTTTGAAAATACATTTATTAGTGCTAAAATTCGTCAGGCACGTATTAGTCCAGGCAAGGAATGTTTTTAGTTTGCAAAAAATCCGGGCAACCTGAATTTTGGCAGAGATGTACATTGGAGTGTTCTAATGAACCCCCCAAAAGTCCCATAAAATCCCACGCCGGCGTCCCCCACAATCGGGGGTTTTAGCTCCCCCAACGCGATTTTTTTGCCGATAACTCGCTTATTTATGCTTGTATGAAAAATTATGATCAGACCATAATTGAATAGCATAAAATTCTCTATAAAATAGTTTTTTTTATATTTTTTCATGGCACACTAATACTTAAATTATTGACCGAAAACACGACCCCCCTTAAAATAGCACAATATTGATTCGTTGCAAAAAGAGAAATGTTTGCAGGCACGGGAAATGCTTTTAATAATAAATTAATTGAAATTGTAGCCAAGGTTGGAAAATGAAGAGAAAAATAAATTTTTTCAAAATTTGCCCAAGTTATAGTATCTTCCAAGTAACGAAACCGAAATTTTGGTTTGAGCTTACAGTAGGTCCGGGCAAGCTGAAATTTGGCCAAGATGTATATTAAAGTGTTCTAATAAACCCCCAAAATGTCTCATAAAAATCCCAAGCCGGCGTTCCGCCAAATGATGATTTTAGCCCCCCAAGTGCGGTGTTTCGCCTATAGCTCACGCATTTTTACTTTTACGAAACATTACCATTAAACAAAGTTGAAGAACATAAAATTCTCTATAACTTGTGGCGCTGCAGTAGGTAGTACTACAATACATACTGTAATAGGCAAATTAAACTTTTTTTAATAGTAATTTTTCGTAAAAGTAAACATATGTGAGCTGTAGGCGAAAAACGCACCTAGTGGGCTAAAATCCTCATTTGGGGGAACGCCGGCTTGGGATTCTTATGAGACATTTTGGGGGTTTATTAGAACACTTCAATATACATCTTTGCCAAATTTCAGCTTGCCCGGACCTTCTGTAAGCTCAAACCAAAATTTCGGTTTCCTTACTTGGAAGATACTATAACTTGTCCAAATTTTGAAAAAATCTATTTTTCTCTTCATTTTCCGACCTTGGCCACAATTTCAATTAATTTATTATTAAAAGCATTTCCCGTGCCGAAAACATTTCTCTCCCTGCAACAAATTAATATTGTGCCATTTTAAGGGTGGGTCGTGTTTTCGGTCAATAATTTAAGTATTAGTGTGCCATGGAAAAATATGAAAAAAAAACTATTTTATAGAGAATTTTATGCTCTTCAATTATGGTCTGATCATAATTTTTCATACAAGCATAAATAAGCGAGTTATCGGCAAAAAATCGCGTTGCGGGAGCTAAAACCCCCGGTTGTGGGGGACGCCGGCGTGGGATTTTATGGGATTTTGGGGGGGGTTCATTAGAACACTCCAATGTACATCTCTGTCAAAATTCAGCTTGCCCGGATTTTTTGCAAGCTTGAGCCAATTTTTCGGCTTCGTTGCCTGGACTATATGTATAAGGTAATAATGAATTTCTCAAAGTTTCCTAAAATCCCATGCCGGCGCCGGCGTCTCCATCAATTGGGATTTTTAGCCCATTTAATACGGTTTTTCATTTATAGCTCGCATATTTTCCTTTTTACGAAAAACTATCATCAGATTAAAATAATTAAAGACCGTAAAATTTTCTATACATTATACAGTTTCAAAATTTTTATCCGTCACAATATCCCTGAAATAATTTACCAAAACACCATCACCGACCTTTAAAATGGTGCAATATTGATACCTTGCACGGAGAGAAAAAATGTTTTGAGTAAAGCGAAATGCGTTTAACAATAAAAAACTAAATTGGAACAAAGGTTTAAAATTGAAGAATAAATTCGGTTTTTTCATCATTTGCTCATGTTATAGCGCAGTTCAGGCAGAAAAACCAAAAAATTGGCTTGAGCTTACACGAAATCCCTGCAGACTGAAATTTGACAGACAAATATATTGGAGTGTCTTATTGAACTTGTAGCGGTCCTAGAATTAATCACGAGATATAGAAGATCCGCGCTGTATAAACTAATCGCCTCGGCAACGCAGTAGTTTGAACGCGCGTATTCACAGCTAATACACCTGGGTTCGAATTCAAGTTGAAGAAGCTATTTTTCTGCATACCATCTTATTAATTTTATGTTTTATTTATTATTATTTTTAACTCCCTAACGCGATTATTTATTGCCTGCAGCTCCATTATTTTTATTTTTATGAAATAGTGTCATTAGACCAAATGATAAAGCATAAAATTCTTTGTAAAATGTACTTTTTCCAAATTTTTCTGATATACTGTTCCTGAAATAACTTTTAACTTTTACTGCCATTTGGGAAATTGGTGACCAAAATCGCATTTCAACATTTATTTTGTAAACCATTCATGTTACTAAAAAGTATTTCAAACAAGAGATATTTTTCATAATATTATCTACGGCGCCACTAATAACAACAACATGGATATTTATGTGTGGACGTAGTACTCGTATATCTCGAAATTCTAAGTCATTTTATTATCAAAGTTTGCAAATGTTTTAACGCATTGTTAAATTTATTGTAATGTGTTTTGTTAATTATTAACTTGGCTATATCTTAAGCCCAAAGAACGTATTTTTATTTTCATTTAATACGTTACTTTCTCATTTGAAATTCTCCCGCATGGTGGCGTTTGCTTAATGTAAATATCGAATTTTTGTTCGCTTTTTTTTATAACACTTACCATTTAATACCATTTCATACCATTAAAAAATAAGTCAACATTATTATCCAGACAATTGGGTATTTGTATCAATTTTTCTAAATTCTGATTTGCAAGTATGAAACGTTTTCCTTCTTCCGAGTCGAATTTGAACCTGAAAACTCTTAAAATGCACCAAAATTACACCAATTTCTTTTAAATTTGATGGTGGGCGTGCCCGACACTTTTCCTTTAATAAAAGGGTGGTTTGTGATTTTTCCGCAAATGTTTTGTGCTAAATCGACTATTCAAACCTTCGGCTTTCCAAATCTCTATAGGAAATTTTCAATTTCCGGATGAGCAAATTCGGACCCTTACGGAGCGGGGACCGCAAATGTACTACTGGGAACCGGCACCGAACCTCCTGCTATAGTAACATGTATCCCACATGTATCAAGTGTTGGCGACTTTCGTACTTTTTCGGATTTTATGGATTCTTCGTTAATGTTAAACGTTGACAACCGCCTCAGAGTCGCATTCGGACCTAAAAATGCCCAAAATGTCCGAAAATTACACCAATTTCTTTTAAAATTTGATGGGGGCGTGGCCTACACTTTTCCCTTAAAAACAGGGTGAGTTTTTGGTTCATCCGCAATTTATTTTTGCTAAATCGACTATTCAAACCTTCAGCTTTCCGAATCTCTATAGGAAATTTTAAAATTCCGGCTGAGCAAATCCGTGCTCTCCCCAAGAAACGTCTTCGGCAGTCTTCGGTAAATTATAACGCAGTAAAACGGTCAGCTCGAATTGATAACAAAAAAACTATCCAAAAGAGGTATTGCCTCTAAAAAAGGTGATAAAACAATTACGATAATATAATTATAAGATACTCAAATTACTAATCATCTAAGAAAGTAAAAATTTATTTTAACCGAACTTGGAAAACTTTACAATTTGAGTTATCACACCAACAGACCTTCCTGATAAAATTTCAAGAGACCGGATTAGCAACTCCAAACATGAATAATATATAAAGAGCATGAATCAAAGTAACAATTCGTAATTACAAGTATTTATGAAAATATTAATTTTTTTTACAATTTTTTGCGGGTCGAAAAGGCTTAAATATGAAAAGTGCGAAGATTACCGACAACAATCCGAAGCGCTTGTGACGTAATAGGTCATAACAATAATTTGTTACATAATCGAAGCTCTTCTTGATAATCTTATTGAGTAATAATTATTATTGTTCACGTTTTTTCTAGCGTGACTAATAATAATTATTAGGTACTCACGTTGTTTATAGCGCGAGTAATAATTATTAGCCGATAAGATTAACAAGAATTCGGTTATTTATACAATGCTCAGCACCGAATGTATCACGAAAGATTTGGTAAATTTTAATAATTTGTTATACGTAGACAACTTTAACATTGTTTGTTAAGAAGAACGAAAGTCAAAAAACACAAGTTTACAGTAGAAGTAGATGAAGTTTGAAATATTTTTTATCACAATTATAATCATTTTTACTTCCCTATAAGGAAGTATTGTAATCATGAAAAAATTCGATGTCGATATTTTAACGGAAATATCCGTTTTGAGCATTTCTGAATCAGTTTTGACTACTTTCGCAATGATGTCTGTATGTATGTATGTATGTCTGTATGGATGGATGTATGTAACGCAAAATGTCTGTAAGTTCTGTATCTCTGGAACGAATTGTTATATAGTAACCAAATTTCATATTTAATACTTTAATCGGTATACAAAGGCACCATTTGATTTTGGAGGAAATCCTTAAACCGGAAGTAGCACTTCACTTGAAGGACGAAATGGTTTTTCTTAAATATCTCAGGAACGAATTGTTATCTAGTAACCAAATTTCATATTTAACACTTTAATCAGTATACTAAAGCACCATGTGATTTTGGAGGAAATCTCTAAACCGGAAGCAGCACTTTACTTGAAGGACGAAATGGTTTTTCTTCAATATCTCAGGAACAAATTGTTATATAGTAACCAAATTTCATTAACACTTTAATCAATATACGAAAGAACCATTTGATTTTGGAGGAAATCCCTAAACCGGAAGTAGCACTTTACTGGAAGGACGAAATGGTTTTTCTTAAATATTATATACGATAAATATTTTATGTATGAAATTTTTTTTTAATCAAAATAAAAGCAATACAATTTTCTATAAATATATTGGAATATCATACCATTTAAGAATTACAACAAATTTAATAATTTAATTAAATAATAAAAAAAAATTTAAATAATATTTCTGCGAATCTTTAGATGAACGATAAAGGAATGATTCCTTATAGGGAAGTCATGTGCTGGCCACATCAGATTTTTCTTTCTTAGAAAGCTAATTTTATTGAAATCAGATTCTATTTCTAGGGAATTTTTATAATAAATAATTCCCGAATCTGATTTTCTATATTGAAACCTAGTGACTTCTTTCAGTTTAAACTATTCACCTTCTTCATTTTTTTTTTGTAAACCAAAGTGTTAGTAGATTTGCAAAGTCATAACATTCATTTTGGCTCATTTCTACCACTTGAAACTGGTTTTTCTTGCCAGTTCAATATTGCACCATTTTAAATGTGAGTCGTGTTATCGGCAAGTTATTTCAGGAATGTATGCCACATAAAAATTTTGAGAAATATATCTTACTAGCGCCTGCGGCGCTAGACATACGTATAGTAAACAGAACCAACACATTATGAACAATTTTTTTATTATTTCAACTTTAAAATGACTGTGGGCATGTAACCGACGTTGGAGAAAATGTTTGTTGCTCCGAATGAAGTCATTTGAAAGCATAAGTTGTACTTGCGAATGTTTAGCAGGAAGTGTTTTGAAATTGCAGTGGTGCCAGTAAGATAACTTAGAAGCGGCTCAGGTGGATCAATCAGCGGTGGCAAAACAACTTTGCCGTTCGAACAACACATTCCTGGTGATTCCTTAGCGAACTTCGAAACACGACAATGCAAGCAAAGTTTGTTCATAACACCTATTGCTACATCCTCGTGATTCATGTAATCGTAGTTTTTGTCGTAATTAAATGCTTCCAATGTTAAATTCAATTTTTGTCTTGATGGAACTAATCCCAAAAACGGTTTGCCCGTCCATTTCTGGCGTAAATAAGAGCGCTACATACGTCCAAAGTTTTTACACAATTTTCACTTTTCAATTAATCTTCAGGTAAAGTTAAATCTTCCGCAAAGAGGTGGATCTTCCACGAAGAGGTGGGTCTGCGTCTTCTTGCACAATTCCGGCGAGTTTTTCTTTAGAAAACCAATTAAAAACAAATTAATCTTCAGGTAAAGTTAAATCTTCCGCAAAGAGGTGGATCTTCCACGAAGAGGTGGATTTGCGTCTTCTTGCACAATTCCAGCGAGTTCTGCGACCTATATAAAGTCTTCCTCACAGGGGGAAGACCATAATAGATCGGTGAAGGCCATAGTTGTTCGGCCTTCGGCCTCACAGGGTGAAACCATAATAGATCCGTGAAGGCCATAGTTGTTCGGCCTTCGGCCTCACAGACCGGACCATAATAGATCCGTGAAGGCCACAGTTGTTCGGCCTTCGGCCTCACAGACCGGACCATAATAGATCCGTGAAGGCCATAGTTGTTCGGCCTTCGGCCTCACAGACCGGACCATAATAGATCCGTGAAGGCCAAAGTTGTTCGGCCTTCGGCCTCACAGGGCGGACAATAATAGATCCGTGAAGGCCAAAGTTGTTCGGCCTTCATCTGTCATCCGTCATCTGTCATCTCATCTGTCATCCGTCATCTCATCTGTCATCTGTCATCCGTCATCTGTCATCTGTCATCCGTCATCTGTCAGCTGTCATCTGTCATCCGTCATCTGTCAGCTGTCATCCGTCATCTGTCATCCGTCATCTGTCATCCGTCATCTGTCATCCGTCATCTGTCATCCGTCATCTGTCATCTGTCATCTGTCATCCGTCATCTGTCATCCGTCATCTGTCATCTGTCATCTGTCATACATACATACATACATACATACACACATACATACATACACACACACATACATACATAATCTTCACGTAAAGTGAAGATCTTCACATAATCTGTATGTGCAAAATGATTTTTAGGTTATGTAGTTAATGCCGTCACTTTGACACTATCGGGGGGCCCATGGGGGCTATTCAACACTATCAGGGTCACTCTCTAGGTTATGAAAAGGGTCTTGCTAAAACGCGCACTATTTATGTTTTACCCTGTATATGCAAAATGATTTTTGATAATTTTAAAAATATTGTGCAACGCTACTGACTATAATATGTCAATGTCATTTTTAAGGTTAGTCAAAGTTGTGCCCCCTATTTTTCGAGCCGCTACTGACTATAATATGTCAAAGTCATTTAATTAATCTTTTAGTGTCAAAATCGCATCGTAACTATGACAACGACTGTGACCTGAAGTGTTTAACTGCTGATGACCGTCTTATGGCGACGAATTACTAAAATCAAAGACGACGAAAAACTTACTCTTGAATGTCGCCAGATCTCGTGAAAGTTTCAACGCCCACAGTTACGGGGTTTAGGCGTCTATGCGGAACATACACACATACCCACATACATACATACATCCATTTTTATATATCTTATAGAGAACTAGCGCCTGCGGCGCTAGACATACGTATAGTAAACAGAACCAACACATTATGAACAATTTTTTTATTATTTCAACTTTAAAATGACTGTGGGCATGTAACCGACGTTGGAGAAAATGTTTGTTGCTCCGAATGAAGTCATTTGAAAGCATAAGTTGTACTTGCGAATGTTTAGCAGGAAGTGTTTTGAAATTGCAGTGGTGCCAGTAAGATAACTTAGAAGCGGCTCAGGTGGATCAATCAGCGGTGGCAAAACAACTTTGCCGTTCGAACAACACATTCCTGGTGATTCCTTAGCGAACTTCGAAACACGACAATGCAAGCAAAGTTTGTTCATAACACCTATTGCTACATTCTCGTGATTCATGTAATCGTAGTTTTTGTCGTAATTAAATGCTTCCAATGTTAAATTCAATTTTTGTCTTGATGGAACTAATCCCAAAAACGGTTTGCCCGTCCATTTCTGGCGTAAATAAGAGCGCTACATACGTCCAAAGTTTTTACACAATTTTCACTTTTCAATTAATCTTCAGGTAAAGTTAAATCTTCCGCAAAGAGGTGGATCTTCCACGAAGAGGTGGGTCTGCGTCTTCTTGCACAATTCCGGCGAGTTTTTCTTTAGAAAACCAATTAAAAACAAATTAATCTTCAGGTAAAGTTAAATCTTCCGCAAAGAGGTGGATCTTCCACGAAGAGGTGGATTTGCGTCTTCTTGCACAATTCCAGCGAGTTCTGCGACCTATATAAAGTCTTCCTCACAGGGGGAAGACCATAATAGATCGGTGAAGGCCATAGTTGTTCGGCCTTCGGCCTCACAGGGTGAAACCATAATAGATCCGTGAAGGCCATAGTTGTTCGGCCTTCGGCCTCACAGACCGGACCATAATAGATCCGTGAAGGCCACAGTTGTTCGGCCTTCGGCCTCACAGACCGGACCATAATAGATCCGTGAAGGCCATAGTTGTTCGGCCTTCGGCCTCACAGACCGGACCATAATAGATCCGTGAAGGCCAAAGTTGTTCGGCCTTCGGCCTCACAGGGCGGACAATAATAGATCCGTGAAGGCCAAAGTTGTTCGGCCTTCATCTGTCATCCGTCATCTGTCATCTCATCTGTCATCCGTCATCTCATCTGTCATCTGTCATCCGTCATCTGTCATCCGTCATCTGTCAGCTGTCATCTGTCATCTGTCATCCGTCATCTGTCAGCTGTCATCCGTCATCTGTCAGCTGTCATCCGTCATCTGTCATCCGTCATCCGTCATCTGTCATCCGTCATCTGTCATCTGTCATCCGTCATCTGTCATCCGTCATCTGTCATCCGTCATCTGTCATCTGTCATACATACATACATACATACATACACACATACATACATACACACACACATACATACATAATCTTCACGTAAAGTGAAGATCTTCACATAATCTGTATGTGCAAAATGATTTTTAGGTTATGTAGTTAATGCCGTCACTTTGACACTATCGGGGGGCCCATGGGGGCTATTCAACACTATCAGGGTCACTCTCTATAGTCCATCTGGTTTTGGATTGCAGTAGAGGTCGCCTTGAACGGCAAGTCAGATTTACACAGGGAAACGTCAAATAATTAAAATGTATGAGCGACAAAAAACAAATATCACTTATTTGATACTTGTAAAAATCAAGTTAAAAGTATTTGTTTATCAAATAGCAATTTATCTTGTACAAATTTTTTAAATTTGCCAGAAACTTTTAGAAAAAAATATTCGTGAGTCATCAATCGCAAATAACATTTCGGCAGTGTAAACGGGAATAAATTTTAACCAATCACGTTCCGAGTTCACAATTTTAGTACAATATAGTTCTGCATTCTTAAAACGGATGGACTATAGGTTATGAAAAGGGTCTTGCTAAAACGCGCACTATTTATGTTTTACCCTGTATATGCAAAATGATTTTTGATAATTTTAAAAATATTGTGCAACGCTACTGACTATAATATGTCAATGTCATTTTTAAGGTTAGTCAAAGTTGTGCCCCCTATTTTTCGAGCCGCTACTGACTATAATATGTCAAAGTCATTTAATTAATCTTTTAGTGTCAAAATCGCATCGTAACTATGACAACGACTGTGACCTGAAGTGTTTAACTGCTGATGACCGTCTTATGGCGACGAATTACTAAAATCAAAGACGACGAAAAACTTACTCTTGAATGTCGCCAGATCTCGTGAAAGTTTCAACGCCCACAGTTACGGGGTTTAGGCGTCTATGCGGAACATACACACATACCCACATACATACATACATCCATTTTTATATATAAGATTTTATGGTCTTCAATTTTGATCTGATGATAATTTTTCGTAAAAATGAAAATAAGCTAGCAGCTACAGGTGAAAACCCTTATTAGGGAGGCTAAAATCCCCAATTGGGGGAGTAGACGTCGGTATGGGATTTTAGTATACGTACATGTCTACCAAATTTCAGCTTGCCCAGAATTCTTGCAAACTAAAAATGTTCCTTACCTGGACTATAAAATATGAAAGATATTTATTATACATTTTGATAATAAAATATTTTGCGTAACCAAGTACTTTTGAGTGATGACTTTTTCAATATTTTTTTGACTATTGTACTCTAAAATATTATTTATTTGATTGATATTCAATATTGTCAATAATTCCACTCAGGGTCATATTATGGTGGTTCCGACCAATCAGCGTGCGCTATTTTACATTGTACATTATATGGATACAGCTCATGCGCCGTTGAAAATACCCGAAAATAAAATAATATCTAGTTATATTTTAGTGAATATCCAATATACCCTAGGTGCATGGTGAATATTGGATATTTGTAGTTGGGCGTAAAATAATTCATACGTGACGAACGCACTCACGCACCCGATGTAGGAAACCGGTTATATAGTAGCATCAACGCATTAGTTCCCACCCGAGTTGACTTAATGCAATCTACTTCTAACGAATTTTATATTACAAATTTAGTGCGATTATGCTTCCATTTTTTCGGTACTTGCGGATGTTTGCAATGATTGTGGTGCGATATGGTCAATTTTTTCTTCGGGGAATTATCATATAAACAGCAACGCATGCAAAAAAAACTTCTGATTTCACCTTGTACAGGTTAAAACGGATACCGCACTCGCTTCCGCTCGCGCGGTATCTTATAGATATTGCACTCTCTCTAACGAGCTCGTGCAATATATAAATATCCTGATACTCGGTTCATCTTGAGTATTTTCTTTGCTCTTAGGCTGTTACATACAAATATTTAATTAGTTATTGATCGAATATTAGCGAAGTGTTGTATACCTTATATAAGAATTGTTGTATGAGAAACATTTTGAGGCAAACACTAAACAGTAATAAAAATAAAATTAGTGTTTGCAAATTTATCTAATTAAATTCTCTTTCTGATGTTTTATTGCAAGTTAGGTTTTTATGTCACAATGGCCGCCGTATCACAAACTCAGTGATACGGTGTCTATTAATTCCTTATGTCATTATTGCCCTCAACTTTATCACCGGCAATAAACTTCACACTCTAAATTAAAAGATGCACTTTCGTGCCTGGTTTATGTAACAATATAAAATATTATAATATATAAAGAGGGGAGGAGGTTCTCGGGTTTTGTACTTGGTCGAAAGAATGTTCGTAGTTTTTTTTATTGAAAGTAATTAATAGAAGCTTCATGTAGAGCATTTTATACAACTAAACCGCCCAAAATTTATTATAAGAAACGTATATTAAAAAGGCAAAATAGCCGAAAAGGGTCATTATGCCAATAAAGGTTTCTAAATATCAATAAAAATTAAGGCACAATTTAGATGCAACAAACACAAATATAAACTATTAACGTAATTTTACTTATGCCCGCACAAAACTTATTATGTTATATCAGGTTGATGCATAAGTTCGTAGCGTTTTTGGTTTCCAAGGTAAGACTGCTTTGGAAACAAATTTGTTTGAGAAATATCAATGTCATTTTAATGCCAGAGTATTGTTTTATTCATAGATGTTTTATTGAATACTTCTTGAATTTTTCAATTTGTAGAAAGTTAGGGGTAATTGTTCGCTAAAGAAAATGGAATGACAAGTACAAAAAAAATGAACATTTCCGACATATCCGTTTGTTTGAGTTTAACCGAGGAGTTAAGGCATCGGAGGCCACTAGAACGAACGCCATCGTGGAAAGTACTGCACGAAAATGGTTTTCTCATTTTAAAAAGGGACATTTTGGTATGAATGATTTCTCACGTTCAGGGAGACCATCCGGTTTTGAAGAAGACCGATTAACTCGGGAATTGGGCAATATGATGAAAAATGACCAATCAACTATCGTACGACATTTGCATTCCATGGGCAAAGTTCAAAAGTTGGGTGTTTGGGTACTATACATTTTGAGCGAAATCAACAAAAATCAGCGTGTTACCATTTGTGCTTCTTTCCTTGCTCGTCATCGTTTAGCTCGTCAACAACATCGGCCGTTTTTGTCCCAAATTGTTACTGGTGACGAAAAATTGTGCCTTTATATCTTCATCAAGAACAGAAATTAATGGCTGAGCCCTAACAAACAAGCAAATCCTCATGCAAAAGCAGGTGCCCATTCACCCAAGTTAATGTTGTGCATCTGGTGGGATAACGAAGGCGTCATCTACTATGAATTGCTTCCGAGGAATGTAACCATCACTTCTGAGGTTTATTGTCAACAACTGCGTCGCCTGGAGGCTGCAATTCAAGAAAAACGACCAGCAAGACGGCATCAAGTGGTTTTGCAGCATAGTAATGTCCGTCCGCATACTGCTAACATTACAAAAGTAGCTATTCAAGACATCGGTTGGAAGGTTATTCCACATCCGCCCTATTCTCCTGATCTTGCCGCATCAGATTTTCATCTTTTCCGCTCTCTATCCAACAATCTCCGCGGAATCTCATTTAATAACGACGTTGCTCTTCAAATCTGGTTCGATGACTCTTCACCTCAAAACCACCGGATTTCTTCAGGCGTGGAATCGAAAAACTACCAGAATGTTGGGAGTCAATTATAAACAATCTAGGAGAACATCTTATTGATTATAGTTTATGTATTTTTTATATTTAAAAAATTAAATTTTAAATTTAAAAACGCTACGAACATAATATGCATCAACCCGATATATAAACAGTTTTTATTTCATATTAAGTTTGTAACGCTAAAGGATTTCAAATTGATGAAAGCTAAATAAAATTGTCTAGTAATTGAGCAAACAAAAATACAGCATAGCATCTGGAAAAAGAGCTTTTGGTGACGTCATCTCTCAAAAGGTCTTAGTTAATAAAATATTATGTTTTATTACAAGTAAAGAAAACAAGACATGGAAATACGAATGTGAAAATTGCTACATGAGCGTAGCGAATGCCATTCTAGCAAAACTAGAATTGCAGTTATTCCGAGTTTCTTCGGGCGTTATACACGCTATTTTTCCTACGCTAATGTAGTTAAATAATATTGTCGATAACCTTGTTGATAACCCTGCAATATTTGTTTTATTTTCAATTTTGTCGTATAATTTAATTAAATCGTTATACCTAATAATGTTATTATTTTGTTTCATTTTGTATGAAAAGTAATACATACAACTAAAAAGATACAACGAACAAACAGTGTAATTAATCACCTGATAATAAAAATGGAATATAATTATTATGACTTATTGGATATTGATGGACATACAGCTACCGTGAATGAAAAATTGAACGATTTTGAAATTTAATAAGTCACAGTTATTTTTATTTTCTTTCAATAATTTTATTTAATATGTTGTCCTTGATTCCTGTACACTTGAAGACAACGTTTTGGCCACGATTTTAGCGATCGTTGTATCATTTCCAGAGGAATGTTTTCTATCTCACGTTTTATTAGTTTTTTTAGCTGTTTAAGGCCCAGTTGTTCAGTATTAGGTTATCTTTTAACCTGAATAACCTGAAAAGATAACCCGAAACTGAACAACTGGGCCTAAGGGTTGTAACTTTTGACCTATTTAACTGAGATTTTAAATAGCCCCACAAAAAATAATCACAGGGTGATGATGGCGTCCATATATCCGGATGAATAAAAGATACGCCGTTCTGTTCAAGAAAATTTAAAGTCTTCTTAGAAGCGTGAGCTGGTGCCGAGTCTTGGTGAAATATCCAATCACCAGCAGGATATAATCTTTTTGCGTCAGTCAAAAGTGGCTTCAAACAATTCTTAATGTAATATTCCGAGTTAATTTTAGCACCAGGCTCAACAAATATTGGCGTTGTGGTTCCATAATTCGATATTCCCATGAACACCATAACTCCCTTCGGATGGGACTGTTTTGTGAATACGTCCAATTCTTTTGCCGATTGCTCACGTCTCAAGTACTGAACTTTTCGTTGGCCATCAGCATTTGTTAGATGGAACCATGCTTCATCGACAGTGATGTATTTTTGCCATTTATCACAATTTAGTAAGTGATACAATCCTAGTGAGCGCTGGTGCCGTTTAATAATTGTTTCTTCAGAAATATGATGTCTCCTTGGTTTCTTCATTAATTTCAGGTTTAATTTTTTATTTAGATTATACCGAATGATATATTCAGATGTTTTGAAATGATTAGCCATATGTTGTAGTGTCGGAGGATTCGTTTTTAATGCCATTTTCTTTAAATTCGATAATTGTCGATTTGTCAGAGTTGGCTTCTTTCCGCTGCCTTTCTTCCGAATTTTGGATTTAAGTTCTGGGATTCCATTTTTTTTGTAGTTAGAGAGTGTACCTTTCGAAACACAAAAATTTTGGTCTTTACACCTTTTTTGTATCATAGCAAAACTACATTGTTGTTTTAAAAGCTTAAAAATTATGATTTGTTGCTCTTTAGTTAACACCATGTTTGTAACTGACATTAGAGAAAAACAAAATTGACATCGATAAGTTCATATCGCGTGCTCTATGGAATACTTTGAATTTTGTTTAAAAAAATAACTCTTATTGGTGAAAATTGAATTTAAATTCGTTCAGTTTTTCAATCACGGTACCGTTATATGATGTAAAGGCTCTATCAGCTCCATAGCCAGGTTTTTCTAGGAGAGGGCCACTTGTAATTTATGAAAACAAGGACGTACTTCGGCAACTTATTTCGAAAAGTAATGTTAGGGGACCTAGGGATTTAGAGAGGTTTGGGTCTTTCTGAACAAATTTTAAAAGTTAAGGAAAATAAGTTGTTTTTTTTGGCGGAGATTCCGATCGAAAATAGGAGGTTTTGAAATTTCTGACGTGCCCTCCTGGCCAGGAGTCTGGGCGCTATATTGTAAGACCTTTTCAAAAACTATTTTCTCAGAACCTAGACTTTGTCATGCATTCGGGTTTTGCCGAACATGTCCTCTTTTTGAGGAATTTTATAACTTATTATTTTCAGCATAGTACTTTCCTCGTGATTTTTAAATTCTTAAGGTAGCCGTCGTCAAGCACTGTATGTGATTACTGGTGGTACACATTGACTGTAAATCTGTAGTAGTTTTCTTTTCCGACTCATTGGTAGCTGATTCCTGAGCATGTGACTCGGCTTACCAAAGGCTTCCCAGCACCATTCGATCCGTTTCTGCAATTCACACATTTGGTTGTCCCAAGCCTTACTTCATTTCCCAAATACTTAAATATTGTATCGCAATATTATTAGAAAAGGTATCCTACGGAAAGGTGCACTTGCGCAAACTAAAAAAATATTTTTATTTTAGCATTTTATGTAAATAAGGTAGTAAGTAATTTTTGTTTGCAAACTTTTTGAATGTATATGAAGAATGAATTATGAACAAATAATATAAACCACCAGATTGTGTAAGTTTAAAGTAACTTTAAACTTGATAAATGACGAAAATTGGAGCTTTACGTTCAAATTCACTTTAAGCAACTTTTTAATTTAAGGTAGTATTATGAAATTTTTAGCATACTTTAAAGTCCACTTTAACAGACGACTTAATAACCTCTAGACAACAATTATTTATAGCAACAGATAGCCGGGAAGGAACACCTGCTTACGCCTAGTCTGTGGAGGGGGAATCTGCGAACTTACTGAAAGAGTTGCGATAAAATATTTTAAGTGTTTTTAATTTTTTTAATGAGTTATATGATAACAATATAGCTGAAATAGAAATTTGTTTAAAAATATTTTGCCGAAAAACATAATTTTCACTCCTTCATAAAAAATTTCAACTTCAGACGAAGAATTTGGTAAGAAGCTCAGGGTTCCGAGAAGACGTTTTATAGTATGTTAAAGTACGAACAATTATCTAACGAAATCCGTCGAAAAATCGCAGAAACCCGATTTTGGATTTTTTTTTCGCAATTTTCTTACACTAAATGCCAAAAACAGAATGACAAAACTGTAATCACATCCAAAATTTCCCCTAAAGTCCCTGTCGAAAAGCTCAGTATACTGACCAATACAAATCTCTTATTAAGTTGTAATAAATTTATCTCTATTTATGATAAACATAAGAAATATATTTATTTGGGCAGTACGGGTCCTAAACCTGCCTGTTCTTGAAAACCTCCAACTTCAAAATGATAACCCAAATCTGTTTGCTCGGTATAGGCTCATTCTATATAATCATTTTAAACGCAGGCGCTGTAATTGCTTGTATAGAATGGTCCTAACTAGAAGTTTAAAAAAATTATCCAAAATATGTTTATTAATATTTTTCTAACTAAAGCAGTCGAGTTTTAGCTACCCTGTTATATTTACATAAATATTATAAGAAATATTAGAAACCTAAAATAAGTATAGGAATCCATATTAATTTGTATGATTATTATTATTGTTGATATCATTATACTAATTTCCTAAATTGTATGTCTATTATATTATTATATTACCTGCAGATATTTAAAAGCTTCTATTTTCGACGTTACGATGTTGTAACGTCACTGAAAAACTTCATATTCCAATATTTACGCATGGCATGGGCATCCCTTAATGCATTTTATTGGTATTCCTTAGTGCCAAGCACGAAAACCTCCATTAGAATTAAATGTAGGTTGAAATTTGATATAAGGAAATCAGCTCAATTCGAAATTATCAGTGTTCTAGTAACCATGGCTCAATCTAGTGTTCATTAACCATAGCACGAAACAATTCCAAAAATGGTGAGGTAGTACAATTAATTACCTTCTCGATTTATTTCAATATTTTTAAATTACATACATTTAATTTTGATTAAATAATTATTAGCAGTACATTTTTATTATAATTTTCCAGTTTTTATAAAAACGATTAAGTTTCCTATAGATATAAATTTTTGATTTACAATAATATCTGCACTACTATGCATGAAAATGTACATTTAAAAAAACTCATTTTGTTTTTATTACATATTTTGTGGATGGTTAATCGATTATTTGCTTATTAAATTTTTTATTTCTAACTTATTATTCACATTCGTGTTTTAATTATGTGCCTTCATAAAGAGGTAATACAACGCAAGTGGATACAATAATAAAATAAATTATTGTGAAAAAGGGTTTCAAAAATTAATTAAAGTCAATTTGTCAACGTTTGTACCAAACTGTGCTAGGTTTTAAATCATAATTTAATATAATTATATTTTATATTAAAATATACCTTATACATAATTATATATACCTATAATAGGTAGGTATTATTTTAATCAAAAGTATAATGGTATCTATCAATTCTATTAAAGTTTAGAATTAGGTTGTAGATACTTAATTGGAGTATACAGTTCTATTATGCAAAGAAATAACTTAAAACTTAAAAGTACTTGAGCTATTAATAATAAAAATAAAGAAGCGTGCTATGCAACATCAGAATGTACAATGTAGCACCACAATTTTCAATTTTATGCATGAAGCATGCAATGCCAATTATATTTTTTACACATCCACGCTTTGTTAGGTCGGCATTTCATAGTTTAACATTTTACTAAGCAATTCATTATTATATATTATAAACAAAATAATTTCTTACTTATTATAGAAACCTTTCACTGCCAATAATATACAATTAGTATCAAAATGGAGCCAAAAAGTGATGACAAAATGCTAAAAGACTGACAAAAAATCCAGGGTAACACAAAAAATTGGTTGCCTAGAAATAATAAAAATACTGCCATTCTGACATACAATCAAAAGAAATGTCAAATCATGCAAGCCCTTCTAGCAAGTACTGTTAAATTGGATAAACCTAACGTTCACGATCTTAAAAACACACAAATCGTAGCAAAATCATCAAATATAACAAAATCGTCATCAGGTGATTCCAATGGGTCAAGTAATAGTGAAACAAAATACAAATGTATGATTACGTCGGAAAGATTAGTGCAATTGAGAAAAACAGTCGACGATGCTATTAAGGAACATAAAACGTTCACTGTCAAAGGTAAGATATCTATCTCAAAACATTCATAGGACTCATTCAATTTCCTTAGGTGGTTGGCAAACTATCCGCAATCAATTTTTAGTGAGAGGATGGATTGAAAAATTTGAACCAAGTGCTCCTGCTAAAGCAAAACCACCGCCAAAAGATGCCAATAACGTGGAAGATGTTTGTATTAATCTTCCCTCTAAACAGGAATGGGAATCACAAGCTACTTACGTTCTTAAATGTGAAAGAACGGTTACGTCTCGTATGTTGTACAATCATTCCGTCGATTTTTACTGGAATATGCGTCGAGAACAATCCGATTGGCATCACAGGGTATCAAGTCATCAAATTATGAATAGATTTTATCGTTCCTTATTTACATCTAAAGAAGGGTTAAATTTGCTCTTGCAACACGCCTATTGGTATTGCGAGCCCGGCGTTGCAAATATAACATTTCCTAGATGTTATACTCTGGGTAAGAGTAAGTAATCGCTTTGTTTTTATATTTTATTTATTATAATTTTGGAATATTGCATGCTACTAAATTAATTTTATTTAAAGTTCTATTTTTGTTGCACTATAGTATCAAAAAGTAAGTTAGTCTTATATTTTATATTAGTTAGGTGTCCATTTTCGTACGTTCATTATTTCGTGTTTTTATCGTATTCTTTTCATTCTCTCTACTGTCTCTGCCAACAAACTATATCTTCATTATTTCTCTACTAACAGAATAACCCAATCATAGAAAATCGTTATTTCCATTATTTCGGAATATCTTAAATATTTTAGTTTGGTATGGAAAAAGAGCCCCCAAGTTTTCGACCTGAGTCAGATCAAATTTCCCGAAGAAGGTCGCAAAAATCACAAAGCTATGTCGGTTCCCATGCATCCTATGTTTAAAATAGGTATAAGCATAAATAAATAATCTAAATGAAATTTTGAGCAAAATATTTTTTTAAATGAAATTCTTCTAACTCTTCTAGTTTCCTAAATGCAGCCTTCCAAAGAAACAGCCTGGCGAAAAAGTAGATTAAATTATGTGTAAGTGCTTGCTCACAATGAACGTAAGGCATTCGACATATTACGTAAGACGTAAAATTGATATAAAGCCTCATTTAAATATACATGAAATTAAAACCATTCCTATTTAATGTAATTATGTTAAGATTATGGTCGTACATACAATTACATAAAGTTCAAATGGTTTCGACTTTATGTATTAAAATTATGCTTAATATAAATTTTCCGAGGAAAAAACTAATTCTAAAAAATAAAATTTAACAATTTTCAGGAAAAATTTAATGCTTTCCGTTTTTCTAAAAAGTGGTATCTCCAAAACCATTGAGGTTACAATATTCTAATTTTTTTTAGTTCTACATACGTAGAATTTTATACTCCATACTTGAGGACATATCCAATATTTGTACGTTAGTTATACTGAAATTGAGCTATTTGCAGAAATGTAAAAAGTAGCAGTGAAAGCTAAAAACAATAAACTTTGAAAACTCCTAGCTGGGAACTTATTAGGCCTCTACATGGTTGTTCTATACGGAAATTTGCATTTAATTGAGGATAATTCCAGTTATCTGGAAGTGTTCCAGACAAGCAAAAAAATCCACATCAAAATCTGGACACTATATTATTTTGAACAAAAATCTAAAAAAATACTAGATAGGATGCATAGGAAACACTCAATATATGAGTTTGTGATTGTGTATTTCAGGTGAGGGGGCAAGTATAAACTCGAACACGCTTATGCCACTCTACTGGACCCATTGTACTACCTCCGTTTTTATTTCTCACCTCCAGACTGAGCTACAGTGCTAAAAATGCCAGGTATGATCACAGCCGTTAGGCGGCCTCTCGGCCTTACCACCTGACCGAATCGCTGGACCACGTCACACGGCCCGAATCCCCAACAAAGTCAAGCATTACGCAGTCGATGGTGTTTAACATATTAGATCAGGTCAGATCAGGGGGGCCGCCGACTTGACGTGCCCTCCGAAGCACGGAGACGGTTATAGAAGGGAAGAAAGAAGATTGACTCTTGCTGTATTCGAACCAGTGTTTTAGCATCGGTAGTTGATTGCTCTAACTACAGTAATCGAAAATGAATTAGCCTGACACGGCGTTTTGAAAATAAGGTAAAAATTATTGAATATATAATTACCAAATAAAAGCAGGCGAAAAACTGTACGTAATGTGATATTACTAGACGAAAAAATTAAAATTTTTCTTATCTTGTAAAAATGTAAGCGATAATTCCACTCAGGGTCATATTAGAGTAGTTCCGACCAATCAGCGTGCGCTATTTTACATTGTAGTTAAATGGATACGACGCATGCACAGTCGAATAATATCCGAAAATAAAAAATATTCCAAATACCCTACCAGAATATCGAATATTTGTAGTGGGGCGTAAAAGAATTTATACGTAATAAAAAATCTCCCAATATAAATATTCGAAAATCGAATATTTGTAGTGTGTATTTGTAGACTAACGCACCTCGCAACCGATGCGATGTAGGAAACCGGCTCAACGCATTAGTTCCCACCCGAGTTCACTTAAAGCAATGTACTTCTAACGAATTTTATATTACAAATTTAGTGCGATTATGCTTCCATTTTTTTCGGTACTTACGAAATTTTTTTTGCAATGATTGTGATGCGATATGGTCAATTTGTTTCACCATTTTCGACATTAAAAATGGTGTTTGAAATGTCGATTTTCGTATGTGATGTTGTGCTTTTAAGTTGTGGCGTTTCTTCACGGAATTATCATCGCAACAGCAACGCGGGTTCGGACAATACTCAAAGATTGTCCTTACCCTTGTGTTGTAACAAATGATAATATTATAACATAACATATCAGTGCGAAATTGCATTAACCTTAGGGAGCGATTATCGTATTTTAATGCAATACACAAATAATTGTTTTGCGGTTTAACAAACGTAACATTTAATTTTATATTTTTGAAAATTGTTTCTACCATATTATTTTTCAATTCTTACAACGATCAATTCAAAATAGATAAAAAGGAGTGTCTTTAACAGAAGAGTAAATTACTAAAATTAAAATGTATAAAGACCTAGGTTTTTCCAATAGGGTAATTGGAAGAAAAATTAACAGATCACCGCGAGGGCCATAAATAATTTAAAAAAATGGGAGATGACTATGACAAAAATCGTTCCAAAAGAGGAAATCCGAAGATAAACAGGAAGGGGCGTTAGGCAATCATTAGCATGACTGCTTCAGGTGAAGCATCTGCATCAAAAATTAAAAGTGAATTAAACCTTGATATCACTAATCGACGAATTCAACAAATTTTGAAGGATACAAATCGTTCTAAATGGAAATTCAAGAAAAAAACTCCCTTAACCAACCGTCGTAAAAACGATAGATTAAAATTTACTGAAGATCATGTACCATGGGAAGAAAAGTGGAAAAATGTAATATTTCTCGACAAAAAGAGGTTTAATTTGGATGGACCCGATAGTTTTAAATATTATTGGCATGATCCTAAAGGAAAAGAAAAAATAAAAGCGAGTAGAAACTTTGGTATGGAACAGTGATGATTTGGGCTGCATTTTGTTTTTATTAAAAAACTCCAATTTGTTGGATATCTACAGAAATGAATTGGGACAAGTATATTGAAACTTTTAGATGAAGTTCTAATAGAATTTGGAGAACAATTATTATATGCCGATAACTGGTTTTTCGATAAGACAATGCAGCCATATACAAAGCACGTCGAGTAACTGAATGGTTTCAACGAATAATATGGCCAATAATATTGGCCAGCAAAATTTCCCGATTTAAACCCAATAGTGAATTTATTGCGGATTTTAGCTTGTATGGTATATGAATGAGGATACGATACCAAGATACCATACGGTGCAAGAGTTAAAAAAACCCAATTACGGCAAGTTGTAAAATAAATTTCCCATAAATTTTGAGTATGAAAAATCGACTTTTTGAAGTGATAAAGAACAAAGGAAATAATACTCATTACTATTTTAGTTTTAAGATACAGATTTGTTAAGAAATGTGAGAGTGAGGTTATTCCAATTTTATTGCAGTTTTGACAGTTTTAACAAAGTTTTGCCGTAATTAATTTTACATTAGTAGTGTAGTCAAGTTTTTTTTTTTTTTTTTTTCTGCAGGGAAGGGGGAAACCTTCATAGGCACCACCCCATCAGGGATGGTAGTGTCAGATTCTAACTGACTAAAACCCCCTCCCCGACGACAGCGGGCTTTACCTTCTCGGCATTACTTCCGCTGTCGTCTGCGATCTTCCATGCTGCATCGATGATGCAGGCTCCCGATGACCTCCCGGTTTAGCACGAAAGTTTGTGTCCGGGAGGTCAGGCACTATCACTTGATTCTACTTTTCCAATTGAACCGGACACACCGCTCGCCGCGATCCAACACGTCTCACCGGGTCACCTAGTGGTCCGCAATCGTCAGTATAGGTGAAAGTCCACTCGTCATTAACTTAATAGGCGGAAATTCCGGCGACAAAGTCAAGGCCGAGCCGACCGTCATCCATACCGGAGACTCCGAGCCCCCAAGCGACCCTGCAAATCATATTAAATCACAGAGCGCGGTGCGACCGGGTCATCTTGAAAAACTTGTGGTCGCTGGCAAAGTGCCAGTCCACTCGTCTTTATATTTGACGGCACTATTTTCGCGATCGTCCCCCTCTGGATTAGCACGAGAGTTTGTGTCCACAGAGGGTCTACGCGCTATCGTCGTACCGACACTAACCTACCCCGTCGAACGACCGTCACTACTCGACCCGACCCGACCCGCCGATCAATGACGATATTCTTCGGGAATTCTCTTGGGAACTTCTCGCGCATCTTCTCGCGGGAACTTCTCAAGGGAACTTAAAAAGGCTGTCATTGACTTAACTGTAGGGCGAGGACTCGAGCTGCGGCTTGCTCAGCTCGTCCGTCCCCCTCCTTGGTCTTCATCACTTGACTGATGAAGACCGCTACAGCCAGCCATTCGTCTTCGCCGGACAGCATGAAAGCAATCATGTTGTCCGGGCTTAGTGTGTCGCCCATCCGGAGCGAAATCATCACTCTCTCCCTCTCCCATCTTAGGCATCCGAAAAGAGTGTGTTCCGCCGTATCTTCGTCCCCGCAGTAACGACAGGCAGGTGACTCGGTCAGCCTGAACCTGTGGAGATATGCCTGGAAGCATCCGTGGGCGGTGAGAGCTTGTGTTATATGAAAGTTCACCTCTCCGTGCTTTCTCGCTACCCAAGGACGAAGATCCGGAATGAGCTTTCTGGTCCAAGCGGCATTCGTGCCGGAGGACCAGCTCCTTTGCCAATCGTCGAGCGTCCGCTGCTTAATGGTGGGGTCCGGTCCCGCTCGTACGTCTGCTCTCTCTCTAGCTAAAAGCTCTATGGGAGGCATGGAGGCCAAGACTCGCACGGCTTCGCCGGACACGGTCCTGTAAGCGCAAGTTACTCGAAGTGCCATCTTGCGCTGGACCGCTTGCAGCCTCTTACGGTTACGCTGGACGTTGACGGCCTCTTGCCAAACGGGAGCGGCGTACAACATCACGGACTGTGCGACGGTGCCCAACATCCTTCGCTTCGTCGGTTTTGGGCCACCGATGTTGGGCATTAGTCTAGCGAACGAAGTAACTATCGCCGTCGCCTTGTTGCACGCCGTACGGATGTGATCGGCAAAATTCAGGTTCTTGTCTATCTTTACCCCCAGTATGGTGACGAAGTCTTTGACTGCAATTGGGGAACCACCCAAAAGCAGCCTCATAGTGGGGGATTTTCTTCTGCCGCGGATTACGACTGCCTCGGATTTCTCCGGCACCAAAGTAAGTCCGCGGCTGCTCGCCCAGGTGTTTATGGTGGCTATCGCTGCGTTTGCTTTGGCTTCCAAAGCCGACGACTCTCTGTCTACCACGATGAGGGTGAGGTCGTCGGCAAAGCCGTACAGCGTAGTGCCGTCTGGGTATTCCAGCCCGAGAACTTCGTCATACATTACGTTCCACAAGGTTGGGCCAAGTACTGAACCCTGTGGGACACCGCTGGTAACTTCCCTAGTGGCACCGTTGATGATAAGACTTCTATCTTCAAGGTAACTGGCCACCAGGTTGAAGATCTCGGGACTGATATTTCGGGCTCTCAACGAGTTCAGTATGTGCCTCCACCCTGCGCAATTAAATGCGTTTCTTACGTCCAGGGTCAAGTTAGACTCAAAAAAAGGTTGAAATCGATATTCCGTTTCCCGTGTTGTGACCTATACCAATCGATAGATTAGAGCTTCCTGAATATCATATTAAAAAGTATGATTGCAGAATTGATCGGAAAAAAAGTTATTTACTAAACAAAATCCGAAAATCGCGATTTTTGACTTTAATCGCTTATATCTCGAGATTTTACACTGACTTTTGAAAAAGTGAGGGCACTATTTTATAGAGCAGAAAATTCTCTACAAAAAATGTGCAACCCTATCATATAAATAATAATAAACCCGCTATAAGCGTTCAAACATTTTTGGAGATTAATTTTTATTTTCATCAGCTGTTTACCGAGGCCCCGCCCCGAGCGCGCGGTGGGGGATATTGGGCCGTTTTGGGAAATATTGGGAAAAAATCACGTCAATTTTGAATTCACGAGCATCGCGCCAACGGCCCAATATCCCCCACCGCGCGCTCGGGGCGGGGCCTCGGTAAACAGCTGATGAAAATAAAAATTAATCTCCAAAAATGTTTGAACGCTTATAGCGGGTTTATTATTATTTATATGATAGGGGTTGTTGCACATTTTTTGTAGAGAATTTTCTGCTCTACAAAATAATGCCCTCACTTTTTCAAAAGTCAGTGTAAAATCTCGAGATATAAGCGATTAAAGTCAAAAATCGCGATTTTCGGATTTTGTTTATTAAATAACTTTTTTTCCGATCAATTCTGCAATCATACTTTTTAATATGATATTCAGGAAGCTCTAATCTATCGATTGGTATAGGTCACAACATGGGAAACGAAATATCGATTTCAAATGCTAACTTGCCTACACTATAGTATGATTATGATTTTGCATTTTATATTAAATCATTTTGAAATGTAATACGATGAAAAAAAGTTTAAAAAACATTAAACGTTGTAGCTTTTAATCGGAATTTTTCTTAGAAAGGTTAATTGAATTTCAATGACTGTATTAGCCCAATGATTGCCTCACGAGTTTGTGATTTTTGGGACTTTATTTATTGGGACAAATTTACCATTTAGCCTGATGTCGAAAACTTAACGGCTCTTATCCGATGCCAAACTAAACGGTTTAACTAAATAAAACAGCATTTTAGAGTTATTTCCACACAAAAGTACCTAATGACTTGACTAAATAGTTCCAGTCATGATAGAAATAAATTCCATTCCGTGCTTATAGAGTCCGAATAAGTAGGTTACGAAAACAAACTGGAACATTGTTTGCAAACAGGACCAAAGTAACGTTTTCCAAATTCGCCAAAGTTCTTGACACTTTCTAAACACTTCAATGTTTGCAAACACGATTTCCATTTTAGGTAATTCATTTAACTTCATGCACTTACATTTTTAAAATATAAGAAAACCATCTTAAATTACTGTAATACCAATATTTTCCAGATTATCTAATAAATACAAATTTTTAAGCTAATTTACTTCCCCGCATGTATTTTTCTAGGATTTCCCGAGCATTTTAGTTGTTTTATTGACGATTTCCGGATTACCGCTTGCATAGGATTGCTGAAATGGTTAACTTATAAATACGAATCTGGAGATGAAAGCTCCATCAAGTCACCTGAAGGTCGAGTATCTCACACTGCCGTACAATTTGCTTTGGATCGTTGTAATGAACACATAGCTAGTCAAAAACATTTGGATATTGATAGGGATTTTAATAAAATTTGGAATCACGAATGGGATCATTTTTTACAACAATTTTATTTAGTTCTACACGAAAACGCTAGAATTACCGATAATCCGGAATGGACTTTGCCATTAATAAATGCTGCCGCTAGAACAACTTTACATGAAATACACAAATATTGTCCAATGATGGATGCTGATGGTATGAAAAATATATGGATCCTAAAACCGGGAAATAAATGTCGTGGCAGAGGAATTCAATTAGTAAGACACTTGCAAGATGTAGAAAAAGTGGTTAACTTAAAACTCAAGTATGTGGTGCAAAAATACATAGGTACTAACCATTTGAATAAATCACAAACTATTAATTAAAAAATACTTCTTTGCATTTTAGAAAGACCGTTATTAATTTACGAAACAAAATTTGATATCAGACAGTGGTTTATGGTAACTTCTACGCAACCATTAAATATTTGGATGTACAAGTAATCATTAATTTTTAAAATTTTGTTCTTTTTTTAAAAGCTCGTCGAAAATTTTTAGAATAAGTTATCTACGCTTTAGTACTCAAATATTCAATCTTGAAAATTTTCACGAATCATTGCATCTCACAAATCATGCCGTTCAATGTAAGTATACAAACGTGCCCATAAGAAATCAAGCCTTACCAAATCACAACATGTGGGATAGTGAAACCTTTAAAACGTACTTAAAAGATATTGGTCAAGCAAAAAAGTGGGATGAAGTGATATATCCAGGTACCACAACAAACTAGTAATATTAAAATTTTCATAAAATTTCCTAATGTTCGAAGGAATGCGCGAAAATATAATTGGAGCAATGATAGCCTGCCAAGACACTATGGATCGGAGGGCAAATACTTTTGAACTTTATGGCGCAGATTTCATTTTGAGCGAAAATTTTACTCCTTGGTTGCTAGAGATTAACTCGAGTCCAGATTTATCGCCATCCACGACTGTTACAAGTAAACTATGTCCACAATGTTTGCAAGATATTGTTAAAGGTATTGTACGATAATTGCATTGCAATGTTCTTTTATTCAATAAACTTTTAGTTATGGTTGATAAACGTCGAAATATAAATGCAGAAACTGGTAACTTTGAAATGATTTATAAACAAGTTTTGCCTCGGCCACCTGCATATTTGGGCATGAGTTTGTCAGTAAGAGGCCACAGAATATTTAAATCTAAACGATCTAAACTTAAAGAGGACAAAGATAAAGAAAATAAAGAAACTCAAGAGTTAGCGGTACAATCTCCGATCTGCCCAATGGGACACTTTGTTCCGAAACTCTTTTCAAAAGATTTGTACCGCGGTCCTGTAATTGGAGATTTAATTGATGAAATACATCAAACCATTTCTCCTAGCAATCCTGGTTATGAATTTATACCTGCTGTTTTACCAGTAACAGCGCACAGAAAGAAAAAAACGGCAGAGAAAAAAGAGAGACTATCAAAATCAGTGAGCAATTCGTTTAAAAATAATACTAGTATTCATAAAAGTAATTTTATTAACAGAAAACAAAACGAAAACGAAAAACATAAATCAGCATACGAAGTTTGTAAAAATAGAAAAAATATTTTTTATAAAAATAACCATTTTGGCTTACTTAATAATTGGAAATTAAAAGAAAAATTAAAAGTTAATCACGTTTCACTAGAAGCAAAGGCAAATTCTACTTGGGATCTGAATGTTATTGATGCCCCAAAGTGTAAATCAAGCTTGTTTAACAATAAATTTCCTGTGCAAAACTTGAGCTCTACTAGCATGACCCTTATTAACAGAAAACATGCACAAATTCCATATTCCTTATCTTCCATCAATTTAAATTTTTCTTTGAAAACGGGAGAAAATGGTGACACTTAATGTGACAACTTTAACAACAAACTTTGTAAACAAAAACCTTACGCTCCACCACAAAACGTAAGTTCTCGAATTATTGCGACCTAATAACAAATGTTAAAGTTTATCGTATATTTGTTATATTGTACTGCTATTTTATTTTTATATGCTATTAAAATACCTACACATATACAAATAATTATACATACCTATATATACTGAAATATTATGTCGTGTGGCTTAAATAAATGTTTAAAAATTAAATTCAGTAGTTTTATTAAAATACCCAATCTTATATGTATAATAAATATATTGAAAATTGCATTACTATGCAATACATACCTACATTATAAAAATTAATTATTTCTAATTGTTTTTATCTAATAATTATTATTAATGGCGCGCCTATCTAGAATTTAATTGCTGTTAAAAATGATGATGAAATAAGTAAAATTTGAAATTAAATAAATAAAAAATAAAAGAGGGCAAACGGTTTTGCATAAAAGGGGTGTAAATGTATCATATGATGCTATAATTACCGACTCATGAAGTGAAATTTCGAAGTACTACGAAGAAACCGCTATTGTCTGAAAACATCTCTAAAAAAGACGTGCTTGGGCGACAGAAAATTTGAACCGCTGCGCTGTCCAGACAATGTAATTTTTTCGGATGAAGGTTTCTTGTGGTCAAATTCTCATATTATTCATGCCTGGTCTACCAACGCCAAAAGACTCATCCAGCGGACCGTTAAACATCCTGTAAAAGTGCACTTGTGGGGCTGGTTTTCTAGGCAGGGATTTGGCTTGTTGCATATCTTCACATAAAATTTCAACGCTGCCAAAATGATCAGAGGACTTTTTTACCATCTGCCCACAGATGGTTTATAAAGAAGGAAGAAAATTGGATACTGCAAGCGAACAATGATCGGAATAGACTTTGCACTGCGTGGAAACCACAAAATGATGTTAACGTACTGGATTGGCTTTCATAGTCGCCAGATGCAAATCCAATAGAAAATGTTTGGGCGCTCATGAAGTTCAAGCTTCGAGGAAAGAAGATCTGAACCGTTAAGCAGCTATTCCAACAGATTCGATTACTATATGGAGGTCTTTGCCGCAAGATTATGCGATTAAATTAGTAGAAAACATGCATCAGAGATGCCAGGTAATTATTCATAATGGAGGCAACTGGACACCTTATTAATAATAAACAAGTTGGAACCTGCTTTAGCAGCGTTCTTAGGCTTCTATACAACTGCTTTTCTGGTGTGAAAAGTTATTATTTTTGGTCGCCATAATTTTAATAATAAGGAGGGGCCAAAAAGTTGGCCTCTCCTTGACCAGAAATCTTTACTTCTCAATAAAAATTCAACGGGCCCAGCATTTCCAAAAAAATTTACAGCATTCGCCAGCATTTCGATAGTATTGGCGACTGACAAAAAATATATCAAATTCAAATAAGGCTTCTTGCTATACTTTGTATAGAAGCCTAAAAAGTTGTTATTATCTGATTATTTTTGGTGGCCATATAATGTAACATCACATAATCAGATAATCTGCATTAATTATTTATTATTTTATTTAAACCACATCAGTGGCTTGATGTGGATAGTGAAGTTAAGTTGTAAATAAAAGAGAAGGAAGAGGATGGATCGACCTCAAAAAATGGACCGGACATTACAGAATATTTCGATAATCTGCACCAATTAAATTTTTCGAGATAACTTCTTATTAGGGTATCAACGTCTTAAGGTATCAACGTCTTAACGGATCAAAGGATCAATGGATCAAAGTATCAACGAATCAACGGATCAAAGGATCAACGCATCAACAGATCAACGTATTTAAATTTCCTATATAGGTGAAAAATTATGTAAATAAAATATAACTTATATTTGGTCTGCATTGAAAAAAAAGTTGTTATTTTTGGTCGCCATATTATTATAATGTAATATCAGATAATCTGCACTAATTAAATTTTTGCGGTTACAATCACAATTTCGAAGGTTCTGATTAGATTTGAATTATGCGGACAGACAGACGGACAGACGCGGAGCCAGATCATAAGGGTTCTTGCTATACTTTGTATAGAAGCCTAAAAGTAGCGCACTGGCTACCCAGTTCTTAGACCTCTATACACACAGAGTATTTCCAACACGATTTGAAACGCTCTGTATGATTTTGAATTATGCGGACAGACGGACGGACACGGAGCCAGATCATAAGGCTTCTTGTGATACTTTGTATAGAAGCCTAAAACCCACTAAACGTGGAAACGATATACCACGCGGTCGTAGAACCTACCATAACCTACGGAGCGTATATTTGGTGTGATGTGCTAAAGTATAACTACGCGCGGCGCTGGCTCCGCTCATTCCAAAGGACATTCGACATTAGGGCCACTCGCGCATTCCGTACGATCTCGGCGATATCTGCGTTAGCCTTAGCTGGATTTACTCCGATAGAGCTAAGGATCAGAGAGGTGGCGAAGGTAGAGAGGGTAAAGGTGGATGGTACCTTTAATCGCCTTCCGGAAGACGTCGTCCTACAACTTCGTACGCCGCCTGTAGGGATGTTGCATCCCCGCTATAGGCAAACGATAGTTTTCGACAGGGTAGGCGACTCTAAGGAAGTCGATCGAATTTGTGACGGGGTGGATGTGGCTATTTTTACTGATGGCAGCAAGCTGGAAGGCGGGGAGGTCGGCGCTGCAATAATTATATACCACGAGTCTCGGCTTGAAACACAAGTATCGCTTACACGATACTTGTAGTGTTTATCAGGCCGAGCTATATGCGATTGACGCTGCCCTGAATTGGATCTCCCCCAGGAGAGTGCACTCAGCGTGTATCCTCTCCGACAGCCTATCTTCGCTTGTTTCCATCAGCGACAGAAGCTGTACTTCACCCCTGGTCACTTCCATCCATCGTTCTCTTCTCCGTCTGAGGAACGAGTTGACCATCAAGTTCGTGTGGGTAAAGGCTCATTGTGGTATAGGAGGGAACGAGGTTGCAGATTTATGTACCAAAGATGCGGCCATGTCGCACAGTCGCCTGGCATACACCCAGTTCCCTCTGAGTTACGCAAGAAGGGTGATTCGCCTTGAACTGGCAAGTACTTGAATTCTGAGTACATTAATGCCGTTCAAGGTTCAACCACCCGGCAGTACTTGCTTACACTGCAAGATGTTCGACTGTTCCGAGGTGCCTTCGACACCTCTTTTGAATTGACGCAGATATTGACGGGACATTCGTATTCGCGCGAGTATCTATTTAGATTTAAGATCTGCCCTACTGATGTGTGTCCTTGCGATTCAAGGAGTAGACAAACTCTACAACATTTGTTGTCCGATTGCCCACGCTATGTATCTTCCCGTTTTAACCATCTTACTCTCTGTAATTTCTACTCAGTATCCCCACTCGACATCCTTCAAATTCTTAAACATCCTTCCTCTTTTATTTCTTTCACCACCTTCATAAAACATATAATTTCAACTCTTAAAGATTTTAATATTCCACCCTGAGCTTGAGCTCATACCAACTTCGAATATTGAAGGGCCATTGTATGCTCAAACCCGGTTTTGTTTTTCTAATCTTTCATTCTCTCGTTCTGGCCATGGCTCACACCTTGACTCATATCTACAGATTAAAACACCAACACTAAACACATACAGGGCAGGGACAGTCAATCTCTTGCCTTAATATGTGTTTGTGTAATTTGTTCTCATTACCATGTTTTATCAATTTAAGTTTTAATAGTTCTACCAAATAAGTGTTTCCATTTTTCCCTAGTTATAAGTTTGCGTTTATATTACACTAGCTGGCACGGGCGGCATTCGCCGCCCTTAGCCATCTAGACCCAGAATAGATCCGAGAAGGCCATAGTTGTTCGGCCTTCGGCCTCACAGGGGGAGGACCATAATAGATCCGCGAAGGCCATAGTTGTTCGGCCTTCGGCCTCACAGGGCGGACCATCTTAGATCTGTGAAGGCCATAGTTGTTCGGCCGTCGGCCTCACAAGGCGGACCATAATAGATGCGTGAAGGCCATAGTTGTTCGGCCTTCGGCCTCACAGGGCGGACCATAATAGATCCGTGAAGGCCATAGTTGTTCGGCCTTCGGCCTCACAGGGCGGACCATAATAGATCCGTGAAGGCCATAGTTGTTCGACCTTCGGCCTCACAGGGCGGACCATCTTAGATCTGTGAAGGCCATAGTTGTTCGGCCGTCGGCCTCACAAGGCGGACCATAATAGATGCGTGAAGGCCATAGTTGTTCGGCCTTCGGCCTCACAGTGCGGACCATAATAGATCCGTGAAGGCCATAGTTGTTCGGCCTTCGGCCTCACAGGGCGGACCATAATAGATCCGTGAAGGCCATAGTTGTTCGGCCTTCGGCCTCACAGAGCAAACCATAATAGATCCGTGAAGGCCATAGTTGTTCGACCTTCGGCCTCACAGGGCGGACCATCTTAGATCTGTGAAGGCCATAGTTGTTCGGCCGTCGGCCTCACAAGGCGGACCATAATAGATGCGTGAAGGCCATAGTTGTTCGGCCTTCGGCCTCACAGTGCGGACCATAATAGATCCGTGAAGGCCATAGTTGTTCGGCCTTCGGCCTCACAGGGCGGACCATAATAAATCCGTGAAGGCCATAGTTGTTCGGCCTTCGGCCTCACAGAGCAAGCCATAATAGATCCGTGAAGGCCATAGTTGTTCGGCCTTCGGCCTCACAGAGCGGACCATAAGAGATCCGTGAAGACCATAGTTGTTCGGCATTCGGCCTCACAGGGCGGACCATAATAGATCCGTGAAGGCCATAATTGTTCGGCCTTCGGCCTCACAGAGCGGACCATAATAGATCCGTGAAGGCCATAGTTGTTCGGCATTCGGCCTCACAGGGCGGACCATAATAGATCCGTGAAGGCCATGGTTGTTCGGCCTTCGGCCTCACAGGAGGAGGACAATAATAGATCCGTGAAGGCCATAGTTGTTCGGCCTTCGGCCACACAGGGCGGACCATAATAGATCCACGAAGGCCATAGTTGTTCGGCCTTCGGCCTCACAGGGCGGACCATAATAGATCCGTGAAGGCCATAGTTGTTCGGCCTTCGGCCTCACAGGGCGGACCATAATAGATCCGTGAAGGCCATTGTTGTTCGGCCTTCGGCATCACAGAGCGAACCATAATAGATCCGTGAAGGCCATAGTTGTTCGGCCTTCGGCCTCACAGGGCGGACCATAATAGATCCGTGAAAGCCATTGTTGTTCGGCTTTCGGCCTCACAGGGCGGACCATAATAGATCCGTGAAGGCCATGGTTGTTCGGCCTTCGGCCTCACAGGGCGGACCATAATAAATCCGCGAAGGCCATAGTTGTTCGGCCTTCGGCCTCACAGGGCGGACCATAATAGATCCGTTAAGGCCATAGTTGTTCGGCCTTCGGCCTCACAGAGCGAACCATAGTAGATCCGTGAAGGCCATAGTTGTTCGGCCTTCGGCCTCACAGGACGGACCATAATAATAACTGCAAAATTCGGTTGAGATCGGTCCAAGGGTGTAGGAACGTTCGGCCAGCCCGGCCCTGTAAGTAAGTAAGGGTTTGTTAACTGGGTTAAGTACCCAGGTAACTGGGTACTTAACCTAAGGGTAAAGTATACAGCGTATCAATAAAAAATCGAAAAACGCGAATAACTTTGCTCCCCGCGGGAATTTCTTCTCCATTTATGCACGAATAGTTGCGCCTGGACCTACAGAATAACTGTGCAAAATTTGGTTGAGATCGGTCAAAGGGTGTAGGAACGTATAGCGAACAAACAAACAGACAAGCTCTTTTATATATATAGATAGAAGATAGATTAATTACATATAATATGTCAATTAATTAGTTTTAAGTTTATGTCTGTATCCAATAGCAGAATATACTCCCCTGTTGGGTGGTTTAACCCAATGGGGAAACAGGAAAAAACAAAATAATAAAGCATTAGTCAACATCATGCATAATGTGTTTAATTTTTTTCAATTTATTATCCCTAACTGATTTTGAGTTTCGCCGTACACGCTCTTGTCAAACAGACAAGAAATGTGGTACATGGTAATTTTACAAGACGAAAAGAGGATTATCTAAATGATTCCTAGGGGAAAGAGTCGTTAAACCTGATGTGGCTGCAATTTCGATGTGGGTTTAGCCCAAGTAAAAAGAATTAACTGGGTTGCGCTACTTAGCAATAAAGTAATAATAATAGTTCACTGAGGTAACGACAAAATCAAAATTTAAATGTATCATACGTCAAAATTTCGGTAATATGTCAAAATTATAGTAAACTAATTTCATCATTCATTTAAATGTATAAGTAAATATTTCGATACCATTTATCTTTTAATAACTGAGTTTTCAAAATGGAAGAAATTGCAGAAATAACAGAAATTGTAGAAGAACTAATTGAAAATGACTTTGATCAAGATATAGAAAGAGGATTAGAAATAGTAAGCAAAAATAGAAGTTAAGCAATTTTACGTTACGATAAATATCTCCTTAGGTAGCATTAGAAATGGGACATGTATTGGAAGAACTACAAGATAATATAGAACGAATATCATGTACAAATCCACCAAGGACAATACTGAAAATGCCAAAATGTCAAGTATTGCAAAACGTAAAACCTTACGAAAGTATATCTTGCGCTTATGAAAAACCTAGCAATGAAAAACCAAAAATAAGTCCACCTACAAAAATTTTACAACCAAAATCTGTTAGCCAAACTTTAAAAATAGAAACACCGAAATCTGTTTATCAAAATTTAAAGATACATAAACCAAATTATAAAGTCCAAAAAGTTTATCATAATGGAAGCTTTGAGAAAGATATATCGAAAAATATCAGTAATAAAACCTCATCTTTCATTGAGCATCAACATTTTAGGTATCTATCACAAAAATTCAAAACCGTATAATATATTATTATGAACTAATTGCTCTTCCTGCAAATTTTGCAACTCCAGTATCATACTATAAATATGCCAAAAGTTTGTTGCCCTTCACACATCTATATAATGTTGTATATTGAATTGTAAACTTTCTTAGAGCCGTTTTACATTACACTAAATTTTTCAGTACTGAAAGTTTTAGTACTAAAAATCTAATGCACGCGTCGAATAAGGAAGATAGAAAACTTGTTGTAATTCTTTCCTGTTTGCAACTGCAACTGACGATTTTAACTTTTTCAGCGACTGAATATGCGCCGCGCACATTAGGTAAATTGTCAAATGTCAATTGGTTTGTTATTTAAAAGTGTTTAAAAGTGATTTAAAATAATTAAATAAAAATGCAAATTAGCAAAAGAAAAAAATTATGTGCTGCGGCTGTGATAATTATTACAATGTTACTTGTAAATTATTTATTAATTATGAAACTAATTTTACATCATGCGCGCATCGTTTCAGGACACTTACAACAAGAAAATAGAGCATGTTCTAATTTCTTGTTGTCAGTGTCATGATTCGACGCGCGCATTGGATTTTTAGTACTGACAATTTTAGTACTGAAAAATTTAGTGTAATGTAAAACGGGTCTTACTCTTAAAATTCTTCCATGAACCGCTAATTCTGCCCTCTCGCGATATACCGAATGGTAATTTCGATTCATTTTGGCCATACCCTTCCTCTTTGGGGAAAGGCCTACATCCAGCAGTGGATAAATAAAGGTTGAGAAGAAGAAAGAAGAAGATATAGTTTTTCTAAACTATTTCGTATCAATGTAAAATTTTGGCATAGAGTAAAATGAATTATTTCTACGGATAGCTCAATTTGAGTGACGGTATATAGTGGGGTCCAAAAAATAGTCGCAAGGGGGTCCGAAATTTGAAACTATGCTAGTGCCGGTAAGAGCACAATAATTCATTGACGTGATATTGGGGTTGCCTGATTATGTAGAAGCTAGAAATTTTACTAGTGATCCGCTTTACCCCATTTAACGGTACTTAAAATTTCATAAAAACATATTGACCATTAATTTTTAGCAGGAGGGATATAAACGACTCTTACAAATCAATAGAAAAATACAATGGAAAAGCCAATATAATTCAACAACCTTCAAAGTCTAGTCATAGTAGTAAACGAAAAAAAACCTTAAATAATATCAAGAGCAAGTACCGTCAAGGAAACGATGTTTTAAAAGAATTAAGAGAACACGTCGAAACTGCAATTCACGAGAAAAAAACTTTTACCATAAGTGGAAATTTTTATGCTATTCGTAGAGCTTTACTTTCTCGTGGATGGGTGGAAAAAATGCGCATTTCATACAATACTTACGACAGGGACAATTTGCTCAAATTGCAATCTAGCACTATACAGGATTTGGTTCAAGGTCTTCATGATCCACAAAAAGGATACATTTATAAACGAATGATCATGACAAAAATGTTAGGCCAAAATCAAGTTGATTTTTATTGGGACCTACATTCCGATTGCTTCCGATTATTAAACGATAAAATTAAACACACCATGGTGAATCGTTTCAAAAGAGACGCGTTTAGCTATACCACTAAGCAAGGGCTTTGTGAATCCATGAAAAATGCATATTGGTATCAAAATGATGGAATCTCGCGGGTACGCCATCCCCGTTCTTATAATCTCTCAAATAATGAAGATCCAAAGGAATTTATTAATGACTTCAAATTAACAGCTGCTATGTCTGTACTAAAATGGGTTGTACGAAATAAAACAATTGGTAAAAAGCATGAAATAATTTCCGATAAAGGTCAAGTACCTATCAGCGCGTATCATTTTGCTGCCACTGAAGTGGCAAAAGCATTGAGAAGATGTAACCATGAAGATATCGATTTTGAAATTGAAGAAGCGATGGATTACGAATGGAATGCGTTTTTAGAGCACTATTACAAGATAGTACATATTGGTACCCATTTTAAATGCCAGGAAGGGTTAGTGGGAGTTAATACTATTACTAGTTTACAAAAGAGTGCAAAAAGTTTATTAACTAAAATTGAAAAATTTTGGCCTCATTTAAAAATGGATGGAATAATGAACGTTTGGATTTTGAAACCTACAAACGGTTGCAGAGGTCAGGGAATTTACTTATGCAGAACGTTGCAATATATTTTAAAAATCATAAAATCGAATACTTCGCGTAAATACATTATTCAAAAGTATATAGGTAAGTTTTTAGTTTCTCTTGAGGAATAAAAATGTTCCTTTTTCTCACAATTATTTTATTTTGATAGAACGGCCGTTGTTAATTTGCAACACTAAATTTGATATACGCCAATGGTTTCTAATAAGCTGTGCAGCTCCATTAACAATTTGGATATATAAGTAAGCAAACTCGACCCAATGTTACTGGGTAAATTCTTAATTATTTATCATTTCAGAGATTGCTATTTGAGATTTAGTTCTCAATTATATACTTTACATAAACTTCACGAATCAATTCACTTGACCAACAACTCAATCCAATCTAGATATAAAAATAGTCGCCGAAATCCATTATTGCCAGATTGCAATATGTGGGATTCGAATCAGTTTAAAAAATATTTAAGTAGCATTGGTCATCCCTCTGCTTTCCAAAACATTATTTATCCAGGAATGAAGGAATGTCTTACGGCGACAATTTTAATGAATCAAAATAATCTCGATACTAGAAGAAATTGCTTTGAATTATATGGTTCGGATTTTATGTTAACTGAAGATTTTAAACCATGGTTAATCGAAGTTAATGCTAGACCAGCGCTATTCGCATCGACCCCAGTGACAGCGCGGTTATGTCCACAAGTATTGGAAGACTTAATTAAAGGTAAGTGCAAAAAAAGGTATAAACGTCTCGTTATATCTTATTAAAAATTTCAGTTGTGATAGACACAGTAAAAAATCCAAATGCACCCACGGGCAAGTTTGAATTACTTTACAGAGAAAATAGGGAAAAATTGCCTGCGGTAAATACATCAGCATTAAACTTCAAAGTACAAGAGCTACCAACAAGCTACTTTTACAATCCTGAAGTCCAAATAGTGGATTTCGCTATGAATTCAGTTTCTTCTCAAACTGATATCGACTTAGCTCACTTGAATATCAAAAAAATTAGTGCAGAAATGAAAAAAACATTGGAAAATTTACTTGACCTTATACAAACTGAACGTGAAAAACGTAAAATATTGAAAAACAATTTTTCTCAAGCATATGACATTCAAGAAATTTTCACATGTAAAACTGAACCAGATGAACCTTTTACAAATGAAAAACGACGACCTTCGAAACACAATGTAGAAATACGATGTGGAGATGAACTGAACGTTATACAAAAAACAAATGAAAATTGGGAACTAATCAATAATTCGCCAAGTATTTCACAACAAGATTATTATATTGAACAAATAGTGACAGAATGTCAAAATCAAAATGGTGACTTGCAAATTTTAAGCAAAGATAGTCTTGAAGAAGTTTGTCCAGATAATAAAAATGACTTGAAATACCAGTTAGCAAATGAAAACTTAAAAAACACAATTGAAGATACTGAAAGAGTTGAAAATATTGCAGGAACTGAATTGCTGGTATCTCAATCAAGCAATGATATTGAAAAACTCGGAGCAACCAAAAGTATCTTTCTCAACATTATAAATTCAATACGTAATCTACGATTTGCCTGTAAAAATACTACAAAATAAAAATGTATTAGTTACTTTAAATATTTTATTATTAAAAGGTTTATCATGTTGATCAATTCTTTCAGTTAATCATTACTCGTAATAAAATATACATTATATATAATATAAAATAATTCAACTTAAAATAATTAAAGATTGGTAAATAAATTAACATGTTCTACTGCAAAAGTTAATTTCATAAAAAATTCTATTGAGATCACTTTTAGTCTACACTTTCACTCACTAAAGAACAGGTTTTAACGAAAACGATAACTTAGGTCTTGAATTATTTTTTCCTAATATCTTCTTTTGCTCTTCTTTCTTTTTCCTTTCTTGTTCCTTTAGTTGTCTTTGCCGTTCTTCATCCAGCAGACTTTCTTTCTCTATATGTGCTAAACGTTCTTCAGCCTTCAAATTAAAATTAGTTTTTATGGCAATTTTTCAACAAATTACATTACCTTTTGTATATTCGCTTCTTCTAATTTTCTTTTATTCTCCTCCATTATCCTTTCCAGTTCCTCCCTTTTCAATCGGTCTTCGTCCTATAAAACATTACCAATTTGATTATCTATACAATGAATTGACATCTGGTCACCCAACAGTCCACTCCACTCAAGTTAACACGATGATAATTGAATAGAAAATAGAATAATTAACTAATTCGTAAAATCTTTGCTGCAAGTTTCTATTTAAAATTCAATTAAAACACACTTCATTTAATGCACAATTAAAATTATTTGAAACATAAAATTAACTACAAAAAATTTGCAATTAAAATATTATAAGTCAAGTAATTTTTATTCATTTTTTTTAAATAATATTGTTGGGTATCGACCAGATTGCAACTACAAATACTGTTTAATATTAAAAGTGGCACTTAAAAGGTACAAAAATTAAGAAAAGATAGATAATACCTGATTTCTTCAATCCTCAGCTGCAGTCTGCCACCGCAACAGTTACTCATGGATTCTGTACTTCTTATTTTGTTGGCTTCATAGCTAATTATGCTATTGTATTTGAAAATTATATAACAATGCGAGACATTGTAGACACTTGCCTAATGTAGTTTTGACCGAAATGATTTATACTTTTATTTACATATTTAGAATGGGTTGTTAATATTTTCGTCTAGGTACATCTTGTTTATTTACAATATTATTAAAACAGTTTAAAAAAATTAGAGTGATGATTTAGGTATAGGTAAATGCAATTATTGAATAACTTGGAGTTTCATTTCTGTAGTTTAAAAATGAAATCTTGGATAACAAAATGTATCACTTGCTACTTTGTACATTTTAATCTTATAATGCTCGTGTCATTTTTATCAATAAATTAAATTATTTGAAAAAATGAAACTGCATAGACAATAATTATAATAAAATTTGTATTGTAGTTGAGAATCATGCAAAGTAAAGTAGCTTTGATATTTTAAGTTCCTCTACCAATTAATGATAAAACTTTACAGGTAAAATTTTAGGTAAGGTAAAATTGTTTTTCAAAGAAAAATTCAAAAAATTTAAACCGAAGAAATATGCAGAATTAACAAAAATTAATTGTCTTAAATAAATTAAATTTCATTAATCTAGAAAATGTTTATAAGCATTCTTGTAAATCTATAATTCTTATAAATACATCTAAACTTTTGAAAAAGTGAAACAAACAGAAATGTAGGTCGAAATGTCCTGAATAAAATAAAATTATATTGATTTTGCAATTTAAAGCTAGCCTACTGTGATATAGGATGTACAAGTGGCTCAACATGATGTAAATTGATGCAAATATAATATTTAAAAAAATAATGCTCGAGACTAAAATAATTAATATTACAACAAAATGTTTTCCTTATAATATCTTGACTAGATATTTGATATCTCGTCAAAATTTTGCAGAGCCTTTTTATGTAACTCTTTATTTTCTATCTTTTACAATCGTCCGGTTTAGTTTTTCTCTTGGGTGCTGTACTGAATTTTTAAATTAAAAAATAGCGTCCATATTAACAAATAATGTTATGGAATTTGGACAAATGTATCCAACTTTCTTATCAATCTACGTTTGGAAGATTTAATTTCTTCTTCCGCAGGATCTAGAGAAATAATCCTTACATAGCAAAATAAAAACTAATTAAAACAACAAAATTCGCAACCTACCAATAAAATCGTCAAAAACAAAATTAAAAATACATAAAAAATCTCTCTACACATTACAATGCTAACTTTCAATATTTCTTGATATCTTTGATGAAGTTGGATTTCATGTTATATTTTTTTCTACCGTTAAAAGTTTGCATTGTAGTGGTAGTGAGATTTTTATGTATTTTGATGAGTTTTGCTATGTTGAAATAATTTTGTTATGGCGATTTTATTGGCAGGTTGAATATTTTGTAGTTTTGATTGTTTTTTTTGCTATGTAAAGATTATTTCTATAGTAGATGCTGAGGAAGAAGAAATAAAGTTTCCCACCAAAAAACAGTTTTGTGCAATGATTTCAACCATGCATAATTGATTCATATTTGATGCTAACTTAGGCGGGGTTAGGGGGTCCCGCTCATTGATCAGAATATCCTCGAGGACAGTGCGTTCTTGCATTTTTTTCAAACTCCCCCCCCCCCCCATAGTCAGCCTGTAGGTTCGGCGCAGAATTTTAGGTTCCCACTAAATTTTCTTACTTTTCCAAGTTTTCTATCATTAAAATGTTGTGGATGTGCAGGTAGGCATAATTTTGATGAATAAAAAATCCTACTCTATGTAGATGGCTTGAATTCTTCTTTTTACGTACCTACACTCGTCCAAGCAGCAAAGTCCAAAAATTGGCTTGAGCTTGCAAAAAATCCGGGCAAGCTGAGCCCCTGGGTAATAAATGAGGTGGTCAGAATAGAAGTGAATCAAGTCCATAAATGCTGTTAATGAATTATCGCAACTTAAAGTATTTTAATCTCTATATATTCTTGTCAGTAAAGAAAGTAAACAAGTTACATAGGAGAACAAAACGAACAATAAAATGTGACTTGATCTACTTTTGCACTGAAGTAAATTATGAACTAGGACGCATAGGAACCATAACTCAAAAAATCACAAAAATGGACTTGATTCACTTCTGTTCTGACCACCCCAAATGTTAAAATACGATTTGGGTAGGGGTTTTCCAATACGGCAGCGGAGGTTATTTCAGGAACAATTAGTACGCCATAGTAAAATTTGAAAAATATATTATGTACCTATAAATTATAGTAAATTACTTAATTAAGAATTACAAATTTACATTCAGCAAACGCCACCGTGCGGGAGAATTTCAAATTAGTAAGTGACGTATTAAATGAAAATAAATATTCGTTCTTCAGGCTCAAGACATAACAAAATCAACTAACTAGCAAAACATATTACAATAAATTTAACAACATACTGAAATGTTTGCAAATTTTCATCAAAATATGACTTTAAATTTCGAAATGTACGTCCACACACAGCGATATTGTTGTTGCTGGTGGTGCAACCAATGGTAATCGCATTTAAGGGGTTAAAACGTCAGCACGGGATTTTAGGCGACTCTTTGGGGAGGGGGGGGGGGCGGTCATGAAGATACTCTTTAATATATACTCGTCCGCCAAATTTCAGTTTCCCGGATTTCTTGCAAGCTCAAGCCAATTTTTCGGTTTCATTGCCTAAACTACACCATAACAGGCAAATTTTGAAAAAATCTATTTTGATCTCCAATTTTAAACCTTTGTTGCAATTTAGTTCATTAATTTTTTAACCCATTTCGCCTTTCACAAAACATTTCTTCCCGTGTAGCGAATCAATACTACACTATTTTTGGTAAGCCATTTAGAAACAGTACGCCATATAAAATTTTTGAAAAATATATCTTGTAAACAATTTTATGGTTTTAATTTTGATTTGATGATAATTTTTAGTAAGCGAAAATAAGCGAGCTATAGGCGAAAAACCGTAATTGGGGGAGACACCAAATTATAGCTTGCCCAAAATTTTTGCAAACCTGGACCATAAGTACTAGAAGATATAAAATAAAGTGTTACATAAAGGTCATAAATTATTTTATAATAAAATCCAAAACAAGAGAATTTTTGAAATTTAAATTTTCCTTCTATAATCTGGGTAGTTTTAAGACTTAAGTTAGTAGGTACAAATAATTGCGATATTTTTATGATACACTAGACCCTCCATGTACGCGAATTCAGAATAACGCGAATTACATTTTGATACCTGAATTTTTTGTACGCGAAGCAAAATTTCCTTTAACGCGAATTAAGTTTTCGCGTATTATTAAAATAACTAGCTGGCACAGTCGGTCTACCGGCCGCCTTTAGCCATCTAGACCGTGTCGGATGTGGTTGTTCAACCTTCGGCCTCACTCCAAGGTTCTAAAGTAGCCTATGTTTTTCGTAGTGTTGTAAATAACTTCTACACCAAATTTGGTTAAGATTACACCAATTCGCCCATTCGACTACTATCAAAAAATAAATTTACGTTTTGTACAAATTTATTGAAATTTTCGTTTACATTTTCAGTTTTAGTAATGGATTCTTTTTCATACGTTTGAAATTTCTTTTGGAAGATTTTACTGGTCATCAAATTTACGTAGTAAAGGAAAGTATTTTAAGTTGATTTTGAGTAGCCTGCCTTCCTTTGAGGAATCTCGATAATCCATTCATGCGCGTCCCATAGGGACGCGCATGAATGGATTATCCGAGATTCCTTAAAGGAAGGCAGGCTACTCAAAATCAATTTTCCTTTCCTTTGCGAAATTTTGCACTATTTCAATACAAAAACATGCGCATGAACCTACATAATAAGTCTATAGGGAACATACATACATCCATTTTTATATACAGGGTGTCCCCGTGACCGTGGCGAACCTTTGAGGTGGTGATAAAGGACACTTTTGTAAGACAAATTTTCAAATAAAATTTTTACCCAAGTCCAAACCCTTGGGGGGTACCTCCCTTTAAAGCAATTTTTTGAATTTCTGATTTCAAACGGCCATAGCTCCGATATTATTGATTTTTTAAGGTTAATGGATTAGAACTTTTTTAAAGATCATTCGCTTGTCTACAAATTAGGTTATAACCCCTTATCGTCTAGAATCAACGGATTTGAATGATAAAAATACGGTGTCAACGATTTATAGTTTTTTTTATGCATTATATCGTTATTATATTTAATTATTTTATCAATTAGGTATATTTTAGTTTTTGTATGCATTATATTTTACCTATTTCGTAAATAAACCTTAGTTTTAAACATTTGTTTTTAGTCTTAAATAAATTTTGGAACCTAATCCCCTTTTTTCTATTGCTTCTTTGGTTCCATTTACGCGAATTCCATGTACGCGAGGTTTTTGGCGAACGGAACCCTCGCGTACATGGACGCGTATTATAGTGTATTATAAATTAATATATTTGGAAAAATGGACAATTTATTTAATGAAACACAACTAAATCTGTCGACGTTTCGTTTAACTTTATTGCAGACTTGTTCCAAGACTACAATTAACTCTAATAAACATTACAAAATTACATTCTTAAATGCTTATCACAATAAATATACTGTGATGTCTGGTAAGCATTTAAGAATGTAATTTTATTCGAGTTAATTGTAGTCTGGAAGAAAAGTCTACAATAAAGTTAGATGAAACGTCAACAGATTGAGTTGTGTTTTATTAAATAAATTGCCAATAAATTGCAGTACAAATTTCATTTTGGAATAAATTTGTAATGGACTTTGTTATTATTTAAAAAATTAATTTAATTTACAAAGACAGGCAGAAATTGTTTTCTTCACACTTAAATTAATTTGTTATAAAGAAATTATAATTTTTGGATAAAAATTATACAATAACAAAGTCCATTAAAAATTTGTTTGTTTAGTATAGAATTTATCATGTTATCTTTTCTAGATCGTATAAAACTCACAAAAAAACTAAAATTATTGTTTCTAACAAAATAATAATTCTATATTAAAATAATAAAAATATCACATTTTATTCTTTATCCTTTCTAAACAGGCTTAAATGTTGTTCACACAGTATATAATATCTGTCGGCAATCAATAATAATAATAATAAACAATAATCTATGTATGTGAACAAGGCTACATCAAGATTAGTTATATTGACAGTTTTATTTTATTTAAACAACAGGGCGGCCACTAGCAATAAGTAACATTTATTTATGAATTTATGGCACTCAAAGCAAAAATTTATGGCAAATTTATGTCACTGGATACAAAAATTTATGGCAAATTTATGGCCGCACCCCGAGGGGGGAACTCCCTTTATACCTCGCCCCATCCAGACAATTTACAAAAAAATGTGTGCATATTTCAAGCTAAAAAGAAACCAGTTTCGTGATTACCCTGACTATTGTAGTAATAGTCAGGGACGTGCTCAACCAACTTTTTTCAAGGGGGAGCAATCCTCAATTTGCCAACTGAATCAATTTAAAATTGCTTGGGTATAAATTGGGACATAACAAATAGATCATTTCATAAATAATAAAAATATAATTTTCCCTATTAATAGCTATTAAAAATTCTTAAACTTAAAAAAAAACATTTTATTTAAAAAAATATTCAATATTTTCAGGCCGGCCCGGCCCTGCAAACACGTGTTTTGTTGTTTAAAAATTTATATTTATAGCAAAACCGTGTTGTAGTAAAGCAATTTTTGAGGAATCTTACAACTTTTAGGACAAATATTTGTCCTTTATAATCGCGGCCCTAAATAAAATAATAATTATGAATACTTAACCCTTTCACCGGTTTACCCACAAATTTGTGGGTAAAAAATGAAGAAAATATTTTCAGAAACCCACAAATTTGTGGGTACAAAATGAAGAAAAGATTTTCAGAACCCCACAGATTTCTGGGTAAAAAATGAAGAAAAAAATGCAAAAAATTTGTCAATATCAATCACATACATTTTTATATAAAAGATATAATTTTTACCAAATTTGATCATGGGATGAGCATGGGTTCGGTTACTAAAAATAATTTAAGTATTTTAAATTTTTAATTTAAACTAAAATTTATGATATTTTATGGCAAAGTCATAAAATTTATGTTTTTTATGGCAATTTTCAAAATTTATGATTTTTTATGAATTTATGGCAAGTGGCCACCCTGAAACAATCAAATTAGTTCTTGCTCATTGTATTGTACAATGTAACACAACTAATCTCTATGTATGTAAATGTTAGATTAGTCTACTAAAGAGGCGCTTCAAGCGGAAAGTACAATTAACGTAGGAAAACGTGGAATAATTACAATTAGTCTATAGTTCAAAAGGATTAAAAAAACAATTTCAGCTATTTTACACATGACAAAATATAATTGGAAGCTTTCTTGTGTACAGTAGCAATGTATCCTGTAAATAATTTATAAATTCGTCACAAAATTTTACGAAAAAGTATTTGCAAAACCAAATTTCAGTGTACACTTGAAGATCATCGGTTTAGTACCATGCAGTTTTGTATTCTTAAAAAAGTGGACATAGTTCCTAATACGCGCCTACAAAGGAAAATTTTTTAATTTCTTTGCGTCAGTTTACCATCATTTTTACATCAGTCTCCCATTTAACAAAATCTCTATTTTTTATTAAATGCAAGTGTCCCATGTTGAGCCATTAAAAACAGAGCACCCTGTAAAACTGACTGGTATTGGTACTAATAAGTTTCATTTAATCAAAATAACACATTTCTGCCAATACAACTGTCTGCCTTAATTAAAATAAAATATATTACCAAGTGCAGTGGGTTAAGTTCAGTAATAACTTCCCAATCTCTGTAATTGTAAGTCTTGCCCGAGGGGTTAATCACAAGCGAAATTCTAGTACACCAGACTGCCAAATTAATGTAAAGACTTCCACATAATGCCACGAGACTTGTACACCAGACTTTCTCTGCGATTAACCCCTCCCTCGGTCTTGCCTTATAAAATAATTTCAAAAAATGATCACTACAAAATATGACAAGAAATTCTGCAGTATAAAATTATAATTGACCCGGGATGTCTACAAATGTTCCCTATAAGGCACTAATTTCATAAATAATTGATTTCAAAAACAAACGAGACGAACTACATCAAAGTAACAATGTCCATATTCTACGTAAATCTAACAGGTTCTAATATAAAAAAAAAAATGCATTCTTCAAAAACCTAAATTGCTCTTATTATTGCAAAAGCTCAGTTTTGCAAAAATAACAGTTACAGAAATTTTAAAAAATCAACATAAAAACAACAAAATGTTAAGCATTATTACAAATTAAATTAAATGTATTAGCCAGCTGCTGGCCATAAATTTACCCTTACCTCTCTAATTTGGTCTTCGAGAAGCTCCCTTTGTCTTCTTCGTTCCTTCTCCTCCCTTAATTCCCTATCCATTTTAACTTTAGCTTCTTCAACTTTTTCCGAAAGTCTTTGTTGAATTTCTTCTCGACGAACTACTAACACTTCGTTAACTCTTTGTGTGATTACCTCCTCGATACGTTTAGTAGTTTCTTCATCAATTAGACGTTGTTCGGTTTCACGTTGTCGCCTTTGTCGTTCCATTTCGGCTAAACGTTCCACCTCGTCCATTTTATGAACAGTTTTTAGTCTTTTGTGATTTTTATCTTTCGTTAAATCTATTGAATTTTCACTACCACTAGTTGATGATATAGAAATTGAACGTTTCCTACAAAACACCAAACGTTAATTTCATTTTTCACATTTAAACAAAATCTTACCTAGACTTTATTATTTTTTCTCTACTCTCGACACTTCTGCGTTTACTACGAGAACTCGAACTTATTTCATATTTTTCTTTTGATTTACTACGTTTGTGATGCCTTTTATGTTTTCTGGGAGATTTAGATCTGGACCGTGATTTACCCATATTTGAACAAAAACTAACCAACTTTTCGATTTCAATTGCACGTGTAAATGTATTAAAATATAAAATTACTTTTAATTTATTAAAACATTTTTAAAAGATTACAAACTATCCCGATCTCATAGAAAACCAGCATCTGTATATTTTTCATTTGTAGCGACTGTGGTAGTGGGTAGTGACAATTACATTACCAATGTTAATACCAATCAACAAATTAAAAGTTACTAAAAACATTTGTTTTTCAAAAACTGTCATAATTTTTAATTAAGTTGATATAATATACACCACCGCTCAAAAGTAATTTTAAAACTTCCAGTTTACTATTGCAACGGATGAAAATGGTATCAAACGAGTGAGATTTTTTTTCACATCAGATGATACCTTTATATCTTTGAAATATCTATTTGATTTTTTGTGGGGTATCACCTTAACTTATTTTAATTTGACTGCTTTTTGTTTTCGCGTGGTGACGATACCTTTTTCAAGGGTGCAATTCTTTTTGGAATTAAAGTTTGCAGAAACTGATATATTTCAGTTTCTGTTAGTCCTATCTTTGGTTATGTAGTATCGGGTAACAACACCCGGAAGGGAAAATATTCGAATATTTCCCGAGGGAAGGCTATTTTGCAAAGGAAGAGTAGAATGCAGCACTAAAACGGCTGCTCTAAGTAAAATGTTCAATGCTGTTGATTGATTATTCACTTATAGTGATTTTAAACCGACAATAAATTTTAAAAAAGGTTAAAATTCTGATAAGTGCAGAAAACTGTCTCCGTGGATACAGTACTGATCGGAGTTTCTATCATCGTATGTAACAGCACTAGGGCTAAAGTTGTTAGCATGATGCGAGTACAGTTTTTTTTGCCTTGACAGCACGAGCGCTTGCGCGAGGGCTGTCGCGCAAAATAAAACTGTACGAACATCATGCTATTTTAGCCCGAGTTGCTGTTTTGGAGAGTAGATCCCGCCGAAAAAGGCGGGGCGAAAATTCGCAATGATGGTCCTTATCATTACTTCACACGAAAAGTTGACCAAATTTGCTAAATGTGGCGCCATCTTTCGGTATTCCCAAAAAAATAAATTCAATTTATTTTCGCATATATTCATCCTTATCATTACTACGCACGAAAACTTGACTAAATTTGCTAAATGTGGCGCCATCTCACGGTTTTCCAACAATCAAAAATTGTGACTTTTTGTCACAATTTACTCGCATAAATTCATCCTCGTGACTTTTAAACGTCAAATTAAACGTACTTTTTTTTACTTTGAATAAATTTTTGTTTATTACATTGAAATTTTTGGTTTTATTTATTTTCGTCCTAATTTGGGTAGGTCATTCCGCCAGATGGCGTTACGTTTACTACTAGCAAGTCAACTTTTCGTCATCGAGTAATATATAGGGGTACATTAGCATATTTAGTCGGCATTTTTGCCGACCGCCCGGATGCAACTTGTGTCCTCCCACTCTTGCACTCTTTGGTGGTTGGGGCTCTTGTATCCGCCGGAACTGTATGCTCCCACTCCGTTGTGAGAGCGTCTTTTTGGAAACGGCCGAGTACAACTTGTATGCTCTGTCTCACTCTATTGTTGTACTCGATAGATAGCCGGCAGCTTGTTGTACTCAACTGAAATTCTCATTTTTGATAGGCCCATGTGGACCACGGCGGGATATACTCGTGCATACACCCCCGTGAACGGGTGTGATTCCGAATATGGACAGATCTCAAATAGAACGTTTTCATTAATTGGGGTGGATAATCGGATAGACAAACCTTATAGAGTTTTGAAAACACCAGATCGAGTTCAAAAGGTTTTCAACAGATGGCGTTACAAAATTAAAAACTGAATAAATAGCTTAAGCACTAATTACGGACTTCTTAAAGATCCGTGGGACCTTCATAAATGCAATTCTAAAGGATGAAATTTCTGCTTGAATACCTTTATCTTAAGAACAATACCGCATCTTCACGGAGATATTTTTACAGGAAGGGAGAGGATCTAACAAGTAAATTATTTTTTTTAAAGAGATGGAAAATTAGTTATTTTCACATACCAAAAATTTTTGCCCCACTGTTTTTCAAAAAAATCTTCAGGTTCCGAATTTGAAGAAAATGGCACTTATCAGCCCTGAATAATTCTGATGGGGGACCACATAAAAATCTTAAATTTCAGCCCATAACAGCACTTTGAGTTGATGATATAGAAGACCCTTTCCGAATAACTTCATTTTATATTAATTGCATTGGTTTATTCCAAAAATTTCTTAAAATAAATGCAAAATAATTAAAACAAAAAATGTTGGACTCAAAATTTTTTTAACTCTATAAAATACACAAACCTCGAGGACGCAGAGAAGTTTGGACGACCTAGAAAGAGGAACAGAGGTCAACGACCTAATCCATGATGCAACTGATGATGATCTTGTAATTTGTTGCATGGGCCATTCCATATAATATCAAATCAACCCATGTATTTTCATTCTCTTTGATTTTGCTCAAATTTTGCATACTTTTAAATTATGCCAAATAAACGGACCCGTATATTTTTGTTTGGTCCTAAAGTAGCCCTTTTACATTATACAACACTCCAAAATAAATCAAATTTGGCTTGTAGAGTTTTGATAAATTATTACTTTCCCATTTACGTAGTAAAGTATTGTTATCGAGTTACAAAAAAATTTTGAGTTAGCATTTTTCCCATGGTCTATGAGCCCTACGAATTGTTTAAGACCAATTTTGGAATGATGTCCGGATGTGTGGTCGTTCTATCGTCAACGTTTTCAGACAAACGTGTGCACCGATTGAATTGAAAATTTATACACTAGTTTGAAGTAGCTGTCTAAAGAGCTGATTAGATTTTGGTTGAAAACCGTCCATTTTTAACTTTTTTTTTTGAAAATTACAATTTTAAACATTTTTCAATGCAAACATGTTATTTTATTGTAAAAATGAAAATATAAAATAAGTGCTTTTAAAAAACAATGAGTTGCTATGTTAAATTACAAATAATTAAATTTTGTAACTGTATATCTCAAATTAATTTGTGTATTTTATCGAGTTTAACATTTTTTTGATCTTTTTTATTAATACTACCCAATATAAAATGAAGTGGAATCTACTAAAAGGGAAAGTAATGTGTTGTCACATCAGATTCTTTTTACTGGTCGAACCGTATCACTCACGATATTTTTATGAAATGAAGATATTGAATAGGACTTTTCGGTGAGTTTTTGTATGTAAATAATTAAAGTCTCAAAAAATAAGGGCCCTGATCAAATTTTGACTTTGAGTGAGTGCCTCTCCCCCAAAAATGAGGTAATTTAAAATTCTCAAAAAAATATATTACCTATATTGTACTTTTGGCTACTTGCATACCAAATTTTACAGTGGGCAAGATTTTGGTTTAGGAGTGACATCGAAATGAATGAACGTGGCCATAAATCGTAACACTACACTTGCACTTGAGCAATTTTCATTCTTCTAAAAAATGGGTTAGAAATGGACGGATTTCAACCAAAATATAATCAGCTTTTTAGGCAGCTGCTTCAAACTACGGTATGAAATTTCAACGGAATCTATGCAGGCATTTGTCTGTAAGCGTTTACAGAAAAAACACCACACACATATTCCAAAAATGGTCTTAAACCATTTGTATGGACTAGAATGCTAACTCAAAAATTTTTTAACTTGATAATAATATTTTCCTTCATTACGTAAATGAGAAAGTAAAAGCACTGCAAATAATGCCATTTTTAATTTCTTCACGGCTGTTTTTCCTATGCTAGATTTTCGTGGCATCATTGAAGTTATTTAAAAATAAAACAATAAACTGGGAACAATGGTCCTGCGTGTTGTACGAGACAGTAATCATTCCTTTCCATATCAAATAGTGGTGGCCACTGTCACAAAATATCCATAATTTTTTTATCATGAAAAAGTAACTTAGATTTACTGTTATAATTATTAGATCACAACCGCAATTTGGAATATGTGACATTTGATGACTATGTGAACGTGGACGATGGTACATGCATCGCAACTTATCCAACTGATCATGAAATTTTAGAAAGTACTATACTAGATGATCAATCTACGGTAATAGGTAATAATTTTTTGTAATTTATATCAACAAAATAAAATAATTATGCATTTTTTTGCACCTACAGAATCGGACGAAAATGAAGATGAAGTGCCTTCTATTGCTCCACCCACGTTTGGAGAAGTGAGTTCTTCTCTTGATGAGCTGCGATTATTTTTCGAGTCAAGAGAAAATGTTCCAAACGATATTTACACTTCTTTATAATTTATAAGGTTGAAGATTTTGTGCAAAAAGAAAAGTGGTGTTCTACAACCCAGAAAAAAATTACAGACTATTTCAAATAAGATATGTAATAAATCTATTATTCTAGTATTGTTTTTTTTATTTTCTATTCAAACTAATAATAATTAAAAAATAATTTTTTGATACATTTCTCCAACTCGAAGTTTCTCTAACTCGAACTTTTTCGGTGGTCCCTTGAGATTCGAGTTAGGGAAGTTTCACTGTACTTCTACCATTTTCACTTGGTATTTTTTCTATCCCTATTCCAGAATTTGCCCTCTTATGCCCGATGTAATAGTGGCTCTCTACAGCTCTACACTGCCGTGCTTAGTTAAAACGTCCTAACTAACAAGTTTGTTTTGAGGAGCAAACTGACTTTATGTAGACTAGCGCCAGAATTTCTGACCCGTCTTCATTATAAAATTGTATTTAATGCGTTCTGAAATGTATGATTATATCAAATTTCTGTTAAATGATATGAAAATGGCTTAATAACATCCATATAACCTCATTTTTTTCCCAAAAACCAATTAGTTAGTTAGGACGTTGTAACTAATGACGGCAGTGACCCAGTAATCAATTTGATATTATCATTTGTCTTTAGTGTACACATAATATCGTCGGTTTAGGCCCGCTTTTACAATAGTCGGTTAAGTCTCAGTTACTTTACACTGGTGATAAATCTAACATGATGTCCAATGAGAAGACGTCAAACCTCAAATTAAACACCAGTGTAAAGTAACTGAGCCTTAAACGACTATTGTAAAAGCGGGCCTTAGAGGTAAAACTCACTAAGTACAATTTTGATGAAAAATTTCATCAAAACTGTACTTAGTGAGTTTTACCTCTAAACCGACGATATGTTGGCTACTTTTTGTTTAGGTCATGTCGTTTATTTTTATAGTATTCTAAGAATACAACTACAGAAGGTTTAAACATATTGAAAATTCCTCCATTTTACCAACTTTTATTAGCGTATTAAAGTTAAAAACAGACAATTTATAACTTCTACATAAAAATTACCTAATTACCTAGTATATTTTGTACTTCAAGAAACAATTTTACCAATAACTTTGACACTAGGGACTCGACATATAATAGAAATATATACAACATACAAAAAAAATTAATTAGTACTTAAAGTAATTGTTCCACTAAATGTTCAATAAATAAATATACTAAAACGTATATTTTACTAAAAAAAATCTTATCAAGATAACTTTTTTAACCACACTTGCACTCATTAAAGAACCGGCTTTAACGAAAATGACAATTTAGGTCTCGAATTGTTTTTTCCCAATATCTTTTTCTGTTCCTCTTTGGTTCTCTTTTCTTGTTCTCTTTGTTTTTTCTGCCGTTCTTCATCCAATAGGCGTTCTTTTTCTATTTGGGCTAAACGTTCTTCTGCCTTAAAGAAAGAAATAAAAATCTATAGTTTTCATAAGATTTTGTAGTATCAACATTGGGTCAATTTCATTTTTCAAATAAATAAAATTATTGTGCGTTTTTTAAAATCTAGAAAATAAAATAATTGGATTGTTTATTAACATTTATTTTTTTTAATAATTTATTGGTAAAATTGTTACTTGTAAATAATAAAAATTATAATATATAAAAATTTTTTTTTAAATATAAGCAAAATTACTTGCTTTTTTTTATTATTATTTCTTCCCCTTCTTTAACTATGTATATCTGGAAAGCTTTTCATTCAATTTCTCATCATTAGATTCGGTTGATTTGGATGTGATGATAGTGTTACGAATGCAAAAGAGATGGTTCTTGATTTACTTACAAAAATAAATAACAAATTGTTTTAAATAATAAAAAATTATATTTTTTTATAGCAAAAATATACATTTAAAATAATTTATATCCCGAAAAACATAAAATATATTACAAAAAAATACTGTTTCAAGATTTATTGTGATCCGGAAGCCTTCAATTCTTATGGTTTAGAAATAACTAATGTCTGTTAAAACTTTCTTTCCAATTTGCGAACCAGGTAAAACTTTAACAAACAACACTCTTGTGCTGCATTGTTCTCAAAGTCACTAGCAAGATTTACCCATTTATGGAGACACAGAATTCTTGAAAAGTAATAAAACCCTATCACCTAACTAAATTTTCCCCTTTTGAGTCATCAGCAAAACTTGTCCAACTTACTTTCTTTCTGTTTGCCTCTTCCAATTTTCTTTTGTTCTCCTCCATGATTCTTTCCAAGTCCTCTTGCTTTCGTCGATTCTCCTCCTATAAAATATTACCAAATTTGAATACTGACACAACGACTTTTGACGCCCAATCACCCAACATTCACGCATATAAAACAACTTGACTTAAATTTTAAACAGAACATAAAACTTAAAAGTCTTCCATTTAAAATTTCCGTCACCATTCTATCATTTGTGTGCAAATTAAATTACTTGAAGAATATCATTTTTTTTTAAATACAATAAACCAAATTCAACCATCAAACATAATATAAATCAAGTAATTTTATAAAATAGGAACACGCAAACTTTGCTGGGTTTGGGCCAGTATAAAACTACAAATACTGTTAATCTTAAAATGGTACTTAATAAGTACGAAAAATTAAGAAAAGATAGATAATACCTGATTTCTTCAATCCTCAGCTGCAGTCTGCCACAGCAACAGTTACTGTCGGATTCCTGCCTTCATAATTCTGCCGGCTTCTTAGCTTATAAAGCTAACGTATTTGATAATAATATAATATTGAAGATACTTGCCTAATATAATTTTGACTGATTTTTTTTAAATATGTTGTTCAAATTTAATAATTGTAAACAGGATTGTTATGATTGTATTCTGTGTTAACTACGAGTTAAGGATACTTTTGAATGATGCTCCAAGTTATTTATGTTTTATTTGATTTAATTGCAGAATATTACAAATAATAAATGACCACTTTTTAGCGTCAAAAAGTTCTCTTTATTGAGAATTAGGAATTGGCACTTTTCTGTAAACTTGCAAAACGATATGCAAACAGTAGTTGATGCAATAAAAAGTTCTAACCCCTGACTTGAAGAACAAAAAACCGCGTCTTCATTCTCCCCCCCCCCCAAATTTTGCAAATAATTCTGCGACGGTTGAGGGCTCAACAAAAAAGAATGGAAGCTCATTGTTGAGGTTGAAATAATGTTTGAAACCAATTTAATTAATGTTCAATAATTTTTTTTATAATTATTCATTAGGTATAACAACACAGAAGTCATACTTTACTGTTTTGTTTAAGGCAGGATCCTGCTTTAGAAGGCTCAAAAAATCGATTTTTTTTTATTGCTTAAATCTATTCCTAATAATAACCTGAAAATAAAAAATATTCAAAATACCCTAGGAGAATATCGGATATTTGTAGTGGGGCGTAAAAGAATACATATTTTTCGGTACTTACGAAATTTTTTTTTGATTTATTTTTTGCAATGATTGTGGTGCGATATGGTCAATTTGTTTCACCATTTTCGACATTAAAAATGGCGTTTGAAATGTCGATTTTCGTATGTGATGTTGTGCTTTTAAGTTGTGGCGTTTCTTCACGGAATTATTATCGCAACAGCAACGCGGGTTCGGACAATACTCAAAGATTCAGCGAGTACAGGTTTTAGCAAGGAGATTGACACTCGCTCCGCTGCGCTACGCTCGTGCAATCTCCTTGTTAAAACCTGTACTCGCTGAATCTTTGAGTATTGTCCTTACCCTTGTGCTGTAACATACAAATATACAGCACTAAACGCAGTGGGGTGTCGAGCAGGTGTGTCAAGGAAGCCCGCACGGCCCGTAAACTCGAGCAACTGCATCAAAAAGAGGTTTTTGAGGAAGTTGTAGGTTTACTTTATGGATTACTGTAAGTAATCGAAAATTAACATTTTTTCTGATCGTAAACTTTAAAGCGCGTTTTCTCGAGTTTTCGTTTTTACGATTTTGCTAAACTGGCGGGCGTGATTGCAAAAAAACTAGACGACCAATCAAAACGAACCAAGGCTTGTTAGCTTCAGTTTTGTATTCTCTTCTATTTGAACTAAAAAGATTCATGAAAAAAAAATTCTAAACAACTTTTTTAACAAGTTGAAATGATTTTTTATTTTTACAAAAAGCACATTTTTTTTCAAACCTGAGAAAAATTTTAAATTTCACAATTTTTTGGGTTTTTCTTGGTTCATCTAGAAGAAAAATATATGAAAATTAAAAGTTTTCTTTTTAATGTTCAAATATGCAATAAAATAATCTAAAAAGTTCGCTGGACTTGCTTATTTTTTTTGTCCTAAAAAATCCCCCCAAAAATGCTTTTTTTTATGCCTCCTAAAGCAGGATCCTGCCTTAATAATTCAAGAAATTCTTTAGAAATATTGCTACAAAAATTTAGGAACCCAGAGAAAGGTTCATTGTATGTACAGTTCAAATTCCACAAGTTTAGTAAATAAATGTACGAAAGAAAAAATTGTTAAATTGCTAATGTGTAAATTGTTGCTTAAATTTTGCCGATTTTATTAAATATCTATATTATGTGTTTAGCCTATAAGTGTTTAGCCTACAATTTTGAAATTTTAGTGTGTTATACAATATTAAATTCTGTATCTTCCTATTTTTTGTACATAAAATTTCATCAATAACATTTTGAAATATAAGACTTCGAATTCACAGGTCAGAACTTTTTACTACGATAGTAGGTTTAAATAATGGCGTTAAAAAGCAATTATTTGAATTCTGGAAATATATCTTTTGGAAGCGAAACTCATAAAACTTCGATAACATGGTACATCATTCAAATGATCATTCAATGCAAGAAAAGTTTTGAAGACAAGATAATTTAAATGAACTTTTATTGTGAATTAACCATTATAAAAAATGAGACTGTCATGTTTTCAGTTTCTCCAAATAATTAATATGGAAATATTAATTTAATTAAAAAAATGGTTTAAAAAAAACTTCCTCTACACAATAAAAGAGCATTTTTGTGCAATGTTAATTTTAGTGTAAAGCATTTGTAAAAAAGAATTTTAATTTCTTGCCCTGCGTATAACAATCAAAAATATTAAATTAATGTTAAATGGAAGCATTGTAAATAGCTTCTACAAAAAAAAAATAAAAATAAAAGAAATAGCTTGGATTTTAGTTCCTGTCTACATTAATTTGTCATGAAATCTTCATCACCTAAACTTCATTATTATTGCAATAGTTTTGCAAAAATAATGTAATTAATACAACATTTGCATAAACAACATATCTCCCAATTACATAAAAAAATATGACATGGATGTAAGAACAAAATGTGGTATTAAAATAAATGATTTAAAAAAAATTAGCCACATAGTGGGTATAAATTTGCTCTTACCTCTTTCATTTTTTCTTCAAGAAGTTCCTTTTGCCTCTTTCGTTCCATTTCCTGCATCAATTCCTTTTCCATCTTAGCTATTGCTTCTTCTACCCTTCTGGCAACCTCTTTTTCAATTTCATCTCGACGCCTTTCTAACTCTTCACTAACTCTCTGATTAATTTGTTCTTCGATACGTTTAGCATTTTCTTCATCGATTAAACGTTGTTCTGTTTCACGTTGCCTTCTCTGTCGTTCCATTTCGGCTAAACGTTCCACCTCGTCCATCTTACGTACACGGAGCACTTTTCTTTGATGCCTCTCCTTGGTTAAATCAATTGAAATTTCACTACTGCTAGTCGAAGATATGGAAAGCGAACGTTTTCTACGCAAAAAAAAAGTAATAATATAATTTTTAACAAAACCAATGTATCCCTAAATTCTTACCGGGTTTTTGCATTTCTGTCTTTATTTTCAACACTTCTATGTTTACTGCGCGAACTCGAACTTCTTTCATATCTCTCTTTCGATTTACTCCGCTTGTGATGTTTCTTATGATGTTTTCTAGGAGATTTAGACCTGGATCGTGATTTTCCCATTTTCATGAAAATGTAATAAACCGGAAAGGTGTTAATTTGTAGAATTAAAACAAGTCGCAAGGACAATTATTATTAAAATCTTTTGCAAAATATCACAACGCCCGAAAAATTTCTGGTCCACAGATTGACTGATTGACCCGTCTACGTGAATGAGAACAATACGTAGTATGCGCAACTTGGTGACTTTGGTTATTTTAATTGTCATATTTAGTACCAATCATAAAACAAAATCAATATACAGGAGCACTCGGAATTTAATTTTAAATGTCAACAAAATATTACTATTTATTTAGAATTTATATTGAATTAATTTCTTACAAAAAAGTAAGTATTTTAATAAACAGCAGCTTGGAAAATAGTGGATCAATAGATAATAAAAATTTACTATAGAAATCTAATGTGACAACACATTACTTTCCAGGTCCATGCTTTCCAGTTACTAGATTCAACTTCGTTTTCTATCAATTGCGTTACTTATGCCCGTATTCACCAACAACAAATAACACTATTCATAGAATAAAGTCACTATTTGGTATTCACCAACATAAAATAAGGTTTATTCATCGAATAAACTTCCAATAAGTTATTCGCAATAATTGGTCGAATAAAGTCCTTATTTGTCGATTTATAACCTTAAAATATTGCAGAAACTGACAAAATAAAATCTGAAAATGCCATTCAGTTACAACTTCTTCAAGTTTTAAAGGAAAAGGCTGAAATTGAGAAGGAACTGGCAGAATTTAACTTAAAAATAAAAAAACAGTAATTTAAATATTTTGTATTTTATTTTTTAAATAAAACTATCTATTAAAAAAGGTATTGATTACAGCATTTCTTATTGCAAAATTCTGATTAACAATATTTTCATTTCCAATGTTAAAAATTTCTTGTATTTCATTGTGAACGATGTTTTCATCAGGTGGCATTTCATCTCTTCTATCTATGGCAATGTTATGCAACACTGTTGTGGCTACAATTATCGAGTCCACTCGATCAAGAGCAACACGAAGTCCAAGAGAAAGACATGGAAATCTTCTTTTGAGAACACCGAAAGTTCTTTCCACTGTGTTTCTAGTATGAATATGGCTTCTGTTGTATCGCATTTCTGCATGAGTTGTTGGATTATGTAACGGTGTTAATAAATACTTCTTACAAGCATAAGCACTGTCGCCTAGCAAATAGGAATCCCCAAAAGCATTTTCTTCTAACCGACTTCTTAATCTAGATTCGTTAAAAATTGTTGAATCGTGAGCACTACCGGGACAGGAGGTTACTATATCCATAACTTTAAGGTTTGCATTTGCCACCATTTGAACATTTATGGAAAACCATCCTTTTCTATTCCGGTATAATTCAGCAGTATCTCCTCCGGGTGATTGAATTTTTATATGCGTCCCATCAATCGTACCTACTACTCTGGGAAAGTTTGCAATTTGATAAAAGTCACTGTTAATTTTATCTATTGCAAATCGAGTTTGTGGCATTTTTATATAAATATGACCTTTTAATGCAATATAGTGCGATACTTCGGTAATAATTCTGCTCACACTACTTTGTGATACTAAAAAATTATCACCCGTACACAGTTGAAATGACCCGGTAGCATAAAATCGTAAGGTTATCAGCACTTGATTAATTGGCGATATGGGATCATTTCTCAAACTTGTAGCTTTTAAATTCATTCCAATTAAATTTAAAATATTTTCCACAGATGCTTTCGAGAAACGAAATCGCATCTTAAAATCTATATCATCAAAATTTTCTATAAAATTAGTTCTGGGACGAACATTTCGGGAACGTCGGCAATTTCTATTTTCATTTTCAATTGGAATAAAATGTAGAGGCGGCAATAAATTGTAGCTAAAAACAAAGTAAATTTTATTATACAATAATATTATGTACTTACATTAAATTTAAATCGTCCATTTCTCTTTCTAATTATGAATATTATGATTATGATGTACACAAAAGCATGTTTGTTTACAACTTATATAGAAATCTATTAGCTTAAACCATTACCAATTCCCCGGATTAACACAGAGTTCATCCCAAAATACAACACAAGGAAGTATGTTTCAACTTTTATAGGTTAAGATTTTAAATTTACCTAGTAATTTTATGACCTACTTTAATTTAACCTACTACTTTTGACCTACTTTAAATTTATTCTACAAATAGTTATTTATACTTGACAAGTGGTTGGTGAATACCAACATTAGTTATTCATTGAATAAACTTTATTCATCCAATAGTTATTTGCAGATTTATTTGTAGTTGGTGCATACGGGCATTAATTTATTCTAAACATTTCTTAAAATAAATACAATATTAATGCAAAATAAAAAATTCAAAGAGCTTATTTTATTTTTACATTTTAGCAATAAAATAATCGCAATAAAAATTTTATTATTAGCAATATTATTATTGCAATACTTTTGTAACAACCCGCACTTTTGGCTAATTAAATTAATTGCGCTTTTAGCTAATTAATTTAAATACCTAATTAATTTAAACACCGATCTACAAAATACGGTTTATGTATTTTTCATTTACCAACATAGATAATTGTAATTGAGATAATTAAATAGAGTTAATTAAGAATACTCTATTTAATTTAATGAATAAAAATAACTATGTAGGATTTTAATTTTTAAATATCGATGCGAAAAGCGAGAGGGCACCGTAGTACTAACGAAAATTAGACGGGCAGGATTGTGAGCGCGGTAAATTAAAAAAAAAATCATTAATCAGTAATTGTACCTGCGCGCGGACGGGTTAGAATATCCGAGCAGGTTTTACCACCTTATCGTAAAAGGCGATTAAAACGTAAATTTTTAAATTAATCAAGTTAAAAATAGGAAATTAATAATCAATTTAATTTAGTAATTAATAAGTACCTGCGCACGGACGGGTAAGAATATCCGGGCAGGTTTTACAACCTTGTCGTAAAAGGCGACAAAATCGTAAACTTTTAATTAAGCCTATCTGTAAAATAATAATTAATGATTAAAAAAAATATAGTTAACTAATAAGTAAGGTACCTGCGCACGGACGGGTAAGAATATCCGGGCAGGTTTTACAACCTTATCGTAAAAGGCGATTAAAACGTAAAATTTGTAAATTAATCAAGTTTAAAAAAAAAATAGGAAAATAATAATCAATTTAAATAAGTAATTAATAATTAACATAAACCAGTAGTTAATAAGTGAATTTTACCTGTGCCATTTGACGGGTTCATTTTAGAATATCATGGCAGTAAAAGACGCTAATCGTAAGTATTAAGAAAAAAAAAATCTTGGAAAAAATTATAGAAAATTTGCACACAAAAATCTATCGTCACACGAATTTAAGCACAGTCGCACGAGGAAACCGACGAAGCCCTAGGGATCTCGGATAAAATAATTTCTCAGCGAAAATTGATAATCAAAGATTCAGGTAAGGATGAGTGAACGGTGTGTGTACGATGGTGTGGCGACATCTGGCGAGCGCGGTGCAAACTCTCCCAGATGCAACGAAGAAAAAAAACGGTTCACTAAACGTCAAGAGGACGCAAAGAGCGGTCGTGCACAATGGGTTGCCTATGTATGCGGCTCATTTGGCATGATTTTCAGTACATAAATACGTAACCCTTTGACCACCTTATGGATGGATCGAATGGCTACGCTATTAGAATAATTTATGTAATTATATTATTTAACATTTATTTTTTCGAAATTAAGAGAATTTTCTCATAGTAATTAAGTTTTTTTTTTTATTAATAATGAATTTTTTTTTTCTTTCATTATGTGAATTGGTTAACTATGTTATTTGATTTCTTTTGTTAGTACGTGCATTGATTAAATGTCACAGATGTTGTGCAGTATGGGACTGATAAAGGAACAATTAAAATAATAGTGCTACAAAGGTACAGAGTGCATCGGACCTTTTAATCAAGTGAACGTAAATGAGACGCGAGTGTACCCCCCCCCCCCCATTGCAAAAAAAACAATAGCATCAATTATTGCGTTTAGGATAAGGTCAGGCCACAACGCATCACGTGGAATAATGGAAGGCATCTGGGGCTTAATCAACAACGAGTCGATGGTTACACATCAGTAACCTCGATCCATAACTAATTGAGTAATTACGCAGGTCGCGTAAACGGAGGACCAACATAAGTCAATGTCACTCCGCATTATTGGCAATAATTCGAACACTCTTGGTATTACCTTACCAGAGCGACTAACTGGGTTCGATTTAATAATTATCGTGGGATGTAATATCCACACGCAATGGGACTCTTCTAGGAGGTCACCATTTGGGCAACGCAGCCACAAGTAGCCAGGCAAAGGCACTGGTACACTTCTTTTCCTTAATTTAAAGCCAAAGTATGTAAGCAACAAATATCGTGCGAACAAGTTGGTTCCACTGATATTTTACAACCCCCCCCCTTTTTTCACAATGCAAGGATGGGATGGAGCAGTATCGACCCTTCCAGACAGATGGCACCACTTCAACCTGACCCCAACCTAAGCGTAATACATCATCTACTAAGTGCGGGACACCAGAACAGTAGTGCGTCACATAATTCGCGAGTCATTTAAGTGGACAGAAAAGAAACAGCAGTGATGCGCAAAGACTGTTAATGCGCAGAAGGGTTACATAAGTGATAATGTTATTTTTTTTAATTGTCATAGGACTTATGTTGATAGGGATGTTTATTATGTATACTGTACCAGTATCTGTACCTGTACCAGCTAAATAAAACAGCACAGACATTAATCAATGTATAGGATAAGTTAAGTTACGACGTTACAATTACTATGTCGGAACGCGGATTGTACCCTTTTCTTTGCTCTACAAAAGGATCCGTCTTGCCTTTCAGACCCGACTGATCTTTTTAAAAACAGGGGGTGATGTAACAACCCGCACTTTTGGCTAATTAAATTAATTGCGCTTTTAGCTAATTAATTTAAATACCTAATTAATTTAAACACCGATCTACAAAATACGGTTTATGTATTTTTCATTTACCAACATAGATAATTGTAATTGAGATAATTAAATAGAGTTAATTAAGAATACTCTATTTAATTTAATGAATAAAAATAACTATGTAGGATTTTAATTTTTAAATATCGATGCATGGGTTTAAAAGAAGGAAACCATTCATCAATATACGAGTACGGGCTCAAAGAACGCCGAGCACACAGATGCATTTGGCGGCTACATTGTCAAAAGAAAGTCCTGCAGCTTATTTCATAGAAACATTAGTTTAAGTCAATGCATAGAATAGAACAAATTTTACTTTGCGTGTATTTCGCACGTGAACAGGAAATGAGTGTTAAGTTATAGCTACACCGACAAAAGAAACTTGTCCAGAATTCTTAGCAAGTGGACGAAAAGGGCAGTGTTAATTTCACACCTCATTTGCTTAATGTATGAGAATATTTTGTATAAACCCTCATTTCGAGGAAATTTGAAATATAAAATACAGTTGCAAAAGTCACACGATGGCCGAAGGCCCACCCATGCAAAAGGAAGTAAGTTTTGGAAACGATTAATTTTGGTCACATCCCTCTGGACTGGGCTGGACGAAGAATCAACGAGATTGGTTCTTTGACTAGCTTAAGGGAGGTGAAAATGATTATCCACAGTGGGAAATTGTTGATAAAAAATCACAACTTAGAAAAAATAAGTTAGTTGTCGTCGGGAAAGGACCCGAAATAAATAAGTTCAATTGCTACGCGAACCGGTGTTCGATTAAAATTAAAAGTATAAAGTGTTATTTTGAGTTTGACATAAATTAAAAGTCGAAGTTGTTTGATTAAATTTTGAGTCAATAATTAACTTAAAAGTTAAAGTTGTTTAATAACAAAGTATCGAGTCAATACCTAAATTAAAAGTCGAAGTTGTTTGATTAAATTTTGAGTCAATAATTAACTTAAAAGTTAAAGTTGTTTAATAACAAAGTATCGAGTCAATACCTAAATTAAAAGTCGAAGTTGTTTGATTAAATTTTGAGTCAATAATTAACTTAAAAGTTAAAGTTGTTTAATAACAAAGTATCGAGTCAATACCTAAATTAAAAGTCGAAGTTGTTGGATTAAATTTTGAGTCAATAATTAACTTAAAAGTTAAAGTTGTTTAATAACAAAGTAACGAGTCAATACCTAAATTAAAAGTCGAAGTTGTTAACCTAAAGTTGAATAAATTATTAAATGTTAATTTGGAGAATTCATAATACGAGTTTAAAAAGTTTGGGTGTTTATTGAAATTACCGATACGGTGAGAAGAGAAATGGTGTTTAGTTTCCAAGACTATTTTCTTCCTGGAGTTACGTCGGTGACTTAGTAAATGGATTATTAATTGAAAGGTATTGTGCATTCAATTATTCTCAGTAATTTGTATAATTTGTATATTTTGTAATAAGTGTATAATTTGCCAACTTTGTTTTGTGTACAAAGATTTCAATATATTTGGTTGTTATAAATAGTCAGTTTATTATTGCTTGAAAATACGCAAGTGCTCGCATCGAAAAATTCCTTTACCTAAGCTTCTAACAGGACAAAAGCTACCAACTAAGAAGGAGTTAAAAGGGAGTTCCATCGAGTAATCTCTCCCTAAATTATCAACCAACAATTACCAGGTAATTTAAATTAAAAGATTTTCGTGGTGGCAGCGATAGAAATTAATTTAATTAAAATAAAATCATTAAAACCGCGTAGTCCGGTTTTCCACACTTTTATTAGCAATAAAAAGTTTACTGGGCTAAACATACTAGAAGGGCCTTCCATCAAGAAAACCGGGATCAAAAAAATTCGGGATCATAGAAAACCTCGATATAGCATTTAAAAGTATAGTTGCGGTATGCGGCAGTTCCCTTTTACGTTTCACCCCCAAAAAATTGCATAAAAAAATTAATGACAAAATAGTAACCTTTCATCGAAGTAACTCGTACGGGAGCCGTGTCGCATCTGCTGGTGCGGAATCGAATCGAATCATAAATTAAAACCTGGAGTACTCGGGCCAAGCCCGTACCTCCTTGAGAAAGGTGGTGCGCCACGGCACCTGAATTTATATTTTGCAGGGTTGGGTTTTGAGGCCCCCACCTGACTACGAGATCGTCGTAGTCCGGGGTGGGTTTTAACCCCCCCCTTCTTGACGACGATCGTGGCTTTGAAAAATAGAAATAAAGACATTTGCGCAGATGCCTTTTTGAATAAAGCTGGTAATACTCGAATTGACGTCACCACCTGATCCCCTTCGATGTCGGGGTCGGGTTGTGGTGATAAGAATGTGATAGAACACTGGGTGTGAATGAAGAAATAATAGATGCAAAAGTGATCGGTATCGGGGTCTAACCGTCTTATTTTCCGTATCGGGGGAGTGTCAGTCGCTCCGATGCTGCGGAAAACCCTCTGATTTTCTCCTGATGCCGGTCAGGTTGGGTTTCTGCCCGGGGAGGGGGTTGCCCCCCTAGAGTGGAGTCCGGTCCTGCGTGGCCGGAGTTCCTGAACTCTACCGGAGAAGAATACTCTGTCTTGCGACAGGGTAGAAAATCCCCCGAGTGCTTTTCCCCAGACTGCCCCTATGCCACCCTAGACCAGTGAGGCAAATACCGACGGAGACCGAGAAATTTCCAAAAGCATTTGATCTAGTCTGGTGTATCAGTTATAAAAGCAACTTACTCTTAAACTGGTACGGCAGACAACTCTGAAAGGGAATATCATTAAATAACAATAAAATGCTAAGCCCGTTCCTATAGCTGATGGCAAACCGAATCACGTCGAAGAATTGGATGCACTGTGCAATCAACATCCCGTTTTTCGACTTGATTGGATTTCTTAGCGTTGAAAAATAAAAGTATTTGAATTGACTGATTGCTGTCGTTCGTTAGAGCGGAAGCCGCGTGAGAATGGCCTTAGGTCTCTTATACCTTAGAAAGTCTTCGGGTTGGTAGTTACCGAGCCCTCTGACCAACGGGTTTTCGGAGTTGCCCAGGTTTCCGTAGAAGTTTTCCGCCAGGTGGCAGATAAAATCTTCTATCGTTTCCACCCCTGCGTCCTCCCTGATTCGGACATTTCTGACGTATCGGGGGGGCCTTCACGATTCGCCTCAATGCTTTACTTTGGACTCTGCGGAGTTTTTTGATGTGTGTGTCTGCCGCATACCCCCAAGCTTCGCATGCATACCTCATTACGGGTCTGACGCATGATTTAAATAATCTCAACTTATTACTAAGAGAAAGTTTACTATTGGATCTCAATAATAGGTCCAATTCCCTTAGCACTCATCTGGCATTGTGCTTACCTTCGTAGTATGTGGACCCCACCGTAGTCCACTGTCGAGCGTCACTCCCAAATATTTGGAAGTTCTGCTCCACGGGATTTCAGTGCCATACATTCTCTGGCAAGTGTTGGGTTTTGAACCTTTATGTGTTTTCCTCGTGACACTGTAAATAGCAGTGGCATCCGCATAGAGAGCTGCTTCTGTTAGAATTTCATTTAGATTTGAGATTGAATTTGAATTTAAACTTGACTTTTGACTCGCCACGGGGAGATCGTGAATATAAATAGTAAACAACCTGGGGGATAAAAGACTGCCTTGAGGTACGCCCTCTGTGATGCACTTTTCAGTGGAGCGGACGTCTTCAAGTTTGACGCAGAACTTTCTATTCTCCAGATACGAGTCTATCAGTATTACGAGCTCCTCTTGGATGCCTGCTTTCAACATTTTATACAATAGGCCCTGGTGCCATACCTTATCAAATGCTTTGGCAACATCCAGGAACACAGCACCCGTTGACTGTTTCTTGTTCCAGCTTAGTGTTACGTGTTCCACAAACCTCACCACTTGGTGGACCGTTGAGTGCCCCGGTCGAAAACCAAATTGTTCGTTAGGAATAATTTGGCTTTCGCCCGTTGCCTCGTCCAGCTTGGTCAGAATGACCTTTTCTGCTAGTTTTCCTAGACATGAGAGTAGACTTATTGGACGATAAGATTTGGCTTTTCTCAAGTTTTGGTTAGGTTTAGGGAACATGATTACGTCGGCCATTTTCCAACGCGATGGGAAGTGCCTTAGTCTTAACATCGCGTTGACAATAGTTGTGGTAGCCGCGAGAGCCTTCTTAGGAAATTCCGCAATTACCCGATTAGTGATGCCGCACGGGCCCGGAGCTTTCCTTTTGTTTAACTTTTTGACTATTTCTTTTATTTCGTTGAAAGAGACTGGAGAATTTAAACAATTAGCTTCTTTTGATTTGATTTCGGCTATTCTCCTCCTTACCTCTTCGTTAACCATCTCGGTGTGCTTGCTTATTGTCGGATCAGTTACAGCGTTTGGGCTGAACTGCTCCTCCAAGCTGCAAGCCAGCACCTCAGCTTTATCCAGGGAGCTGAGTGCCAATCCGTTAGTTCCGTCGAGGGGGGGGGGATTTTCGCCTTTTTGTTACCTTTTATCGTTTTGACAAATTTCCAAGCTGAGGAGGTTTGAAGAGAAAGTTCCTCTAGCTTTTTACCCCATGTCATCTCCCGGTATTCCCTGATTTCGCGCCTAGCGTCCGCTGCTAGGTCATTATAGATTTGTCTGTCAGCAGGGTCAAAGGTGCGTTGAGCGCGCCTTCTGGCCCTGTTTTTCTGCCGGATCAAATCTCTAATGTGACCAGGAAGTTGGTCGCGAGGATCTTTTTTGGAGACTGAAGTGGTGGCAATTTGGACCGCTTCGCTAACCTTTTTTGGAACTCACCTGCGAACCTTTCCAGGTCTTCAGTGGTTCTAAGAATGGGGATTGGCCCTAGGATAAGCGCGAGTTGGTCCTGGAAATTGGACCAATTGACTTTGTTGATGTAGGGCTGAAAGTTGTCCTCTTTTCCTTCACCTAGTTGAAGTAGGACGGGATTGTGATCTGAGTCCAGCTCACTGATGGTAGTGAGCCTGTGAAGGAACTTCAGGTTACGAATGATTGCTACGTCAAGAACATCGTGAAAGTGATCCGTGTGAAATGGATCGTTTTGAGAATTTTGGGAAATCGCGTTGTTGTAACTAAGATGAGTGCATTCTACGGGAGCGTCGACTAGGAAATCTGCCGGTGCGGAAAGTATAATCGCTAAGTATAAGAGTATATAAAATCACTCGGACCGACAGCAAAATGGGGAGATTCCACAAATTTGAAATTCTTTTCGGTTCAGTGAATGTTAATGATTTTTTTCTTGAAAATTGACTTCTTGTTGCAAAAGTCACTTTTGTATTATTACCACTATAAATTATTTATTATAAAAAATGTGCCTTAACAATGCGAATTTAATTGCTATTCACCACTATAAAATTATTAATACGAAAGATGAGACAATGTATTAGTGCATCACGCGACCTAGTACCATACTTCCATTGGCTCCTATGGATATGACTAGTCTTGCCGTGATAACGCATGTAGATTTAAATAGTTTTGCAGTGATACCTACTTTTCAACAACGATTTTTTATGCTTTATAGCAAATTTATCAGCGAGGAATTTTAACCATTAATAGATCTAAGTAAATGCAATCTGAAAACATGTCTAACTCATTTTTGAAAAAAATGGACTTAACGAGTTTTGCAATGGACCCCTCTATTAATAGTAATAAGACTAATAAAAAAATAATAATAGTAATAATAGTAATAAGACCCCTCACTAACAAAACAAAGTCTACCAGTTAAAATATGTATTTCGTAATTTTGGCCCTTGAAACACTATTAATATGTGAAAGAAAGCAATTTCATATCTAAAACAAATTACAGATTTTGTATATATCAAAAAGCGTCCTACGGCAGAGGTAAAATCATATAATGCTTAATAACTCAAAATGAAACTTTTATCACATACCTACTGTGTTTTGTCGTGGGACAGCCGACTTGGTCCGATATCTAGGACACAGCATCTCGGAAGCAATGCCTGACGGCGGACACCCGGGAGGACAGGTAAGAAAAAAAACCTCAAACCGTTATGTTTCGGATCGTTAAAAACCGTAAAGTTTGATTTACACCCCATATTTTAAAATTTAATTCTTTCTACAAGCTGTAATTTTACGTGTAAACCGAACTTTACGGCTTTTAACGTTTGGAAAAATAACGATTTGAGTTAGAGAATAGGGGTGTTAATCTGTATTACCACCACCAACCTTATCAAAATTTTTCTGTATATACTAATAGATATAATACTTTTAATAAATTTATTTTTAAACAATTCTTAGAAAGTGTAATTGAAATGTATTTTGTATTTTAAATGTATTTTAATTGTATTTGAAATACTGTGTTTTGTATTTGAAATACTCAAAACAAATGTATTTTGTATTTCAAATACATATTTTCATGTATTTTGCCCAACCCTGGGTATGTATTCAAAACTGTAACGCTCAAATTCGTATATTATGTATGCATTTCGCCCTCTCGGCTCCTCCTCGCTCAGATTAGAGTTCTTGACCTTTGAAACTATTGTAACGATGTTACTGTTAATTGTAACACTGCCACTTTTAGTACGCTGCCACCAAGATCATCGTTGTCTCGTCAATACTAATTAACAAGCGAGCCAGGATCTAAAACTCGTTGATGATTACTTACTTGGTTTGCTCCTTAAGTAGCTGGATTTGGGGTTGCCTCGGATTCGTGGGGAATTGATATGACAAACAATATTTTTGAAGCTATGCTTCTTATCGCACGGGTATTGCACGGGCAGTTAACTGAAAAAAATCGTTCGTCACACAAATTTGTTAACGCAAATTCGTCACACAAATTTCGACCATCGCAAGGGCAGTTAACTGAAAAAAATCGTTCGTCACACAAATTGTTAACGCAAATTGTTTTTTTTTTCCTGTGTCCCCATTGGGATAAACCACCCAATGGGGTAGTATATTGTTGCTATTTGATACATATTGCAATGTTGGGGAACCACGTCAATAGAAATACGTTTATTTAAGATTCAGAGAATTTGTTAATAACAAAAAAGCATGGACTTGTCTGAACAAACAGATAAACTTTCGTCCGACACCAAGAATTTGAGTTCAGTTGTTCAGTATCATTTAATTTGAAAAGCGAGGCTTGAAACAGGTTAATAAAAATAATTTATAATGTAACGCTTAATTGATTCCGTTGATATAAAATGTTTATTAATAATACAAAATCAAAATTGTTTAGTCATAAGAAAGGTAATTCAAAAGTCAAAATATTGTTAATTGATTAATTAATATAAAATTTGTGTTAGCATTAAAATTTAAATAAGTGATATAAAAATATTACGCAAAGTTCGGAGTGTTTCGATTTAGTGCACCGAAAACGGATAATGCATGTCCATAAATTTCATGAAACCAATCACGAAGCAATGATGAAGATTAATCCAATCTAAAAAATTATTTTATTAAAATTGTAACAAGTCACGATGAGCTGAATACAGACCTGTAATCTTAGAAGGTCAAAATGGTATTGATTTTTGCATCGACCAATAATAAATAATGACGAAGAATCAAGAGGCTATGAATTTCGAGGCGATGGGAAGAAAAACAATTGGGAGCGCGCTACGTTTGATCGATTAAAATGGCGTTGTGTTTTATGGCGACTGCTAATAAAAATAATTAAAAAGTACAGAAAATTTAAGTAAAGTCGACGAAAATTAGTGAATATTAATATAAAAAGTGTACTTACGTTGTATTAAAGTGTTTTCCAATCGAAATTATAAAGGATTCAGAATATTTCTACAAAAAACGAATTTCAACTACACGTGGTTTTATACGACGCACCAAGAAAGTAATCCGTTCATATCAAGATAAGAAATAACCATCGGTGTGTCGAAAGTTAACAATCTCATGGTCAAACATCGTATGCATAATAAAAACCCTAGAGCTTATAAAGGTAAATTCCCATTAAACTTTATTTTCGTAATAAAATTAAGTGAAAATTTCGGACAACATAAACGCGTGCTTTTCTTCGTTAATGTTAAGAATTTTTATTAATAGGATTAATATTAAGAAGTTTTTACTTAATAAACCATTTATTTACTTTATTTTGTGTAATAAAAATATAATTGTCTTTGCAACGGAGGATATTATTTTTGATCTGTTCCGAGCACCCAAAAATTTGATTTAGCATTACAGTTATTGATCCCGGAACGAACCCAGACTGAGAGAGGTAAGTCCATGCACTCCGAGACATTAAAGCCGAGGTATTATCGTTATTGTTACATTATTTGTCATTGGTGTAAAAGTTCAATATTTCTATCGACGGGGTACATTTTGTGTGCACCCGAACATTGCAAAAATTTATTATAACGAGGAACCCTATTAGATACGACCGTTCAGAGCATATTTTGTCAGCCCAACGTGTGGCAGTATTAGGAGGCTACGACATCTCATTGCAATATATGTAAATAAATTAACTATAACTAACGTGAAAATGGAATACAATAATAAAATGGTTTAACAAATGAACAGTGGCATAACGATATAAGATTAACTAGAAAATAAAAATGGTAACGGAAAGATAAAATAATATAACAATTAAATTAAAATGGTTAAGGGCCGGTTTTACCACCTCTAGTCAAGTGCTAGTTAACGCTTGATTAATAGTTGACGATCATTTTGCTGTTTTATAATCTCTAGTCAAAGGACAAAATGGCCGTCGACTAGTAGTTAATTCGACTAGAGGATTTTTTGGTAGTTGAACTTGACAACTACTAGTCAGGAGAAACATAACCTTACTTTATAGCCTACACAAATAGTTTACTTTTCGCAATATTTTCCAATTTCGATTTTATTTCAAGTGATGAAGAAGAAAAATAGTCGCTCTTCGTAGAAGATATAAGGTCATAAGAAAAAGGGTCGATTATTTCAATTTATGGAATGAAAATCAGTGTTTTCATTTTAGACATTGTAGTATCATTTTAGACAGTAGTGCACTCTTGCACAGGTGCACTATAATAAAAATTCTTTTTATTTATTTTTATTTGTAGATTTTTTTTTCTCCATGTAGGTTTGCTCCCCCACCCATCTACTACTCGATCATGATATTATCTTGGTCGGAATGGAAGAGCTGAGGGAACCAGGTCAAAATGAACTGATCAAAGAGAACTTTGATAAAAGATAAAATAAAGTTAATAAAAGATAAAAATTGTAATAAAAGTTTCAATTGAAATTACTTCCTTAAGCAAGCTTAGGGAGCCGCATTGAATTGTTTTAGGGTTGAGATAATATGTTTAACAAAATTGGAGAATGAAGTTACTAGAGAAGGATGTTTTAAAATTTCGACAAGAGTAAAAGGTGGGCTAGAATGGTAGTTGCAGAGAGAAGTGTGAGTAAAGCGAGGAACGATGTAGCGAGGACAATAAACTAATAAATGTTGCAGAGTCTGCTCACTTTCTGAATCGCATGGGCACACGTCAGTAGGACTGATCTTAAATTTATATAAATACTCGCGCGCAAACGAGTGACCCGTCAATATCTGCGTCATTTCAAAGGAAGTATCAAAGGCACCTCGAAACAAACGAACATCTTGTAGTGTAGGTAAGTGGGCCGACCCGTATCAGTGGCTTAGCTAGCATGGGTGACACCCGGGGCGGATTTAATGGGTTTCACCCCCGCCTAAGGCTGATGACCTTTTTTTTAGGGGTTGCACTTAAGGAAACAGCTATGCGGCATGGGAGGGTCGGGTGTCACCCCCAGGCATGTGGGTGAGATTCCGGCTGATGATCTTTTTTTTGTTAATTTGGGGTCGGGTGTCACCCGGGGCGGTCCGCCCCCACCTCCCCCTAGCTACGCCACTGCCCGTATTTTTAAATGCCAGTGGGAGGCCGAAGGCCGACCCGACCCGTGTTCCTGAAAGGCAGTGGGAGGCCGAAGGCCGACCCGTACTTTTATAAGCAAGTTGGAGGCCGAAGGCCGACCCGTGTTCCTGAAAGCAAGTGGGAGGCCGAAGGCAAAAATATAATTTTATATTTATATACTGTTCGAAAAATTTGACGTTTAAAATTTAATAAAATTTTAAACGTCAAAATCTGTATTAGCCTAATTACTTTTAGGAAAATGATACAGTTAATGTAGTGTGCGACACTACTTGCTTTTTAGTTTTAGTCAGTAAGAATCTGACACTACCACCCCAGACAGGGGTGGTGCCTATGAAGGTTCCCCCCTTCCCTTGCAAGAAAAAAAAAATTTTAATATTTTGTAATTTCGTAATACAAATTTAATAGCAATTTCGTTACTAATAAAATTTTTTTTTAACAATACTTAAAAATAATTACCTCCTTGATTTAAAATACTTTTCTTTTCATTTTAAGTTAGTTAGTCGAACATACTGAGCCGAATGTATTTCCCCACCTCAAATTCTATTCTGCGTAAGGGTACGTTTATGTTGGAGCTGCGATAAACGATAAGAGCGACGATACTAGCGAAGCAAAGAAAATGAATGTCATTATTTTATATGCAGGTGTTTATATTGTAGCGTTGCGTTGATATAAACACCTGCATATAAAATAATGACATTTATTTTCTTTGCTTCGCTAGTATCGTCGCTCTTACCGTTTATCGCAGCTCCAACATAAACGTACCCTAAGAAGCATAGCTTCTGTGGACGGTCCGACGACCGCTCTCATTTTTCTGCTTACAGTACGAACACAAACTTGTCGCAAGAAAAGAATTAATTGAGATAATTGATTTATTAATTTAATATTTACCCAATTTTACAGTAGATGGTAGTTTTAACTAACAAATTTCAATAATATTTTAAAATAATGCGCCACAAGTAACCAGCATAAAGAATTTAATTTATAATTATATAAAATTTCTCAAATACCTCTCTGAAGTGTGTGGGTGGAAATGATTGGTTTATTCCCAACTGATATTCTAGCTTAACTCTTTGAACTTCCGCGTAATTCACTTTTTTAATATATTTATTTTGATAACTTAACTTTGTGAATAACTCTTAAAATGATCGACTAACTAACTTTTTAATTATTTGGTGATGGCTAATTATGTGAACTTAATAGTTGCCGAAAAACTTTGTTTGAATTCGAATATACTTTCATAATAACTGGCCGACTTAATGACAATTTCTAAAAAAGCTGGTTCACACTATGCAACTTCTCACGTGACAAGTCATATGACTTCTCATATGACTTCGATTTTTACGTTCAGACTATATGATTTTATGTATTATTGAAGTCATAGCTAAAGTCATAAGCTCGGTCATAGCAAAATAATAAGTGATTTTCAGAATAGAACCGTGTCTATTTTGCTATGACTTCTTGTATGATATTTTTGAATAAACCGCTTTTTTTTAAGATTTTAACATTATATGGTTGGTATTTTTAATATTATGGTTAGTAATTCAGATTTGTTTATTCCGTTTATTCTATTTATTAAAAATAATTTGATAATTAAAATTTATTTTTTAAATTTTAATTTTAAATTTTGAAAATTTCAAATTCTTTGAAAATTTATTATTATGGTAAAACGGGTCTTAGTATTATTTAATTGTTATTTTATTTAATTTCTGTTAATCAAAAAATTAGTTTTATAAAAATATTACAATTGATTTTTTAGTATGAATGATGGACTAAAGAAAGCTTACAACAGCTGATAAGTTGTTATGAGCAGTATCCCTGTTTGTATGACCCAAAAAACAAATTTTATAGCAATAAGCATGCTAGAAACGATGATCAACCACACACTAGAGACTACAAACTGCTATAAACTTAGGTTAATTACAACATTTTTGACAGTAGACAGTATTGTGACAGTTTAAATCATACGAAAAGTCATAAGCAATATTGTATAGTGTGAACTTAAAAGTTGTTGGTCATGTGATATTGCGTTTCTTATGATTTTAGATATGATTTTTCTTATGATCAAGTCACATGAGAAGTTGCATAGTGTGATTGAAACCTTCCCTTTCGCATAAAAGACATGTGATTTGATAATTTAAAACTTGGCATTAACTTTACAACATTTTAGTTTTTATATTTTAATTTTATTTATTTAACAAAAAAAGAAAAAGGGGTCGATTAAGTCGACTTGGCACACTATCTCTGCTTTTGTATGCTTAGCTACGTTCTGATTGAAGTATTCATTCCTGGCTTTACAGGCTTGTAATACTTGCCGGTCTAGTTTTAAGTTCTCTCGCATGGTGGCGTTTACTTATTGTAAATCGCGAATAAAATCGTATTGACGTGAGTTTTCCCAACTCACGAGCCACCACTGGAAAGGTATTCTCAGGTCGTATAAAAAATGCATTAGATCCAACGCGAATTAGCAGAAATAATAATAACTTTTGACAACAAATAACCGTGGGAGTTAAACTCGGGAGTTAAATGATTGTGTTAACAAGATAACATTAAATTAATTTTTAATACAAAAGTTGTTATGAGTTATTCCTGACAACTACATTAGTAGTAGATAAAAATGATACACAGTGCTATACGCTCTACCAAGGTAAATTAATGTTTTTATACAATATTTTCAGGTTATCTAATAGTAAAAGTATTGTTAAAGAGCGCAAATGAAAGTGGTGAAACTTTTGTCAGACACGGTTCACTAAGAAAAGTGCTTCCTAAAGACCACAACAAGGAAGATATTTTTGGACGACAAAATGAAGATATAAACTCCTTTTATAAAATTGTTCATCAAGAGTATATAATTTTAGCAGAATAGTAAGTCTGAAGATTCTACTTTTCCTTTGATTATTTTTTTCGATTCATTTTTAGTGAAATGGTAGTTAGTGAAAATCTTAAAGGAATATATGCGATTCCGTCCAATAAAAATTCGTTCGGTATTTCAACAAATTTCAAATATTACTGTGAATTTGGTGTTAATTTTTTTTATTTTTTAGTGTGGTTTGGTGTTGTATTTGTAAGAAGTGGCCTTTATGAAGATGGAATTTTTAGATTTAATATAACTTTGCCTGAAAATTTTCCAGATGGAGAACATCCGGTAGAAGTTACATTAATTATTGTACTGAATTAATTTATGCAACAGGTATATTTTAGAAAGTCGTTTTTCAGTCTGAAGTTTGTCATCCTGTGATAAATAGTGACACAAATGAACTTTATTTATTAAATGGTTTTCCAGTTTGGATTAAAACTGAGCAACATATATGGCAAGTTTTGAAATATATACAATGGATTTTTCATAATTTTGAAGCAAGTATCGGGCACGGGATTAATCGAGATCTTCTCGATATGTAAGTTCAAACTTATTAAATCTAAACACTTGCTATCTACTGCTGATAACTTATCTTAACACAAATTTCATGTAAAACTGATAACAAATTTGTCAATAAATCATGCTTGTAGGTACAAACACAATTTGGAAGCATACAAGGAGAGAGTAAAAAATTGTGTGGCAAGAAGCCACGAAAATTTATATGATCCGTCAGATTCAGACGATAAGCATTTTATTACGTTTGAAAGGTACAATCCAGAATTGCATGATCCAATTCGAGCCGAAATCATAAAACAAGGTAATGAAGACCGTCCAACAATTTCTGGTCATTCTTGGGTTACACCAGGAACTTTTACACCATTAAACAGAGCACCTTCTCCAATTTCTGATAGCGATACCTGATTAGTGCCTTAAATTGCGTCGTTGTAAAGGATGTTTCACAAGTTATGACTAATTGCTCTCTTGTAATAAATACACTTAAAAAAATAAATACAAATTTGCTAAAGTAGCCCCTGTGGGGTAAAAATTTAGCAAACGAAATGACAATATAAATAAATTGTGACTAATTTTTGTGCCTCTAAGTAAAAAAAAAAATGTTTGTGAAACACCCTCAAGATTGTTCCATAATGTAACAGTTGATGTGCAATATTTTGTTATCATTTTGAGCAATATAAGATGTATATTTTAGTTTTCAATTAATACTAAACACTAAAATGATGATTTTAATAATTTTTATAAAATGAATAATAATCTAAAAGTTGTTTTTTAAAATATTATAAGGATGCGTTTCAATATATTTGACAAATTTTATTTACATTAAAACGTTTTTGCTTAATTAAAGTTTTAGTTTTATAATTTATCTTTCATTGCTTCCTTGTACCACCGAAGATTAAGCTTGTAAGTTTTGTCTTCCCATTGAAATTGAGTGGGCGAATCCATTTCACCATTTTCAAAAATAAAATATTTACTAAATTCAAGTGCCAACTTTGATCTGATCAAACCAATTGAACCAACTTTTTCAGGAGCAGGATGATACACTCGTCCAGTAGCCGGTAGCATAAAAATTTTATCCGGTTCAAATTTTAACGTTAACAAATCGTCTGCATGATTAACGGCTAAATGTGTTTCATCTGATTTTTTAATGATGTGGGTAAAAACGATAGGATAATCGTCGCAACGTACAAAGTTTCGTTCGACCCCACAAATTGACAGATATGGAAATTCATTATAACGACCAGTCTTATTAATTTTCAAGCGACTGAAGAAAAAACGTAAAAACTTTTTTTCTTTAAAACAGGAAGTGAAATTTTTCATTTTAGAATCGTCTAAAAATAACTGATCTTATATAAAATTTTACATTAATTTTTTATTGTAATCGAATTACCATTCCCTGATGATCGATGTAATAAAAATATTCACGAATTTTTGGCTCGGGTTCTTGCCCTTGTATGTAGCTAGCAAAGAAACTTTTAGGTTCATATTTACTTAGTAGACCTAAGCCTTTTTCTCGAAAACTTAACTTTTTAAAAATCATTTGAAATTAACTGCAGTGCGCAGTGGTTTTACTAACCTTCAACTTTGATTCCTTGACTTTTGACTTTGATCATACTTTGATTGCTTGCCGTCAGTGGCGTAACAATGCAGCTATGCTACAGAGACAAAGCGAATCTCTGATTTTTTAAAGGCTCTTTATACGGCACGTTAAAAAAAATTGTGTTGATGAAATTTAAAAATTGAGCCCTAATTTTGTTCGATTTTTGGAAAAAGAATTTAGTTTTTAACCGACTTCAAAAAAGGAGGAGGTTATCAATTCGTCTGTATTTTTTTTTTTTAATGTTTGTTACCTCATAACTCCCATTTAAATTTCATCAAAATCGGTTGAGTACTTTGGTTTTTAAATTGAAATAACTGATAAAAAATTCAAAATGATGAAAAAATTCAAAATATATAAACGTCGTTGTCATAGTTACGTTGCGATTTTGATACTAAAAGTTTAATTAAATGACATTGACATATAGTCAGTAGCGGCTCGAGAATAGGGGGCACAACTTTGACATAAGAATTAAATCAAGTTACAAAGTGACAAATGAATTAATTTATGACATTAATGTACATTATCTTTTCTTATGAATATAAAAAAAGAATTATATTGATACGACGTTTAGTTTTTTAAATTTGTACAAAAGATTAGAGGCTTCTTTCAACATCATTCCCTCTCTCTCTTTCCGCAGCGCACTCTTAAGGAACGCAATATTCACTAAAAAGCAAGAAATAAAAAAAATTTTTACAAAAAAACAAAAACCGACTTCAAAAAAATGCGCTAAAAAAAATTGCACTAAAAAGTAAAAAATAATTGCGTTATTTTTAGACTTGAATCTACTCACAAAATATAAATTTTTTATTATAATAAAAAAAATGTAAATTGTTATTTTTGGAGTCGGTGCCAGCCAAGCTGTTAAGAAATTTACAAAATGTATTTGAAATCACATTAATACGACAATGTAGCAATACCGATGTCGTGTATACCTAGTGGTACTCCGCTACTTCGTTAATACACGTTTGTTAACCTTGGCTGGCACCGACTCCAAAAATAACAATTTATATTTTTTTTATTATAATAAAAAATTTATATTTTGTGAGTAGATTCAAGTCTAAAAATAACGCAATTATTTTTTACTTTTTAGTGCAATTTTTTTAGCGCATTTTTTTGAAGTCGGTTTTTGTTTTTTTTATTTTTAGATGTAGATGTTTTTCCTGTTCATCTGATACAAAACTGATGCTGTAGATCAGTGGTTCTTAACCTTTTAGTGACGAGGGACCATTTGACTAAATTTTTGTCTTGCCATGGACCACCAACTGTTTAGCGTAATATAATAATTATTATAAGAAAATTTTATTACAAATAAAACACGTACTACAAAATTATTCTAAACCGAAAATATTATATTATTTGCCAAAAATTTTACATTCATTAATTATTATATTATTTTAGTGATTTAGTGCAATTTTTGCGACTGCATACTGTTTACCAACTGCTGAATCCTTGGTTCAGTGGTACTCAGAGCCAAACGTATGTCGGCACTGGCATCCAAACGATTTCGATGTTGATTTTTAATCAACAAAAGCGCCGAGAATCCCTGCTCGCATAAGTATGTGGTTGAAAATAAAATTAGGTAACGTAAAGCAATTTCTCAAGTTTTAGGGAAAGAAATTGCCTTTTGGCTCCAAAAATCTTCAAGTTCAATTCCTGCCTCGAATGTATCCTTGCAGTTACTATCGTGTTGCATTTCAATTAACTCTTCTTGAATTTTATCGGGCACCTCAGAGATGTTGATAGTGAAAGGATTGCGGATCAGTTTCCGAATACATTTGTCTTCGCAGTCAGGAAAATAGCGATTGAATTCATTTTTCAAATTTTGCAAATGGAGTGTAATGTTCTTTTGTATTTCTCCTTTAATCTTAGCACACTGTCCGTCAATAATTGGATACAGCGTATCAAAAGCAGAAAAGTTGTTTCTTTCAACTTTGCTGATCCATAGATCGATTTTAGCGATAAACGCCCTAATTTTATCTTCAAATACAAATATATTACTTGTGCCTTCCAACTTCATATTTCCTGACCCTTGCAGCTGAAGGTTTAATTTATTTAGTTGTGCGAAAAAATCCACTAAATAAGCAAGATTTTAAAATTTGTCTTGGCAGAACTGATCCAGCAACTCATGGTTATCCTTATTAGTCAGGAATAATTTTACTTCCTCTCTTAGTTCGTGCAACCTGGACAGCATGTTTCCTTTGGAAAGCCAACGCACTTTGGTGTGAAAAAGCAGCGTGTTCGTGTTCAGAGTTCATATCAAAACATAATTTTTTGAAGAGACGAGAATTAAGTGCACTCCTTTTGAGTATAATTATTTAAGAAAAGCCGGGTCTGTGATCGACCCCCTTCGATTTGGCTGATTTTTTGTGGGCACATTACCCATCCGGGGAGTAGTCAAAAGCCAGAATATTACGTCCCAAAAAAATTTATTGGCTGAGCTATAGCTATTCTAAGTTTTTTTTCACAATTTTTACTTGAATTTGGGTATTTTCGATTACGCAGCGGGTTTTCGCACTACGTGGCTGAAAATGGGTTTCCTTATGTAAAATTGACCGAGGAACAAGACTATGGCAACAGATTTGACCTACGACCAATACCTACAGAAATATTGACCAAAAACCCTCGAAATTTACCAAAAAAGTCCCAAATCGTGGGCAAACTGCGAAAAAAAAAAATTCACTATATTAGACCGCCATCTTGTAGAAAATGAACCAACGAATCCAATGAGCACACTCCCAGATTTTTAGGAAGAACCGTTCAGGAGATACGCGGCGTCAAAGTTAGACGTTTTCGTTTTTTCTATAAAAAATTGACATTTTCTACCTTGTGGGACAATGTCCGACCTACAGGACTATTTTGCGACTCCTGACTCTCCAAATGGTGCATTGATAGGTTATTTTTATCGAAAGAGACTTATGAGGTGCTGGCTAGAATGATTTAATTTATTTTAATACGAAACCAAATAGTAATAAGTGCCTCTAACGAGGCCTTCTCAATATTCTAAGAGCGTACATTTTGTCCAGATCAGAGGAAGTCAAGTACATTCTATTTAGCTTCTCCTCAAGTGCGACTTCGCAGAGCACATACGGAAGTGGAATTGTCGCAGTTTTGATATCTACTAGCCAGTTCAGCTCCTTAGCTGGCAACTTTGGCATCAGGAGAGATACATCAACTTCTGATTCATCGCTGTAGATGTCGGTGATCATAGCAATGTATCTGTTCTTTGCCAGCCTAACAACAACATACATTCCACTGGCAACACTCAACGTTTCTGATGGTCTGGGAGTCTTGGTAAGGGCATGAATCAACGAAGGCTCATGAAACTGGTCATTCGAAATCTTCCAGCAAGCTACTGAATTGTCTGAAAAAAAGGGATGCAAAAAATAAATTCGAAAATTGAGAAAAAAATAGATACATAAAGAGAGTCACATCAATTAACGTTTGATTCTCTTACCTGTGCTTGGCTTTATGAAATGGAATGTTCTCGTTCCAGGTACTGTCTCCAATTTTGGCATAATGTTTATTTGCATTTTCCTCAGATCTTCTACTTCAGACTTTGAAACAAACTGAAATATAAATTTACCGCTCATCTCTGCAGTACAAAATTCGAATAAGTCAAGCGCATTGATAATTTGATTGTCCAGTGGTCTCTGCAAGCTGGCATGTCTTGTTTTCCTCTTGACAGAGCCACCATCAGCATCACATTGTGATTTTCCGTGGCTGGTTGCATAATAAGTATGCGACACTTCAAACCCAAACTCTAATTCTTGAGTGCAAAGATTCTTGAAATACCCTTTGCTCTTATACTGGCTTGCACAGCCATCAGTCGCATATTCAAGTCGTCTGACGTGAGGGAGATCTTGTTTTACCCATAATGTCGTTTTTTCTTGAAATTTATTCACTAGAGGAACATCATGATCCAGATCATCTGAAATGAATATAATGCTCCTGTGTTGCAGTTCATTGCTGCTATCTTTTAAATAAATGACTGTGGGATGAACTGTTGCTTGTTTCGGTGACCAATGGTATGACTGCACAGCACAGTAAGAGGGCGCTCAGCACAGCGCACGTTTACCAGCTTCTTTCACGTCCCGCTGCCCACACAGAGTGCCAATGGATGGCAGGGAACATCGCAAAATAGTCCTGTAGGTCGAACATTGTCCCACAAGGTAGAAAATGTCAATTTTTTATAGAAAAAACGAAAACGTCTACCTTTGACGCCGCATATCTCCTGAACGGTTCGTCCTAAAATCTGGGAGTGTACTCATTGGATTCGTTGGTTCATTTTCTACAAGATGGCGGTCTAATATAGTGAAATTTTTTTTTTCACAGTTTGCCCAAGATTTGGGACTTTTTTGGTAAATTTCGAGTGTTTTTGGTCAATATTTCTGTAGGTATTGGTCGTAGGTCAAATCTGTGGGCATAGTCTTGTTCCTCTGTCAATTTTACATAAGGAAACCCATTTTTAGCCACGTAGTGCGAAAACCCGCTGCGTAATCGAAAATACCCAAATTCAAGTAAAAATTGTGAAAAAAACTTAGAATAGCTATAGCTCAGCCAATAAATTTTTTGGGACGTAATATTCTGGCTTTAGACTACTCCCCGGATGGGTAATGTGCCCACAAAAAATCAGCCAAATCGAAGGGGGTCTTTCACAGACCCGGCTTTTCTTAAATAATTTTACTCTTTAATAAAGTTGACTACTTTTATAGCTGTTTTCATCGTAATAGCAAAGCATTCCGGGAGCGTTTTGGCAGCCAATGCCTGACGATGAATAACCCATGCGTCGTTATTGCAGATGGATTCTTTTTTTTAATCAAAGCTGCAAGACCAGAGCGGGAACCGAGCATGGCAGGAGGTCCGTCCGTACAAAACCCAGCAAGCTTCTCCCACATAAGAACATGTTTCTCCAAATATTGACTTATTACATCCATAACGTCTGTACCTTGCGACGTCGTTTCCTGTTCTTGAGAAAATAGTAACTCCTCTTTAAACGTTTTATTGTCATTCAAAAATCGAATAAATACAAGTAATTGACGACATTGTGAAACGTCGGTAGATTCATCACGTTGCAGCGCAAAATAAGGACTATATTTTATCTTGGCAATAATTTGTTCTTCAATGTCATTTGACATTTTTTGAATACGCGACTTCACTGTGTCGTTTGTTAGTGGAATTCCACGAATTTTTTTTTGAGCTTCCTGCCCTAGAAGCTCTTCAGCAGCTTTAATCATACAAAGCTTTATTAGAGATTCGCCGACTGTGTGTGTTTTTTTTGATTTGGAAATCAATTTTGAAATTTCAAACGATGCAGCCAATGTTTTTTCAGATACTGCATAACGTGTTCCGCTGGGTCCAAGTTTCATTTTTTTTAAATTTATTAGTTTGCCTTCGAAGAATTCTCGCGGACGTTCACAATAATTCGGATGTACGGTTTTTAAATGACGTTCCAACTTTGCCGGCTTTAGAGCATCATTGGCAAGAACAGTTGCGCATGTTACGCTTTGAGGTCTAGTCCCCCCATTTATTTCTATTGAAGTAAAGCCAAATTTAATATAATCGTCAAAATTTAATATATTAAAATCAGGAACAATTATTTTATAGACCTTTGTCTATAACCCAAATTTTGCTGTAAAACTTTGAAACTAAAAAATTTACAATTCGAATACACACTGAACTTGCTTCTTTAAATACGCATATGGTTATAGGTATTGCAATGTTTCTTTTAATATCATAGAGCCCCACATTGGACCGACAAATAATATTATGCAATGACCCCTCTCCTTAATGAGATAAATCAAGCTTATTATAATAATGAGACTCTTACCTGGAATGCTTATCCCACAAAATGATAACTTACTTGTGGATTTAATTTTGTATTTACCTCGGCTAGCTCAAAAATGAAAGAAATTCTTTAATTGTTGTAAAATTTACCTTACTGCATTCGCTCATCTTCAGAATGAACAAGATTCATATTTTCACACTGTTTATAAAATTGATTTAAATTCAAATAAAGTAGAATCATGGCAATTTGATTTTTAATGAAATTAATAAATTTTGCACAAATTGTCGTCATGGAGACGAAAGAAAATTTTAACCATGTGCTTTAAAACTAAATGTAACAAATTCTTAATTAATAAATGATAAATCTAAATAAATGTTTGTAAAATAAAAAAAAGGATTTTCTGATTTTAATGTTTTAAAATTCCCGCACTTGTATAGTTAAATAAATCTTACTCCACTTCCCGATTGCATCATCGTTCGTTTCTTAGCGTGAGTGTACCGGTTGTTTACATCTATAATTTGCTCCAATTTACTTTTCTGTGATTATCCAATTAATTTTCATCAATTATCAAAATATTTCCTCGACCATCAATACCAAAATTTGAGTTTTTGTGAGTGTATTAATATTTTTTAACATTTTCAATATATTTTAACCTTTTCCAGAATACATCCACGTTACTTAACCCTACTTGGGTTTTAAAAACACATTTTTCACAAATTTTCTGGAGCAACACAAATTTGTGCGTCCATTCACTTTGGTTATTTTATCGTTCTCCTCGTTGTTAAGGTAAACAATTTCGTGGCCAAGGATATCAATTTTCGTTGAAATTTCAGCGCATGTCTGTTTTTTATGTAGCAAGTTTTCATTGGCCGGTAACTTTAATGAATTTTACCACACTTAATCTTCATTTAAATAATGTTTTTTTTAGGAACGAACTGTAAATTGGAGACACGATGCACTTTAACGTTTAAATTGAGGCGAATAATCGTCCTTTTAATTTATCGCACCAAGCTGTTATACCAAATGTCATCACGAAAACCTTTTTTTAGTGTGCTTAACACAACTAATTCTAATTAACCTAGTTTTAATAACAATATTTACTAATATAATTATAACTAACAAATAACAAATAATTTTACTATGCTATAAATTTTATAATTTTTTTATAATGAATTACTCGTTGTATCGCCTTGCCATGATCTCTCAATAATTCATCTTTCCTTTAAACTTTAACTTAAAACTCGTTCATTCCTTTGATTTGCCAATTCAGCAAAGCAAAGAACATCGCAGTATATGGGAACCGGACAAATGGACGCGGCCGAAAGGACGCGACCGAAAGGACGCAAGCGTTTGGACGCAGACCCAAAAGGACGCAGACCCAAAAGGACGCAGACCTAAAAGGACGCAAACCCAAATGGACGCGGGCCATAAAGACGCAGACCTAAAAGGTCGCAAACCCAAAAGGACGCGGCCTAATAGGCGTAGACCCAAATAGACGCGGACATATAGGCGCAGACCCAAAAAGACGCGGCCATAATAATAACCTTTGGGGGGGGGGGGGTAGCTAACATCTTATTTTTTCTTGTTCGGGGGAGGGTAGTCATGACAATTTCTTACGTAAGATTTTATTTATTAGATTTTATACTATCCGCTGTATTCACCAAAATATTTAAAGAGTGATTGAAACCTATTTAACTTAAAACGCTCATTAAACTTAAACAACCAATGAAAACCTCACAATGAAGGCTAATAAACGTTTGTGATTGGTGTTTTACGACACATGCATTTTATATATTCTAATTTTTTGTTATTAGGGGGTGGGGTACCCTGGTGCCTACCTCGTCACATTTTTGCTTATAACTTAAATAGAAATTGAGATATCGATCTGAGCCTTCAAATTCCCATTATTTAACTCTTTTGAAAGCTACAGACATACTGGTAAATTTTTTTCAAATTTTTTGAACCTAACAAAAATGACTAGTTAATATTTAAAGATTTAAAAATATAGGTAGGGTAACATGGGTGGACGGTGATTGGTTATTATGTAATATCTTGAGGTTGGTACACTGGCTAACGAAGTTTATAACCCAAAACTTGATTGTGGGATCACGGCAACCCGTCTAGTCTAGTCCAGTCAAGAAGTACATAATAAGTAGTCAAGTGGTAGTCATCTTTGCAACCTGAGTAAGTAAATAACTTGTAGTTTTTTTATTATTGTTTTATTATTACCTATTACTTATCTACAAATTTTCATTCCTAGCCCTGCCTATTTTACAATAGAAATACTAAATTGAAATAAATATAGTATTTAAAAGAAAAGAAAATGCTTTCTCAAAAAGGAAATGAAAAAATTTGTCATGAAGATAACTGTTTTGTATTCGATATATTTAGTGCATGTAAACTGATCAAGTTTTGGCGATGCGATAAAAAAATTGACGGCTGCAAAGTAAGAATACATACCAAGAATAATGTTATACGAGTAGTAAAACAAATTAATCAACATATTCATGACAGTAATACGGCCAAAGTTGAGACTTCAATTTTAATTAATCAAATGAAGGAACGTGCCGCAACCACCGTTGAGTCAACCGCACAAGTTATTAATTCTTGTCTTAATAGTGAAATGACACGAGCAGCACAAGCTGCTTTACCGAATGATCGATCATTAAAGAAAATCGTTCGAAGAAAAAGAAATCAAGTCAACGCTGCGCCTCCTGCACCAACACGGCTGGAAGATCTGGTGATTCCGGAAATGTATAAAACTTTCGAAGCACAGGGAATAGCAGAAAACTTTTTGGTAGCCGATAGTGGGCCAGAAGCTAACAGAATTTTACTTTTTGGTCGGGAAGGTAGTGTTCACGATATTCTACGTGATTCTGAACACTGGTTCGTTGATGGGACGTTTTCAACCGCACCGCAACTCTTTTATCAAATATATGTGATAATGGCTAAGAAATTTGGCGCTGTACATCCAGTGATTTATGCTTTATTGCCAAATAAGCAAGCGAATACTTATAGGAAGATGATACAACTTCTGAAAGAAGTTGAACCAAATTTGAATCCTACGAAAATTTCATGTGATTATGAGTTGGCAACAATCAATGCGTTTCAAGAAGCATTTCTAGCTTGTGAAATTTTAGGATGCTTTTTTCACATGGTAAAAAACATGAGAAAGCATTTAGGAGATCTTGACCTACTGGGGCGTTATAATAATGATGCTGATTTTGCTCTGCATGCGCGAATGGTGACGTCATTGGCATTTGTACCTATCGATGATTTAGAAATTGCTGTCGATGAATTAGCCGCTACACTTCCTCTTGAATTACAACCCTTACTTCAATGGATTGAAGATTTCTATTTAGGACGACCAAATCACAGAGGTAATGGAAGAAATCGCCCTATTTTTCGTCCTGAAATGTGGTCTGTTCATAGAAGGGTTTTAACAGATACAGACAGAACCAATAATCATGCTGAAGCAGCTCACAGACGTTTACAAAGTGAGCTGTCGATGGATCATCCTACTATTTAGAAATTTATACATTTATTAAAAAACATTCAACGAGGTAGGGATGTTTTTATCGAACAGCTAACTGCAGGCGCTGAACCCCCAAGAAAGAAAAAAAATATATTGTATCCGACAACCGTATAAAGGATATTGTGATGGATTATGAACATCGCAATATAATTGAATTTCTTCGTGGAATTTCACACAATTACATAATGTAATTTTAATGTCAAACTTTGTATGAATAAAATTTAACCAATTGACATGTTGTTTAAGTAGTGCAACTCGATAGTAACCCTATCACCATTTTCAAAATATTGGTATATAATCAGTATAAAATGTCAAAATAATTTTTTGCGTCTGTATGGTCGCGTCTTTTTGGGTCTGCGCCTATATGGCTGCGTCTTTTTGGGTCTGCGTCTTTATGGCCCGCGTCCTTTTGGGTCTGCGTCCTAACGCTCGCGTTCTTTCGGTAGCGTCCTTTCGGCCGCGTCCATTTGTCCTAGACCCGCAGTATATTACCTTGTTTTGGATCTCTAGGTTGGTACCTACCTGCCGTACAGGGACGGCTCTCGTTGACGCGGACTCGTCATTTTTTTTAAATTTTAGGATGACTTCGCGGACCACTTTGGGTGCTTTCAGGGACCACCAGTGGTCCACGGACCATAGGTTAAGAACCACTGCTGTAGATGAATGCAACTTGCAACTACATTAAATTATTTGTAAATCTCCACATGGAACACCTTTGTTGTTCTAATAAGACAATATCTGTGAGCTTTCTAAATTGATCAGTTTTTTTGACTATTTTTTGAAGGATGATTTTTAGAATCTCTATTTTTCAAAAGCCAACACCTGGTAGAAGAAATAAATCTGTTTTATTTTTATTGAAAATGATCTAAATTACCGAGAATTAATAGTCCAGGCACCAAAGTCATAAAAATGGCTAGGGCTTGTAAATAATCTGGACAAACTGAAATTTGGTATTTAAGCATCAGAAAGTCCCCTAAAATATTTTGTCGGATTTTCCTCATTTGGGGATTTCAGTTCCTGTCAATATAATTTTTCGCGTATAACTCACTTAATAATAAATCTTTAATAAGAAGTACTTATTACATGTACAATTTAGCTCTACAGACCGTGCAGGCCCAAGGCTTCCTCATTCATCTTCTCTCTCGTACTTTACAACTACACAGGCCACCGTTTATTTAATCATACAAATAATAACACATAAAGCATACTCGTATAACTATTATGCTTAACAACTCACATCTCGAGACGCAGAGCATTAGCAAAACCACGACGGAAAGAGGCGACAGCCAACGAGTTAGCAAATACCTGCCCATAGTTCTCTAAAAATTTGAATACCAGATAAGAAAAACAATTTGTGACATTCGCCGTGGTATGGAAGAGCACGTTGTAATTACCCAAATCGCCCAGAACTCGAGTGTGACACAACGGGCGCGGTCTCAGCATGCCCCAAACAAAAGCCGGCCTCTACTCTTCAGGATCGTAAAGAGTAGGACTCCAAAAAGCAACGAGCATTGCTGGTTGAATTACAAAATGTGCATATCGCGATAAACGGTCGTCAGATGGTCATATTTACGGATTTGTTAGCAACTCTAAAGCCTTGCCTGGTTCTGATAGTGCTGATAATTTTATCCATCGCCAAATTAAAGAGCATTGGACTAAGGGAATTCCCTTGTCTGATAGTTGTTAATATGGGTATTTCTTTGGTGGTGATACCTCCAATTCTTGTAATTGTTTTAGTGTTTCGGTATATTATATTGTTTATTAGATTGATTAATAGCTTGGGACATTCCTCTCAGCTAGTATTCTTGTCACGTCTGCCAATTTTACTCGGACGAATGACCGTTTCTTCGTCAATATGACGAATATAGCATCTGTCGTAGATTTCTTTCATTGAAAACCAAACTGCTGTTCGCTATTTTGTACCACATCATTGATTTTGGAGAGTATTATTTTAGTAATTAGTTTCAATATAGAGCTGAGTAGTGTGATTTTTCTGTGGTTTTCTGGTTTATTCTTATTTCCCTTTCTGTGGATTGATTTTATAGTAAAGCTGGTTCTGAACTCTTCTGGGGTGTTTTGAAGGTAAAAAACTTTTTGAATGAATATCGCCAGTTCGTCTGTCAGTGCTTCGTCCCGTATTTCATGAGTTCATTGGGGATTCCGTCTACCCCCGCTACTTTTCTACCCTTCAGACCTTTTTTTCCAGTGCAGGGGAGGGGAGAACCTTCATAGACACCACCTCAATCTGGGATGGTAGTGTGAGATTCTTACTCACTAAAACCCCCTCCCCGGTGACACCCAGATTCACCTCTCGGTATTTCTTCAGCTGTCAACCTGCGATGTTGTTGTGTCATATCGTGACCTTCGTGATCTGAACCCAGAGCAGCTTCGATGACCCTCTCGTCGTCCAGCTTGGTGCGGATGATCTCAGTTAAGGCATCAGCAACTCTGTCCCAATCATCCTTTGACGATAGCATTTCAGTTACTAGGGTGTCAGGGCTCAAGTCTTCGATGCTGTATTTATTTCTTGCTTCAGACCAGTTCGAGCAGTCGAAGATGGTGTGGTATGCGTCGTCTTCCTCCTCGTCGCAGTAGAAGCACTCCGGCGATTCTCGTCGTTTAAAGCGGTGGAGGTAGGAGTTGAAGCACCCATGTCCCGCCAGGGCTTGGGTAACTTCGTAGCTCACTTCACGTGGCTTCTCTCGACCCATAGTTTGACGTCTGGAATAAGGAGTCTCGTCCAGACTCCTTTCTTCCCATGGGACCATCGTTGTTGCCACACTTTGAGGAGTACTCTTCTGCTTTCTCTCCTGCTCGCTGGTCTTTTATCCGCAATTTTATCTGTAATGCTTTTGTTGTTTCTATTTTATTTATATCAATTGCTTCGGTCTGAGCTTCTTCGTGATACCAATCGTTTTCGCTTGAATTGTGATGCTACTAATACATATTTTTGAATTATTCAGTCCATTGTGCGGCGCTAATTTTAGTCAAGTCGAGGTGCTATTTAGTTCAAATCGGCTTTCCATTTTCGAACCAACTTCCAGATCTTCGTTTGTGGCCCCATCGAATCGCGCTCAATGTCATTGTATATTTGTCAACTATATTTTAAAATATTCTAAGTGGATTTTTTAAATTGTTTGTTTAACAAAATTATTAAATTTCGTTTACTTAAAATTTAAACTACATGTTTATTCAAAAAATTGTACAATATACGAATAATGGGGAAATTAGCTTAAATTGACATACCATCTTCATTGTGCTGCAAAGAACTTAATAAGTTTTGATCATAAAATAATTAAATTTTAACAAATTATTCACTTGATAATACATAATATGTATGTACTATGTTCGTTATATAATACACCATTATACGATATTAATTATAAAAACCTATTTACTTAAATTTGTACAAACAAGTGTTAAATGCTTAATTGATCTTTGCTAACATTATAATAATTAGTATGTCGCGAAGTATTAATTATTTTAAATCACCTTGAAAATTATGCATTATTAAAATAAGTGCCACATATCTGCGTAACTGCTTCAGATATTATTGTAGCTTATTCTGAACTTGCCTAAAACTTTAAAATAAAATATAACAGTTACAGACTTGGGATAGTTGTGGCACACTTTTCTACTTTTTCTGAATATTTTTTAAACTAGAAATTTAAAGTGTTTGGCTACTATTTCACCGAATTACAAACTTAGTATGTCATTTAGATATCACATACATAACTTTTTTATTATTACAAACTAGCCAGATTTGGTCACTCGGCCTTTATCCTCAGATTCAGAAAATATTTAACTAGAATAAGAAATTTCCGTTTTTAACATTTTTTATTGTACTAAAACGAATCGACAGATTTACATTTTTTAAATTGTGAGGTGAGGGAGTGAAATTTAATAACTAAATAATTGTTTTCCGCCCTTGGTAATTCAGTCGCCATAATATTTTGGAGGAAATACTTTGTGCGGAAACTTTTGAAATAAACAGGTTATTAAAATAATATGTACAATTAAACATCTACCTATAAAAATTCTTGTCTTGATAAATTATGAAATTCAAATTCAAAAATTTTTAGTTCAAGTTCTACAAAGTAATTTTATTCCTATGACAGAAAGTTCAAAACAAAGCGTGCATATTAAAAAAAATTTTAGTGACAGCAGCAGGGAAATTAAAATTGTATTTATTGTTTTGCATTGCTTTGCTGTATTATTTTGGCTCATTTTATATTATTTAAAATGGAAATATGTCGATGCGATGAATATAGTGAAATTCTTAAAAAATCAAAATATTATTGGACAATAGGAACTCTATCACCACTTGTGACAAAACTAGAAGGTATAATACAAGTTAAATAAAAAAAATTTGAAATTTTTCAAAGATTAATATAATATAATGTTCTAACTAGAATTAATGGGCGTGTTTTTAAACTACTGCATCAATTGTCATCAGTCGTTTTAAAACTCCCCCACTCTGCTCGAACGCATTACTCGAGCAAATTTTCATGCACCGGATCGTAAGGTAGTGCCTTACCTGCTCGAATTTGGTTCGAGCAATTATTGCTCGAGCAACTGGTACAGTTTAAAAACACACCCATTGATTAGTACTGATTTATTGCTGCACATCTTTTTTAATTCTGTTTTTATATTATAAACTCAGCATAGTATTACAAAGGTAGGTATTATTTATAATATTATTTATAGTTCCTGAAAAGTCTTGGTTGGTATGGAAGAGAAATACACCAACACACCACGATTATAGAACCTTTAAATCCTCTGTACGCAAGTTTCATCCTCGAACTATATGTGCAGAACAGCCACTAGTATTTGATAAGCCTGTTCCACAAATTTGGGTACCAGTTCTACCTGGATTAATTTCTCCCAAGTATATTTTTGTATGAATTTGTAACGATCTAATTAATTTACAAAATTATTATGATTATAGGTTGGTTAATGAGTCTAAAGGTTTGTCTGACAGACCTTTCTAATTAATATTGAAGAGTAAAAACGTAAACGACACAGATGTAATTAATGTAAGAAGAAACAAGCAATGAACTTGGAAGACAAATTAACGCTAAAATTATAAATCTTAGCCTAATAAATAACAGATGTATAATAATTTCTGCCTAATAATTTTATTTTGCTCTCTATAAGTAGGGAGCGTGGGTAACAGTGAGATGCGGGCAATAGTGTGATATTTGAAATAATTTCTATTCTAATCCGCTCATACAAATGGCACTTGAGTATATGAGAAATTTAACTTTTGAAGGTATTGCTCGATCCAATTTTAATGCATCTGTGGTGGCAGTTTCGACAGTTATTATAAGGTGCTATTGGTTTTCGAGAGGCAAATGTAATTCACAACAGTGATTTTCTTAAATTATTGTGCACAAATCAAGCAATACTGTTTGATGGATTTTGCAATATGTATGGGAGTGGATAAATAGAAAAGCGACGGAGGAGTGGATCACAGGAAAAAGAATATTCAATCTAAGATATGCGAACGAAACAACTATAATAGCCAGTTCAGAAGAAGAAATGGTTGGGTTCCTGCAACGAATAGAACAAGAATGTATAAAAGTGGGGCTGAAACTCAATCAGGCCAAGTGCGCACTGCTGGCGGTCGATCGAGAAAATACTCCTTATATCATCCCAACTGACTACTGTTAGAGATATTGAAAGAAAAATTGAAATTATATATCTAGGAACACGCATATAGGAAACATGGGGTTCTGAGGGTGAAATCAGAAGGACAATTTTGCCGTGCTTAGTTACAACGTCCTAACTAACAAAGTGGTTTTCGGGAGAAAACTGACTTTATGTAGGTGTTATAAAGCAGTCTTGATTATAAAATTGTATTTAATGCCTTCTGTAATGTATGATTATATCAAATTTCTCTTAAATGATATGAAAATGGCTTAATAGCGTCCATAGAAACTCATTTTTCCCCAAAACCAATTTGTTAGTTAGGACGTTTTAATTAATAACGGCAGAATTGGAATGTCAAATTCGGCGCTGACAAGATTGATAAAGATATGGTAAGATTGTCATATCGTAATAGTTAATGGCAGGAGAAGAAGGGGACGGTAACCTAACAGATACAACAGTACCAAAATGTTATTAACAGCGTTGTTATTTGCTTAAAGAATCACCAATTTTTAACATTATGTTATTTACAGCGTAACACAGCTTTAACAGAATGTTAAACCTTAGAGAATCGCACTACAAATATCATTATTTGATTTGTTTAAAAACACCTAAAAACAAGATTTGAAAAAATTGGAAGTTGAATTTTGAGTTTGTAACATAAAAACAAACAAAACTAATGCCCGGTTTCTGAAGCTCGAGTTATATTAAGGTTAGCTTAACCTTAGTATAACTGCAGATTTTGAGTTTCTATAACGAAAAATAATCTCTGGTCAAAGTTAACCTACGTTTTTATTGGTTGTTAACTTCCTGGAATATGCGCATTGTGGATAACTATAACTTTAAGCTTAGATTAGTTATGTAGAGTATAAACAGAGATCTTCAGAAACCGGGCATAAAACCATATTACCAGTTTATGCCATACCATTTTGAAATTATAAGAAATAACTTCTTCTTGTTCACATTAGTGATTAGGCCTTTACACCTGTTCCGACTTCTTATCGCCATCGCTTCCAGGGGTCTTCCCTGGTCTATATTTCCTTTTGGACGATATTGATATGCAAGCTTTGGTCATCGGTGGTTGTCCATCGTCCACCAAGTGGGCGCTCCAATCACTTTGATTGGTATTAATCGAATCGACAACGGGTGTCATCTTTAACCTTTAGTCACCTTATGTCGGTATTTTTCATTATGTTCAATCTAGTGTAACTTGCCACTCTTTGAAGAAATTTCATTTCACTGGCTTGAATGTGTGAGTGATCTTTTTGCGTTAGAACCCAAGTCTCACTGATATACAATAGAATTGGCATTGCCATGACCTTACAGAATTTTATTTGGGTCTCTTTCCTAGTTTTATTTTGGAATGTTCTTTTATTGTACCGAAGACTTGTTGAAATCTGTGCGTTTTAAATTGTATATCATTATTATGCTCATAGCTGGCATCGCATCCTAAATAGTTGCAATTGCTCACTTATTCTATCGCTTGGTCATTCATATAATATATCTTGGTTCTGACTGTTTCATTTCCTAGGAATGCCTTAGTTTTTGTTAGGCTTCTATACAAAGTATAACAAGAAGCCTTATGTTTTGTGAAGTAAAATACTTAAGGTCACATTCTTGCCCTATCCTTAAGAGTTGGTGGCACGTTCGTTGGAGGTCGTCTTCATTATTTTGTATAACTCCAAGATCGTCAGCAAATGTATACAAAAGACATTTAAGGAACTGCTCTTTGCTTATTTGTATACCTTTCGGGCTAACGTTTTTCCATTCCATTTGCTAGAATATGTAAAGCACTGATCAAATGAATACTGAAAAGAAGTGGACAGAAAAAGATTTGTGGAAGAACCACAGCTAGCCTTAGATGTGCGGAGAAGTATTCCTAAATCTATTTATTATTTACATAGAATAAAAATTACTTCTTTATAACAAGCATAAAATAAATATATAACGAAAAGTATTTCTTATACCATAGTAAGTATATGTACAGCATACAGCATACAATGAAATACCAAACCAATAGCAAATTTATTACTTCTACATAATATTATAGTGATATAAATTTATTTCCATATAACAAATATGAATTCTATATAACAGAAATTATTTCTTACAGCATTTTAATTTTTGTATTTGAAAATGGAAACATTTATTGCAAATTATAAGACGTATAATGATAAAAAACAACCACCCCTTCTAATAACCAGTAATTAGTAAAAATTTTATTTTTTTGGATAAAGCTGATCAACTGGAAATAACTTATAAACTCCATTGAAGTAGCCTTTCAATAATTCCCCTATAGTTTCTTTTATAACAGGGATTAAATCTTGATATAACGATTCTAAATTGTCATTTACGTATTTATTAAATGTTTGAGATACTTGTTTGTCTTCAAAAACGTCATCAAATTTAACATCAGCATGGCCAATTTCCAATGCCGTTACATCTATTTTTTCAATTGTGATATGTTCTTTTCCTTTCTTTGTATAATAACTACCATACCAATCTCCTTCGAATATTAACTTCGCTAAAAATTTAAAAGCTCTATTGTTTTTTTTTTACTTTTCTCAAGTATAAATATATGTACTTACTTGCGTTTATATCAGCATGTCCAGAAGTATTAATTTCGGCTAGTAACACTTTGCCTTCTACTTTATATTCACCTATGATCTGCAATATTGGTACCTCCATAATGGCATTAAAATGAACATTGTCGAAATCCATAGTATGTTTTTTAAATATGATATTCTGAAATCCCTTTAAAATAAGATCTGATAGAACAACAAGAATTTGAACACTTTCACTATTTCTCGAATCTAATTTTATAGATTCAACTTTAAATGGATCTATCGGAGGTAAGTTCATTTCTGGAATTCCTTCTACCAAATGTGGCATCATTTCATACACAGTATTAATGAAACATTGGGCAACTTCCGGATCTGTTCTATCACACAAATGGACGTAAGAAGCTGAAATAAACCAGTTTACCAAAGATTTTGAAGTAAAATTAGTGATTATAAAATAATAAAAGGATCTTAACAAAAGTGGAAGTTTCATGGATGAAAATTTTGAAATGCTTGTGTAAATGTGTAAAAGTTAATTTGCATTCAAACGTTTACATGGTGACATAATAATCGTTTGGCGTTACTTTGGATTAATTAAAACAAAAAAAGAATACTTACGAATATCTCTTGCAAGAACATAATTTTGAAATATCAAAAATAGTATTAATTTCGGAAACATATTTAATATATTATTCACTATAGAAACAAGCAACGTGATGGTAAATATTTCTTTAATAACAATAATATATTATATAAGCATTCGTTGTCTATTGCGTCAAAATCACATAAATTACATAGCCATATTGTAATTAAATAAAAGATTATTATAAGTAAGGTTCTTTTTTTCTGCACAATTAAAATGATATTATCAGCAACCAACTATTGAAAACACAATGTCAGCTGAAGGAACTTCTGATGGTGTTGTATTTTGAGTATCGAACACAAAATTTGAAATATATATTTCTATTATATTTTTGTATCCACTCTCGCTCTCTCAGGGGTCGCTTATTAGTTAAGATTCTTCAGACGTGACACACAATCAAAATAAGAGACAGGATACCTCGAACATAATTTATTAACAAACATTCACCACAAACAACAATACAATTAAATAATAAAATGAAATCAAGAGATAATTAACAACTTAGAGTCCCTATTGCAATTTTTGTATAATAGTGTAAAGCTTTACCTTTATCAGTTTCCTTCCGTAAAACGAACTTAATTTCGTCGCACGTACACGCACTGCCGAACTTTATACACCTTCTTTCTTTCCGCGTAATTCCGGTATTCAATGCTGGACCAAATCCACCAATTCTATTTACCCAAATTTGTCCACTTCTGCAACACTCTTTATATTCTGAACTGCAAAAGTACTATTGGTTTGCGTGTTGTATATTCATCCACTTCTTTAAACACAATTGATCTGCATATCATTAATTTAGATACTTCTTAACACGCCCGGACTGTATGTAATCTTTTCCACAACTGACTCAAAAATACGACTGGTTCGTATCTCGTTTTATCTGCCACTCAAAAATAACACGACTGGTTCGTATCTCGTGCAAACTGCAACTCAAAAATACGACTGGTTCGTATCTCGTTCAAACTGCAACTCAAAAATACGACTGGTTCGTATCTCGTTCAAACTGCAACTCAAAAACACGACTGGTCTATCTGTCGTTTTATTCTCCACCCCAAAACACGACTGGTTCGTATCTCGTTCAAAACTCCACTGTCTTCATGCTCTTTATTATCACTTGGCATGGTTACCTCTTGTTTGTTTTTTTCTTCTAAGAGGCCGCACTATACTACCTCTATTCCTTTTTTTATTTCATCCAAACAAAACTTAAATCTAGTAACATTTTTAATAAACACATTCATACTGTACAAATTTTAATTAAACAATGTTGACATATCCTCCCTCTTATCTTGACTGCGTATCACGTACACATTTAAGAGGGAGCTAGCATATAGTGGACACAACATTACCCCACTGAAAAGTTACAATAACTATTTGAAACCTTGTGGTAATTTTCAAATTTTTATTTTAATCTTTGCATCTGGTATGCCCCATACTGGTTCCTCAACTCATATGTAAACCGTTACTCATCTACCCTTCATCTTTCTTTCTAACACTTTCAACTGTTCCTCTAACTCTTCATTCATGTCTACCTTCATCATCTTCCTACTATACTGTCATGCTTCCATCTGCATTTATTCTTTTATTTGCTTGGACAATTTTATAATTTACCCTTCCCCTTGTAGATAACTACATTTATAATGTCGAGACAGCGCACAGCTTGTCCTCGACTTTCCCTTGTAGATTCCTACATTCATACTGTCTAGACAGCGCACAGCTTGTCCTAGAACTCCCCTTGTAGATTCTTGTAGACTCTTGAAGATTCTGGTCGACTCTATTTAACCCCACTTGCTGCACAGCGCACAGCTTGCTACAGTTTTTCCCCATTCTACTATCTTGTCCTAACATTCATACTCAACCTTTAGGTTGTTCTTCGCAGATCCCCTTTGATTTTAGGTAAACTTATTTTTTTACGTCTTGTTAGCAAAGATGCCTGGTATTCTATATTTTCGTACCCAGTTTAATCTCACCGAACCTTTCACTCCTGCTTCATAACATCTTTCATGCTCTCATGTCCCGAATTTATTAATGTTTAAATTGCTCAGTATTCACCTTCACCTCTCATTTATCAAAATTATATTTTCGAATCTTGCCTAAACTTTTATTCGTAACCACATTATCATTTTCAAATTTCTTCCTAAAATTGATTGTTATCAAATTTCCAACTTGGGCCTAAAAATGAATCTTGTTAAATTTCTAACTTGGATCTAAATATGAATTATTTAATTTCTAACTTGGGTCTAAAATTAAATTTCTTGCCCCCATTCGCTATTAATATTTTCTTTTATAATACTTGTAATTCAGCATTACTTCATTTGTCAACATACTCCCTCTTGCTTTTTCCCTATCTTCAACAAAACATCTATATTTCCAATTCTCTTTCCACGATCGATGTGGACTCGGATATATCTTATTTTTGAAAGATGCCTCATTCTCAATTGACAAATGATGTTCGTAACCCTCTACAACAGTTACCTTTTCATTAAATAATACCTGCTGTCTATTTAATATTTCCTTTATCTTTCTAATGTGGATTTCTGTGCAATTCTCCGACGTTACAATTGAATTTTTACTGACATCTGTCATATTTATTTTTCCTTGCTTGCTTTCTTTACTCGATTTCTCAAATTTTGGCATTATTATTTGATTATTTCCAAACTTCATCTTAATATTTTTAATTTTCAAATGATTTAAATTCAAATTCCGATCAAAACTGGACTTATTTTCACACTCCCATTCTATTTCTTCTTCATCAACCTCAATGATTTGTTCTTCCCCTTGCACGTTTACCTCCTCTGTTAAATCCTTCCTTGTATTCTCATTCTCTCTTGCACCCTCATTCAATCTTACGTTAATCTCCTTCACTACTAGACCACTACATTTTACCTCTTGTCTCAATTCATTCAACCCTTCATTCATGCTTCTAAACCCTTCAATAATAGAAGCAAAATTTTTAACTCCATCATCTTTCATGCTTTTCAATTCCTCATTAACAGAAGCAAAATTTTTACTTGACTCCTTATTAATAGCCGCAGCCAAATTTTTACTTGACTCTTCATTAATATTTCTAAATTGTGCCATCATCATATCACACAACCTTTCATTCGGGTCCTTTTGTACCCCTTGTACTTCTACCACCTTTTCTTTCTCCACGCGCTCACCCCTTTCTGTCGTCCTCTGTTCTTTATCTCCCTGTCCAGCCAAGCTTTCATCTTTTCTCTCTCTCCCCTCTACACTTCTACTCCTTCCACTCCTAGTATTCATTATAATTCCAACTGTTCTACTTATTGTGTCCTACTATATATCTGCTCTTTTTGATTGTGATCACCTGATGCCCTCTCGTTGGTCGCCACGTTTCGTATCCACTCTCGCTCTCTCAGGGGTCGCTTATTAGTTAAGATTCTTCAGACGTGACACACAATCAAAATAAGAGACAGGATACCTCGAACATAATTTATTAACAAACATTCACCACAAACAACAATACAATTAAATAATAAAATGAAATCAAGAGATAATTAACAACTTAGAGTCCCTATTGCAATTTTTGTATAATAGTGTAAAGCTTTACCTTTATCAGTTTCCTTCCGTAAAACGAACTTAATTTCGTCGCACGTACACGCACTGCCGAACTTTATACACCTTCTTTCTTTCCGCGTAATTCCGGTATTCAATGCTGGACCAAATCCACCAATTCTATTTACCCAAATTTGTCCACTTCTGCAACACTCTTTATATTCTGAACTGCAAAAGTACTATTGGTTTGCGTGTTGTATATTCATCCACTTCTTTAAACACAATTGATCTGCATATCATTAATTTAGATACTTCTTAACACGCCCGGACTGTATGTAATCTTTTCCACAACTGACTCAAAAATACGACTGGTTCGTATCTCGTTTTATCTGCCACTCAAAAATAACACGACTGGTTCGTATCTCGTGCAAACTGCAACTCAAAAATACGACTGGTTCGTATCTCGTTCAAACTGCAACTCAAAAATACGACTGGTTCGTATCTCGTTCAAACTGCAACTCAAAAACACGACTGGTCTATCTGTCGTTTTATTCTCCACCCCAAAACACGACTGGTTCGTATCTCGTTCAAAACTCCACTGTCTTCATGCTCTTTATTATCACTTGGCATGGTTACCTCTGGTTTGTTTTTTTCTTCTAAGAGGCCGCACTATACTACCTCTATTCCTTTTTTTATTTCATCCAAACAAAACTTAAATCTAGTAACATTTTTAATAAACACATTCATACTGTACAAATTTTAATTAAACAATGTTGACATATCCTCCCTCTTATCTTGACTGCGTATCACGTACACATTTAAGAGGGAGCTAGCATATAGTGGACACAACAATATACAGATGTTGCTTTAATAAAAAAAAGAGATTAAAATTATACTCATCTTTCTATATATTGCGATGGTCCAAAATGGGTCGATTGGATTAACAGACACAATCGTGTTTTTAGTCAGTTTAGAGGCTATGATTTTATTTGTTTGGCTGTACCGGGGTTTGGAAATACCTAAAAATGTTGAAATGCTGTTGGTTCAGATCTAATACGAAACTCGGACGAAGTCTCTTCAATGGATGCTGTTTCTAAAAATAAAAATGTAAGAGACAAATTATAAAATCATGATGAATATTTTTCACTCTCAGAATAAAACAAATTGGGTAATTTTAAATAGCTGTTAAGTTAGGCAAACGCAATTAAACGATGTGTGATAACAAAAGTGATTTTTTTTCCTGTTTTCTCTCAAGAGAGAGAGTATATTCATGCAATTCGATACAATCTTAACAATAAAAAAAAAACTTAACAAAATTGATTAAACTAAAATGGTGGTGATGAATGTTGGTGAAATTAATGTTGATGAATTAAATATGATAATTAATAACTGGATAACTATTAAATTATAACTAGAAAGACAAACGAGCATTATAACGGCAGAGGGTAAAAGACAAAAATTAAAATTTAAAATAAATTTGAAGTTGAGTTTGAATTTTAATTTAAATTTGAACTGGGTTTGGTTAGTTTAACAGGTTTTTTTTTATTTATGTAACGTGAGTGGGGCATAAATCCATTTTAGACAGACTAAGGGGGGGGGGGTGTTAAATTGTTTTAGAGTGTTGATAATTGATTTACAAAAAGTTATAAAAATTTGGGTGATGAATTTATTTGATATGATTTCAGAAATTGTAAAAGGTGAAATATTTAAAAAGGAACAATGTGAAGTGTAGGTATGGCGTTGTTGGACGTATTTCGGGCAGGAAGACAATAAATGATGCAGAGTCTGCCTACTTTTTGAATCGCAGGGGCACACGTCAACAGGACTGATCTTGAATCTGTATAGATACTCGCGCGCAAACGAGTGACCCGTCAATACCTGCGTCATTTCAAAGGAGGTATCAACGGCACTTCGGAACAAGCGAACATCATGTAGCGTAGGTAAATGCTCCCGGGTGGTCGAACCTTGGGCGGCATTTCTGTACTCGGTATCCCAAGTACATGCCGCCTTAAGACGAATCACCCTTCTTGCATAGCTAAGAGGGAACTGGTTGTATGCCATGCGACTGTGTGAAACAGCCGCGTCTTTGGCACATTGGTCTGCAACCTCGTTCCCTTCAATTCCGCAATGAGCCTTTACCCATGCAAACCTAATGATCGTTTGGTCCTTCAGTTTGAGCAGTGAACGATGGATGGAGGTGACCAAAGGTACGGTACTACTCCTATTAGCGATGGTAACAAGCGAAGAAAGGCTGTCGGAGAAAATACACACTGAGTGTAACCTCCTGGGGGAGATCCAAGTCAGGGCGGCGTCAATCGCATATAACTCGGCTTGAAACACGTTACAAGTACCGTTTAACCTGTACTTGTGGGTCTCTTGCCGAGCTTCACGGTATATGACGATTGCCGCGCCGACCTCCCCACCTTCCTGCTTGCTGCCATCGGTAAATATAGCAACATCGACCTGGTCGCATATTCGATCGACTTCCAGCGAGTCGTTTGCTTTTACGAAACTGATCGTTTGTCTATAGCGGGGATGTAACATCTCCGCTGGCGACGTACGATTTTGCAAGACGACGTCGTCCGGAAGTCGATCGAAAGTACCATCCATTTTCACTTGCTCTACCCTTGCCACCTCCTTTATCCTTAGCTCGATTGGAGTAAATCCAGCTAAGGCCAACGCAGATATTGCCGAGACCGTATGAAATGCGCGCGTAGCCCTGACGGCGAATGCCCGCTGAAAAGATCGCAACCAACCCAGCACGTACTTGTATCTTAGCACTCCACTCCAAATAAAAGAACCGTAAGTAATGGTCGGTTCGATGACCGCGTGGTATATTGTCTCCACATTTCGTGGATTAATACCCCACGTGGGCCGTACGAACCGACATAAAGATTTAAAAATTTTGTTGGCTTTGACTATGATGTGACAAAAGTGATTAAATGAAGTGAAAAAGGACGGAATTATTTTTCCGACGAATTAGAAAATTAGTAAAACGCGCCTGCTCGTGAGAACTTTGGGAAAACGTGAGGAGATAATGGAATTGGCGTGCGGTCTGTCGTAAAGCGAGGACGTGGAATTTGGATTTGGTAAACGAAGTTATTTGATTTTGAGTACGCCAAAGTTTTATAAAATAGAAGTCCGTTGATAAAATTTAAAGACGTGAGAATAGTAGATAGAATTTATTTAAGAGAAGTTTATGGAAAGTCGCGTGAATCCAGACTTGGAAAATTTTTGGTACCACTGTTTCTTTTGTAGTTTGTTGGTTATGGTATATGGTAAAGAAAAATTTAAGTTAAATGAGCTGGAATACTTACCCAAGATTCAACTGGCATTCACTCCATCAGGAAGAATTTATGGTGTATGATTGTTCTTATTTGTCACTACAACCAAACGAGGTAAAGAAGCATTCACTTCGAAGCGGCAACAGCAGAAGTGCGAGCAGGTGGGTTCTTCGACCTCGGTAATATTCGGTAAGACTTTTACGCGTTTTTTGTTTCATTTATCACACGACGTAAATACGAATAAACTTTAATAAGAGTGCAATAATTTCGGAGGGGGTTATTTTTAGATTTAAGAATTATTTTGTACACTTGATTTGTTTTCTCTATTTAATTTTATGGTTTGTCTCAATATTAAAGGTGTTAATAAATGAACAGGTATTAGTTGAATAGATTTATTTGAGTACATTTTATTTCACAAATACAGCATAGGTATAAGACAAATCCAGGTACAGATTAAAATTTTGAATCATTTATTTGAACTGCGAATTAGTAGCCAGACGAGTTGTCTTTTTCTCATAATCGAACCATCTACACGCCCACTATTAGAGTCTCATTGCCGAGTAGCCGAAGGTATAATAAAAAAAAGAGCTGTTAATTCTTTCCTCGCTATATAAAATTAAATTTTTGTCTTATCACGGCATCTTTTATTGGCGCCCGAACGTTATGGGGCGTTGGATTAGATAAGCGGGGGAGTCATTAATTGTTTAAACAAAATTTTTCTCAATAATTTTCATAGAGTTTGAATTAAAAATTTTTAAAATTAAAAGTCAAATAAGAAAGAAAGATAGAGATAAAGTTTTGATAAGTTGTAAAAATTGTTTTAAAAATTAAAATTGGTTTCAATAGATAAATAGTAAAAAAATTAAAAATTATTCTAAAATTAAATTTGCTTTGGGGAGATAAGGATAAAAATTAAAAATTTGCTTGAAAATTAAAAATTTGTTGTTTGATAATTAAATTTGGTCTCTGCGATATTGATATCTATTATCATTTATAGTAAAGAAAAATTAGATTATTTGTCAAAACATAAAAATTTTATCTCTTTTAAAAATGGATGGACCGAAAATTGATCAAACCTTTTCAGATGAAACTTTGCATAGATTAGGTACATAATTTAGAAACGGATGCAGATAGAATAATTGAAACGACTGCTGATAGAGAGCATCGTCAAGTAGTGGATCCTATATTTCAAGATACACCTCCACATACAAGCACGAGGAGAAATACAGTTGAAATGCATACTGAAGTACCTGTTCCCTTGTTACAGCAGTTGATTGATAAGATCACATTAATAGGAGATAAATTGGACTACTATAGTAATAAATTAGATACCAAAGTAACAGAGACGGATGTGAAATTCAACACTACAGATAATCGTGTGGAAACGATTGAAAAGGACGTTACACACATCAAGAAACAAATGATAACAGAAGATAAAATTGAACTTAAAATTGATTCGGGAATAAAAAAAATAAAAAAAGATATTCTAGGAAGTGCTTCTGTTCAACAATTTGAAAAAGTCATATAAGCAAGAGATGAATCAATTCGGATTGGTAAAGAACATTTAAGAAGAACAAAAGAGGAACTGAATGACAAGATTGTTGATCTTGATCAAAAATTTACTTATAATAGTTTGAGTCAGGAAAAGACAGTTGGGGAGATAAAAGAAAAAATACAAGGAATTTAAAAAGAATGGTCCAGCATTAAGAATACAAATAGAACTTTTCACGTCGATACCACTGAGCAAGCTATAAATCGTACGCTCATTCATGATATTTCTTGGCAGCTGGGACAAGAAAAACATCTTAAATTTTATGAACAGGGGTCTATGAATCCTAAACACTTCATAAAATATGCCCGAAGGATAACGAATCAAATTTATGACCAAGACAAGGTCAAAAATATTTTAGGATCCATGATTAAGGGAAATGCAAGTGAATGGTATGGCATTGTTCAGGATCAATTCGTACATTCGAAGATTTTGAAAAGTTATTTTTATCAAGGTATTGGGATGAACAGGCTACGAATTGATGTTAGGAAAACATCATGGGTACGGCAAACAAAATGAATATGCAGAGAAAATAATCAATTCTGTGATGCAACTAGATCCTCCGATGTCACAAAAAGATATCATACGCTACCTGTCGAGACATTTTGAACGGGAAATAATAAATCGAGTGATAATTGAAAAAATCGAGTCCATTGGAGATTTTACGGCTCTATTGAGACGTTTCGATAGCAACTACACGGAAGCCAAGCCTACGGTCCGAAATTCCAATGGTTACTCAGATTTTCGCAACACCCTAAATACCCGAACCAAGAATTCTACGAACGAGAACAGGGTCGTCAAGACAATTATCAAAACTCATCAACTTGGCAAAATAATCGACGATACGCCAATCAAAATAATTGGAGTCCGCCAAACCGATCAGGCACAAGAGAAAATTTTGATAATCAAAATGCAAGAAATTCTAATAATCCCAATTATGCGTACAACAATAATTATAGTCAATCGTACAATAGCAGAAGATATGATGAATCAAGACATAATGATCGTTCATATCAAAATAATCAACGATCAAATGGTAATGATTATTCACGTCGAAATTACGGTCGATACGATTTTAGACCAGAATATAATCAAATGACTTCACGAAATGGAACTAATTATAATAACACGGATAGGCGTGATAATGAAAACCGTTAAAGTCAAGATGTAAACCGAGTTAGAAGGACAAATAATATTACAGTCTCAAATGTACCTGAGGTGGCAGCGTCTACGTCTGCTAGTCCGGATTTTCAGTAGCCGACAAACCAAATAACATCATAAATTCGTATCAGCACATGAGGGAATTTATTGATGAAGAGAAGAGAACATGCAGAGAACATATTCGGAATGTGATCTTAGTGGGGAACTACCTTATATTAATATCTTAATAAACAACGTCAAAATTAGATGCTTGATTGATACTGGTGCGGAAATCTCGCTAATTGATAAAAAGTTAGTTGATAGTTATCCTGAGCAATTAAAAAGTAAAATAGTCAAAAACAAACAAATTAATCTAGTGGCAGCGAATAATAAAAAATTTTCTAGTTCAAATAGCATGTTGGTAGACTATTAGAGTCTAATTGCCGAGTAGCCGAAGGTATAATAAAAAAAAGAGCCGTTAATTCTTTCCTCGCTATATAAAATTAAATTTTTGTCTTATCACGGCAATATATAAAAGAGCTTGTCTGTTTGTTTGTTCGCTATACGTTCCTAGACCATTTGATCGATCTCAACCAAATTTTGCACAGTTATTCTGTAGGTCCAGGCGCAACTATTTGTGCATAAATGGAGAAAACATTCGCACGGGGAACAAGGTTATTCGCGCTTTTCGATTTTTTATTGATATACCCTATACGGATACCTGGCAAACCCTTCGTTTGCCAGGTAGAAAACCCTTACTTTACCTGGCCATTCTTGCTCACTACGCTTTCGCTAGATGGTGCTCTTAATCTATCATATAAGTGTACTGATTGGTGGCCAAATTCTAAATATATTTTTTAAAAGCGATCAGTTATCCCACCCTGTATGTACGGAAAGTGGTTGGTTGGCATAATACTATAATAACCACTGACAATCACGGACTAGCAGTCAAGGCAGCCGAAGGCATATAAATATAATCTGTTATGCTCCACCCTGTGAGGCCGAAGGCCGAACAACTATGGCCTTCACGGATCTATTATGGTCCTCCCCTGTGAGGCCGAAGGCCGAACAACCACTGGTAATCACCGACTAGCAGTCAAGGCAGCCAAAGGCATATAAATATAAACTATTATGGTCCCCCTGTGAGGCCGAAGGCCGAACAACTATGGCCTTCACGGATCTATTATGGTCCTCCCCCCGTGAGGCCGAAGGCCAAACAACTATGACCTTCACGGATCTATTATGGTCCGCCCTGTGAGGCCGAAAGCCGAACAAATATGGCCTTCACGGATCTATTATGGTCCTCCCCCTGTGAGGCCGAACAATTATGGCCTTTACGAATATATTATGGGTCTAGATGGCTAAGGGCGGCCAAAGGCCGCCCGTGCCAGCTAGTAGTTTATATATTTCATATTTTCCAGTACAAAGCGCAGTGGCGGCTGGTACGGGGAGGGCGATCGGGCGCCGCCCTCCTAAAATAGAATACCGTAAAACGAGGTGAGTTTGACCCATTTTGAACATATAATTTAATGTACCTTTTTGGTAATAATATTTAAGTCACTCTTGAGCGTGTATATATTTGGTTGACTGTTAGAGCTATTAATCAGTTTATTTAATTTTAAAAAATCATGAACTATAAACCAGAAAAAAAATTTTTAGTAGTGGGTCAATCTCAGAATCAGTTTGAGGTGACTTTGCCCCAGCTCAGTTGTTTCATTGTATTGCTTTGAAAAATAAAAGTGAGTTAAACTTAGGTATGGGCAAGGCAAGTTTAGACCATTCTCTAGCAGGAAAATAATTAAAATATTAAAAAAAGTTAGAAAAGTTATTGAAAAGATTGGTATATTTGCATTGAAGGTACACACTTTGCACGCATACATATTTTGACCAACATGCAGCGGTTGAGTTTTAATTTTTTTTGAATACACTCATTAAACAAAAACAATTTTACTACTTAGCTTTATGTTAATCAGGACGTGCTAGAAATATTTTTTTTGGTCGCTTGCTAATAACTGTTCAGATTTTGTGCCGCCAATCTTTTTTTTCTTTTGCGACAATCTCACCTGGCCGGGCTAAAGTCACCTCGTTTTACGGTAACTCAAACTGTGAAAGTTTTATTTTTATTGATTTTTAATTCACTCATATGAATGAATTACCCATTTAATAGATTTAATTAAAAATTAACAAAAATTATGTAAATTATGTTAGAATAATCTGATAGTAAATTGAAATAATAAAACACTGTTTATCAAAATATTCTTTCTGATTTTCATAATAGTGAACAAGTCCGGCTGGGATATCGGATGATGGAAAATAAATGATGGAAAATGAACAAACAGTTCTAGTAATAAATTAATACTTTTTATTGTGGTATTTCTTTATTGTTATTGTTTATATTTAATATAATACTTGTACATCTATTTCAATAAGTACTTAATTGTTTTTAAATAAAAATGTTCAATGAATGCAAGAAATATCGTAACTGTCGAAAACTTATAAAATTAATAAAATTAAAATGTCATAGAAATTAATTAATTTGAATTTTATTATTATTTAATTAGTTTATTAGTAAGTACTTAAAATTTATTTTAATAATTTACATATTAGTGAATCGTTTATTATTATTATGTATTTAAATCAATCCATGGGATAATGGGGAATTTTGGACAAATTTTTTTATCGATCTACGTTTTGAAGACTTTATTTCTTCTGCCAAAACTTAAATATTTCCAAGATTTCCAATGAATGGAATTAATTCCATTAATTGTTAATTGTTAATATGGATGCGTTTGGTAATGTTTTTATAAATGTAAATGTAATAAAATGCTGATTTCTTGTGAATATCAATAAAAACAAATAAAAAGTTTGTCGAACAATTTATCATTTTTAACATAGTTATTACCTACTAGTCATTAGGATACAACACATCAAGTGGAAATACACTATAAACAGAATTTAAATATTTTAATGCCATTATGTTGATGGCTTCATTAAGTATAGGGGAAAGTTCTGGTAACAATACATCTAAGTTTTTATTAACAACCGAATTAAAGTTATCATTTAGAGCTTTATCATTAAACACATTTTCAAAGTGGATTGAGAAACCATTTATTTTCGTTGTTACATTTGAGGCAAAAAAATTAAAATATTCTTTATCTTTTTTTATATAACGCTTTGCAAACCATTCTGCATTTGTAATCCCTTCTCCTGAAATGAAATTGTTTTATTTAAATTAATAGAGTGGTGGTAACTTGACTCTGACTTACCAATTTCAAATTTGAAATCACCTTCGGTATCAAGATTAAACACCAACAACTTTCCTTTAAGCCTGTATTTTGAATTAAGTTTTATATTTGTGAAATGAAGTTCACTATCATAATATCCTTTATCGAAATCTATGACAAATTTGGTGACATTATAATTGCTAAGATTTTCCAGAGTACCATCAAATACATCTATCTCTAGAGCGTTATTTGGATTTGTACCACTAAAAAACTTGAGGGATTCAATTTTAAATGGTTCTATCGGTGATAAATTCATTTCAGGTATTCCCTTCTTGAGATACGGTCTAATTTCATGCATAGTATTTACAAAACATTTGACTAATTCGGGATCATTCCGTTTGCATAAATGTACATAGGATGCTAAAAAATTTAAATATCTATTAATTGAAAAAATCTTAATCGAAAAGAATATAATGACTTCTGAATTTTAAACGCGCGTTGTTTCCTTTGTTATTGTCAAATGGACGATTTAATGGCTTTAGTTAAAATCTTATATATTTTATTTAATAATTAATTAAAAAACTTACGTATGCTATATGATAACGTGGAAGAGAATATTGAAGTTAAAATAAAGTACTTTAACATATTTACTAAGAGACGACCACCCTTAATACTAATAGACAATATCAAAATAATTTATTCACTTTTACTTGAAAACTGATCTTTCTAACATAAAAAAGTTATTTATATATGTTTTACGGAACGTACTATATAATTATTCCAACGATATTATAATTTAACAATTAATTATAATTACATCATTTTAACCGCTAATAGTCCAGTAGCAATTGACTGAAAAAAGTCGTTTTCCTGAAAATGGTCAGATAGTTCTTATTTTTTCTAATTATAAAATTACCTCCGTATTAATTTATTCTAATGTACATTTTAATAATAAACTTAACATTTTAACACCGTTTTATAACATTTTTAGTCAAACTTCTGTGACGTTGACAAATTTTTGAAGTTTGCTCCTGCAAAGGTTTTCTTTCATCCTGGAAATAATTATGGGAGTAACAATGACCAAATAACATTCTCCCTCACCGTGAGCTGCCTTTTATTATAGCTGAAATACGGTAATGTCGGTATGGATGAAATGAAATTTTTGATAGTTTGACCAAAAATATCTTCAATGTAATTATCTTTGAAACGGTTTTTGATATCAGAAAGGAGTTCGAAGATTCATTTGGAGTTAAAATCAGTGTTAAATTAACGCGAGAACGGCTTCGTGACAGTGGATTTTACACAAGAATTCCTACAAAAAAGTCACATCTAACTAATAAAATGTGATGTAATCGTTTAGAGAGGACAAAAACTTCAAAAGCTGGACTTCAAAATAACTGGAAGAAAGTCATATTATTGGATGAAAACAAATTTAATTTATGGGGCTTCGATGGAATTCATTAAGTGCGACGGAGAGCTGGTGAACGGTTTGGTGATGCATGTCTTCGGAAGACCGTGAAGAAACCAGGAGGCCAAATGGACCCCCTTCTGCAATAGGGAACCAACCAACAAAACACCATTCTGAGTAATCGGCGTTTAAAGGTTTCAGTATCTAGCAAAACACATAACAAAACGTTGGTTCCCATGCTCAATAAATGCCTTTAAAATGGATTTATATTCTGGTTCTCTTTTGTATAATGGAAAGCATCAAAATGATTGTTGGAAACAAATGATTGGAAAATGGTTGGTTCCTTATTTCAGAAGGGGGTCCAAATGATCTGGGGGTATTTTTATTTTCACGGAATAGGGAAACTTCATTTTGTGAAGGGAACAGTAAGGCAGCTGATTACAAAATAATTGTAACTATCTGTTGGCTGCTATCCATTAATGAGCACTTCGTCAGAGTACCACGGTGCATCTTCAGGATGGTCCAGGCCCATTCCATAAGGCTAAAAGGGTATGTAATTGTTCAAGGTGTTTACTTAAACTATTATCTATTAAATTTTTACCATATAGTGTCAAATAAGTAAAATTTTTCTTTCAGATAACTAATTTTAAAGCATAAGAAGGGATTATTTCGTTACAATGAACAGGAAATTCGCCAGATCTGAATCATATAGAAAACTTATGGGCTATTCTTGGGGTTAAGATCAAAGAAAGGAAACGTCAGACAAACCAGGAACTAAGAAATACTCTAAAAAATGCCTAGTATGAAACTATCGAAATTTTAATTGTATCCATGCCGACACGTATTTCAGCTATGATAAAAAGAACGAGAGGAGGACGAAATATTAAATATTTTTGAAAGGTAGTTTTGATATTGTAGAACAACAAAAAACTATAAGTAAGCTCTTGTATATTGATTCTTAAATATGCCAATCTACAGTTTATTGCCTCAAATTGCTTTATGTTTTTCTGTATTTTCTTCTCTACAAAAAATCCTACTTCTCTTTTACCCTGTTTTCTCTCACCTCTCTCTTTCTCTCACCTCTGTCTTTCCATCTTGCCTCTTGCACCGCAGCTATCAAATCAAACGTATATGCACTGGAAATCCTTTATGAATTGCTAGATCAACCCTTTAACAGGTGCCTATATGGAAAAGGGTTGTCGGAAATATAGAAGATAGGACATCTTCGCAATTATACCTAAAAAGGAAATGTAGTAATTACAGATATGTAATAGATCTCTATTGTACAGAGATTTGGTAAGATTCTGAAAGAATGGATTGAAGAGTTATTTGATGACTACGAGGAACAAAAAAATATATAGATATTTGGGGCAGTTTTCACAAACGAAAACAAACGTGAAGATGAAATAATAGTTAGAAGGGCACAAGAAAGAATAGTCATTAAAAGACTACACCCAATAATCTGGAATACCGCATTAACAAAAGGGTAAAGATACTAATATATTATACAAGACTATTCCGGAAGATGTGGTGTTATACGGCTTAAAGGTATAGGCAATGTCCAAACAGATGTCCAAACGTTTAAGCTGGGTTGTCTATAGGTTTGTCTTGAAAAAGGACACATACGGTATCATAAGAACCTCCTATACCTTCAGATAAGGTAAATTCCCCATAGTCAAAATTGTCGAATGCGTCAATCGTACATAAATCACCATTGAAATCTATATTAAATAATTTACCGCAATTTTTTTTAAAGACATCAAGTATTTTACAATCAGTCTAAGTGTCTAAGACCTTCGAAAATCTTCGTAGATCATTCTCAATTTTTAATAAACAATTTAATAATTTCAAAATTAAATATAATAAAAATACGTTAACACGTTAAGCGCCACCTGTATCCTCAAAGATACAAGTCAATATTTCTTGTGGGGCCTCATGTATCCTTACAGATACAAACGCAAGGTTTGAATCACAGTTTGTTTGTATCTCGACCAATATAAGGACCTTAACAACAATTCAAAAAAAAAATCATGTGGCCCATATACCAAAGATATTTCTGGTATACGTGGCGCTTAACGTGTTAAACACGCTATTTACAAACTGGCTGTAATAAGTTTCATGAAAATCGGTGAAGTATTAATGAAGATCTGCACAGTTTTTAAAGGTGCTGAATGTTCACCCAAGTGAAAAGTACTTAATAGGTCTAGGTCCAAGACTACGTAATATTATGGTGGAGATTACGAACAGTTTGTGTTAATTGAAATAATAAAACACTTTTTATTAAAATATTCTTTATTTACAAAATAGTTCAAGTAAAATGGTGGCGGGTCCGGTTCGGTTATCGAATGATGGAAAATAAATAATGGTACAGCATATTTTATACTGAAAAACGATGAGTAACTATCGAAATCTTATACAATTAATTAATTTTAATTTTTGTTATATATTTTTTATTTGTTAAACAATATAATTAGTTTAATTAGCTTTTAATAAGTCCAAAAAAATTTAATTTAATAATTTACATACTATATAGCTAATAATATATATATTATTATGTATTTTAATCAATGAATGGGATAGTGGAAAATTTAGAACAAATTTAAACCAACTTTTTCATCGATATACGTTTTGAAGATTTTATTTCTTCTTCCATAACTTAAATATGTCAAAAATTTTCCACTATTCCATTAATTGTTAATTATTAATAAATAATTGTTAATAAATTGTTAATATGGACGCGATAAGTGAACAAGAATTATATATAGTTTATTAATTAGGAAAGCTTTTATAAAAGAAAATGTAATAAAATACCGATTTGTTCTGAATACAAATGTAAATTTAATGTAGTTACCAATAATAATTAGTCATTAGGATACAACACATCAAGTGGAAATGCGTCATAAACAGAATTTAAATATTTCAATGTCAATTTGTTTATGACTTCATTAACTATAGGGGAAAATTCTGGTAGCAATATATCTAAGTTTTTACTAATAACCGAATTAAAATTTTCCGTTAGAGCTTTATCATGAAACACATTGTCCACCTGAATTGAGAAACGTTCCGATTCTGTTGTTATGTTTGAGGAATAAAAATTAAAATGTTCTTTATCGTTTTTTTTATAAGGCGTTCCATGCCATTCTGCATTGACAGTAAGTTCTCCTGAAATCAAAATGTTTTATTTAAGTTAATGGAATAACTTAACCCAGACTTACCAATTTCTAATTTAAAATCACCTTCCGTATCAAGATTAAAGAATAACAACTTTCCGTTAAGTCTGTATTTTGAATTAAGTTTTGTATTTTTGAAATGAATCTGAGTAGCATAATATCTTTTACTTAAATCTATGGTAAATTTGGTGAAATTATAATTGCTCAGATTTTCCATAGTACCATCAAATATTTCTCGTATATCTAGAGCGCTATTGGGATTTTTACCGTTACGAAATTTAAGAGATTCAATTTTAAATGGTTCTATCGGTGGTAAATTCATTTCAGGAATTCATTTCTTGATGTACGGTCTCATTTCATTCATAGTATTTACAAAACATTTGTCTAATTCAGGATCATTCCGTTTGCATAAATGTATATAGGATGCTAAAAAATTTAAATATCAGAGTTGAAAAAATTAATGAAAAATAACATAAAGACTTCTCAATTTAAAATGAGAGTTAATGTTTCATTTATTTTGTCATGTGAACGATTTGGATAAAAAAAACTAAAATCTTATATATTTAATTTAATAATTAATTAAAAACTTACGTATGCTGTATGAAAACGTAGAAGAGAATATTAAAGTTTTTTTTTTTTATTTGATTCAATTATATTTACAATCTGTTCTTAACAAACAATAAGTAAATGAGATGAAAAGAAGTATACATGTCATGTAGAGAACATTCCATTGAATGTTCCCTTTCATAAATACCTACATTTTATTAGTGTTAATTACAATAGCTTCTAGGATGTATTACGAAAAACGAGTAGATAAGTCAGATGGTTTAAATCTTTTCAGTCTTCTCACTTCATTGGTATTGTTCATCAGCTTGTTCGCCAGTTTGTTAGGGTGTGCCTCCAGTCTGTTTTTATACCTCTTGTGAAATTTTTGAATTTCCTCAGAAACTAGTGTCACTTGTAGATCCCGTTGTATGACATGGTTAGGTACATACCATGGGGCATCATGGGGCATCAAGAATTTTAACATATTTATCATGTTACTGCTAGCTTTAGTACATAATAAAAAATATTAAAATAATTTAGTCACTTTTTATTTGATAACTGATCTTTCTAACATACAAATTATTTATATATGTTTTACCGAATGTACATAATTATGCGAATGCTACGGTACTATAACGATTAACCATAATTACATTCTCACTGCTCACTGCTCACAGTCCAAAAAAACTGCAGAAAAAGTCGTTTTCTTAAAAATGGCCCGATAGTTCTTATTACTAAAAGCTTTTACTTAACTCGTACAAAATTGACCTCGCGCATATTATATACGCGCAACTTGAAAATGGCTTCGCGAATATCAGCTGTTTAACAAAAGCGCGCTTTCTGTAAGCTGTTGTTATAATTTGGTGTATTGTCTTATAATTTCGTGTATTGTAATAATTTTTGTGTTAAAATCAGATAATCAAACTAGTTTTGCGGCAAATATCTATTTTTTATTTTGTTTTATTATGGTTATGTGATAAACTGTTGTGTCAACTCAAATAATCCCATAGGCGTAACAGTGGTTTTGTTTGTTAAGGAACCCACGCAGGAATATTTTTCAAATAAAAACATATTGCCTATATAAAAATTTTTGGAAGACTAAAAAGAAATAAATAAAAAATAAATAAAAAAAATTTTTAAAAAAAAGCTTTTATAAAAACATGCACTAAAAAGTTAAAAATAATTTTTCGTCACAAAAAGGAATAAAAGCGTGCGGCTGTTTAGCAATTACTTAAATTAAAATTAACAGCCGCACGCTTTTATTCCTTTTTGTGACGAAAAATTATTTTTAACTTTTAGACTTCTATACAAAGTATAACAAGAAGCCTTATGATCTAGCTCCGTGTCCGTCTGTCTGTCCGTCCGTCTGTCCGTCCGTCTGTCTGTCCGCATAATTCAAAATCATACAGAGCGTTTCAAATCGTGTTGGAAATACTCTGTGTGTATAGAGGTCTAAGAACTGGGTAGCCAGTGCGCTACTTTTAGGCTTCTATACAAAGTACGATATAACAAGAAGCCTTATTTAGGCTTCTATACAAGGTATAGAAAGAAGCCTTATGGTCTGGCTTCGTGTCCGTCCGCATGTTTCAGAGCCAATCATAACGTTGATCAACTGATACGTTGTTATATTGTAAATACTTCGTCTATATAGTATTGCGTTAATCTGTTAATCCGTTGTTTCGATTCGCTAATGCAATTTACAAATACGCAAATGTTCGAAAGAAATTTACTAAGTTAAAGATATTTTCAAAGAGGTCTCCCTATATAAACTACTTGTTAGGCTTCTATACAAAGTATAGCAAGAACCCTTATGATCTGGGAAATTGTGATTGTGACCGCAAAAATTTAATTAGTGCAGATTATCTGATATTACATTATAATAATATGGCGACCAAAAATAACAACTTTTTTTCAATGCAGACCAAATATAAGTTATATTTTATTTACATAATTTTTCACCTATATAGGAAATTTAAATACGTTGATACGATGATACGTTGATACGTTGATACGATGATACGTTGATACGTTGATACGTTGATACGATGATACGTTGATACGTTGATCCGTTGATACGTTGATCTGTTAATACGTTGATCCCGTTTTATTGTAACCACAGCAGTGGCTTGATATGATTGGTGAAGTTAAGTTGTAAATAAAAGAGAAAGATTAGGATTGATCGACCTTAAGAAATGGATCGTACATTACAGAGAAGTAAAGTTCCGGATGGAATGGAAAAGTTTGCTTATTATTGATTATATAGTAAATGATAAATACCAACCGCAAAAATATATTTAGTGCAGATTATCTATTTTCAATGCACACCAAATATAAGTTATATTTTATTTTCATAATTTTTCACCTATATAGAATTTAAATACGTTGATACGTTGATCTGTTGATAAGTTGATCTGTTGATACTACTGTGTACTTTTAGGCTTCTATACAAAGTATAGCAAGAAGCCTTATGATCTGGCTCCGTGTCTGTCCGTCTGTCCGTCCGTCTGTCCGTCTGTCTGTCTGTCCGTCCGCATAATTCAAAATCATATAGAGCGTTTCAAATCGTGTTTTACTTTGATGTGAAAAAATAATTTTAGGCTTCTATACAAAGTATAGCAAGAAGCCTTATGATCTGGCTCGGTGTCTGTCCGTCCGTCCGTCTGTCCGTCTGTCCGCATAATTCAAAATCATACAGAGCGTTTCAAATCGTGCTGGAAATACTCTGTGTGTATAGAGGTCTAAGAACTGGGTAGCCAGTGCGCTACTTTTAGGCTTCTGTACAAAGTATAACAAGAAGCCATATTTAGACTTCTATGCAAGGTATAGAAAGAAGCCTTATGGTCTGGCTTCGTGTCGGTCCGCATGTTTCAGAGCCAATCATAACGTTGATCAACTGAAACGTTGTTATATTGTAAATACTTCGTCTATATAGTATTGCGTTAATCTGTTAATCCGTTGATTCGATTCGCTAATGCAATTTATCTATATATATAAAATTCAATGTATGTATGTATGTATGTATGTATGTATGTTTTCTATACAATTCTACACCGTTTGACCAATCTCTACCAAATTTGGTGTAGAAGCTATTTACAATGCTACAAAAAACATAGGCTACTTTAGAATCTTGCCGCGAACTTTGGTCAAGCGCTGTATTAGCTTGACCAACGTTAGTGCGGATCAACGAATCAACGTTTCAACGGATCAACGTATTAACGAACGATATCTATATATATAAAATTCAATGTATGTATATATGTTTTCTATACAATTCTACACCGTTTGACCAATCTCTACCAAATTTGGTGTAGAAGCTATTTACAATGCTACAAAAAACATAGGCTACTTTAGAATCTTGCCGCGAACTTTGGTCAAGCGCTGTATTAGCTTGACCAACGTTAGTGCGGATCAACGAATCAACGTTTCAACGGATCAACGTATTAACGAACGATATCTATATATATAAAATTCAATGTATGTATGTATGTATGTATGTATGTATGTATGTATGTTTTCTATACAATTCTACACCGTTTGACCAATCTCTACCAAATTTGGTGTAGAAGCTATTTACAATGCTACAAAAAACATAGGCTACTTTAGAATCTTGCCGCGAACTTTGGTCAAGCGCTGTATTAGCTTGACCAACGTTAGTGCGGATCAACGAATCAACGTTTCAACGGATCAACGTATTAATGAACGATATCTATATATATAAAATTCAATGTATGTATGTATGTATGTATGTATGTATGTATGTTTTCTATACAATTCTACACCGTTTGACCAATCTCTACCAAATTTGGTGTAGAAGCTATTTACAATGCTACAAAAAACATAGGCTACTTTAGAATCTTGCCGCGAACTTTGGTCAAGCGCTGTATTAGCTTGACCAACGTTAGTGCGGATCAACGAATCAACGTTTCAACGGATCAACGTATTAACGAACGATATCTATATATATAAAATTCAATGTATGTATATATGTTTTCTATACAATTCTACACCGTTTGACCAATCTCTACCAAATTTGGTGTAGAAGCTATTTACAATGCTACAAAAAACATAGGCTACTTTAGAATCTTGCCGCGAACTTTGGTCAAGCGCTGTATTAGCTTGACCAACGTTAGTGCGGATCAACGAATCAACGTTTCAACGGATCAACGTATTAACGAACGATATCTATATATTTGTGAATCGACGTAGTGACCCCAAATTCGCATATAAACCGACGTTGTGGCACCTATATTTACGTTGTGGCACCACTTGGTGGTGCCTGAACGTTTTTTTACTATATTTGTGTTCTTCATGGTGCCTCTATGTCTAAATACGAAATTTGAGAGAGGAGCCAGTTTGACCATATACACCATAAAAGTTGGCGTTTAGTTCGCTCGTATAAAATCATATAAGTCTAGGGGGCGCTCTTGTAGTTCTTCTAGTAGCTCGTTGACGTTAACGCGCTTTTAGGCACCAAATCGTAATATGCAATAGTTTGACGTTTAGGCACATTTGATTTTTTATTTGAGTATTAAAAGTTTCGTACGTAAAAGTTTAGGAATGTTTAGGTGAGAGAGAGCGGGTCTCTCTCTAGCTCACTCTCTTGTCGTATCCTTATGAGTTATAACCTAGGAACCAAGATCATTCAATTTTTTAATAAAATAAGTAAATTTATAATTTCCGATAAGTAAT